>CM075984.1:33630428-33821144 GCA_038087875.1 Malacoraja senta
GCTAATATAAGAGCATCGTGTTCAGTTATAATTGAGGTGAAAGCTGGGAGGGAATCAATGGAAAGGAAGAGAGTTAGTGATTCAAGGGAGAGGTAGTGAGGGTCAGGGTTAGGAAGTTGGTTAATGTTAGGCTCTGGACAAAGAGTGAAGTTGAAAGGTTTTAATGGGGTGTATGAAAATTAGGGCGATTAAAATGGATTAGTATGGAGGGAGAATGAAGGGTTTAAGGCAACAGTGAGCTTGTCCGAAAAATTGAAACAATTGCGAGTTGGTGGGAGTGTGAGATGGCATGAAAGGGAATGGTCTTGGGGAGGTGTGTATGAACATCTTAATTGAGGGGGAGGGAGGCTCTGCAAATGGTGGGGAAGGAGGGGTTATGTTGGGGAGGGGGAGAGGATGGAATTAGTGGTTTGGGGAGGAAGAAACGTTTTGGGATGGGGAGAGTGGTGTGAGGGGGGGAAGAAGGGAGTTAATAAAGAGGGGGAAGTTTGATGGGGAAGGACAGGGTAAAAAATTAGAAAAGGAGTGTAAGGCAGTGGGATAGGGCTGGGGGTTAGTCAGGATGGTTGGTTCCATTGGGTTAGGAGATTACTAATAAGAGATCGGTTCTCATGGTTCAGGAGAGGAAAGAAAGAGGAGTTGTGAGGAGGTTTGCATTGCAATGGATGTTGGTAGGGAGAGGAGGAGAATGAGGAGTGGGTGAGGGAAGGCGGGTAGTGAGGAGGGAAAAGCTGTCTGGGAGAGAGGAAAGTAGGTTAATGAGGATGGAGATTGAGTCTAAAGGGGCAGGGAAGTGCACTGTGGAATGTAAAGGTTGTGAGAAGGCAAGAGAAAGGGGTTGGTAGGGAAGGAGGAGGAGGAGGAGGAGGAGAAAGGGATTTAATGGAAAGGGTCATTTTTTTGGGTGCGAGGAAGGAATGGGGCCATTGGGGATGTCGGGATTAACAAGGAGTGGGTTGGAGGTGGTGGCAGAGGAAACACTATTTGTTTGGTGGAAGAGGATATTTAAAGGTGCAGAGGAAGGAAGGGTGTTGGTAACGAGGGATGTCCTGCGTACGTGCATATTAGCATGAATATTTCAGGTCCCATCCAGTAAATATTGATATTTTATTGTGATTATTTCATGTTTATTTGATATTCATTGCTGTATTCTGGCTTGTCGTTAATCTTTTCCTATTGAAGCACAGATTTGGCAAATATGTGAAATACTGATGATTTCATTATTACAAGTGGAATTCGTTTTTTTTATTAGTATTAATTGAGTGAGAAACTTCATCCAGAAAACTGACATTAATATCCATTAGTGCATTAAAATCTTGAATATGGACACATGCTTAGATCTCCATGAGCTGAGCATAGAAAACATAGAAAATAGGTGCAGGAGGAGGCCAGCACTGCAATCCATGCGTTAATGAGCATAACCTGAGCCTGAGCAATTAATGCCCAACTAATCTGACTCTGAACATGATCTTCGTTTGTCTGGGTTCTTTTGGGGCCTTTGGAAAGATGACCGACCGGTGTTTGTCGGTTTCTCTGGTGACTTTGACAATGCCCAAAGATTACTGTTGGAGCTGTGAACCTTGGCTCCTTTTTATGAACTCGCCAATGATATAAAAACAGCAGCTGGTGCTACATACTTCCTGCTAAGAATTTCTGATCTGCATGAAGGTGAAGGATCCCTCTTGTGACTTATTTGTTCTTTTACTGTCTAGAATCGGACTATAGTTTCCCAATTTCTGGCTGTTTAGAAAATGAAAGGGAGTTTGTGTATCTTGTGCCATGCATAGGTAATTGAGATGTCTATCTTTTTATAGACAGCTGAACATAACTTGGTGCCAACATGTCTGATATTATAGATTTCCAAAGAAGTTTAAACATTGCACAATGGATAATTGGAGCTACTAGTCATAATGAATAACCACAAAATATTAATACAATGAAGCCTCTTCAAATGCCTTTGGACTGCTTATTACTGCCTCCTTTGCATTGCAAATTCAAATTTTATGCATGATCTTATACATGCATTATTAGTAAAGTGAATGTACAGAGCAAATAGTCTTGGGTCCAGCACTTTCAGCACCTAATTGTGGTACTATGTTGTGCAACTTATCTTGGTAGTGCGTTGACCAGCAGAACAAACATGTGAGCACAGGCATACACGTGTACACACATTGCAGGTTTAAGCCCTTGGAACACCCTGTGCTCAGAGACTAATGCACTGTTCAAGGATACCACATTGCTGACTTAAGGGGCTGTCCCACTTATGGGCCTGTTCCACTTAGGCGATTTTTTTCAGCGACTACCGGCGACTGTCATAGACGTAGCAGGTCGCCAAAAAACTGGTGACTAGACCCCCCCCTACGACAATGTCTACAACAACCTACCTCCTAGTCGACGACAAGCTACGGCAAGCTACCGACAACCAGCGACCCATTAGGACGTCCACCTACGACCACACCTACGACAACCTACGTCCACCCGCGACAAATTACGACAAGGTAAGACAATTCAGTCGCCGGTACCTGTCACAGGTTGACGTAGTCAGCACCAAGTCGTCAAGTCAATTTTATTTCTAAAGCACATTTAAAAACAATTCTCGTTGACCAAAGCACCAGTGACAACTTACGTCATCCTGGCGATAGCACCAACGTCAGGCTACGATCATTGGCGTCAAGCCCACAGGCGCCGACAGTCGCCGAAAAGTTTTGAACGTTTCAAAATCCAGCGGCGACCAGAAAAAAGGTACGACTCTTTAGGCGACTGAGGAGACCATACAGGCTACACCCCGGCGACCATGTGACGACAGCCTAGTCGCCTGTAGCCGCCTAAAAATCGCCTTAGTGGGACGGGCATTAGGCCAGTTTTTAGGCGACTATAGGCGATTAGGCTGTTGCCACATGGTCACCATGGTGTCGCCTGTATGGTCGTGAGTAGTCTCCTCAGTCGCCCAAAGATTCGTAGAGTCTTTCTGGTTGCCGCTGGATTTTCAAAATGTTCTAAAAATTTCGGCGACAGTGGGTAGGTAGTAGGTTGTCGTAGACATTGTCGTTTGGGGGTCCAGTCGCCGGTGACTGTCATAGTCATAGCAGGTCGCCTGCAGTCGCCTAAAAAAATTGCCTAAGTGGGACAGGCCCTTTAGAAATGTGTTCTCCGAGAAGCGTGGCAGTTGGAGAGGGGTTGACTCCAGGTGTGACCTAAACCATGAGATCGTGGACCCTCCATTGATTGAACTCTCAATCACTCAAGGACAAGCATGAAGAGCTCAGAACAAGGCTGCCTTTGCTGAGGAAGATCAGGGGCTGCTTAATGGGCCTGTTCCACTTGGGCGATTTTTTTAGGCGACTGCAGGTGACTAGGCTGTCGCCGGGGTGTCGCCTGTATGGTCGTGAGTAGTCTCAGTCGCCCAAAGGGTCTTTCTGGTCGCTGCTGGATTTTCAACATGTTGAAAAATTTTTGGCGACAGTGGGTCTGACGCCAATGAGCATAGGTTGACTTCTCCTGATGTAGGTGCTGTCGTAGGTTGTCGCCAGGTGATGTAGGTTGTCGCCAGGTTAACGTAGGTTGTCCGCCAGGTGACGTAGGTTGTCGCCAGTGCTGACTTCGGGTTTTTTTTGTTGTTAAAGTGATGATTCTTATATAGACACTTTCAAATTTTATGTCGTAGGTTTTTCGGTGACTGCTACAACTATGACAGTCGCCCAAAAAATCGCCTAAGTGGGACAGGCCCATTATTCTTTGTTTTACTGCAACATTGCCATTCCGTCTCACCTGCTATACAACCTCAGGGTTTCACCATTTATTATGTTAAATTGAGTCTCAGCACAATTATGCTTCCCTGACCTTGAATACATGTTTCTAATGTGCCATCCCTTTTACACACCAAGAGAATTCACCTCTACTATCTTGTCAGTAGTCTATTCACATCTCTAACACTGAGCAGGGCTCGAAATTAGCAGTTGCCCGGGGGCCACTGACCACCCAAAGTGCCGCCGGGCAACCTAAACGGCGAGTCATTTTCCTGGCTTGGCACTGCAGATACTGGTTTATACCGAAGATAGTCACAAAAAACTGGAGTAACTCAGCGGGTCAGGCAGCATCTCTGAAGAAAAGGAACGTGACGTTTTGTGTCGGCGACGGCTGTAATGCGTGGGAAAGATGCTAAGTGTGGTGTGACGGAGGGTCGGAGCGAATAACGGGCCCCGCACAGCGGCAGCAGCGGCCGCGACAGCGGCTCCATCTCCTCCTCCCACACCCCGCCCGGCCTGTTAACGGCTGCTGTCTGCCACTCCGCCAACGGCGCTTTCAAAACAAACCCTCTCGCATGCCGAGGCCGGGAGGGAGGGGGGAGGGAAGGAGTAAGGGGGGGCCTCCTTCCGCCATCTGAAGCATCTGCACCGCTCGGCCCCGCACCTTCCTGTTGGTTAGCGGAAGAGGGGAGGCAGTGACGAGGAAATCCCCACTGCCTCCCCCTTTGGCGGCGGCACTTGGCGATGGACAGGGATATTCCTGCCTCTATTCAGTCCTCACTGACATCCCGTGTGCTCCCCTCCTCATCTACCCCCCCCCCCCCATCTATCCATCGTGCACTGATCTCCCTATCCACCTCTCATTGATTCTCCTGCCACTCGCCATCAATCCTACACTGGTCCCCCAATTCATCCTGTACTGATCACCTTTTCCATCCATCCTGCACTGCTCCACCCCTTCATCCTGCACTGCACCCCCTCATCCATCCTGCATAGATCCCCCCCATTCAACCCCACTGTCATCCCCCGCGCTCTTCCCTCACAATTTTACCTACTCCAATCAACACGCACTAATTCCCCTGCCTCAATCCATCCATTCCGCGCCGATTGCCTACTCAACCACCCCACCCCCCCCCCCCCCCCCCCCCACCGTCATCTATCCATCCTGCACTGTTCACACACACACCCCTGTCCCTATTGTGCTGGAAATGTCTTCAGAGCGAACATTGACTATGTTTGATAACGGAATGCAATCAAATATGTTTTAATTCCCAATGTTATTATTTGTTTTAATCCATAAAGATGGATTAATTAAATTGTGAACACGTGAAACATTAAAACCGCAGTGTTCGATTGTCACTGCTACCGTTGACACGTTATTACAGAATTCATTTTAACGGCAAATCAATGCTCTTAATATGGAGTATCAGTTCTGTTATTTTGATGAGCAACCTTCACAACTACACGTTGGATTTATCCAGGTTTTACTTCTACGGTTGGTCATATACATCACAAATTTGGTCGAGATATTTCAGTTGAAATTTTAACATTAATTCTGAAGTGGGAATGATGGAAAAAGCATTTATCAATTAAAAAAAATTAAATTTGGTGCTTACAAACTTGGTATCTTCATTGCTGTTCACAACACATACATCAAAACTGAATGCCCTGTAATGTGGCGTCTTGACACCTTTAAATATATTACCAAAAGAACATTTGCTGCATTTATGTCCTTTGGCCATCTCTTGTTAATTAGTGTAATGTTTAACCTGTCAGATGGGTATAGTCAATTTTAACAGCTATTATCATAAAATGCCTTTAGAAAATTTCTTGCAACCTGTATATTTTGTTGTGGATAAATTATGTGGGAAGCGAGAGTGTTTCTGTACCAATAGCAATAATGACCCATGCTATGGCCATGTCATGGTAATTTTCAATCCTTCACAGAAAACATGCTTGCATCAATCTGTAGTGTGCATGGTTAAGCATATATGTTATCATGGTCCAGGATTTATTGACACAAGTTGATCATACTCTGAATAATCAAACCACATTTTTGTTTGGAAGTGGAAAGAAATAATAGAAATTGCATTAATTGCAATGTGTAAAAAGAGTTGAGATACTGTATTATAATTTTGCTGCATGTCATTGTGGTATACATCATGTGAATATGGGTGAATATGTTTAGTTTGTGACTTTATTTGAAGCAGAAATAATATGTGAATGCTTCATTAAGCATAATTCCGACTGGTAACTACACACTTCGTCCGAGCACATTATTGCACGCGTCATGCAAGCAATCTTAAATGACCACCTAAACTCATTTGGCAACATAAAAAGCTGCCAAGGTTGCCCGGCTGGCAACAGGGAAAAAAAGTTAAGCGAGAGCGCTGCTGAGCCGACTGAATGAATGCTTAGAAAGTTCTACATATCCCCAACAACTCTCATCGACCTCTACAGATGCGCCGTAGAAAGCATTTAATTGGGATGCATCACAGCATTGTTTGGGAACAGCTCTATCCAAGACCGCAAGAAATTGCAGACAATTATGGACGCAGCACAGACCATCACACAAACCAGCCTCCTTTCCATTGACTCCATTTACACTTCACGTTATGTCGGCAAGGTCACCAGCATATTCAAGGACGAGTTTCACCCCGATCACTCCCTCTTTTAACTCCTCTCCCAGCAGGCAAAAGGTACAGAAATGTGAAAACGCATGCCTCCAGATTCAGGGATGTTTTTTTCCCCAGCTGTTATCAGGCAACTGAACCATCCTATCAACAACTAGAGAATGGTCCTGAGCTACTATCTACCTCATTAGAAACACTTTGACGATCTTTAATTGGACTTTACTGGACTTTATCTTGCACTAAACATCATTCCCTTTATATATCTGTACACTGTGGATGGCTCGATTGTACTTATGTATAGTTTTTCCGCTGACTGGTTTGCATGCAATAAAAGCTTTTGACTACCTCAGTACACGTGACAAGAAACTAAAATAAACTAAACTAAAGAATTGTTGTTGTTCTTCTATTCTCTTGAAACTGCAAACTCTGATGTCCTGTTCATCATTGCTGGTGACTCCAATCATGCTAATTTCAGATAACGTGCTTCCAAATACCATCACCACATCTCCTGCCCCACACGGGGTGTTAAGTGTCTAGACCACAGCTGCATCATCTTTAAGTATCTTATAACTTAATCCCTAGCCCTTATTTTGGCCAATCTGATCATCTGCTGGTGCTGTTTCTCTCCGCTTGCACAGAGAGATTGAAACACAAAGCACCAACTGAAAGAGTAATACAGCCTACCCTCGGTATTATGGACCACTTTATAACGGATTTCGGTTATAACGGACGAAACCTGTTGTAAACGAGCAGTCCGTTCATATCGAGCATATCGGGAAACATTAGCATTTTATAAGGTTACAAACACTCCAGGATTGATAATAATTAAGCAGCCTCATACAATGGAGATTTACTGTGTGTCCTGTGGTTTACCTCCGCCAGCAGAATATCAGAAATTGGTCAGGGAGAATGGAGAGGTGCCACAAACCCGGGACCAGTGAACAGGTCGGTACTCGCAGGGTGAAGGAGGGGGTGAAGGATAAAGATGGGCTGAAAGAATTCCCTCTTCATGTCTGATGGAACCATTGCCCAGCCTCAACACCCCGTTCACATTTGGAGCAATTAATTTTTCGGGCTTGCTTCCAGTTTAATGAACTAGAGTTGGCTGGTCGCCTTTTAACGTTAAAGTTGGCGGGCAGCCTCTCTCCGCTGAAGCAAGGAATGACAGAGAAACTGTCACTAATCTGTTAATTCAGGGATATGGGTTTGAGGAGCCAGGAGATTTGCCATCTGTCAGGCAGCACTGGTGCAACCGGTAGGGGCTGTTTGAGTGCTGTATCTCTAATCTAAGATAAATCTGAGAACACAACTTTATCGAATTGAGATTCTCTCCCGATTTTGCCATGATCATCGGTTTCAACGATCTTAGCCGACCTTCCAAAACCACCCCTTGGATTACTTGTTGTTAAACGACAACTTGCTATAAACCAGTGCTGCTCCTTGAGGTGACGAGTGACTTTATTTCTCTGGTTAATATTTAGCACTCGCATGTTTGACTTCTTCTTGCGTATGGCATGCACAGCCTAAAGTTGTAGGACAACTTGTTCTATTTGATCTTATTTGATTGTGCACGCCAGGTTGATTGCATTCGTCGAAACAGGGCGGACCACGTGAAGGTTGCAATCTCCCACCCCGCTTGTTTGACCATATACCGTCACTTAAATAATCTGAAAGAGTGACTTTATCCATTGCTTCCCTCAGCTTTCTCTGAAGATGTCAGGCATGAAAAGAAAAATCGAGGATAAAGATCCGGACTATGAGGATATCTCAGTGTGTCATCAGGATAAACGGTGTAAAGTCAGTGAACATTCAGGTGAGTGATAGCCAACACTTTATTTTATTTGCTCAGAAGGGGACCATTCGTATTTTGTCATACTGAGCTCCTATTTTGAAGGTCAGATGAAGTGAAGCAAAAAGATTGGACATTATTGTTATTTACTGGTTGATTTATCACTTGCCATTCTTTACAAACAAGAGATTGTTGCAATTAAGGTTTCACAAATGAGTTCCAACTCATTTACTTTCCACTGCTCTAGAATGTAAATCCTAATTATATCTGGATTTCGACAGAGGCTAATTGTAACTGAACTCATCACTTGGAGTGTGGAGAGTGTTACTGGGAAGGCCCACAAAATTATGATGCAGTTAAAACATGTGTTTCATCTAAATTCTTGACTTACAACTGAGTTTCTTCTTTTGTTTGTCCCATTAAAAATGCACTGTAAACCGGTTTTGCAGGTCTGGACCTTTCAGACTGGTTGTACAGGGGGAAGGAAAGCTAAGTGAGAAGGGAGGCAGGACAAAGCATTGCAGGTAATAGGTGAATACAGGGGAAGGGAGGGGAGGGGGGTGGGGGTGGATAGGGGTTGATAGGCACATGGTTGCAGGCAGATGGTTGGAACAAAGGCCAGAGATTAAAACAGAAGTTGTGAGACGTAAGGATTGATGAGTTGTAAATTGTGAAGCTAGAGGAAAGGATATGAGGGGGAGGGGAAACATAAGTGTGAGTCCAGGTAGGGTGGTCTGGTGGGGGGGGGGGGGGTTCGGGGTTACCTAAAATTGGAGAATTCAATGTTCATATTGTTTGGTTCTAATCTACCCAAGCAGAATATGAGGTGCTGTTCCTCCAAGTTGTGTGTGGCCTCACTCTGGCAATGGGGGAGGCCCAGGACAGAAATGTAATGGGAAGGGGAGTTAAACAAATTAGCAACTGGGAGATGTAGTAGACCTTGGTAAACCTTGCGCAAGTGTTCGATGAAATGGTCACCGAGTCTACATGTGGTCTCACCGATCTACAGGAGGCCACATTGGGAATACCGGATGCAGTAGATGAGGTTAGAGGAGGTGAACGTCTGTCTCACCTGGAAGGACTGTTGTGGACCCTGGATGGAGGCGTGGGAGGAGTTGTAGGGACAGGTGTTACATCTCCTGCAGTTGCAGCGGAACCTACCTGCAGAGGGGGTGGTTTAGGTCAGAAGGGATGAGTGAATGGGATGGCAAGAGATTGTGGTGGAGATGGGAAGATGTGATTGGTGGTGTGATCATGTTGGAGGTGATGGGAATGTCAGAGGATGATGTGTTAGATGTGGAAGCTGGTGGTGTGAAAGGTGAAGACCAGGAGAATATCCTTGTTCCACCTGGGGGAGGGAAGTGAGAGACTATGGGACAAATGGGATTAGCCCAACCAAACTTGGTTGGCATGGACAAGGTAGGCCAAAGGGCCTCCTCCAATGCTATATTACTCTATGACAAGAACTTGAAGCCGTCAGCCATCTCTGTAACACCCCCATAGATGAGGACGATTATCTCCTCATTTATTTTAGGTCTACAACCTAAGTCGTATCTTTCTAATATTAAGGGGCAAGGTTATTGTTCTGACACCATGACTCAAGTTTCTGGAGCTCTTTGCTACACTCCGTCTCATTATTGTTGTTGATCCAGCTGACAATAGTGGTATCCTAGGCAACCTTAAAGATCGCCTTGGTGCTTTAATTGGCCCCAGTAATTGGCAGGGCTCTGGGGAATGTGCTGAGCAGAGGGATCTAGGAATGCAGTTCATTGAATGTGGCATAGCAGGTAGATAAGGTGGTCAAGAAGGCTTTAGGCACATTGGCCTTCATCAGTCAAGGTTCTGAGTATAGAAGCTGGGATGTTACAGCTGTACAAGGTGCTGGTGTTGGCCACAGTTGGAGTATTGCGTTTGTTTTTGGTCACACAGCTATAGGAAAGATGTTATTGAACTGGAAAGAGTACAGTGAAGATTTAAGAGGATGTTGCAAGGACTTGAAGGCCTGAGCTATAGGGAGGCGGGAATGTATCCTTTGGAGTGTAGGAGGATGAGAGGTGATCTGAAAGAGGTATATAGGATCATGAGGGAATTAGATTGGGTAGATGCACAGTCTTTTAACCAGAGTAGGGCAATCAAGAACGAGAGGACATAAGTTTATGGTGGGAGAGGGAAGATATAATAGGAATCTGAGGGGCATTTTCACACGAGGGTGGAAGGAATGAGCTGCGGGAGGAGGTAGTTGAAGCAGGTACTATCACAACATTTAAAAGTCATTTAGTTAGGTACAGGGATAGGAAAGGTTTAGAGGGATATGGGTCAAACGCAGGCTGATGGGACTAGTGTGGATGGGGTACCATGGTTGACATGGGCAAGCTGTGTTGAAGGGCCTGTTTCTGGGCTCTATGAATCTGACTATGAATCTAACATCTGCAGTTCCTTGTGTCATCAGTTTTGAGAACATGGGTGGAGGAAATATAAGGAACAATTCTAACACACTGAGGTCTGCCAGTCAGGAATTCTGGGCACCTGTTGTAGATGGAGGCCTCAAGGCCAAGGTCTAGAAGTTTGGGGATGATCTTATTCAGTATTATGGTCTAAAAAGGGTCTTGAGCCAAAACGTCACCTATTCCTTCTCTCCAGCGATGCTGCCTGTCCAGCTGAGTTACTTGAGCATTTTGTGTCTAGCTAATGGTGTTGAAGGTTGAGATGTAGTTGATGAATACCATCATATATAGATGTCCTTAATGTTACGGTGTTCTACCGACATGTGTGGTGCAAGGGAGATGCGTCCTCAATAGAACTTTTTTTTTCTGTTCTCCAATTGCAGGGGTTGTCTAGATTGTTGGGAATACTGGCGCAAGAGTGAGACGTTTGGTCAATGTTTGAGCTACGGATTGGCATTTTTAGAGACAGGTCTTTTTTTCTTGACCAAAGGGATAATAACTCTGCAGATGTGCATATAATAAGTCTTACTTTTGAGGCTGTACATTAACTCTGCAGGGCATCTCTTTTATTCTAGTATCTTGGGCTGGGCAGTTGTAACTCCTGGGCAGTTATTCTTTTTTTAAATTTTTTATTTTTTTTATTTTTTTATTTTTTTTGTAAGTGAAGGAAAAAAGTGAAAGTGTAAAAAACGTGACAACAAAAAACAAAAACAAAAAACAAAGACCCTATAAGAAAGAAATTAAAAACAAAAAGAAAGAGTTAAGAAATAGACCCTAAAAAAGAAGAAAAAAGAGAAAGAGGGAAAAGAGAAAAACAAATACTTTTTTCTAAGCATCACGCAAATAGGACATACCAACTCTCCAGCTTTCATCCCCCCTTACCGGACGGACTTCAGTTTTTTAGTACTTTTGCACCCTATACTTGTAATAATTCTATAAATGCAGACCACGTCAGGTGGAAGTGATCTGGTTTACCTGCCAGGAGGAGTCTTATCTCTTCTAGGTGTAATGTTTCCAACATATTTGAAATCCACATGTTTATAGTTGGTATTGGAGCGCTTTTCCAGAATTTTAGGATTAACTTTTTTCCAGTTATTAACCCATAGTCTATTAATTTCTTTTGGAACACATTTAGTTCTGGACTATCTACCGGGCAGTTATTCTGATCTGGGCAGATGGTGGTATGAGGTCAAAATCACTCCTGAAGCACCCCGCACTCACACCACTGCTGAAACATGGGAAGAAGGTGGAAGTTTCAGCAATGGTACACCATAATCAAATGGTCGAACTGCATGACAAGACCGGTGCTGTGAATCCTTTCTCTTTCCACTTTGATAAGTTCAGAACCATCAGGACAGGAGGGAGAGATAAACAAAAAAAGTGGATAGGAATGGAAAGAATTGTACAGCAACTCTCCAGGTTATGACAGGGCTCCATTACTGAGAACTGTTTGTAACTCAAACAGTTTGCAAGTCTGAAAAGCGGTCACCCGCAATATCTTTAAATAGAAACATTCACGAACCAAGGACAATATGTAGTCAAACCGAGGCGTTTAACTCTTCCATTCCAGGGCTCGAAATTAGCGGTTGCCCGGGTGCCACTGACCACTCAAAGCGCCGCTGGGCAACCTAAACACTGAGTCATTTTGCCTGGCTTGGCAACCAGATACTGGTTTGTACCGAAGATAGACACAAAAAACTGGAGTAACTCAGTGGGTCAGGCAGCATCTCTGGAGAAAAGGAACGCGACGTTTCGTGTCGGCGGCGGCTGTGCGGGGCAAAGATACTAGGTGCGGGGTGAGGAAGGGTCGGAGCAGCTGCACCAAAGATCTTATAGCTATAGGATCTCTGAGCTGCACCGCCCGGCCCCGCACCTTGCTGTTGGCTGGCGGAGGAGGGAGGCAGTGGCGAGGAGTTCCCAACGGCCAAGGCAGCAGGGCGATGTTGTCCGAGGAGCGCTGACCTTCCTTCCTCCCCACCTCGCCCCCCTCTCCCACTCTCTCCCTCTCTCTTGTATGCCCCCTCCACCCCCCCCCTTATCCTGGGACCCCTCCACTCCATCCCGCACTGATCCCCATTCCCGCCTCTATTCAGTCCTCACTGACATCGCCTGTGCTCCCCTCCCCATCTACCCCCCCCCCCATCTATTCATCCTGCGCTGATCACCCTATCCACCTCGCATTGATTCTCCTGCCACCCACCCCATCCATCCTACACTGGTTCCCCAATTCACCCTGTACTTACCCCTTTCCTATCCATCCTGCACTTCTCCTCCATCCATCCTCTACTGATCCCCCATCCATCCTGTACTAATCCACGCATTCATCCCGTACTGACCCACCCTCCATTTACCTTGCACCTTCCCCCGTTCCCCTCATTCATCCTGTAGTGATCACCATTCATCCTGCACAAACCCTCCGAACCACACTGTACAGACCCCCCCCCATTCATCCTGCGCTGATCTCCCCCCCCCCCCATCCATCCTGTACTGATCCTCCCATTCAAGAAGAATGGGGGGAACAGTCTGAAGAAGGGTCTCGACCCGAAACGTTGCCTATTTCCTTCGCTCCATAGATGCTGCCTCACCCGCTGAGTTTTTCCAACACTTTTGTCTACCCCCATCCACTGACATCCCCGATGCTCTCCCCTCACAATTTTACCTACTCCAACCAACACGTACTAATTCACCTGCCTCAATTTATCCATTCTGCACCGACTGCCTTCTAACCCCCCCCCCGCCATCTATCCACCCCGCACTGATTCACACCCCCCCCTCCCTGACCCTATTGTGCTGGAAATGTCTTCAGAGCGAACATTGACTATGTTTGATAACGGAATGCAATCAAATGTGTTTTAATTCCCAATGTTATTATTTGTTTTAATCCATAAAGATGGATTAATTAAATTGTGAACACGTGAAACATTAAAACCGCAGTGTTCGATTGTCACTGCTGCCGTTGACACGTTATTACAGAATTCATTTTAACGGCAAATCAATGCTCTTAATATGGAGTATCAGTACTGTAGTTATTTAATGAGCAACATTCACAACTATACGTACGCATATATGTTACCATGGTCCAGGATTTACTGACACAGGTTGATCATCCGCTGAATAATCCAACCACATGTTTTGTCTGGAAGTGGAAAGAACTAATAGAAATTGCATTAATTGCAATGTGTAAAAAGAGTTGAGATACTGTCTTATAATTTAGCTGCATGTCATTGTGGGATATATCATGGCTTGATTGGTAAATATGTTTAGTTTATGACTTTATTTGAAGCAGAAATAATATGTGAATGCTTCATTGAGTATAATTCCGACTGGTAACTACGCACTTCGTCCGAGCACATTATCGCACGCGTCATGCAAGCCATCTTAAATGACCACCTAAACAGTCATTTGGCAACCTAAAAAGCTGCCAAGGTTGCCCGGCTGGCAACAGGGAAAAAAAGTTAAGCGAGAGCCCTGCATTCAGATATTGCCACACACTGAGTTCCGGCACAGCAGAAGATGCTTACAGCACTGCAGCAGTCAACAATTCCACACAATTGACCTCCCAAACGCTCACTTGTATGTACGGGTTTTAAGCATGTTGCGGGTATGAAACCTGTGGAGAACCTGTGTAAAATTGGTAGTAGCAGTAGCTTTTTATGACTTTCACCAGCAAGCCCCAGGGTGAGAGAGGATGAATGGGAGAGGAAGAGGATGAGAGAGTCTTTCACCTTCACAACAGATCACAGGAAAATCTCAGCCACCTATTTGCTTGTTTTTTTTTAGCATTTTACCAGCATATGATTTGTAGTTCGTTGCAATCAAATTAATAGTCCAAAGAAGAGCAAATGTTGTCTGGATTTTGTGATCAAGTAAATGACTCGCAACTTACTGACTGTTAAGTGAAAGGGAATCGCTGAGCAAAATTTGACACTATTAGAGTCCTAGCACCTGGCTCCTTGGATACAGGAGAAAGTTTCTCAATACCTTTATGGATGCCTCAAGTATCCTGCTGTTGAATGTAGGATCTTGCTGAGTGAAAATTATTGTTTGCACTTAGCTGCATTATTTGCTAGTTTACCAATTGGAGGCTTCGCACGTATCCAATGAAACCTTAAGGGTTGGTCACAACATTTTAATTCTCTTTCTGTTTATAAGTGGATATTTTGATGGTTCTGATTCAGTATTTACCCAATAAAGCAACACTGCTCAGGCCACCCATTGACTCCATTGACACCTCACGCTGCCTCGGCAAGGCCACCAGCATAATCAAGGAAAAGTTGCACCCTGGTTATCAGCTGTTATCAGGCAACTGAATCATCCTCCCAACAACGAGAGAACAGTCCAGAACTACTATACAGTGCATTCAGAGAGTATTCAGACCGTTTCACTTTTTCCACATTTTGTTACGTTACGGCTTTATTCTAAAATGGATTAAATTAATTTTTTTAATCATCAATCTACACACAATACCCCATAATAAAAAAGCGAAAACAGGTGTTTAGAAATTTTTGCAAAGTAATTAAAAAGAAATAACTGAAATATCACATTTACATAAGTATTCAGACCATTTACTCAGTACTTTGTTGAGGCACCTTTGGCAGAGATTACAGCCTCAAGTCTTCTTGGGTAGGACGCTACAAGCTTGGCACACCTGTATTTGGGTAATTTCTCCCGTTCTTCTCTGCAGATCCTCTCAAGCTCTGTCAGGTTGGATGGGAAGCGTCGATGCACAGCTATTTTCAGGTCCCTCCAGAGATCGGGTTCAAGTCTGGGCTCTGGCTGGGCCACTCAAGGACATTCACAGACTTGTCACAAAGCCACTCCTGCGTTGTCTTGGCTGTGTGCTTAGGGTCATTGTCCTGTTGGAAGGTGAACCTCCTCCCCAGTCTAAGGTCCAGAACGCTCTGGAGCAGTTCATCAAGGATCTCTCTGTACTTTGCTCTGTTCATCTTTCCCTCGATCCTGACTAGTCTCACAGTTCCTGCTGCTGAAAAACATCCCCACAGCATGATGCTGCCACCACCATGCTTCACCGTAGGTATGGTATTGGCCAGGTGATGAGCGGTGCCTGGTTTCCTCCAGACGTGCCTGGTTTCCTCTAGAGAACCAGAGAAAACAACCCTTTTGGCAAACTCCAAGCAGGCTTTTATGTGCCTTTTACTGAGGAGTGGCTCCCGTCCGGCCACTCTACCATAAAGGCCTGATTGGTTGAGTGCCGCAGATATGGTTGTGTTTCTGGAAGGTTCTCCCATCTCCATAGAGGAACTCTGGAGCTCTGTCAGTGTGATCATCGGGTTCTTGGTCACCTCCCTGACCAAGGCCCTTTTCCCCGAATGCTCAATTTGGCCGAGCGGCTAGCTCTATGAAGAGTCCTGATGGTTCCATAGTTCTTCCATTTAAGAATGACGGAGGCCACTGTGCTCTTCAGGACCTGCAGTGCTGCAGAAATTGTTTTATACCCTTCCCCAGATATGTGTCTCGACACAATCCTGTCTCGGAGGTCTATGGAGGTCCTTTTTCTTCATGGCTTGGTTTTTGCTCTGACATGCACTATCAACTGTGGGATCTTATATAGACAGATGTGTGCCTTTCCAAATCATGTCCAATCAAATTAATTTACCACTGGTGGACTCCAATCAAGTTGTAGAAACATCTCAAGGATAATCAATGGAAACAGGAAGAATCTAAGCTCAATTTTGAGTGTCATAACAAAGGGTCTGAATACTTATGTAAATGTAATATTTCAGTTATTTCTTTTTAATTACTTTGCAAAAATTTCTAAACACCTGTTTTCACTTCTTCATTCTGGGGTATTGTATGTAGATTGATGATAAAAAAAAATGAAATTAATCCATTTTAAAATAAGGCTGTAACGTAACAAAATGTGGAAAAAGTTAAGGGGTCTGAATACTTTCTGAATGCACTGTACCTTATTGAAAACCCTTGGACTATCTTTGATCAGACTTTACTGGCTTTATCTTACACTAAACGTTATTCACATTATCATGTATATGTACACTGTGGATGACTTGGTGATAATCATGTTTTGCCTTTCCGCTGACTGGTTAGCACGCATCAAAAGCTCTGGATTAGTATTTGGATTTGCAAAAGTCCACAGTTCGAGAACCACCGGTTCATAATTTTTACATGGAATGATTGGGATTTTCGTCAACTGTGCCCAGCTAAAAGATTTAGTTAATTTAGCTTGAAGCAAACAATAAGCTGCATCCCTGATTAAGTAAATGAAAACGTTAGAGACAAATTCTAAACATTTATTTCACAAACTTACAAATGTGAAAAAGGAATAACTAGGACACCTTTTAAGGTGTTTATTAGGCTGTGGGACCATGTTCACACGGGAGGGCTGGTCCCCCGATGCAATATTCCACCTCTCCACCAATTCCAATATTGGTGGCCAGTATGGGGGGAGGGGGGGGGGGGCTTTCTGGAGCTCTAGTATGGGTGATGTGGGCTGAAGGGACTGGTTTCCAGAAGGCTAGTATGGACATTGTGGGCCGAATGGATTCTTGGGCTGGCAGCTCAGTCACTCGGGCCTGGTGGGCTGGCAGCTCAGTCACTTGGGCCTGGTGGGCTGGCAGCTCAGTCACTCACGGCTGGTGGGCTGGCAGCCGACTCACTCACGGCTGGTGGGCTGGCAGCCGACTCACTCACGGCTGGTGGGCTGGCAGCCGACTCACTCACGGCTGGTGGGCTGGCAGCCGACTCACTCATGGCTGGTGGGCTGGTAGCCGACTCACTCACGGCTGGTGGGCTGGCAGTCGACTCACGGCTCGTGGGCTGGCAGTCGACTCACTCACGGCTGGTGGGCTGGCAGTTGACTCACTCACGGCTGGTGGGCGGGCAGTTGACTCAATCATGGCTGGTGGGCTGGCAATTGACTCACTCGCGGCTGGTGGGCTGGCAGTTGACTCACTCATGGCTGGTGGGCTCACACACACACCCTCCATCTCACACACACACACACACTCCATCTCACAGACACACACACTTCATCTCACACACACACACCCTCCATCTCACACACACTCACATACACACCCTCCATCTCACACACACACATACCCTCCATCTCACACAAACAACCACCATCACACACATCCACCATCACACACACACCCACACCATCTCACGCACACACCATCTCTCACTCACACCATCCATCACACACTTACATACAACATAAATATGACAGTAAAACTCTCTTGAATCTACTCACGCGGTTGAGCGCGGCCTCTCCCCTGAGCGGGACTTCTGCAGTGAGCGGGACTTCCGGAATGAGTGCGACATTCAGTTCAAGCAGCACAGTGCAGACCAACACTTCAATTCAGTTCAAGCAGCACAGTGCAGACCAACCCTTCAATTCAGTTCAAGCAGCACAGTGCAGACCAACCCTTCAATTCAGTTCAAGCAGCACAGTGCAGACCAACCCTTCAATTCAGTTCAAGCATCACAGTGCAGACTCACAGTTCAGTTCACTCACGGCGTAGACTCGCAGTTCTGGACTCAACTCTCACTCACGGTCTTCTGGGGTGACTGACTCACGTCCGGCCTCCGGGGCTTTATTCTCCTGGCCCCCCGGAAGGGGCGTTACCTTCATCATGGTGAATGACAGGCGAGAAGACCAATCTGCTGATCTCACGATTTTTAAAACATTCATAACTTTTTTATTATTTCACCGATTGGAAAAAACCTTGGGGCGGTTAGAGGAGAGGAGGACGGTGAGTAAGATGGCGAAAAAATTGTAGCGATATAAGGTAGCGTTTTTTCTAAAATTTATTTACAACGTAGACAGAAAGTGGTCAAGATGAGACTTTTAGTAATCGTATAGATATAGATTGTCAATGTAGTTTTCATGTTTTTCAGCATGGAACTCTATTGCTATTTATTTATCAAATCCATTACATCCTTGGCCATTCTTTTTTGAGTGTATTCTGTGGAGAATTGATAATGCATGCCCAGTATTCCAAATAGTTTTTATAATAGATCACTTTGTTGAAACCTAATGAGACGTTAGTGCGATCTCTACAAGCTTCATATCTTTGACAATAGTTCTGTGACCAGGAAAATCGGTAGTTTGCATTGAATGAGGAATTCCTGTAACTTATTAAGTAGAATTTCAGGAACTCTCATCGAAGTTTAATGAAATACTGCCATCATGTTGGTAACTATGTGTGCCACATGCCAACTTCTTAATTTCTGTAATCAGGTTTAATTCATTGTCGCACAACTAAGTTATCCCTTCTACTTCCTATGTAGCACGTGAAGCCACTTTACAAAAAATTGAAGTTATCATCAAGGAACAGTTTGCTGTGGAAATGAGGAACAAAGAACACGAGATTGAGATTATTGATCAGGTAAAAGCTAGTTTTTTATGCTGAACTACTGCTGGAAACTGGAAACTAAGACGTTTTGGCGCCTTTTTAGAAAGTCAGAAATTCTGTTTCTTCAAAGCTTTTGGGATTTGTTTCATTTGTCGACAAGACAATTGTTGAACTGTTACAATATAGTTGATCGAATATCTGCTTGTTTCTAAAGCGTCTGAATGAGGCCAGAAGGATGATGGATAAACTTCGTGCCTGCATCGTGGCCAATTACTATGCTTCAGCTGTGCAGCCCAAGGTAACTGAGGTAAGGAGGAGGAAATGGGTATTCTGCTTTATCACATTTTAATAACATAACTATTGCCGTATGCTAATTACTTCCCTTAACAGCTGCATGATATTGGCTGCCAGAGAAATATATAAAAATTACTGTCATTACTGGAAAAAACCTTCAGATCCCCTCTAAATCTGTACTCACTACATGTTTTAGACAATTCTGCCTTGGGGAAAAGTTTCTTTCAATTTTCAATCTACCCAATCTATGCTTCTGATGCATTTGTGCACTTCCATTCAGTTCCCCTTCAGTTCCGAGGAAAATGAGCCCGGCTTGTCCATTCATCACTCAAACACTCCGTCCCAGGAAACATCCTGGTGAATCTCTTCTGCACTCTTTCCAGTGCAATCAAATCTCTCTAATAATATTAGCACAAGAACTGCGCACAATATTCCAGCTGTGGCCTAAATAATTTGTATCAGGGCTCCCTATTCTGATACTTTTATCCCCTGGCTAATGAAGGCGTGGCCATATGCTGCCATCACCACACTATCAATCTGTGGATTTGTCTATAATTTGCTGAAAGTACAAGTGCAATAGATCCTGGGATTATTTCCACTGGACTGGGGAAGGTTAGGAAAATGTAATGACAATTTTGAAATGACACCCTTCTGATAGGTTGAATAGAGAAGGTTGGGGTAAGTGTTTCTTTATACAAAAGGTATGGAAAATTAACTTATTTGCTACACATGAAGTTGATGATTGTTGTATCATTGAAGCATTGAAGGAAAAATCTGAAAACCTGCAGGAAATCATTGTTTTAATTTGCTCCAACTGGCATTAGGCACAATATGATAGCCACTTTCTGTGTTGTAAATTTCTATTTTAATTAGATTAAAAAAACCTGGCTTTGAGTTGCTGAGTGACTTTTATTTTTCCTTTCCCCCCTCTTTTGATCCTTTTTGTTGTCTACAGTGGAATTTGGCAATATGCCTGGAGTTCTCTTGAAACCTTTAAAAAAATCTTCTTACGACTGATGGGTGTAGATAGTTTTGTTTTCAAAGTCAATTATATAGTGACGTTTAATTTAAGATTGGTGGCATTGTCACGGTCAATATTATGATTGAATCAAAGCCAATTTAAACTGTAAAGTGAAAACCCTTATTATGTATTTTTTAATTATTTATTGCACCGAGCTAACTTTCAGTTGATCTCTAAATTTAGTATGTAACTCCTTAAATATTCTTAACTTTAGAGATGAACCAGCAAACTATGCTACAACATTGCAACGTTTCAACTTTTTGAAATAAAAGGGGAAATTGGTGTGTATCCTATGCATTCTTCAATTTATGATGATTTACTTTAATTGTTAGACAATGCTAACCTCAGCAAATGACGAGTAAATGCAGAGAACTCCTTTTGAAGAGGTCCATGGGCCTGTTCTTGTGCTGTACTGTTCTATATTCTATGCAAGGCATTAAATGTGCTTTGTAGTCTGGCTTAGTAATGTTTGAAGAAAAAATCTTCATTTCAGACACACCTTGCCATTTTCAGTTTTAGGTTTTTGCTGATGCCTGATGATTTTAAAATCCAGTCTGGGCATCATCTAACCACTGCCCTGATTTACCTAACATTTTTTCTTCTTATTCAAGCTTGTAAAAGCTTTGACACTTTGGGCAACTTTAAATTTCATTACATAAAACTTTACTTTTGCAATATGCCAGCTGTTGAGGCGCATTTGCGTCATTATGATCATAGAGTTGCACAGCACCAAAAAAAAGGTCCTTCGGCCTAACCAACCAGGCTAATGCTGAATTTTCAATAAAGGTTTTCTGATATTTCTTTATGAAGTAATGTACAATTCCTTTAAGTTATGCATTTTGATCTTTTTGCACTAGCTCTTTTTTTTAGAGCTTGTGACTTGGTGATGTGGCGTTATTTGGTTGTGACCTTTTGGGACAATCTAGTCCTGCTGTCACAGAGAGGTAGCTGCAGGATTTAGTGCTTTACTCTCTTCATGATATACTATAACCAGAGTGCACTGTTTGTTTTATTTTAATCATTTTTAGGGTCCAAGGCCATATGATTCCACTGTTTTCAACCACCCTGTCATCAAGAAATTTTTAGAATCACCTTCAAGGTCATCCTCTCCAGCCAACCAACGCTCAGAAACGTCATCCACCAACCAGTCAGAAACGGATTCGGTCACTCACCAAGCTGACTCCTTTCTTGACAAAGAGAATGAGCAGGAACCGCACTCTGCAGTGAATGAGGATATCAATCCTGATGGGTCTGAAAAAAGAACAGGGAGGAACCGTGGACAGGTATAATGACAAGAGGCGAAACCCTCACAGTACAGAGATAGTACCTGTGTGGCACTAATGCATAATTTCTCAATCTAAGAAAGCAGTGTAGTTACGGGAGGTGCTGAAGGCCCAGATAGTCTTGATCACACCACGAAACAGAAATCCCCACTCATAATGTGTGAGTGCTGGCATATGATTGCAGTCACTTGGTCTGCCCTCAGATACGCACACAAAAAAATGGTAACTTGAGTGATCATTTGGGATCATCAGTATCTTGAAGACCTCACAAGGACCACAAAACAAAAATAAGTCTAAATCCATTTGAAAAAATAATGCATTTATATCAATTTCCCAAACAATGGGCCAAAAATAATAAGCTAATAGTGTGCAGGGAGCAGCTCCCCTCCATTACAAGGGAATATAGAACAGTGACATTTCTCAAATTAACACATGAGTATATGTATTGCAGGGTAATGTGGAATACTCTTCTGCCACACCCCACCATAGTTGAAATAATGTTAAGCCACACTGGTCAATGTCAACGTATAAAGTAAATATAATGGTTCGTACTTAATGTCCAGACACTGAAGTGGTGATGTTCAGGATAGACTGCATGAATAAAGCACAAAAGTGGCTGAGTAATAGACCGCACTTAAAGCGTTGGGGAGATGATCCAGCTTTCAGTTCCAATGTGGGTAAGAAATCTCTTGAGTTATTCTTAAAAAGTGCTGGAGTAACTCAGCGGGTCAGGTAGCATCTCCAGAGAACGTGGATAAGATGACGTTTTGGATTGGGACCCTTCTTCAGACTGATTGTGGTGCTGGGAAAAAGCTGGAAGATTGGGGGGCCAGGCCAAAGCGGAAAAGTGGGTTTTGAAAGCCAGATGGTTGGACAAAAGCCAGAGCTGAAAACACAAAAGGTGTGAAATAAGGATAGAAGAAGTGCGAATATGGGAAGCCTGAGGAGGGAACATAGGTAGAAGGGGAAGGGAGAAATGGGTGCGTTAGGGTACCGGGAAGAGGGGGGTAAGGGAATAAAAGGAGAGGCCTGCTTGTAGGTAGTTACCTAAAATTGGAGAATTCAGTGTTCATACCGTTAAATTGTAAGCCACCCATGCAGAATATGAGGTGCTGTTCCTCTAGTTTACGTGTGGCCTCACACTGGCAATGGAGAAGGCAGATTGAAGGAGAAGAGATGAAAATGATGACAAGCACTTGAAAGTTGGAGGATAATATTGCATTGATCAAAATGCCCATCCCACTGTTTTATTTTTCTTCCCTAGGTTACCCCTGGCATTCCAACCCCTCAGGAGATAGAACAGCGGTGTGCTTACCTCACAACTAGTGAAGACCCTTCCCGGCTTTACGTCAAAAAGACAATTGTTGTTGGCAACGTATCAAAGTGAGGGTTTGGTCTATCTTGGTGTGCATCTCAATCTGTAGTTCCATTGTGTTTTCCTTTTTCTTAGTCTCTTCCCCCACCTTAGGAAGACCAGCTTACCGAATGAAAAGATTTGATGTTCTCGAATCTTGACGCAGTGAACAGAATGTCACGATTTTTATTTTGCTTTGTGGTCTACTGTAATTTCAGCAGGAAACTCTAAAGGAAAGGCAAAACCAGCCATTCCCCAGGATTTTGATGCATTTTGCCAAAATACAGTGGATAAACAGGAGAATCCTTCAGTAGTTAAATTTCCCCAAGATTGCACGCATATATTTACTTACAATATAATTTTTGATAGTTTTCTGTGTTGTGGATGGAGCTGTCATAACACAAGGTTTCAATTCTGCTGGTGTTCAGCTAAGAGTCTCAAGAGCCATACTAGAATACAAAAACAAGGACGTTTGGCTGAGGCGTTATAAGGCACTGGTCAGACCACATTTGGAATATTCTGAGCAGTTTTGGGCCCTATGTTTGAGAAAGGATGTGTTGGTGTTGGAGAGGGTCCAGAGGAGTATTACGAGAATGATCCCGAGGATGATTGGGTTAACATATGAGGAGCATTTAATGGCCCTGGTCCTGTACTCACTGGAGTTTAGAAGGATGAAGGGG
Organism: Malacoraja senta; assembly: GCA_038087875.1. Lineage (NCBI taxonomy): Eukaryota > Metazoa > Chordata > Chondrichthyes > Rajiformes > Rajidae > Malacoraja > Malacoraja senta. The sequence goes on from CM075984.1 coordinate 33,654,012, forward strand.
TTCTTATTGAAAGATACTGAATAATTAAATGCCTAGTGGATGTGGAGGATGTTTCCAGTAGTGGGAGACTGTACGACCAGAGGGCATAGCCTTAGAATAAAAGGGTGTACCTTTAGAATGGAGGAGGAATTTCTTTACCCTGAGGATGGTGATTAGAAAATGGACAGGTGTTAGAGACTGAATTTTCCATTCCTGGTCTGTCACTGGACAGCTCCTGGCATTTGCAGTTAGTATAATTTCCCAAAAAATTTAATTGGACCTCTAGAAGGTTCTAAATTGGAGCTGAATTGTGCCTGCTATGGTCACGTAATACACAAATGGTGTTTGAGAAGATTTGCAGAATGTAACTTTTGCAACTCTGTTCAAAGTGTGGACTACATAAGAGCACATGGTCCTTCTTACTTATTTGATGATAACATTACAAATATATATATATTTTTGTATTATACTAACCTTGTTACCCCAAGTCTTACAAAGGAAGACCACTGTGAAGGTGATGAATGTAATTGTTTCCTGATCAGTTCCGCAGTCCTTGGCCTACTTGATTTTTATCTGTTCCTTGGCTAATTTTATTTCCTTTCTCATATTGCTTGGGCTAATTCTTAATGAGCTGTCACCATTTAGAACTTTAACTCATTTCATTCCAAAGAGAAAAAAAATTCTAAGAGGAGTAAGAGGCAACCGTGGCTGACAAGGGAAGTTAGGGATGGTATAAAATTAAAAGAAAAGGTGCATAACATAGCAAAGAGTAGTGGGAAGCCAGAGGATTTGGAAACTTTCAAAGGACAACAGAAGGTAACAAAAAGGGTGAAGAAATACAAAGGTGAGCTTGCCAAGAATATAAAGAAGGATAGTAAAAGCTTCTTTAGGTATGTTAAGAGAAAAAGATTAGTAAAGACAAAAGTTATAGACCAGTTAGCCTGACATCAGTGGTGGAAAAGATGCTGGAGTCAATTATTAAAGAAGTACTAACGGAGCATTTGGATAGCAGTAAAAGGATTGGTCCAAGTCAGCATGGATTTATGATGGGGGAAATCCTGCTTGACTAATCTTCTGGAATTTTTTGAGGATGTGACAAGTAAAATGGATGAAGGAGAGCCAGTGGATGTATGTATCTGGACTTTCTGAAAGCCTTTGATAGGGTCCCACACAGGAGATTAGTGGGCAAAATTAGAGCACATGGTATTGACATGGATAGAGAATTGGTTGGCAGAAAAAAAAAGTAGAAATAAACGTGTCCCTGTCAGAATGGCAGGCAGTGGGGAGTGGAGTGCTGCAAGGCTCGGTGCTGGGGCCGCAACTATTTACAATATATATTAATGATTTAGATGATGGAATTAAAAGTAAATTAGCAAATTTGCAGATGACACAAAGCTAGGTGGCAGTGTGAACTGTGAAGTGGATGCTAGGAGGTTGCAGGGTGACTTTGACAGATTGAGTGAGTGGGCAGATGCATGGCAGATGCAGTATAGCGTAGATAAATGTGAGGTTATCCACTTGGTCGGCAAGAACAAGGAGGCAGATTATTATCTCAATGGTGTCAGATTAGGAAAAAGAGAAGTGCAACGAGACCTGGGTGTCCTTGTACACCAGTCACTGAAAGTAAACATGCAGGTAGAACATGCAGTGAAGAAAGCTAATGGCATGTTGGCCTTCATAACGAGAGGATTTGAGTATAGGAGTAAAGAGGTCCTTCAGCAGTTGTACAGGGCCCTGGTGAGACCACATCTGGAGTATTGTGTGCAGTTTTGGTCTCCTAATTTGAGGAAGGACATCCTTGCTATTGAGGGAGTGCAGCGTAGGTTCATGAGGTTAATCCCCGGGATGGTGGGACTGTCATATGAGGAAAGATTGGAAAGACTGGGCATGTATTCACTGGAATTTAGACGGATGAGATGGGATCTTATAGAAACATAAAATTATAAAAGGACTGGACAGGCTAGATGCAGGAAAAATGTTCCCAATGTTGGGGGAGTCCAGAACCAGGGGCCACAGTCTAAGAATAAAGGGGTGGCCATTTAAACCTGAGATGAAAAAAAACGTTTTCACCCAGAGAGTTGTGAATTTGTGGAAGTCTCTGCCACAGAAGGCCATGGAGGCCAATTCACTGGATGAATTTAAAATAATTAGATAGAGCTCTTGGGGTTAGCGGAATCAAGGGATATGGGGAGAAGGCTGGACGGGTTACTGATTGTGGATGATCAGCCATGATCACAATGAATGGCGGTGCTGGCTGAAGGGCTGAATGGCCGCCACCTATTTTCTATGATTCTATGTTTTCCTAACATTCTGAAACAAGTTGAGGGGAGTTGTTGGTGAGGTTGAGTTTAGGTATCTTTGGTTGACTCTTTTGTAACACTGCAGGTATATTCCCCCGGACAAGAGGGAAGAGAATGATCAGTCTACCCACAAATGGATGGTTTATGTGCGAGGTTCAAGGAAAGAGCCCACGATTGACCATTTTGTGAAGAAGGTCTGGTTTTTCTTGCATCCCAGCTACAAGCCGAATGACCTGGTGGAAGTCAGGTGTGACTCTTTATCTCTCTGATCTCGGGAATCAATTCTGGTCGGTTTTAAGTGACCTGAACAAGTATTTTGAAACGGGAAGAATTGAGAGGGTGGTAGTTTGGTAGTTCAGTCACGAGTGATGATTTTAGTTTAGTTTAGCGATACAGTGTGGAAACAGGCCCTTTGGCCCACCGAGTCGTGCCGACCAGTGATCCACGGACACTAACACTATTCTGCACACACTAGGGACAATTTACATCTATACCAATCCAATTAGCCTACAGATCTGTATGTCTTTGCAGTGTGGGAGGAAACTGGAGCTTCCCGGAGAAAACCCATACAGGTCACCGGGAGAATGTACAAACTCCGTACAGACAGCACCCGTAGTCAGGATTGAACATGGCTCTCTGGCACTGTAAGACAGCAACTCTACCTCAGCGCCACTGTGCCGCCTTAGTTCATAGTTTGCAACCATGAACTGTGAATTATGTCCTTACCTTTCATCAAGCACTGCCTTCCAGCTGATGGCTATGTGGGTGAAAACCAAAACTCCCTTGGCATGGCCTCTTCAATTATCTTAGGAGTTACAGGGGTAAGTATCCCAAACATTATCACTTCAATGCTTCCAGCCCAGGTATTTTATGGACTACATTTTAACAGAATGAAGCCCCCTCTACATTGCACATTTAAATAGACCCAGCTTGGTTATGGCACATATGAAGCAAATCCCTGGTCTATGATGCATGTGCTTCCCTTCCTTTAATACTCACCACCTGAGCAAAGGTTTTGCTGTTTGCACAATGATACGCAGCGCTGGGCTGTGCCTCCAGACTATAAAGGAAGACGGGATCAAAAGATATAAAACATACTAGACTAAGTTCCACCACTCACCCTTTCCCCCAATGCAACCCGTTCCCCCAACGCACTATTCCACCATTCACCAATAGCCCCTAACTACGCAGGCGCGGCTCATTTCCCCATATCCCCGAGCACTCTCTCCCCCTCATCTTCATGTGTGGGAGGGGAGGGGGGTGGGAAGTGGGGTGTGTGGCGGGGGTGGGGGTGGTGGGGGTGGGGGGGTTGGGGTGGGAGGAGGGGTGTGTGTGGACAGGGAGGTGTAGGAAGGGGTGGGAGAGGGTGGTGTGAGGGGAGGTGGTGTGTGGCAGTTGGGATGTAGGGTGGGGGGAGGTGTGTTTGAGGGCGGGAGGGGTGTGGGAGGGGGAGGAGGTATGTGGGAGGGGGTGTGTGTGAGAGGGGGGTGTGGGTGGGCGGGGTGTGTGGGCAGGGGGGTTGTGGGGGAGGGGTGTGTGAGCGGGGGGGGGGGGTTGCGTGGGGGAGGGGTGTGTGAGCGGGGGGGTTGTGTGGGGGAGACAGGTGTGGGCGGGGGGAGAGGGGTGTGGGGGGGCGTGAGCTCGGAGAAAAGACGGGGGAAGAGCCATGGGGGAGAGGAGGGCATCACGGGGGAGGGGGTGAGGAGCCAGCGAGGGGGACCAGAGGGGTAGTGGCTGGAATTGGCGGTGCGATAGGGACTCACAGCGGGCGCTGGTCGTTTTCCTCCGCTGGGATCAGAGTCTCCGCTTTCCGTTTGGCGACATGTTCGTCTCTGGGCTGGGCTGGGTCTCCGACTCTGGGCTGGTCTGGGTCTCCCACGCTGGGCTGGGCTGGGTAACGTCTCCGACGCTGGACTGCTGCTTGGGGCGGGCTGGGCTGCTTCGGGTTCCTCCGTAAGTCCTATTGTAAACCTCCGCCGGCCATCCTCACCTCCAGTAAAGACGCGATGGAGCAGGAAGGAGCAGACTGTCCCGGAGAGTGACAAGGGAAGGGACTAAACCACGCGGCACTAACTGGCAGGAGACGAGATCGATCTGTGCATGTGCGTTTTTTAAGATTTTTAAACCTCGCTAACCTTTACCACATTCAACCGATCCGAACGAAACTTGGTGCACTCGTAGCACAGGAGAACTGTGAGTTAACTGGTGAAAGTCGTAGCGCTATCGCGAACCGTTTTTGCGCAAATAAAAAGACCGCCAAACCGGAAGATAACAAGATCAGAGTTTTAGATATGTATAGATTAGTGGGTGAGTTATGCTTTTTTCCCTTATTAAATGATTGTTCTCTTTTTGATTTTTGTTTTCTATTCAGTGAACCACCATTTCACCTGACCAGGAGAGGCTGGGGTGAATTCCCTGTACGCATTCAGATCCACTTCAGGGACCTACGTAACAAAAGGGTTGACATAATTCACCATCTGAAGGTAGATGGCTTCTAGCTGAAACTGCTGTAGCTACAATACATCAGTACAATATATTCTGTGAAGCTGCTGGCTTTTTTTTCTCTTGTTAACTTATGTTCTACCATCATTACCATAAATTGGGTCTGTAGCAAGTAACCACTATTTTATCACTAATCAGTTGGAATGTTGAGATAGTGGGAACTTTCAAGACTAAAAATGCTGGCCTTTTATTAACAGTAGCTATGAAAGAATTTGGAACTATGCGGGTAAATTAAGTATATATTAAAAGCTTGAATGTCAATAGATAATAGACAATACGTGCAGGAGTAGGCCATTCGGCCCTTCGAGCCAGCATCGCCATTCAATGTGATCATGGCTGATCATCCCCAATCAGTACCCCGTTCCTGCCTTCTCCCCATATCCCCTGACCGCTATTTTTAAGAGCCCTATCTAGCTCTCTCTTGAAAGCATCCAGAGAACCTGCCTCCACCGCCCTCTGAGGCAGAGAATTCCACAGACTCATCACTCTCTGTGAGAAAAAGTGTTTCCTCATCTCCGTTCTAAATGGCTTACTCCTTATTCTTAAACTGTGGCCCCTGGTTCTGGTCTCCCCCAACATCGGGAACATGTTTCCTGCCTCTAGCGTGTCCAAGCCCTTAACAATCTTATATGTTTCAACTTAACATGTCCTGCATGTTTTTTGCCCCATGTCTTCTCAGCAGCAAGGTGCAGCCTCCTCACCTTGCATTTAGCTTGATAATGTCTTCAAAGAGAAAATGTAAGGGTATTCAGATTCAAAACTGTCTGACACCCATAGATACCTTAGAGGTATTACCAGGCAACAGTTTTTTTCCCTCATGCTGCTGTACAATTTGCTGTTTATCTCCAGGCCATTCTTGCCCTTGAGCTACACCATTTAGAATGATGTTTCAAAAGGCCATTAATTTCTTCACATATCCATTACAACTATGGAATAGTAGATGTCCGAGGAAAATCTATAGGCTTGCATACACAGGAGTGAGTTTCTAAGTCCCGTTAGGTTTAAGATAAACAATAAGAAGGTTAGAGAGGATCTGAGGAAGTTCTTTTTCACTAGGGTTGATTGCAATCTAGAATGCACTGTTTGAGTAGGCAGTGGAGGCATGTTTTCTCATAACTAAGCAGTATTTGGATGAGCACTTAACTCACCAAGGCAAAAAAAAGCTATTGATCAACTCCTGGATTCCTGGGATTCATTCCGATATGTTCTTGATAGTTGCATGGACCAGGAGTGCCAAAGGGCCTATTTATGTGCTGTTTAACTGTCATATTTGGTATTCTTGTGTTATCACGATGCTCTTCATTGCCAATGAAGCATTCACAGCTGGTATTGGTTTTATTTTAAAATGTACACATCAGTTTACATTAAAACTGCTACTCGACTATCAGGAAATCCCAGTGCTTCAGCATCTGCCCACCAGATGATGTTCCCCATGGACCTTGGTCCCCATGTTCCCCAAGACTCACCTGGGCTGAATCCTGATCAGAATTGTGATCCCCACATTTCCCGAGACTCACATTGCTTGCATTGCCTGAGACCCACTGGAGCCCCTATACCTGTGAGTCCCCCCCCCCCCCCCAAGGTTCACTGGGGTCTCCGTTCCTGTGCATTCCAATACCCACCAAAGCCCCCGTCCGTACCTCTGCACCCTCTGAAACTCACCAGCATCCCCGTACCTGTGCACCCCTGAACCTAACCAGGCTCACTAATTTATTATAATACTCCTTAAATTCAAGCTAAAATTAATTTGGAAGAGTTGGGGATATTAATAGAAACAACATCCAGTAATCCCCAAATTCCCCACTAGTCCCAACAACCACCATAGTCTCAAATGTGCCACATTTTCAGAGTTTTCCTGTAATCTCAACAGGATGTCACAAATAATAATGATCAAATGTTTGGTTAAGCACCTCCAAGAATAGATTTTTGCTCGGTCATTGATGTTCTTCAATTGCTAATGTGCAACTTATTTGGCTTCCTAAATGAGAATGATACCTTGATTGAACTGTCCCATCTTAAAGACAGCCGAGTGAACACTTGTGGCTAAAGAACCCCTTCAGAATAAATTGAGTTCACAGACCCGGGTTCAATCCTGACTAAGAGTGCTGCCGGTATGGAGTTTGTACATTCTCTCTGTGTCCTGCGTTGGTTTTCTCCGCGTGCACCAGTTTCCTCCTGCACTCCAAAGAAGTGCAGGTTTGTAGGCTAATTGGAGTGGTAAAATTGTAAATCGTCTCTGATGTGTGTAGGATAGTGTTAGTGTGCGGGGATCACTGGTCGGTGCGGACTCGGTTGGCCGAAGGGCTTATTTCTGCGCTGTATCTCTAAACTAAACTAAAAATGAGGTCATGAACTCGGGTCCTGAAATAGAACTTTACACCTTGTTCTTGGATAGGGGCAAGATTGGTATAACTATAATCAATAAGCTAGCACACTCAGAGTGCATGGTATATTGAATGATCTAAAGTTGCAAATGATGGAAGCAAAATGAAGCTTTTGCTGTATCCCATTTATTTGATTTGTTTCTCGTCTTGTGTAACATTTTAATTTCTGATATCAATCATCATCTAAATGAGATTGCCAATCAGGATTTACTGTTCATTGTACATTGTAGTAACTATATTGTAGTCCGTTGTTCAAACTCATTTCACAGACTTCCAGCATAGTGGTGACTTTAGATATACAGTTACCTCCATAATGTTTGTGACAAAGACCCATCATTTATTTATTTGCCTCTGTACCCCACAATTTGAGATTTGTAATAGAAAAAAATCACATGTGGTTAAAGTGCGCATTGTCAGATTTTAATAAAGGCCATTTTTATACATTTTGGTTTCACCATGTAGAAATTACAGCAGTGTTTATACATAGTCCTTTAATAAAATGTGACAATGTGCACTTTAGCCACATGTGATTTTTTTCTATTACAAATCTCATATTGTGGAGTACAGAGGCAAATAAATATATGATGGGTCTTTGTCCCAAACATTATGGGGGCACTGTACTTAGGTATTCAATAGGTGGAAAATCTATCTCGATAAATTGCATCAGTCCAGATGGAACTGAAGTCCAAGGATGTAAAAATCACTCGGTGGTCTGGCAACTGTATAATCACTTCGCTCAACCACATTTCCTCATCAACACTTTTAAATGTTTGTATTGAATCTTGGCAGCCGTCCTGTGTCATTACTGATCTGTGCTTGATTTTTTTTATAACAGCTGGACAGAACATACACAGGCTTGCAGACACTTGGTGCAGAAACGGTATGTCTCTCCCTCAATCATTTTCCTCTGCATTCTTCTTTTCCTTCCTAAACCTGGACCGTACAACTTTGAAGATGTTGACTCCAATAGACCTGTTTTCTCAGGCTGTCATTCATGTGATCATTGCCAGTTATAAACGTAGAACATGAGTGTGGGTCAGATCCTGAAAATGTGGAAATTAAAGTCAAGATGACTTTAGGTATTAGAGACTGAGCTCCTTCCATGGGGATCAAGAAAGGGATTGGTCTTTACTTTCTATCTGGAGGTTTATCGTAATTTCACTTTGTATGGTTGATGTTTTCTTTGTGAAAGGTTAAATCTCTCATTTGAGAGATAAAAACTTAAAATTACTGTGCAAGATAATTAGGCAAATGCTTTTGTGAGGCCATTGTTTGTGACTCCATTGTTCACTTTTGTGCTGTTAACAGCCTTTGTAAAAGCAAAGACAATTGTCTGCTTTAAAGCAGTGTCCTGTTGTGTCCGCTGATGATTTCATCCAGTTATATTGTCCAGGTTTTCTAAATGCCACTTTCATTAGTCTGTCGTAGATACCACTTTATCTCCAAGGCAGCTATCTGACCCAGACTGTTTGCAACACTGGTGCCATATAAAACTCCCAAGTTGAGATTCTGATTATGAATCATTTCCTTTACCATCCCCAAGGTTGACTATTTTCTCCCCCACAACGTTGCCTTTCCCTCATCTTATCGCCAGCTGTAAATCTTTGTTATCTTTCGTTCTCTATTCATGATCATTTTTGCAAACTCTTGCTTGTTCTCCCAAGCTCTATCCTTTTTAAACTTGAGACCATCCAGAATAATTGCTCATGCCAGTAACTCGCATGAAACATTGTTCACCTCTCTGCTCACTACTTATATTTGCTCCCAGTCATGTGCTGCCGCGGTTTTAAAATTGTCAAACATTATCAAATTCCCTTCATGGGATCTTCCTCCAACACATTGGCACATTACCTTGCGTGTCTTGGTTTCAGATAATACTATGAACTGCCTTGGCAAGTTTTACCATGTCGATAGATAGAGCAACTCGTTACAAACCTTTCCCCATAACAGAGGCATCTTAAACCAGAAGGCATAGCTCAAAGTGACATGTAAAAGGATTACAGGGGATCCAAGAAGAATTTGTTTTTACCCAGATTGGTTGCAATCTCGAACCCACTGCCTGATGAAGTAGTGAAGAAAGAGACACTCATAACAGTTAAGAAGTATCTGGATCAGTGCTTGCATTGCCAAGGCATAGAAAGTTCCAGAGTAAGTGCTGATAAATGGGATTGATGTGGATGGGTACTTGGCAGTGAGCACAAGCTTGATGAGTCATAGCTGTGTAACTCTAATTCCCATGGAAATAAATGCAGATTATAGTTGTTGTAAATCTTTGTTTTTATGTTGTGTTCCAATGCTTAGACTGGAACAGTGTATTTCCCTACTGCCGATTGGTTTGGCCTTCAAGTTTTGCAATGACGGTGCTCTGTGCATGTTTTGTCTCTGGAACAGGTGGTGGATGTTGAACTGCACCGTGACTCTCTTGGGGAGGATTACCTTCCCGCCTCACTGCCTCCTAGTTCCACAGTGACGTTGCTTTCTTCATCATCTTCCTCTTCGTCCACCTGCAGTAGGACACCTCGGTCTGTCACACCCACACAACCTGCATTGTCCTCCACTCCCCCAATAACGTCAGTGGAGGAGTGCACATGTCTGCGGCAGTTTTGAGTTATTCATCGGGAAAGATATCCCATGATCCATTTGGAGCCACTTCTGAAAAAGGTGAGATGTCTCTTGTATGACTGATAACTCGTACACATCCTGAACCCAAAGCACATAGCCACACATACAAAGTCAAAATGAAACAAAGTCGCACACAAATCTCAAACCACCTATGTACCTTTTAAACGCTATAATTTTACCTGCTTTTACCCCTTCCTATGGCAGTTTATTGCATACAACCATCATCCTCTGTGTAAACTTGCCCCTTGGTTCTTTAAATGTTTCTCCTCTTACCTTAAACCTATGCCCCTTGTTTTAGAGTTCGCCAGATAGGAAAAATCAACACTGACAATGCTTACAATTTTATAAGCCCCTCAACCACCTATGTTCCAGTTTGAGAATAAACCAGCCTACTCAGTCTCTCCTTATAAATAAAGCCCTCCATTCCAGGCAACATTGTGATGAATCTTTTTCAGCATTCTTTCTAATGCTATCATATCCCACCTGTAGTGGGGCAAACAGAATTGTACGCAATGCTCCAAATGTAACCTTACCATTGTTTGATACAGCTGCAACATGACATCCCAAGTCATAAACCCAATGCCTCCGTTTATGACAAATGCCTTTTCCATATCTTATTCAGCTTTGTCACATTTTCAGGGAATTGAGGTCTCTCTATACATCGTACTGAGAGTCTGTTATTTACTGTACGCGTCTCAAAATCCATTACCTCACACTTGTCTGGATTAACTTCCATCTGTCACTGATCTATGTCACCCTGTATCATTTCACAACCTTCTTGGCTGTCTACTGATGCTTCTGTCACCTGCAAACTTACTAATCAGTCCATCAACATTGTTGTCCAGGTCAATTGTATCTATGACAAACAACAATGGTCTCTCTCTGTAATGTACAACACTGGGTTAAAGAGTTAGAAAATCAACCCTCTGCCTCCTATTACCTAGCCAATCTTGGATCCACTTTGTCAACACAGCTTGGATCCCTCTATCCTAACCTTTTGGACTATGTGAGGTTTTGTCTGGAGCCTTGCAAAAGTCCATGTAAACTACATCTGCTCTATCTTTCTGAATGTTTTTAGGTTACCTCCACAAAAAACTCAGTCTCATGTGTGAGACAGAATTTCCTCTGCATGAAACCATGTCCTCACCTTTGAGGACATAAATCCTATCCCTTCCAATAATTTCCATACTATCATTATAAATCGGAGAAATACAGCATGGAAACTTGCTTTCTAGCTCACTGTCTACTCCGATCACCTATTTATACCAATATTTATCCCATATTTTATTCACCCCGTGTTCTCAAGAAAAGGGCCTGTTTGCAGGCTGTATCTTAAAAAAAAAACTCCCTGTAGATTCTACCACTCATGTACACATTCGGGGCAATTTAGAATGGGCAATGAGATACCAACATGCATGTCTTTGGATGTGAGAGAAAATGGGAGCACCGGCGGAAAGCCATGCAGTCACAGGGAAAATTGAATTGAATCCGAGTCTGTGACATTGTGAAGCAGCAGCTTGACTGGCTGTGCCACTGTGCCGCCCAAAGAATAAGGGGAATTAAATACCACATTACTTAGCCATGAGTTGATAATCACCATTACCCAGTGGGAAGAGAAAATATATGTGATGCTCAATGGTTGGGGCTGCCTAAGTGGTGCCCCAACGTAAAGTCACGTTTATTGCTATAAGCATCAGTCCGGTGAGGTACAGATACAATCTGAAGCTTGTTTGCCGCAGCAATACAGGCACATCAAGTTGGATAACATATAAAAACAAAAATCATAAATAACTGTACAAAAATTGCAGAAAATTCTACAAGACAATGAAAAGAGAGAGACTAAAATAAAAGACACTAGTGCAAACACAACAAAAGGGACAATTCACAATTAGTAAATCAAATCCACGGTAATGCAACAAGTCCATAGCATTCCATCATATAGTGTCAGCCTGGGTGCTCCTGTGGCAACTGCCCTGATGTGGACCAAGGCACTTCCTTGCTGTTTTGACTTTCGTTCCTAATGCTCCCTCAGAAGTGTGAGTTATTGGAGAGAGCCAGTTGGTGAACCGCCAAATTACTGAGCTTTCATGTATGGATTTACACAACTGTGCACTAAACACAAAACCAGATGTGTCACCACACACGTGTACAAACTGCATTCCAAACCTGGTAAATACATAGAAATGCATGAACCATAGAACACACATGGAAACATGTATATACATATCCACTCTAAACAAGTTAAATTTCACATACTTGTATATAAATCCCAGAAACCATTGACTCATGTATAAACTGCAGAGCAACCACTGAACTACAAACCAGAAATAGTGTCAACCTGGGTGCTCCAGTTTCCCTCCTATGTCCCACAATCATGTAGATTGGTGGGTTAATGGGTCAGTGTAAATTTCCATTAGTGTGGATGATGGCTAGAATCAGGCGGGTTGTATTTGTGGATGTGGGGTGTTGATGGGAATGCATAGAAGATAAAATAGTTTCTGGTAGGATGCTTAAACAGGGGTGTGTGATGTTCTGCGCAGACCCTGCAGGCTGGAAATCCTGTTTCTGTGTTATATCAACAACACTTATTTTTGTACAGATGAACCAAATGCTGCGATACATGTTTGTTTACATATGTTCAGGTCAAACTTGGACACACAAAGTCATACGTGGGTGGTACAGCAGCACGATGAGTAGAGCTGCTGCCTCCCATTGGAATGCAAATACTATACAATATACAATAGAAGCTCATTCGGTGGTGCACTGTTTATCAAAATAATTGTCTCCCAATACTGTTTGTTTGTCACAATCAGTCTGTGTACTTCCTTGAGCAATAGGTTGGGTTAATTAATAAAATGTTTGAAGTCCAATTAAACCATTAATCTATTTAAAATAAATAGTTTGAGTGTCTGAATTTATGCTAATTCCCAGCCCATTTAAAAAGAGATAAGAGACTGGGAGAAGGGTGCTAGCTGGTACAGAAAAATGTCTTACTTTCCTTCTATAAATGCCTTTGACTGACCTCATATTGAACATCGATCACTTGTTCACATTAGTTCTATGTTATTCAACTTTTGCATCCACTCCCTACACACTAGGGGCAATTTACAGTGACCCGATTACCTAGAAGCCTGCACCTATTTGGGATGTGGGAAGAAACAGGAGCAATGGGAGGAAACCCATGCAGTCAGCGGGAGAACGTGCAAACTCCACACAGACACCACCCTCGTTCAGGATTAAACCCAGGCGCTGTGAGGCAGTAGCTCGACCAACGGTGTCAATATGCTACCCTAATGATGTGCTTAGATTTAAAGACTGTGCAAGAAAGATTTATCAGATTAAAAAAAGATCAGATTAAAAAAAGGTATCTAATAAGATTGACGAGAATGCGTCTATATTCCGTGGAATTTCGAAAAATGAGCGTTGAACATTAAAGGAAACCTATTAACCTGCTTATGGTTTTGTCTTATGACTAGCTGGTGGGAAGCTCAGCTCAGAATTGCTTGCAGATTAGCACTGGTAGCATTCTTGGGAATAGTGTGACATAGTGTCATAACATTGACTTGTGGGTCTTTTTATGCCGAGTTTGCGCATTGTTCATGTGACCATGTGGGTTTCCTCATGGACAGGTCTGGTGTCCTCCCATGTCCCAAAGACATACTGATAGGTAAATTGCCTCTGGTGTAGGAGGGTGGCAGATAGAAATTGATTGGACAGAATAGGCTGCAGGGAAATGGTGGGGAATGGGACTGATGGGAATGTTTTGAGAGCTGTCATGGTTTTGATGGGTGGAACGACCTTTTCCTAAGTATTAAGAAAACAGGAGATCCTTGGCTTCAGCGGTAAGAGTAAATGTTTCCACTTTATTTATTTTTCCAGTTAAGTTGGAGATGCCTATCAAAAAAGAGCTGGGCTGCAGCAGTCACTCAGGACATTCATCCCTGGAGCGCACACCAACCAGGCCAGTGGCCACTCAGAAGGTGACATTTGGATCACACGGTAACTCTGCTTTCCAACCGATCACGGCCAGCTGCAAAATTGTTCCTCAGGAGCAGCTCCCCAGCTCTGCTGATTCTCCGGGGAAATCCTTCCAACCCATAACAATGAGCTGCAAAATTGTGTCAGGTGGGCATATTCTAATATCAATGTTCCTAATGCTTTATCTAGGAAAATCTGAAATAATAAATCTGAGGTGTAGCTGATGTGAGAAAAAATGTTTTCAAAGAGTCATTGGATTATAATTGGAAAATGTGCGAGGGAGACAAACAAAACCTTGTTTTGACCCATCCATCAGTTTTAAAGGGAAATAGAGAAGAGATCCTGTATACGATTTACCAAAATGAGTGGATGAAAGGGAATAAGGTAATTCTATCACATATTTCCCCTGCCTTTTTCCTCCACATGTCAGTGAGTTGCTTTGGACTGTCAGTAGCTTCTGTTTACCCCAGTGTTACTTTTAACATCCAATATCCTAGATATACATGTATAAAGATAGACAAGGGCTGACTAGGAATAGTCAGCATGGTTTTTTACGTGGGAGATACACACAAAGTGCTGGAGTAACTCAGAGGGACATGGGAGATTGTGTCTCACGAATCTGATTGAGTTTTTTGAAGATGTAACCAAAAAGGTTGATGAAGGCGGGGCTGTAAACGTTGTATAGATGTATCTATGGATTTCAGCAAGGCATTTGACAAGGATCGGCATGGTACGCTGCTCGGGAAGTTAAGATCCTACGCAAACCAAGGACAGTTAGCTGATTGGCTTCATGGAAGGAAGCGGAAAGTGATGGTGGAAGGTTGTTTTTTGGACTAGAGGCCTGTGACTAGTGGTGTGCCTCAAGGTTAGAATGAGAACTGAATAATGAGACCGATAATTTATGGTAAGAATGGAAAGATAGTTTAGGTTTATTATTATACATGTACTGGGGTACGGTGAAAATCTTTGTTTTGCATGCTATCCACTATTATACATAAATACAATCAAGCCAGATTCAATTCCAATAGCTCAAAGGTTATGAGGAGAAGGCAAGATAATGGGGTGAGAGGGACAGATCGATAAGCCATGATTGAATGGCAGAGCAGACTTGATGGGCTTATTGGCCTAATTCTGCTCCTCTGACATAAACTTATTAAGGTCAAGCAAAGGGAAAGATACAGTGATAATATACTGTAGTTTTAACCATTGTAGCACACCAGTTCAAAAGAAAAAGTCCTATGTCCACATTGGGATAGAGTTGAATCAAACATTCTCCCATCTTATGGAAGGACCGTTCAGAAGCCTGGTAACGGGTAGAAGCTGTTTCTGAGTTTGGTGGTGTGTGCTTTCAAGCTACTGTATCGTCTATCCGACGGGAGCAAGGAGAAGAAGGAATGACCACCATGTTTCCTGAAGTTGATAACCAGCTCCTTCGTCTTGATGACATTGATGTGGTTATCCTGACAAGTCTTTGATTATATTGGCTGCTTTTCGAGGCAGCGTGAAATGTAGATGGAGTCAGTGGTGGGGAGTCTAATCTGTATCCTGGATTGGGCTATTTCCATAACTTTCTGTAATTTCTTACAGTCTTGAGCAGAGCTGCTCCCAGACCCAGCTGTGATGCAACCCAACAGCATGCTTTCTATGGTGCATCTGTTGAAGTTTGTAAGAGTCATTGAAAACATTCCAAATTTCCTCTGTATCCTGAGGAAGTAGAGGTATTGGTGTTCCTTCTTAGCTGTCACTTCAATGTGGTTGGTCCACAGTTGATCATTGGTAATATTTACAGAACTTGAAGCTCTCAATTATTTCCACGTCGGCACCACTGATGTTGATTGGGGCATGCAGACCATGTTCCTTGAAGTTGAGAACTAGCTCCTTTGTCTTGCTGACATTGAAGGAGAGGTTGTTTTCCTGACATCATGTTATGACGTTTTCTGCCGCCTTCCTATACTCTGTCTCAGGAATGATCCATAATGATTTTCATTGCCTTAGGATATTCAGATCATTTTAAAATCAGTTGAGTAACTGGCTAATCATTGCAACAACCATTTTTTTTCACAGCTAGCTTCTACAAAGAGCAATATGACAATGAACTGGAGTTTGCTTTAATTGTGTTGATTTAATGTGAAAATATTTTCAAAGGCACTAATTAACCTTACCCTACTGTAGGATCTCCGATTTCAACACCATGTCATTCTCCTTTACCACGCACACCAACCTCTACTCCTGTCCACATGAAGCAAGGATCATCTGTTTCTGTTATAACTAACCCCTACATTATAGTAGACAAGCCTGGACAAGTGATTGGAGTGCCAACGTCAAACACAGGTATGGACTATAACTAATCACATGCACCACTATTAGTGTGAAGTATGCTTTACCTCATCCACCCACTGCTTCTACAGGGAATTCAAGTTAAGACATGTTGAGTATATTGTCACATGTACAATACAGTGAGGTTCAGGTGTAATGAAAATCTTTCTTTGATCAGCATCACAGGTACATAGACTGGGACAAACACATAAAACATAAATTATACATAAAATACACATGCAATTCTACAAGTCAGTAAAAATAAAAAATGCTGTGGGAAAAAAAGACATTTGTGCAAAACACGATTAGAAAAATAAACAAGTTTATGATAGTGCAAGAAATGGTCTATAGTGTTCTATTGTCCAAGGTAGGATTAGGGTTGCATGGTTGGTTCAAGAACCTGACAGTTATTGGAACGTGTTTCTGAAGCTGGTAGTGTGCGTCTTCAGGCTTCCATACCACCTGCCCGATGGCCTGAATGATGGGGATCTCTGATGATAGATACCACATTTTTGAGGCCGATGTGCCATGATGGATTGGGCTGAGTCCACAGCTCTGTACATCCTTTTGCGATCCTGTACATCCATTGAGAAAGAGGCAGGATTAACATTTTAGATTGATGTTCTTGCATCAATAGGCTGAAATCTTACCCTTTTGTCTCTTTCTACAGCTGTTTGAACTCTGTGTTTTTCAAATTCAGATTGATTTATATATCTCTTGTTTGAAGCAGGAAGTCCCACAGCCAAGCAGACAGGCATTTCACAAGGTACGCATTCACCCATCCCAAAAATCCATGGCAGCAGCTTCATTGCAACAGCTGTTAAGGTAAGGGTCTTTCTGATATGTTGAAAATGGCTTTATTGAAGTGCCGGGGTACATGTCACTAAATCCCGTTCTGGATTGATTCTGTCAGCAAGGAACAGTGACATTGTGGATTATGTGCCAAAAATCAGTGTTATCCTAGTCCGACATGTGCCTAAACTCGAAGAGATTTACTTTGTCCAGTCTCTGTGGCTGACGAGTAATTAATGAAGAAATACTGGTTGGAGACACAAGAGACTTCAGATGCTGGAATGCCGAGCAAAGAAAACACTTCTGGAGGAACTCAGCAGGTCAGGGACCATCTGTGGAGGGAAATGGGCAGATGACAGGATGTGATCCTTCTGTAGATCTTTGCTGTCTTGACCTGAAATATGGTGCAACATTTTCCCATCTCGGCTGCTGCCTGGCCCACTGAGGTCCCCCAGCAGTTGGTTTTATTGCTCAAGAAATCCTGGTTACTTCATTAGTGGGGAAGTACGGTCCAGGCCAGTTCAGAAGTTGAAGTAATATTGAAACATATAATTAGAAACTGTTAACCTGTCATGCATGCTATGAACAAGAAAACACAAATGGAAAACAAAGCAGAGAAGAAGTTAGTTTTTTTCAAAGTGTAGCTGTAACCTGTAATGCATCTTTTGAAAACATTGTGGAAATATCTTCATTGTAAATTTCAAAAATAATTTGGATACATATTCAAACTTGTAGGTCTACAAGGGAAGACCAAAGGAGTGGGACCAAATGGACAATTGCTTGAGGGGTTAGCTCAGGGGCAATTGGCTTAATGTCTGCCTTCTACATTGCATAATTCTTTGATTCTAACAACAAATTATAGTCATCTGTAATGATATCAAGTTGGAGACACAAGGAACATGGGATGCTGGAATCCTATATGGACCACAAACTGCTGGAGTAACTCAGCGGGCCAGGCAGCATCTCCGGAGGACGTTATATCAATCTGGGCTAAATGCTAGTTCATTTGCAAGTTTGGAGAAGTCTTTATGTAACTCCACAGGTCTGGTAAACCTCTGATTGAACACAGTAAAACCAATAATTTCACATCTATTATTCTGTGGGTTCAGGGTCCGGACTGTGGGCTACATGTGTAGTAAGAGCCAGGGGTCAGGAATGCATGTAGATTTGCAGCAAGAGTCCGGGTCTGTCGTTCTTGTAAATTTCCTGCTCCCTCTGAACACATTCAGTTTGCTAGAAAATTTATTATACTATGTGTAACATGTAAAATTTGTGGAAGAAAAATATCATTAAAGGAGTAACAAACAATAGCCCGGGGAATCTGCTGCATGCTAGAGTTTCATTGCACTGTCTTGGTTAACTACAGGAACTTGCTATATTTCATCAGTACTGGAGATTCCTGTTTCAAAAAGAAGGTGCTGTTCCAAGTAGTGAACCTGAGGTTATGTCAACACTGTAAGCTTGTGTAATATGTAAACAGGTG
Organism: Malacoraja senta; assembly: GCA_038087875.1. Lineage (NCBI taxonomy): Eukaryota > Metazoa > Chordata > Chondrichthyes > Rajiformes > Rajidae > Malacoraja > Malacoraja senta. Next base: position 33,672,368 of record CM075984.1, read on the forward strand.
TGAGCAAAAAAAAATCAGTTAGGATAAGCAAATTGCAAAGAAATAATTTACATTAAAGCAGCATGCAGATTGTTCTGCTATTAAACGATAATTGCATTCCTAAGAAACCTTGTGCTATAGAAAATCTCGTTATAAAGACGATTTTAGTTTAGTTTGGGGGTACAGCTTGGAAACAGGCCCTTTGGCCTACCAAGTCCACGCCGACCAACAATTCCCCCGTACACGAATTCTATCCTGCGCACTAGGGACAATTTACAGAAACCGATTAACTTGCAAACCCTGTATGTCTTTGGAATGTGGGAGGAAACCGGATCATTTAAAGAAAATCCACACTCACAGGGAGAGCGTACACACTCCGTACAGTCAGCATCCGTGGTCAGGATGGAACCCAAATCTTACCGCTGTAAGGCAGCAACTCTACTGCTACACCACTGTGAGAGGGGGCATGCAGGGATTAGGGGCTAGAGGGGTGTATTCGCAAAAATAAAGTTAATTTTCCCGTCAAAGACGGTTGTTTTTCCGTGTGTTAATTTCCAAAGTAACTTTTAAGTGGTTTTCTTCTTCCTGAGCAAAAGCGTGTTGTAACTAATTTGGCCTGTGTAATGCCAATAATGTTCCTTAGTGACAATATATTTCTAAAAATGTAAACATTCTGAATGTTGGTAATATGAAATAAAAACACAAAATTCTGAAAAGATTCAGTTGGCCAGGCAGAGTTTGTGAGAGCAAAATTAAATTAATGACGGGTGGATTGTTTTTCATCCGAACTGGGAAGTGTCGGGATGAAAGAGGGGAGAGATTAAATGAAGAATTCATCGATAGTACATAAAATAATGTAAAAATTAATGTAGATAATGGAACTGGGGAGGGAAGAAAGCGTTAAACTGGAGGAGACATAAATGAAGCAGAATCATTGGTAGATGAAAATTGTCGCAGATGTTTAAAAATAGAAAATACTGCAACTGCTTCTTATCTGAAATTGCTGAACTGAATGAATCTGAGGTCCTGCAATGTGTCGCATTAGAAGACAAAGTGCTGTCCCCAGTTGGTTTGAGCCTCGCTAAAACTGCGCAAGAAACATAGGACAGAGCAGGAGTGAAAATCAAAAAACTGCAGACATTGGATATTAGTCACCTATGAATCCATAGAACTAAAACAATAGCATTCCCTGAGGTACTGACTAAGAAGATGGTTTCTCGCAATTTAATTTTATTTCAGATTTACACAGTTTGTAATAGAGGCATAGAGTTATACAGCATGGATACAGTCCAGCTCATCCATGCCGATCAAGATACTCCATCCAAGCTAGTTCCATTTGCCTGCCACTGGCCCATTCCTCTACACCTTTCCTATCCATATACCTGTCAAAATGTCTTTCGAATTATCATTTTGTACCTGCCTGAACTACTTCACCTGGCAGCTGGTTCCATATACTCACCAACCCCTGTGTGACCATCAGGTCCCTATTAAATCATACCCCTCTCACCTTAAACCTGTGCCAGGCTTTGCCCCAACCCTCACCTCTTGTCCAGCTTTCTCCTCCCAACTCCATCAGTCTGAAGAAAGATCCCAATCTGAAATGTTGCCTGACACGCTGAGTTTCTCCAGCAGTTTGTTTTTCTGCTCAAGGTTCCAGCATCTGCTGTTTCTTGTGTCTCTATTTGTTGCTCCACTGCAAAGATGCCTCCTTTCTCCAATGGGAATTCTATGAGACCCCCTCACACTGATCCTCCTCTCCGATCCCTTCTGCTCTTCAACCATGTTCTGACCCGGACGCCTCACTTGTATCCACCTATCCTTTGCCAGGCTTTGCCCCACTCCCACTTCTCGTTTCCAGCTTTCTTATTTTCTACCCAATCAGTCTGAAGAAGGCTCCTGACCCAAAAGGTTGTTTGTCCATTTCCTCCACAGATGTTACCGTCAGGCAGTTCTTTTTTTGCTTAAACCTATGTCCTCTTTTCCCCTACTCTGGGAAAAGGACTGCATTCATCCTATCTATTCCCCTCATGAATTTTATATACCTCTATGAAATCACCCCTCAGCTTCCTGTGCTCCAAGGGATAAAGTTCTAGCCTGTTCAACCTTTCCCTGTAATTCAGGCCCTCGAGGCCTGGCAACATCCTTATACATTTTTCCTGTACTCTTTTCAGCTTAGTTCTGACTATCTTTTCCTTCAATCTACCTATTGTACGAGTTTGGCTTGATTAGAGACATACAGCATGGAAACAGGCCCTTCGGCCCAATTCGATTATATTTATGTATAGTATTATCCGATTTGATTGAAACTAAAGATTTTCACTGTACCTCAGTACACATGACAATAATAAATCTATACCTAATGTCATCTTTCCTATAGCAGGGTTGACCAAAACTGAACACAATACTCAAGTGCAGCCTCATCAGCTTGGAATTTATATCTGACTATTGTGCACTGAGTGCGCATGAAAAGGGTGTGAACTAGTCAGTGCACAAAAGCTGTTTCTACCCCAAACAAACTGGACAATTTAAATGTCATAACCAGTAATGATAAATTTGGCATTAATTTAAATCCACTTTGGTTATTATGTGACAGAATATTTCAAATATTTAAATGCTGGGAACAAAATTTAAAACTAAGTCTGTTCACCAATATTACTACATGATAACATAAGCATATTTCATAAATACTTAATTGGTTGGAATGTACTTAGAAACATCTGAGGGTGTGAAAATCATTTTGTACATTGTCCTGTCGTCATTTCCAACCAAGTTTACTAAAACAAGTTTTCAGTCATTTTCTCATCATGCATAGGTTAGTCACTGCATTTTCCACTGCAAAAATACTAATTGGTTATGAACAGTTTCGGGACATTCCAATGTTATGAAATATGCTTTACACATTTTTTTTTCTAAGGATGATGCACCGTAAACTAATCAAGATTCCTTTCCAACATGCAGCTTGGTGATCCTGGTCTGAAAATGCATGCAGATTTTAGGCAAGAACAGAGTGAAGCTAGAGTATCCGTTCCCATGGAGCCAAATATCTTATCACAAACTCCCAGATACAAATGTTCCTCCAGATCTTTTATTCCCTAACACGATCTTTTGACTTCCTTGTTCCTTCCATTCTCATGTTATGTCTTCAGTGTGTCTCTGAATATTCCCTTTCCGACCAGGAAAAGGATTCCGCTTCATCTCCTTATGTTCCCATCAGAATAAACCCAACATATCATATTGATTCATTATAGCATCAGCTTTGCCTCCACACACATTTCTTTGCCTACTAGCCCCAACCCTAAATATAATTCTTCACAATTCCTAATCCACTTTGACGCCTTCCTCTATCCTCTTACCTTCGGTCGATTTTTTTTTCCAACACAATTTACCATGATGATATTTGCCATCTCTGTATTGTCATTTCACTTATTTTCCCCCCCTTCATACTTGCAGAATTTAATTCACAACGGACTGTTCTTAACTTTGTCAATATGCTGGCTGACAAAGATGCTGGCTGACAAAGATGCTGCTTGTAGCCAGAATCCTCAAGCTCTAGGTACAAGCAACACTTTGGGTTATATTGGCTAGGGATTTCCATGCCAGTGATGATGTTACATTTTTTTAGAGTGTAATTGAGTTTAGAGATACAGCATGGAGGCAGGTCTTTCGGCCCACCAAGTCTGCGCCGACAAGCAATCACCCATATACTAGTTCTATCCTACATATATTGGGACAATTTTTTTACAGAAGCCAATTAACCTACGAACCTGTATGTTTTGGAATGTGGGAGGAAATCCACGCGGTCACAGGGAGAACGTAAAAACTCCGTACAAACAGCACCGGTTGTCAGGATTGAACCCGGGTCTCTGGCACTGTTCACTGGACCTACTTCATGCCGTTCATGAAGTAATTTTCTACTCCCAAGGAACTCATGAGTTGTTGTTTGCAGCAGGTAGTGTTTAATCAAAGCCCAATGTATTTCATGCACAGTACATCAAATAAGACAAATAGTTGACTAACCACAAATTGTGGAATAATTAAACTAGATGAAATGTGTGGTAGATAAAAGGATGTAATCAGTGACATAAAACAACTGAATTTAGGAGGCCAAGCATTTAAAGGTTAAAATAATTATATTCAGAGTAAAATTGCAGGATTTTCAAGTAATGCTATCATTAGAATGATGGGCAAGCCTCATTCCAAGAGTTGTATTTGAGAGGAAATTCAGGCACTCCATTTAACAATAGAGACTGGCAACTTAAATAATGTAACACTCGCTTGGTACTTTGCTGAAATGGAGCCTGGATTATGTGCACATTGTCCTGACACAGATATGTGACAAGCCAGTGCCAACATAAGAGATGCTGAGGCTAGTTGTTATGCTCCAGCACTAACTGCAAATATTTATTTAACATAAGCTGGGACCTGTAAGCCTCTCTGAATTTAACCTATTGATTATGTGAACTTGAGTATTGGTGAGCTTTGGAATTTATAAGTGCACTGTTCCATGGATATTACAATGGAATGGTGCACAGCTTTGTTGGGTAACTTCTATCGATACCGATGAAGATCTACTTTGTAAAGAGGGCGACACACGAGAGGAAGGAAAGTATGTATGAAGTACAGAAAAGTCTGTATGGGAATGGGATGGGGAGTTAAAATATTTGGTAACTGGGAGAGCCTTGGCGAACAGAGTTCAAGTGTTCGGCAAAATGGTAGCCTAGTCTATGCTTGGTTTCGCTGATGTAAAGGAGGCCACATTGGGAGCAATGAATGCAGTGGACCTACTTTTTTTTAATGTTAGAATGATGTTTTGCTTGAGAACAGGTAGCGATTTAGACATTTCTGTCTTTCTTGCACCAACTTTTATCTGCTAAGACAACGACAGAGTATCTTTTCATCACTGATATCAAATGAAACTTCCATTTATACCTAAGGAAATGCATACAATTTTGACTGGGTGCTTCAGGTATAAGATAGATTGCTTCCATATAATAGGACTAGAGACTAATGTCCATGACCTCTAGGGAATAGTAAAAGCACATTTCCCCCAAATAAAACCACACTGTGAGGAAAGGTGACCAAACATCCTCAATATCAGTGCCCTGCAAGGATGTGTTCACATCCCCTTACTACATTCAGGATTGCTTGGCCAAGTTCTGCTCTAACTTCATTTACAGGTTTGCAGGAGACACCACTGTAATAGGCTGAATCTTGATGGCAAGATGGACTACAAGGAAGGAGATAGAGAGCTAAGTAATGTGGCAAGGCAATAACTTCTCATTCATTGTCAGTTATTGTCAGAAGCTAGTTATTGACTTCAGGAAACGGTACTGTTAATGCCCCTGCCAGTCTCAATGGTGCCAAAGTGGAGATGGACGAGCACTTCAGGTTCCTTGGTATAAATATCACCAACAACTTGTCCTGAGCCAACCGCATTGAAGCTATAGCCAAGAAAGCACACCAATGTTTCTACTTCCTCAGAAGTCTAAAGAGGTTTGGCAGATCTTCAATGATTCTTACCAACTTCTACGATTGCACCATAGAGAATACACTATTGAGATGCATCACATCCTGGTTTGACAACAGCTTTGCACAAGATCACAAGAAATTGTAGAGAGTTGGGGATGTAGCCCAGTCTATCACACAATGCAGCCTCCACATCCCCTCTCCCCCATCGACTCCATCTACACTTCATGCTGCCTTGGGAAAGTAGCCAACATAATCGAGGACTATTTCCACTCCAACCATTCTCTATTCTCTCCACTCCCAACAGGTAGACGATAGAAAGGCTTGAAAGTACATATCACCAAATTCAGGAACAGCTTTTCCCCTGTAGTTAGGATGTAGTTCCAATCTTCCAACCTATCTCATTGCGGCTCTTGCACTTTAAACAAATAACTGCACTTTCCCTGTAACTGTTATGATGTAATATTATGTTCTGCACTCTGGTATTTTTCTCTTTGCATTACCTGTAGTACCTGTCTGTTGTTTGATTTGACTGGACAGACTACAAACAGTTTTTCACTTTAGCAAGATACACGTGACAAAGCAAATGCCATGATTGTACTCCTGTATAGCATGATTCGACTGGATAGCATGCAAACAGAGCTTTTCACTTTATCGTGGTACATGACAAAAACAAACCAACACAAATACCAGACATAATGAACTGCAGATGCTGGAATCTTATGTGGAACACAAAGTACTGGAGTAAAGTGGGTCAGGCAGCATCTCTGGAGAATATAGATAGACAATGCGACCCTTCAGTCTGAAGAAGGGTCTCGACCCAAAACATTGCCTATCCATGTCCTCTAGTGATGCAGCCTACCCACTGAGTTACTCCAGCACTTTGTGTTCCATGTAACACTAATAACATTCCTTCATATTTTCCACATGAACAGGCTCATAATTGATCTGTAATCATTTACACAGTAATCCCTGTTTACTATGAAATATATGAGTCAATAGTCATTTTCTGCTCTAAATTTCCTATTTAATGAATTTACCCCTGATTTGTTATTAATTTCCTTTGACAATTCTTTGTCAATGGGGGGGGAATGGAGAGAGAGGGAATGCAAGGATTACTTGAAGTTAGAACTTCAATATTGACTTTATCTTAAAGTCAATTAGAACTTTCAATATTGACTTTATTCCTGAAAATCTCTGGACATACCAGCTGCAGACAACAGGAAATTTGGAAGACTATAAAACATAATTGGTAGACAGGATTATGGTGAATCCCCAGGACATTTTACAAGTAAACTAACAAGAAGAGAGTAACAAGGGAAAGGTTAGGGCCTGTTTATGGACCATAGAGGGAACCTGTGCATGGAGCTGAGTGATGAGAAGTGAATACTTGCGTTTCTATTTACTAAGGAAAAGAATGTGGTAGAGGGAGAGATCCGTTGAGGGATGGTGATATTCCTGAACATTAGCATTAGAAAGCTGCTGAATGTGTTGAGTTGCAGAAAGGTGGATAAATCCCCAGAGCTGCTATGGGAGTGAGGAAAGAGATTACTAGCACCTTAACAATTTATGTTTGCATCTTGGTCAGCCATGGATAAAGGATCAGATGACTGAAATATAACAATCTTTAAGATTAGTAGGAATAAGCCAATGAGTCCGGATGTGAGTGGTAGGGAAACTTTAATAAGATAACTTTAATCCTGCATGATAGGCTCGCCCAGAGATTCGATCCCATGGGATCCAGGGCCAGGTAAATGGGATTCATCATTGTTTGAGTAACAGGCAGAGGATGTGGTAGAGATTGGCTTTTTTGATTGGAAGTCTATGACTTGTGGTGTAGCACAAGGATCATTGTTGGGACCCTTGATATTTGTGATATACATTAATGACTTGGATTTGAATGGATGTGATACATAAGTTGGTAGATGATACAAAAATTCATGGTATCGTAGAAAATGAAGAAGGTTGTGTAAGGTTACATCACAATACAGAGCGGCTGGAAACTTGCGCCGAGAAAATAAGGGAAAGACATAGACAGTAAATGGTAGGGTCTTGGGGAATATTGATGAACAGAGATACCTTGTGGTTCATATCCATAGGTCCCTGAAGATGGTAGCACTGGTGGAGGATAAGGTAGTGAAGAGAGCATTTAGAATTCTTGCCATGGTATGGAATACAAGAACTTGTATGTTACGTTATAGCTTTATATTAAAAAGACGCAAAGTGCTGGAGTAACTCCGCGAATCAGGCATCATCTCTGGAGAACATAGAGAGGCGACGTTTCAGTCGGGGCCCTTCTTCAGTCTGCCTTTTTTCGCCAGGACGTTGCCTGGATTGTGGCGTTACAGTGATAAGGAGAGAACCGATGGGCTGGATTTGCTTCCCTTGGAATGGAGAAAGCTAAGGGGGTGACGTGATGGATGTACATAAAATCATGAGGGGGCTAGGTAAGGTCGGATAGGATCTTTATCACATGGTATGGGATATCTAACTTGAGAGGGCATATGTTTAAGGTGAGAGGTAGGAGTTTACACAGATCTGAGGGGAATCTTCTTCACACAGAGAGGAGTCTGGAATACATCACCTGAGGAAATGGAGGAGGCAGATACTCTCACAACATGCAAAGATGAAGGGCCTGTTTTTGTGTTGTATGTTATTTTTTATGATACCTTTTATTAGGGAAAAATATCTAAATAATAAGGCAGAAATGGATGAAATGCTCAAGAGATAAATGCTGGGAAGAGTGTGGGACGTTTTTTGGTCAGGTTTTTAAGGGATGCGAGCGAGGCGTTGGCGTGATTTTACATGGGGATCTACAACTTTGTGCTTGTTATGACCACTGCTGGGGTATGTGGACATGGTGATGGCATAGAGAATGTCCAATGCTAGAACCAAGACATGTTGAGTGAATGGGGTAGCAAGGGTCAAGGCGAATGCAGGATGTTAATTTGAAGGTGTAACGGGGCCATCATCATAAGCTATCAAGCGTAGGAATTTAGATTGAAAGGAAGGGGTCACAGTAGCTGCCTTTTTGATGGCCTGAAGTTTACAGGTGTTCCATGATGTGAGCTTGTTAAAGCAAATTGAAAGAGTTGAAACTGGAGATGACAAAGGCATGGCATAAACATATTTCTGTTGCAGTTGGTATAGCCAATATTTTTATGGAAACAAAGAAATTCGACACTCCGCTTGGAAGTTTATTGTCCCGATGCATTGATGTAGTATGCATGGTTACTTGATGCATACATTGCAGTTTAAAGCAAATTATTTCCTTATATTTCATTAGAATAAAATCAAAGGATGAAAATTGTCAATTTGATGAAGCTGACATTATAAAATAATTGAACACTGAAATTAAAACAGAGTATACAGATCAGGCATCTGTGGAGATAACAAGAGATTGATCTGAAATATTATCCCTATTTCCCCCCCCCCCCCCCCCCCCCATCCCCCATCTCCACCACCTCCATCACCCAGTGGTGTCTGACCTGCTGAGTATTTTCTGGCTTTCATTTCAAACTTCTAATTTATTTGCTGTTAGTTTACCTTAGGAACAGCAATAATTGTCACTGCCATAAATTTTCCTTCCCTTACATTGAATGTCCATTGTTGCTGCTCATGAGCCTGAGGCCTGTTTCCCCAAGGTCAGTGAAAACTACAAATTTGTTGTGGGTTTGAACATAAATTTGATATATCTATCTGCAAGCACTGGCCCAGCTCTTACTGCAGTGTGGCTGACAAAAGAAACTGCAGATGCTGGAAGCTTGATCAAAACACAAAGTGCAGGAGAAATTTAACAGGTCAGGCAGCATCTATGGAGGGAATAGACAGGTGATGTTTTGGGTCAGGGCTCTTCTTCAGACTTCTTGTAGTGTGACTCAACTTCGTTCCCTTTAATAAATCTGGGTAAAGGATCAGGTGTTCCCAGTGAGAGGTCTGTAGACTGAATCTGCATTTTTTTTTAGCAGGAAGATGCACTTTTTGCAGCTATGCCCCCATTGTGCCCCATTGGAAGTCATCCCAAGGTACAGAGCCCTAAACCTGTGACCGGGGGTCTTGGTGCCTTCACCAAGGTAAGAGTTGGAATCCTCTGCTTTCATTGACTTTTCACTAGGTCCTATAATTTAAAATCCTGCCTTTGGTTTTACAGCTCTTGTTAATGTTGATATTACACAGGTTTCAATTAGTATTGGCCCAGGTTGATATATCAGAAGACTTCATTGTGTGTATAGCCTAGCAACCAAATGAGAATAAGGAAGCTTTTAAAAAATATATATCTAATTTTGAAATGCAAGAAAAGAAATCTGAAGAAAATACTCATGGATTCAGACCAGTAATCTGAATATTGATTTTTTTAAACCAAAACTGGTTTCCAAATATATACCGATTTAAAATTTGAGTGGCACGATGATGTATAGGATTTTTTTCACCCCAAATAATGGTAACAGTACCAAGTCATGAACTATGGGCCTGGTGTGTTATGCTTGACCATTATTCCTGGCAGTCATGCTACTGTGCTGTAGTGTTTGTTTGGGGTGGTACCTTGTTCTGCAGCTGCGAAAAGTGCTATATACATGAAAATATTTCTATCTTTACCCTCTGCCATGTTGTCCTTGAATTGCTATTGGGGCCTCTTCTTTACAAATATTTTTACAACTACTCACCTTCAAGGACACTTGGAGCAGTGTGCTCCACGGTATTTTGAAAGTAGGGTGCTTCTGAAATAGACATTGGACAACCTCTAACAATCTGCAGTGTAGGTTGGCTCTGAGTATCATGGGCTCCAGGCGAAAGCTGGACAAATTAAGTTGATGTATAAATTGGCCAAGACCTCATTGGATGGTGGGACATACTACAGCTTTGAGGGATAGAATGGTCTTCTTTTGTTCATCTTTCTCAGGTGCTATGAGCGAAGAGACCAATTGCAACCTCTAGTTCCCACATTCTGTACATAAATCTTTCCTAGGTTAAGTGGTGTGTAGTCATCTATGAAGTTGGAATTTTGATATTAATTCCATGACAAATGCTTACATTCATAAACGCCTCCCTCTCCTTTAGGCAGGAGTCCCCCAGTTTCCCATGATTAAGATTGAGAGAGTAGGATTTCTGCATCAAGGACAAAGAAATTGGATAGAAAGAGACTGCTCCAATTTTCTATAGTTATTGCCAGTGGGATGAGTATTAACAGAGCATTTACACACGAAAATGAACTCTGACATGGGACCTTACAAAAATTCCCTTGTTTTGCGCTTGCCTTTGCCTATACCCTTGCATGCGATTGTCATCAGCTTTACACTGCTGTATAGAAACATAATAAAACAATGGACCCATTCATGCAAACTTTATTGTGATTAACTGGCTACATACCTGAATAATATCCTTTTATAATTGACCTCCTTGAAGAATGGATTATTTGAGCTGAGAGATGAATATCTTTGGTGTAATAGAAACTTATTTTTTGCTTTTAACTCCATACAGTTGACTAAAGAGAGAATGTAAATATCATTAGTATGCTATTCTGCCGGAAAGATTGCTCTTCTGAAGCTGTAGAGGGCTGGAAGTGTTCCTGACGGTGTGATTACCTGTCATTCTTGTGTTTGCTGGTCAACATTTAGTTTTCTCATAATCACCTTGTTCTTATATGTCTCCAAGGTTCCTATCATAGTCAGTCCACAAAGGCACTTTTTTGTAAACAAATGGAATTCTTTTACTAAACCTTGCCACATCTTTGTCGTAGTTTAAATTGTTTATTTGGACCTACCGTTTATTCAACAATTATTCAATAAGTGGTACTTATTGTAGCGGCAGATTTTTATATCGTTCAAGAGATTACTCCCTCTAGCCGCTAAGTAGACTACATGGTTAAGGGGAATGTCGTTATACGCATGCGAGCTCTCCATCGGGGACCTTCAGCTTCTTCACAGATAAATCTTCATAACACAGTCTTTTGATTAATAAATTCTTTATTGTTGATGAAAAACAATAGCGTATACATCCAAACGTCTTCCGACTCGTACACTATAATCTTCATCGAACTCCAGCTTATTGCATTAAACGTTAGAAAACTCCTCGTGTCTCCGTTACACTTCGCATGGTCAAAGGGTATGCCTTCTCCATGCTGGTTCAAAACTAAACTAAAAACGAATCTTCTGCGCAAGAAACTTAGCTCCAAACACGCCCTAAAATACGTCATAAATCCCACCCACAATATAACCGGCAGTCTAAAATTTAAAGACACATGCCATGTGTCACAATGACACACAAATGACATGTTATTCGTAGGTAATCGAGGGTAGTCAAAGGTAATCAAAGGTAGTCGTAGATAGTTTTCAACATAGTCGAAGGGAGGTCGAAGGAAGTCTTCTTCACTCTCCACTATTCAGTGTCCAATTTTCCCGAAGCTAGTCTGCTACATAGTCGAAGGAGGTCTTCAACATGACATTTTTTTCAAACTCTCCTAAACTCTTCTAAACTCGCCAATTAGGTCGCCATTGGGACAGCCCCTTAGCACTGGAACAGGCCCTTCGGGCAAATTGAGAACTGTGTAAACAGACAGACCCAATATATCAAACCCAAGGACTGTTTCTAGGACAGTGCATAGGCATGCCAACAATCTTCTTGTATCGTTTCTGGTTCAGTGAACTGTGACTTTAGTTCATCTCACGTTTGACGCCACCTAATGTTTTATTTCAGTGAACCTCCAGAGGCAGATTGGAAACGCTCTTCCATGGAATTTATTTTCCGTGGTCTTAACGATAGAGGCAGACAATTTTGGAACAATATAGGGAAATGTTTTTTTATGGGTCGTGAAAATTTAGAATTTTCTGCATGACATGATTGTGTTACATTAACTGGAATTTTGAAACTGATGAGCGTTTTATGAAGCAACAGTATCAAGGGATATGAAATGATAAAACAGAAGTATCAATCATACGTGATGTGGAATGGAAGATGAGGTTGAAGACACTCAGTGGCAGACCCAAGTTATTCTGTATGCATTTAGATGCTCCTGAGGAAAGAAGGTGTATTTATACAGCGATTGTTGCAGATTGAGTGTTAAACTGACATTTCAGTACTTATTGAGGTGAGGTACAAGACCAGGAAAGTGAAAAAGTTAAGTGGTTATGGGTCTGTCCCACTTAGGCGACTTTTTACGTGATAGCAGGAGACTATGCAGTCGCCACATGTTCGCGGGTGCCGAGGAGTCGCCTTCATGGTCGTGAGGAGTTCCCGCGTTCTGGGAACTAGTCGCGGCCATGAGGGCGACTAGGCCATCGTGCCGTAGGTGGGTCGGCAGAAGGTCCTAGTGGGTTTCCAGGAGGTCAAAGGTTCTCGGAGGTTCTTGTAGGTTGGAGTGGGTGCTGTCCCATGAATTTCATTGGCTCATTGGGAAAAAAAAGGTAAGCAATAGTTTTCAGAACCAATGAAAACAGACCGGTAATGTTAAATGTCCGCCGAGCTTCACAGCCGTGGGCTTCTTAAAAGTTGTCTCCCCTCCTTCTCACTCCTCTCCCCCCCACTCTTTTAAAGGACTTACCGTACACTGCTTTAGCTGTCTTTTTACAGCGCCAACCTTCCTGTTCATCGCGGTGTGTGTCTGATTTCACCTTGGCTTTGCACCGCGTGAGTTTTTTAGACAGGGCAAGCGGGGGGAGCACTGTCTAAAATATTCACATGGGCTGGTGAAGGAAGCGGTGTGTTAGTGTGTGTGTGTGTGTGTGTGTTCCACTCTGACAGTCGCTGTTCCAGTTTCCAGTTTTTCAGGCGACTGCTGGCAACATGACAGTCGTGGCAGTCCGCTGAAAAATCGCCTAAGTGGGACAGGCCCATTAGATTGCATGTTGGGTTTCTCTCTATCTCACTGTAGCCTTAATAAGATCAATAACCCTCCCCCCCCCCAGAAAAATATAGAGCAGCACGTTCATTTGTCCAGTGATTCCTCTGATGCTATAGTGGAAAATAACTGATTTAACACCCTGGTAGCAGGTTCCCATGAATGCATCTGAGCAACGATGTGTATCCCTGCACTTACAGAGGAAATCTGGCACTGAGGGTTAATTTGCATGTTTATATTGTGAAAACAAGTTGGAATTAAAGCCATGTGGACGAGTGTAAAGCTGTAAGTATGAGAGCTCCACCTTCTGTTGGTGTTTAGTAGTGGAGTTTGGAAAGCCTAGCTCATAAACAGTGTCGTAGATTTATTGTTATTGGTAACTAATGTTACGTCAGTAACATATCATTACCTTGTCTATACTTGTTTATGTTTTGTTTCTCTGGAAAGTTCTTTTCAATAAAGGTGTTTTATCTTCTCGTGCTCGCTTTGAATTTGTGGGCAATCTATCTGGTATATATATAATTAAATTCATGCAGTAACTGACCAGATTTTGACTACATCAAAGTCTAGATTTTTTCTTTTATATCCGTAGATTAAGTGTATTATCACATTTCCTTAGAATGATAGTTTTACCATCCTCCTGTGCAAGAAACCTGCATCATTTATTTATTGTTATCTTGCTACTTATTCCTGATTCAATACTTACTTCATAATTGGTTTCATGCTACCAACTAGCTTGCATTGCACCGTTTATTCACAGTGGTATTCAAAATTCATATTATTTAATATTTCATGTATTCCTTAAAGAAAACTTTGACACCACTTGGTTCTTCAGAGGACTTCAATGATTCACTTCAGATACCATAGTTTTCCAGATCTAAGTTTGCTGCCTCCTTTCCACTTGAACCAAACATAATATGACCCAGAAGGTACATTATAGCTCCATTTATAATCTAATTATATTACGCTCATCCCATCTATCTAGAGTTATCGATTGGTATGGCTGTAAAGTTACAATCCCTTTCTTTTAACTTGTTGCATACCAAGCCAAAATTAGCAGCAGTTGGCAGTTTTTGAGTGTTTTGTCCTGTTTTCTAAAGTAAAAATGTTGACCCTATTTCTCACATGACCTCGCCATTACCCAGATTGTGAACACCTCATCCAAGCCTCCCTCTAAACTGCACTCACAACAAAATGCCACTCTACCCGGGTGCCCTGTTTATTTGGAATCAAACTTATCAGTGAGAGTTGGGAGATACCACAGCAGGGTCTGATGACAAAGGCATGATTTAGGTGCTGCCCAGAACTGGAAAGCATGGCATATTCTATTCCTGAGCACCAAGCTAGACTTGTCATACTTCTTCAATGATCACAACTTGCATTATCTAACTTGTCTAACTTGTCACATACTAACGTCAGGACTTGGGCATTCATGATTCATCACCAACCCATCTTATTCAACTGAAGCAATGGATATCATTCAGGAATGAGGGTGATTGGCTCCAGCCTCAATGCAGAAAGGTCCTTGTATAATTACCATAATATTGCAGGTCCATATATTGTATTCCAACCTTGGGTGCATAGGCTTCTTGAATGTGCAGCCTCTGTTGTAGAGGTGGCAAAGAGAGTTTCTACTGAGTAATGGCAGAGATTTTTTTTTATTGTCTTTTTTTTGTTTTGGTGAAACAATGAGTGATCATTGATCATGTTTTAACAATGTGAAAAGAGGGGTGTGTATCATTATTTTGTTTCTATATTATGATGTACACTCCTATTATAGCTAAAGGGTAATCCAATGATTATGACACAGTTGCGTAGCTAGTGGAGTTGCTGCCTCATAGAGCCAGACAATCATTCCATCCTGCCCTTGGGTGTTCTCGAGTGGAATCTGCATGTTCTTCCCTCCAGGTGCTTCGCTTTCCTCCTACATTCCAAAAATGTGTGAGTAGGTAAATTAATTGGCTATAAATATAGATTGGCCTTTATGTGTGGGTGAATGGTATACACTGGGGTGGAGTTGGAGAGAATAAAAATGAGATTTATGTCGGATCAGTGTGGATTAGATGGACCGAGTAGTCTGTTTCTCTGCTGTATGTCTCTATGAAATGTATCACACAGTCACAGGAAATTTTATTTTCTTAATCTGTGATGAGAGGGGAGAATTTATTGTTTCAATTTTTTTCACTTTTCACTTCTTTTTGGTCAGTTCTTCTGTTCTGAGGTTCATGAAACCAATGTGGAACCACAGACTTTTGGTGGTAGATCCGTGCGCTCTTAGAGCAAGAACTCATCACTCTCATCCCAATCTCAATGAAGCTTTTCCACGTTGAGCATTAATTTACCAGAGATTGTGGAATATTTCATTTCTTCGAGGAGGCTTTGGATGGCACTATGGTGCAGCTCCAGAGACCTGATTCAATCTTAAAATATTTTACCTTCTTTCACCTTCTATCGCTAGCTACTGAGCTGGGAAAAGAATATCAGGTTTTAGAGTCTGGTAAGGGGCATTTGGTTGATGTGGCCCGCCCTACATGGTTACTGGGTGTAACGAGGGCCTCAATGCTATGAATATTGGCCTAGGTCAGGAATCGGACATTGGATTTGCTTGAAGATAGACACAAAAAGCTGGAATACTTACCCTTATGGTGAATTTGGAGAACTTTGCAGAGATTGTATTGATGCTATTTTCCTAGGCAGCTGCTGTAGGTAATCCAGGACTCAGAAGCATACACGAGAATAGGAATTATTGCCCAGGGCAACATGAGTTGTGTGCCATGTCTGAAGTCTAATCTTCAAATGTCCAAGGACTATGTTTGTTCAAGGATGCCTGCCTTTGCTGAGAGGTGGCTCACCAGATATGGGAAGTAATCTGAGTTTTACAGAGTCTCATCTTGAAAATTTATCGTTGGAACAAAAGGGTCGGGTTGGTAGCGGATGTTTGTCTTGAGAATATTGAATGCGATACCCATCCATCATATACTCTCATTAACCAAATAATAATGTCATTGAATCATACAGAATAGATGTGGGCCTCATGGCCCACCATATGTGTGCTGACCATCAAGAACCTATCTATACTAATCCCATTTACCAGACCTGAAATGTCACCTAGACACTCTGCAGAGATGCTGCCTGGCCCGCTGATTCACTCCAGCACTTTGTGTTCATTTACTGGAACTTGGTCAGCACCCTACATTGCCGTGGTGATTCAGGTGCTTGTCCAGATGTTTTTAAAATGTTGTTGAGAGTCCATGTCTCCACCACCTTCTCAGGCAGTGTGATCCAGATTGCAACCACCCTCTGCGTTTAAAAAAAATAAAAAATAAAAAATCTTCCTCTGATCATTCTATGCCTCATAATCCTGACCTTAAACCTATGCCTTCTTCCATGGGAATTATTATTGATTACTTTTTTTCTCCTCATACTGTCTACCCTGTTCTGGAATATCTTGGAGCTCAGACTCCGAGACTGTGCAGATGCACACCACAGCTCAGCCACTGAGGTTTGATGTCCATTGTTCCAAAGTGTATTTGGCATATATTTTGAAGATTAGCTCCATTTCCAGGGAAAAGGTGTTAGAGGTAAGGTGCCACATTCCGGCAAAAGAGATTGAGAGAAATATTGCCGCTGCCTTGGTTTGATACTGGACTTCACTGAGGACAGTTATGTTGTAGACCCATTGGTTAATATCATGGCTTCAGAGCAGAGGTAAGATTGAGATGAATGTCTGGGACCAGTCATATTTGAGGAGTGTGTGTCACAGTTTTCACAGAGTCAAAAAAGCTTTGGTTAGGTTGGAACAAGCCTTATTGTGTGGTGAAGATAATGTCCACAATGCCTCTGAACGAATGACATCCACATATCCATGACATACACATCTTCTTCAGAATTATAAAAGTCATCTATGACCCCAAATATCAACAGTTCCTTTCCCCTCAAAGATGCTGCTTGACCCATTGAATTCATCCAATAGATAGGTTATTGCTTTCTTAGCACCATCGATTTCAACTAACTTTTTTCCCTTTGAAATAAAATCTTTTGAAAATCGAAGCAGCTTCACCCACAGCCTTGCCTTCATGCTAAGGTTTTTGACCTAAAGATACAAAGTGCTGGAGTAACTCAGCGGGTCAGGCAGCATCTCTGGAAAATATGGATAGGTAACCTTTTGGGTCGGGACCCTTCTTCAGACTGTGGGACCTACAGTCTGAAGATGGGCCCTGACCCGAAATGTTACCTGTCCGTGTTCTCTAGAGATGCCGTCTGACCCGCTGAGTTATTCCAGCACATTGTGTCTTTTTTTTGTGTACCAGATGTGCAGTTCCTGTGTCTCTGAGTTTTTAGACCATAATACACAGAAGCAGAATTAGGTCATTGATGCAAATATAAGATTAAAATAAATTCTGCCATTTGCTTGTTTCCTGTTATTGTTTCTTGTCTGGTCTAACTATCTTGCCCCATACTCTCTTGCTTTTTTAATACATCATAAAGGCTCTTGTTTGTTTCATTATTACATGCCAGATTTTTCTCATTGGCAATTTTCTGCCACTCAGCTTTTTTTAGTCTCTCGTGACTGGTTTCCAAAACAAAATTTTGAGTCCTCTGGTCTACCACTAGTTTTTGCCACTTTCTATACTTGAGCTTTTGTTTTATTACTTTCCTGGATCTTCTTTGTTAACCACATAAGGTTCATCTTTCTGTTTGATTTCCTCTTTCTAAATAGGATACATTTCTGCAGAGCATTAAGAATTAGCTATACTGCACATGTCAACCTTTCCTTTAGCCATTTTCCCTGTCCACTGTTGCTCTGTGTGAAGTTGGGGATGCTGCTTTCTGGACCAGTGCTATTCAGCCGAAAGATATATCTGACATTCTATCATGTTGTAATTGTTATTTCCCAGGCTCCTTAACTGAACGATTTCCCATTGAGCCCACTTCTTACATGAGACCAGATGTAAAATGGCCATTTCTTTTTTCATTGACCAATAGGCTGATTAGTGTTTACCACTAGAGTTGTGGGAGTTGAGTCGTGACTGGCATAAATTGATCAGTAACTTAAATTACTTACTGCCTATTATGCCTCCTGGCATGTAGGGCAGCAACGAAGGTCCTCCACTCAGGAGTGTTGATTCCTTCAGTTGCTGTTTCTGTAACATATTTGTTTTACGAGACAGGGTTGTTAGCCCTGTGCTCAACCTCCAACCTGGAGGACCAGTGGATTGCTCTTCGTCTCGCATCTACCCTTCGACCAGTCCAGCATGGGAGACCCTAACAGGAGACGAATCTCCCGCTGGCATAGCTCTAGGAGTCACTGAGACACACAAGCTCCCCGACCACGACAAGGTTGCAATCCAGCGGGGAGAGTAGCTTAAATGGTTAGGGATAATTACTGAAACTTTAACAATATGAAGGCTAGGGGCTACTTTGGCCAAAAACTAATAAACTAGCAAAGCTTGCAAGCCTCATTGGAAGTTTATTTCAACAGTGAAAATATTTGCCTCGTTTTCTCTTGCTGTGGCATGTTGGAGTATATTTCATACATATCTTGTCCTTCCTAGGTTATCATCAAACAAGAACAAGGAGAAGTAGTGGCACAGCAGTCAGGGGTCTCATCTGGGCCCACACAGCAGGCTGTGCAGCAGTTTGTGACTGTGAAAGGCGGCCAGGTAATTGCTGTCTCCCCACAAAAGCACAGCAGCAGCATTGGAGCAGGAGCCACTCAGACTAAGGTACGTTCTTGAAGACAGTGGAGCGGTAATGAGCTGACTGTCAAGTAACGCTTGACGGGCATGACGAGAATAAAGTTAGACACCGAGCTATCTAACTGAGGGTCGGCACTCTTGCGAATGCCAAATCACCCTGGCTGACATGTTGTTTTAGTCATCACATGCTGAGCTTGGAATATTATTTTGTTCCAAACAATAGGCAGCTGTAAATGAGAACAATTATAAAACAGTAATATCAACAATTACCTGAATAAATATACATCCTTTAGACCTTTTCTTTTCTGAGGTTCACCCCACCAAGTTCATAAATGGTTCTATTGGAGTTGATCTCCATTTGTAGCCTTTTCAAAGCAAGCTTGTAAGTAGGAGGGTTTAGTAATGGTCAGGAATATTTTTGTAGGTGGTTTGATTGTTGAACACATTTCAATTGTGATCTAATGCACCCCACACATTTCTTCAGATTAGAAACATTTCCGACACCCTCAACAATCTTCCTTCTCTCTCAATCCCAATGCAGGGTTTCTACCCAAAATGTCAAAGATTCCTTTGCCCATAGATGCGGTTTGGCCCAAGGAGTTCCTCTCGCAGATTGTTTGTTGCTCCAGATTCCAGCATCTGTAGTCTCTTGTGTCTCGATTGGAAACTTTGCAAACTTCCTTGCTTCATGTCATAAGAGTCATAGCACTATCCAGCATGGTGACAGGTCTTTCAGCCATGCCAACCAATTTGCCTAGGCTGGTCCCATTTGCCTGCATTTGGCCCATGTCCCTCTAAACGCATCCTAACCGTATATCTGTTCAAATATCTTTTGAAAGTTGTATTGATATGCACCTTTAGTTTCTTTTGGCAACTTAATCCAGAAACAGACCACACTCTGAATGAAAAAAATGCCCTCAGGGCTCTCTTAAATATTTCCCCTCTCTTAAGTAGGTATGTTACAAAACTTACCTTCAGTCGCGCTGTAATTCTGCCACTGGCCGTGTGCGCGATTTTGGCGCCTTTAAGGGGGGGGCGGGGTTAAAACGCGGGTTTCTCCCTTGTCCTGGAAATATTTTGTTGGAGTACAAAACTTCGCTGACAAAATCGTTCCTACCGGCGATTTGTGAATTTTTTTTTAAAATTAAATCGTCAATGTCAGCGCTAGAGTCATTTTAAAAGCAGCTCCTGAAGCGTCAACGCCAATAACGGGGACGGATTTCACACAATGGACAGGTAAACAAAAGTGCTTTCTTTAAATGTATAAAAGTGCTTCTTAAGAAGCCTTTAATTCACATTTTGTCATGCGACACGGTGATTTTATTCCCCGAATTAACGGCAGTATTTTTCATGCCAATACGGGGTTAAATTCACCGCAAATCAACGTTCCAAAAGATCGCGTTCCAGTAATTCTCACTCGCAAGATGAATTAAATCCCCATTAATTTACAGGTATTAAACATTCAATTCCTTCCATTTGGCCTGTAAATTCATGAAAATTAGATTTAAAAATTATGTTATATTGTGAATTATTGTGTGAATGTTATTTGGACACAGGCTATTTAAAAATGTTAATCTATTCTTAAGATATTGATAGATGTTTAGATCTAGTAATTGAATTTTGTAATTAGCTACAATTAGGTAACTAACTAATTATATGCTTTACTTTCATGTCTTCGAAGTAAGATTGTTTCATATTTGTTTCAGAATGCTTCAATCTATAATACCTGAAAATTTCTTTCAGTTACCATAATTTTTAAGAAAGTTATGGGCTTTTAACTGTCCTCGATCACAGCTTTTGTGTTAAGTCAATGGAAAAGCAATAGGGAACTAGATGCTAATTTCTGAGTATGATAATGGCCATAACTTTTTTAATACTGAAGATATGAAAGTGAATTAAGTGTCAAATTAAACTTCTTTTTATGCTTTATCTGATGGGATAAATTGCAGACTTTATTTTTTAAATCTCAAAATTTTGTAACATTGCTATCTTAAGCACTCTAGTTTTATAATCCTCTACTCTGGGGGAGAAAAAGACTGCAAGCGTTCACTTCATCCATATTCTTGATGATTTTGGGTACTTCAATAAGGTTGCCCCTCAGCCTCCTACACTACATAGAAGAATGTCCCAGTTTATCCAGCTTCTCCCTATCACTCAATCTCTTCTTCACACTTTCCATCTTAATGACATTCTTCCTATAGCTAGGCAACCAGACTGTATGTCTACAGTGTGGCCTCACCAACGACTCGTACAGCTGTATCATGATGTCCCAACTTTTGTACTCAATACCTTTCCAATGAATACAAGTGTGGCACATGCATTCTTCACCATCTTGTCCGCCTGAACTGCCGCTTGCAGGGAAGCATGCACCTGTACTCTTAAAATTCTTTGTTCTACAACACTTTGTAGGGTTCTACCATTTATTGTGTAAATCCTGCTCTGGTTTGACAAATTAAAATACAATACCTCACATATGTCAGAGTTAAATTCTATAATTAATGTAAATTGTGAAAAATTGCAGGTCAAGATCTGATTCTACAGCACTCCGCTAGTTACCGTCTTCCAGTCTGAAAAGGATCCATTTAATGTAACTCTTCGTTTTCTATCCGTGCTAACACACATCTTCCAGTAATTTGGGCTTTAATGTATGTGCCAGCCTTTTTATGTGGTACCTTATCAAATGAATTTTTGAAATCTAAATATAGTGCATCTACAGGTTTCCCTCGATCAACTCATTCTGCTACATCCTCAAAGAATTAGAACAAGGTTGTCAATCTTGATTTACCTTTCATGCTCACTAGGTTTAATTATATTCAGGTTCCCTAAATGGTTACCTGTTTCTTTTTTGATGATTAGCTCCAGCATCTTGTTCATTAAAGCTGTTAAACTAACAGGCCTGTAGTTCCTGGCCTTCTGCTTATTTCCTTTTTAGACCAAGGCAGTCACATTGGTGTTTTCCAATCCTCTGGTACGTCCTGGAGTTTAGCCAGTTATGAACAGAGGAGAAATTAAAACATATTAACAAAAGATAAAGAAGTGGAAATGTCCACATGGTCTTTTGTGTTTTCCTCCCTCCCTTACAGTGGCTTGCAAAAGTTTTCATACCCCTTGAACTTTTCCACATTTTGTCACGTTACAACCACAAACATAAATGTATTTTATTGGGATTTTATGTGATAGACCAACACAAAGTGGTGCATAATTGTGAAGTGGAAGGAAAATGATACATGGTTTTCAATTTTTTTTTACAAATAAAAAACGACATGAGCATTGTCACAGCTCTTTATTTAGCTTCATTGTGTCATTTTCTGTGTGTGTTTTTCACTTCCCCATAAGTACTGTTTGCCTCAACCATTTGTTAGCACTCTTGGGACATGGAAGTTTCCTCAGATTTTTTCCCTGACTTTATTAGTTATTGCTGTTATGTTAGATTTCTTTTGTTTGGCTGCATATTGTATGTGTAACTAAGAGTGTCTGTTACCCACCCACAGGTGGTTGGGATTCCAGTGGGTTCAACCTTGCAGCCAGTGGTGAAGCAGGCAGTGGCACTGAGCGGGGGTCAGATCATTGTTGCCAAACCAGGCACTACGGTTGCTCGAGCTGTTGGACAGAAGCAGATTGTGGCTCAGGGTGTGGCGAAGGCTGTGGTGAGCGGAGCAAGTGGAACCATTGTGGCTCAGCCTGTACAGGCAGTCAGCAAAGCTCAGAGTTCATCGATTATGCAGAAATCAGGATCGCAAAGCTCAGGTAAGGAGAGAAACCCATCTTTGTAGCTTAAAGGGCGAGTGTCAACAATGATTTTTAATTGGACGATGGTGACTTCCACTGTCACAGCTATTCTGAAAGAGTGGTGTTGCTGAAGTAGTACATCTGAGAATCAGGATTACTTTCGCTAGCTGTTGGCCGTACATGTAAATTTAACCCATTAGGATAGCTGTGATGTGCAAAGGTATTACCTTCTTCGCGTACTTAGGTTGCCCTTATTCACAATAGCCTGGATACTTGCACTTGCACAGATTTCAGCTTTTACCTCCAATTATTTAAAGCCGAGTTGTTCTTAATATCTGCTCAGTTTTCATACGTAAATGCAAATAATATTGACGTTGAGTAATGGTTAAACCAGGCAAGATCCTGGTTCATGCTGGATGCATCCCCTTCTGGAGGGTTACTGCTTCAACTTGGTTCTGGCAATAGAAATAATGGTTGGACTCTGCTTCAACGATCCCAGTTTGTACCTTGAGTTCATATTAGATTCACCAACGGCTGGATATAGAGTATTGCAAGAATATATTATGAACATTTTAAATGTTATTGATATCAAAAGGACAGATTTGTGATTAAAGAAGTAATTCAGCATGACCTTGAATACATTTGAGAGCCATTGGAGGTGGCAGTAGCCGTATAATGTGCAGGACAGTGCAAGGCAAATGGTTGCAGGATTATGAAGGGAGAATGAGGGCATGGGACTTAAATGGGAAGCTTTCAAAGTGACCTAATGGCCGCTTCTTGAGTTCTATGAATTGGAGGACAAAAATCTTTATAACATTTGTAAAGTTTAAGGCAAACAAAAATGAATCCAAAAGTATTTATTTGACATGCAATGAGGAAAGCGGTTGTACAAGGAGTAATGGGCCCGATGAGACACCAGAAAATGGAAATTTTCTCATGGAGATTGAATATTTCATATCACCCAAGCCAAGGTAGGTGGTAGTGCTGGATTTCCAGCAAAAGAAAATGTAATTAAGTTTCTGAATGGGCTGAAAATTGATAAAGGTTTACTGCATTTAAATTTTTTGCATACAATCACCTGGTCTAGATTGGATGCACTCCAGGTTGCTAAAAGAAGTGAGGGAGGAAATTGGTGGCCCTGGCCATAATTTTCCCAACGTGTGTAGATTTAACAGGTGTGTTTATTCAGAAAAGATGTAAGGATAAAACGGCAAAGAATTGATAAGAAAAATATGGCATATGGTATGTTTGGTCTTCCGAGAAGATATTTGGTAAGGTGCCACAGAAAAAGCTTATTATCTAGATTGAAGGCATAGTGTAAAATAGGCAGCAGCTATATGCATAGAAACTTGGTTAAGCATCGGGAAACAGAAAATAATCATGAAAGGTTGTGGCTCTGACTGGTGGTATGTGCTTTGGGATCAGGCTAATGGTTCAATAGTTCTCTATTCTTTATTATCACTAGGCTAGGATCATTGCTTTTGTAACATGTATTAACGAGTTGGATTTGAGTTCACAGGCTCATTTTCAGAATTTTCAGGTGATGTGAAATTTGGAGGGGTAATGGACTGTGAGGAGGACTTCAAGGAGACTTTAACGGAATGGTGGATTGTGTGGAAAGGTGGAAGGTGAAAATTAATGCCGAGAAGGAGGCTGAAGTGTGGCATTTTGGTAGGAAGGAAAATAAGAGACAATATAAAGTAGATGGCAGAATTTTCATAAAGACACAAGAAACAAGATTTGGGATATATGTGCATGGATTGTTGAAATTGCGGGGAAGGATGTTACGATGGTTACCAAAGCACATAGGATGTTGGGATTTAAAAATAGCAGCACAGGGTAGAAGAGCTAGGAATGAACCTTCCTAAAGCATGCGTTTGGCCACTAGGGTGATATGTATGGTTCTGGGCTCATTGGAAAGTTGTGTATGTTTGAGAGGTGGTGCAAAAGAGATTTATTAGAATGATTCCATGAACTTTAGTTATGTGAATAGAATTTGGTGCTTTTTGAATAGAGAAGGTTGCAAGAGGATCTGATAAAGATATTTTAAGTCATGAAGGGTATAAATAGCGATGGAGAGAATGAAACTGTTCCCAGTGGCAGAAGGGTCAATAATTATGGCAAGTAACGTGAACATGATTGACAAAAGAATTGAATGTAAAATGAGGAGTGAATGAGTGTTTGGGGTCTGGATTACATTGCCAGAAAAGTAGTGGGGGTTGATTCAGTTGTTCTCTTCAAAAGGGAGTTGGAAGGAAGAATTTGCAAGGAGAGGGCAGGAGATAGATTCTAGCTGGATTGTTCTTCATTGAATCTGGTAAGTTCATGAGCTGAATGGTGTGTTTCCATGCTGTGACCATGCTATGAAAAGTAAATTATTTTATACTTGGCCTTTTTCACTACTTTTGCATATGTGAATGGGTTTAAAGGTGCAGCAGCAATGGATAGATTGTAAATACTAGGGAAACTAACTAGGGAAACCAACACTGCATTGTTGGTTTCTATGTCGAGTCCATTGTTAGAGTGCAGTCTAAAAATCTCTGATGATCAGCTTAGAAGTTTTAGACCAAAGCATTTCTGCTAGACTCCTGAAATTCCACACAGTCATGGAGGTTCTGCATAAAACTGACAGCATTTCTGTAGACAATCCAAGCCAGTATTCTGTTGCTATCCATGAGCGTTGGAGGTCTATTGGTAACACAGTCATCTGAATTGGTCACCAACAAGTAGCTCATGTTTGCCATTTGCCAATGGAGAAAATGCCATTTATTTTGTGCATTTTGAATGGTGTCAACTTGTGCTCCTAAGGCTTCCTGGAACATCAATAGCAAGGCTTTGCTCAGCATTAGGGTCTTCCACATTGTTATGCACATGAAGGAGGCCTTGTCCCTGAAGTAGCTAAGTGAAGGTTTGACAAGATGACTGAACACGCGTTATCAAGGCTTAGCTGACCATTAAATGTATCAGAATCATTGAATGTTTAACATAATTAAATAAAGCATAATCATATATATAAAATCATATATAAAATATATGTATAACACATGAGGTATACTACTGTATAAAACTGTGTATATATTATACAGGTAAGGATGGAATGCTTTCAGAAACTCGGGGAAACCAGGAAATTCATTTATAGCCCAGCGATATGATAATTGAAAGATAGATACAAAATGCTGGTATAACTCAGCGGCTCAGGCAGCATCTCTGGAGAAAATGGATAGGTGACATTTCAGGTCGGGACCCTTCATCAGAAGAAGGTCTGAAGAAGGGTCATGACTGGACACGTCACCTATCTATTTTGTCCAGAGATGTTGCCTCACTCGCTGGGTTACTCCAGCGTTTTGTATGTATCTTTGGTATAAACCAGCACCTACAGTCTATTTTAAATATGTTTTAGTTGCTCTGGCTCTGTCCTCTTTGTTTTTGGCACAATGTCAACATTGCACATTATAAGATCAAGAAATAGCATCTTATCTTGGTATCTTTGGCAAATAGGTCCTTCGGAGCATAATTGAATTCAACAATTTTAGGGAACCAGACTGTCTCGTTTCTATCATCATTGGCATATTCCGATGCAACGTTATCAGCCTGTGATGTTATCTCTGCATTTCTCTCTCTCTGGTTGATGCCTAATTTGTTTTGTATTTCAGCATTTTAACACCTGCAGTGTTTAGAATTGCTTTTTTTAAATCACTTCACAGCTTTCAGTCATTTTATATTTGCACCTAACCCAGGAGGATTTATTAATAATTAACAAGCTATCATCTTCCTTAAAGCCGTATTCCATTTATTCCCTGTAATTTAAAACCTGTCAGATTTCAGATTTTTTAAATAATTCTGACAAAATGTTATTAATGCTATTAACTAAAAACAAAATATTTGGAAATATTTGGCAGGTCAGGCAAAAGAGGAAAACAGTTAATCTTTCAGATCCATGACTTTTCCTCTGCATTGTTCTCATGAAGGGTCATCAACTTGAAACTTCAGCTCAGTTCCTCGCTTTAAATATGCTGCTTGTATTTACAGCATTTTAATTTCATATTTCTAACATGTGTAGGTTTTTTCATTTATATTCCTGGAGACTTGTTCCTATGATCTGTTTCTTAATAATTGTGTAACTAAAATGTCACAACAGCAGACTCATCGAACAAGATTTTTAAAGTCTAGACCCCTTAGGTGGTTTTGTATGGAGCCAGCTCCATATTGACTCAGTTCTTACTTGATACTGTTTTTAACTACGATGATACAATGGCAAGGAGGAAAATAGAAATTATCATTGTTTAAAGCATGCCCCTTGATTCTTTAAAGAAAATAGTGAGTTACACTAGATACTGGGTGTAGCCAAGATGGAATTTGTAATGATGTGCATTGCCTTGTGATTGCGTCAGCCTTTTAGGGGAACCACCACTAAACTCCTGGCACAAGTACTTTGTTTTGGGAGTCAGCACCTTTCAGGAGAGAGGTCGGAAAAAAGACAGATATTAACAGATTGTTTGTACACAGTTTTACCTCATTCTACTCTCCGCGCTTGAATGCATTGATTTGCGTTGACCACAATTCAAGATAAGACAACCCATTGCCAGGGCAAGAGCTCATTGAGTGTTGAGAGGCTCAGTGCACATTCTCATTTATTTATTATCTCTTCCTTGTTCTCTCACTCTCATACATACACACATATTCTCCCTGCACGATAATCTATTCCACACAAACAGACAACATTTCCCCAAACATATTTCAACGAATTAGGCATGTTTAGTTAATACCAATACAGGAATACAAGGTCAAGTGGTTCTCTACAGATGGTAATCTGACCCTACTACTCAGTGCCATGTTGGATGATATGTGTATGGCACTGAGCCATTGGCCGGATGACTAAAATAACGTTGGAGTACAATGGCTGGTAAAGTCCTTTAAGATCACCATGAAAAAGGTTGGATGTAGGATAAGTTACTTAGACATCTGCACATTCATGAGAAAGATTCTCTGACAAGTAATCATAAGTAGCCCATTGTAAGATAATGAATTTTGATCAGTCATCCAATGTAGTGGATACTTCTGACTTCTTCCTAGCTTAAATTTGGCCTCATCCCCAAGGAGGACAATCATATTCTCCACAACGTATGGGAAAATGTTCTAACCCCACCAGAGAGGAGATTATATAAGCACATTATTAGCAATTTTAGTGGTTAAATCTACTCTCTTTAGTGGTTAAATCTAAAAGGCCGCCGGACAAGTACATGGATTGGAAAGGTTTAGAGGGATATGGGCCAAATGCAGGGTTTCCATACTGTTTCCATGCTGTGTGACTATGAACTCCAATACCTATTGTGAATAAATACAGCATTTTAACCAGTAAATCTGGTATGTCAACTGATGTTATCACAATAATATTATTACCAGGAAGTATTTTTGGGCAATGTCTCCTTGATCACGCATCAGGAGAGAACAATGAAATGTCAGGTCTTTCTTCATATTCAGCCAAATGTATGTCGAATCTCCTGAGATCTAATATCACATGAAGTAATGCAACGTCACTATTTGTATGGTGATTTTATTTTCCCGTTTTTAAACGTCAGAGGTCTTTTGAACATTAAACGGTTGTTTGCCTCTTGACATTTACACATGCGACTTCTGAATTCATCACCACTTCTGACACTATGTGCAAAGTACTTATGATGCAGAGTCATTGTATATCATAAGTACTTTGCTTTGGATACATACAGAGACCATCGAGATGAGTACTGGCGGCTCTGAATCGTAAGTTAAACTAAAAGCAACACGGCTGCCCGCATGCCGTGGTGGTGTGGAAAACCTGACATGGATTATGGATCCGCTCATCAGCAGCAAAACCAGACGGATCAAATCAGCAATACTGTTTGATCTACACTAAATACATTTTAGGCCCTAAATACTGTTTAGGGCCTAAAATCCGACGGGCTATCTACTGGTATATCGCCAGTTATCTGGAGTCTATGGCAACGGTCAGCAGATAATCATTGATTTGTCCTTAACAGTGTTGGGCGATGAGTCAGACTATAGAAGTGAGATCGACCGACTGACCAAATGTGCTAGCACAACAACCTGGCTCTCAATATTAGTAAAACCAAAGAACTGATTGTGGACTTTGGAAGAGGAAGGTTGAGGACCCACAATCCTGTTTACATCAATGGGACGATGGAGAGAGTCAAAAAGTTCAAATTCCTGGGCGTGCATATTTCCGAAGATCTTTCCTAGACCCAGCACACTGATGCAATTATAAGGAAAGCACATCAGCGCCTCTACTTCCTGAGAAGATTACTGAGATTCGGCATGTCAAAGAGGATTCTCTTGAACTTCTACAGGTGCACAGTAGAGAGCATATTGACTGGTTGCATCGTGGCTTGGTTTGGCAACTTGAACATCTGGGAGCGGAAAAGACTGCAAAAAGTTGTGACCACTGCCCAGGCCATCACCGGCTCTGACCTCCCCCCCCATGGAAGGAACTTATCGTAGTCGCTGCCTCAAAACGGCAGCCAACATCATCAGAGACCCACAACATCCTGGTCTCACACTCATTTCACCACTGCCATCGGGAAGAAGGTACAGGAGCCTGAAAACTGTAACGTCCAGGTTCAGGAACAGCTACTTCCCCACAGCCATCAGGCTATTAAACACTACAACCTCATATAGGCTCTGAACTACAATAGACTTATTATTGTTGCACTGTTTTGTTTGTTTTTTGTGTATGTGTGTGTGTGTGTGTATATATATATATATATATATATATATTACACACACACACACACACACATAATATATCTTGACTAATTCTTGTACATCCTGTTTTGTGTTGTTGATTCTTGTCACATGTTCTCAACCTATTTATTTCTTAATTTGGCATAATTTAAAGGTCATGAAACGTTCAGTTCTTGCAGAATTTGGCAGTGAACATATTTCAGTTTGGAACCAGTAAAGCTTGTGGTGTTGGCAAGGTGCCAGTTACACGATCGTGTGCCTTAAAAATCAGATTTAATATGGCCTGATGCTGTGACCTGCATTAGCTAAATAGCACCATCTGGTGAAGAAAGCTTGTTATTTCAACGTTCAGTGAAACTGTTAATCGAGTACAGTTGGGACTTTGGTGGTGCCAAACTCCCATCTTTTCCAGACTATTGAAATGTTTTTCTTATTAATACCCCAATGCACATTTAATTCCCTTTTTAAAAATTGTTCCACAGTAGTATAATGAATATTCCAGTGACCCTGGTGTGTTTTAAAGGAATGAGGAAATGGGGCTCTATTTATTTGCAAGAGTTCGCAGAAAACAGGGCCATGGCAATCTTCAAGGGGATGAGACACCAGTGAAATGCAGGAAATATGTCCCTGGTGAGCTTAAAATGATTGCAGGAAGTGGAGTTCTGAGAGTTTAAAAAGAGTTGGAAACAGGACCCAGATGAAGTCCAAGTAAATGTGGAAATGTCACTTG
Source organism: Malacoraja senta (assembly GCA_038087875.1). Taxonomy (NCBI): domain Eukaryota; kingdom Metazoa; phylum Chordata; class Chondrichthyes; order Rajiformes; family Rajidae; genus Malacoraja; species Malacoraja senta. The sequence goes on from CM075984.1 coordinate 33,702,543, forward strand.
GATACATAGATACATAGATACATAGAAAATAGGTGCAGGAGTAGGCCATTCGGCCCTTCGAGCCTGCACCCCCATTCAATATGATCATGGCTGATCATCCAACTCAGTATCCCGTACCTGCCTTCTCTCCATACCCCCTGATCCCTTTAGCCACAAGGGCCACATCTAACTCCCTCTTAAATATAGCCAATGAACTGGCATCAACTACCCTCTGTGGCAGAGAGTTCCAGAGATTCACCACTCTCTGTGTGAAAAAGATTTTCCTCATCTCGGTCCTAAAGGATTTCCCCCTTATCCTTAAGCTGTGACCCCTTGTCCTGGACTTCCCCAACATCGGGAACAATCTTCCTGCATCTAGCCTGTCCAACCCCATAAGAATTTTGTACGTTTCTATAAGATCCCCTCTCAATCTCCTAAATTCTAGCGAGTACAAGCCAAGTCTATCCAGTCTTTCTTCATATGAAAGTCCTGACATCCCAGGAATCAGTCTGGTGAACCTTCTCTGCACTCCCTCTATGGCTATAATGTCCTTCCTCAGATTTGGAGACCAAAACTGTACGCAATACTCCAGGTGTGGTCTCACCAAGACACTGTACAACTGCAGTAGAACCTCCCTGCTCCTATACTCAAATCCTCTTGCTATGAAGGCCAACATACCATTCGCTTTCTTCACTGCCTGCTGCACCTGCATGCCTACTTTCAATCTTCAAACTTGGTGAGCCTTGCTGAATTTTCGGGATATGAATTGTTTGTTATGTGAGAGGATTGATGTGAAGTAAGGTCCTCTACGCCTTCAGTCTTGATATAGGGTCTTCACCCTGAAACATCAGTTGTCCTTTTCACTCCGTACATTCTTCCTGACTTGCTGAGTTTTCCACCATTACTTTGCTCCAAATTCTGGCATCCGTAATCTCTTGTGTCCAGATACTAATATTAGTATTGTTGATAGGTACGAGGCCAACTGGTATTTTGTTAATGAAGTGGGTGGCTCTATTTTTGCTGACATATAAATAAAGGGGAACATTTGTGTTATGTAAACTCAAGGGGCCAGTATGAGTGTCACACATAAGGCAATATTGGCATTGCTATTTATCTGTAAACAAGCAGTTGTATATGTGTGGTTGGCATTATTATTATCCTTTTTTCCTTGTATGTAAATGGGGTCTAGTATCATGTAGACACAAGGAACTGCAGATGCTGATTTACAAAAAAAAAGGCACATAGTGTTGGAGTAATTCAGCAGGTCAGGCAGCATCTCTGGAGAACATGGATAGGCGACGATTCCAGTCGGGACTCTCCCTCAGACGAGTATCAAAGGGGTCAATAGATTGAATATTGGTTTTAATCAATCTGTTCAGTTCAGCATTGGAAAGAATGTTAGATAAATGGGTAAATAAATTATGATACATTCGTATAGTGAAAGAAAATTCACTTCATTTAACTTGGAAGAGTCCAGATTCTTTTCCATAGTTTTCCTAAATCGCATGATACAGTGACCTTCAATTTTTTTAGATGTTGGCACTTAGATGCTTGCACCACTTGGTCTGAACTTATTTCCAAAATTCAACAACGGTGCCATCTTTGTTGGGCAAGAAAGATGCGAATTAAGCAAGTTCTTCTGTACATGCTTTAAAATCTCCCCCATTTTTTCCTCTTTGGTTATTTTTTTCCGAGTTATGTTTGATTATTTGAACTCTCCCATTATACAATGTGTCTTTTGTATATTTCTGCAATTTCCGTGGAAGTGTCTCTTCAGATTCTTATCATTAGTTGGCAACCTAAACAATAATTTCTGTAACTTAATCAGAATCAGATCAGAATCACACTTTATTCGCCAAGTATGTTTTGCAACATCATGTTATGTAACATGATTGACCAGGTCAGTCATACAATTAAAAGTAACAGATCACTTCAAAAACACATTTTAACATGAACATCCACCACAGTGACTCCTACACATACCTCACTGTGATGGAAGGCGAAATATAGTTCAAGTCCTTCCCTTAGTTCTTCCTCGGTCGTGGGCCTCGAGCCCCCGTTGACGGGACGATCTAGACTCCCGTAGCCTGCGGCGTTCGGACCCTCCGTGTCGAGGCGATCCGCACCCGCATCGAGGGGATGTCAGCTCCCCCGCGCCGGGCGATCGAACCTCGCGTTGGGGCTGGTGGACCTTCTGCGACATTGGAGCTCCCGACTCGGCCTCTCCCGAGACTGCGAGCCCTTGATGTTAAAGTCTGCGGTGGGAGCGATCCAAGGGATCAGCTCCGATGTTAAGTCCGCGCCCCTATGCACCTCTATTATTTCTTAATTCTAAACAGATTGACTTTGCCCCTTTGTCTCAACATATCCTCTTTCTTCAGCACTGCAATATTCTCCTTAGTGCTGTAACTCTCCAGTCTTCCTTTTCCAACCTTTCCTTAGCACTTTGTATCTCTAAACCCACGATGTGTAAGCAGAACCAGCCCAGCACCATCTTTAAATTAGCTAATTATACCACCGTCAATGGACAAATAATGTTTAACAACAAGCTTGGGTACAGGAGGGAGATTGGTGGAGTGGTGCCAGAATAACAATCATGTTCTTTATTTTAGCAACTGAAGAGATAATTGTTGACGTTAGGAAGGGAAAGCTGAGGGAACCATGCACCCGCCTTAATTGGTGGGAGGATGGTGGAGAGAGTCAACAGTTTCAAGTTTCTTGTTATACACATCTCAGATAATCTGTCCTGGGCCCAGCACATCGATGCAATCAGGAAGAAAACTCACTAACACCTCTACTCCCTCAGAGGTTTGAGGAGATTTGACATGTCGCCAATTATTCCATTGAATTTCTACCAATGTACAGTGGACAGCATTGTGACTAATTACATCACCTCCCAGTTCACCAGATGGAATGCAAATGAATAAAGGAGGCTTCAGATACTAGCAGACGTTGCTTGGTCCATTATGTGTACTGACCTCCTCACCATCCAAGGAATCTACAGGAAAGGCTGCCTCAACAAGGCAGCTAATATCAATAAAGATCAACATCACCCTATCCATTCACTTTTCTTGTTGCTACCATCGGGAAGAAGGCACAGGAAGGAGCCTGTAAATCATTACCTCTAGGTTCAAGATCAGCTTCCTCCGATCAACCATCAGGTTCTTGAACAACCCTCCCTCAGCTCAGAACAATCCTGCACAACCCTAACCACAGCTCTCAGCTCTGAACCAATACGGACTTTGCACTACAATGGTCATAAGATCATAAGTGATAGAGCAGAATTAGGCCATTTGGTCCATCAAGTCTACTCTGCCATTCAATCATAGCTGATCTATCTCTCGCTCTTAACCCCATTCTCCTGCCTTCTCCCCATAACCCTGACACCCATACTAATCAAGAATCTATCTATCTCTGCCTTAAAAATATCTATTGACTTGATGTTTAAGAAGGAACTGCAGATGCTGGAAAATCAAAGGTTGACAAAAGTGCTGGAGAAACTCAGCGGGTGCAGCAGCATCTATGGAGCGAAGGAAATAGGCAACGTTTCGATCCAAAACCCTTCTTCAGACTGATGTGGGGGGGGGGGGTGGGGAGAAGAAAGGAGAAAGGAAGAGGAGGAGCCCGAGGGCTGAGGGAGAGCTGAGAAGGGGAGGAGACAGCAAGGGCTCCCGGAAATTGGAGAAGTCAATGTTTATGCCGCTAGGGTGCAAACTGCCCAAGCGGAATATGAGGTGCTGCTCCTCCAATTTCCGGTGGTGCTCGCTCTGGCCATGGAGGAGACCCAGAACAGAAAGGTCGGATTCGGAATGGGAGGGGGAGTTGAAGTGCTGAGCCACCGGGAGATCAGGTTGGTTAATGCGAACCGACTTGACCTCCACAGCCTTCTGTGGCAAAGAATTCCACAGATTCATCACCATCTGACTAAAGGAATTCCTCCTCATCTCCTTCCTAAAGGAACGTCCTTTTATTTTGAGGCTATGACCTCTGGTCTTAGACTCTCCCACTGGTGGAAACATCCTCTCCACATCCACTATATCCAGGCCTTTCACTATTCGGTATGTTTCATCCTTCTGTACTCGCTGGAGTTTAGACCCAGTGCCGTCAAATGCTCATCATATGTTCTGGTTGCTCTGCAATTTTTTTGCACTCATGCTCTAGTTTGCAAGGAATAACATAATTTATTATATATTTTTGGTTGCATCTAATGTGCCTGTAAAGCTGCAGCGAGTAAGAATTTCATAATGCTGATTCATATCTGGCAATTTGACAAATAATACTAGTCCTACTGTCTCCGCCTACCTTCTATCTTTGTCCAGCCCCCTCACCCGACATCAGTCTGAAGAAGGGTCTTGACCTGAAACGTCGCCCATTCCTTCTCTCCCTAGATGCTGCCTCACCCGCTGAGTTATTCCAGCATTTTGTGTCTACCCCTGACAAATAAACCCTCTTGATTCTTATATCCAGGAATATTTAGAACCCAATCCTGCTCTTTTTTTCTTGCCAGCTTTGTTATTTCCTTGACATTGTCATCCCACGTTGTAACTTCCACCTGCGGCTCACTAACCATGTTTAATATATTTCTCTCTTAGTCTGGTTTTTATTAACAGATTGTTAATTCTTGTTCTTATCGTATTCATCTCTCAGTCCTTTTTGCATAGTTTTTCTCATTTTCATTATTCCTTGGTCAGGGATTTCTTGGCTGGGATTCCCACATGCCGTAGGAAATGCAGTACTTGGGTCGGGGGTGCCCTGCCGTACCTCAATTTGTTCCGTTAACTAGCAGAAAGTACTATTAAATTGTTTCTTGTTTTACTTACCCTGAAGGATTTTGACATTGTTTACTCTTTAAAGTGAATGCTCATTTACCCTCACAGGGACTCTCCCTCTCTCCCATGCTTCTTTAAAGTCACTTGAACCCTTGTCTCATGCTCCTTTTACTCGCCAGGCTGTATTCTCACACTTCTTTCAAAATGACCAAGGCTCTTTTTTTAAGCTCATTAGGGTTGAGAACAGAATTTAACATGAGTTTAGGCAACAGAGTCCTGCAGTGAGTTATGTTAAGCATTTGATTTAAACAGAGTTGAGGACATTTCACAAGTTCAGTCAGGGTAAGTAAAACTGTAACTAAATTAATAAAAGTAGTTTTAAGAATATTCATAGTTATACAGGATGGAAACAGGCACTTTGCCTCAACTTATGCTGACCAAGATGTCTATCTCACTCCATTTGTCTGTGATCGGCCCATATCCCAATCAATGTCTCCTCTCCATGTTCCTGTTCAAATGTTTTTTTTAATGTTATAAAAGTACCTGCCTCTATAACCTCCCTTTGCAGCCCATTCCATATACCCACCGCCACCTGCTTGGAAAATTTGCCCCTCAGATCCCTTTAATCTTCCCTCTCTCATCTTAAACACATGGCCTCTAGTTTTAGCACATTTATGCCATTCATAATTTTATAAACCACATCCTTCAGTCTACTTCATTCCAGCAAAAAACTGTTGCAGTCTATTCAGGCTCTCCTTATAATGCAAGCCCTCTAGTCCAGGCAAAATCCTTGAGTCTCTTCTGCACCCTCTCGAACTTAATCATTTCCTTTAGTGTGGTGACGAGAACTTAACATAATATTCCAAATGCAGTAAAACCAAATTCACGAGTCATGCGCAAAGCTAAACTGACTATCAGTTCTTGCTATTCCAGATGCAAATCAATCCTGTCTTTCGTAATTCCTTCTGGTAACCTCCCCACCACTTCTCTTTTTTAATTGATTTAATCTTGTGATTAGAAGGATAATGTGGAATCTCGGATGTGTGGGATGTAGATCTTCCAGCTTGTGGGAATTCCTAACACTTACTTTTCAAGAAGGGAGGGAGAGAGAAAACGGGGAATTACAGACCAGTTAGTCTAACATCGGTAGTGGGGAAACTGCTAGAGTCAGTTATTAAAGATGGAATAGCAGCACATTTGGAAAGTGGTGAAATCATTGGACAAAGTCAGCATGGATTTACGAAAGGTAAATCGTGTCTGACGAATCTTATAGAATTTTTCGAGGATGTAACGAGTAGAGTGGATAGGGGAGAACCAGTGGATGTGTTGTATCTGGACATTCAGAAGGCTTTCGACAAGGTACCACATAAGAGATTAGGATACAAACTTAAATCACATGGTATTGGGGGTTCAGTATTGATGTGGATAGAGAACTGGCTGGCAAACAGGAAGCAAAGAGTAGGAGTAAACGGGTCCTTTTCACAATGGCAGGCAGTGACTAGTGGGGTACCGCAAGGCTCAGTGCTGGGACCCCAGCTATTTACAATTTATATTAATGACCTGGATGAGGGAATTGAAAGCAACATCTCCAAGTTTGCGGATGACACTAAGCTGGGGGGCAGTGTTAGCTGTGAGGAGGATGCTAGGAGACTGCAAGGTGACTTGGATAGGCTGGGTGAGTGGGCAAATGTTTGGCAGATGCAGTATAATGTGGATAAATGTGAGGTTATCCACTTTGGTGGCAAAAACGGGAAGGCAGACTATTATCTAAATGGTGGCCGATTAGGAAATGGGGAGATGCAGCGAGACCTGGGTGTCATGGTACACCAGTCATTGAAAGTAAGCATGCAGGTGCAGCAGGCAGTGAAGAAAGCGAATGGTATGTTGGCTTTCATAGCAAGAGGATTTGAGTATAGGAGCAGGGAGGTTCTACTGCAGTTGTACAGGGTCTTGGTGAGACCACACCTGGAGTATTGCGTACAGTTTTGGTCTCCAAATCTGAGGAAGGACATTATAGCCATAGAGGGAGTGCAGAGAAGGTTCACCAGACTGATTCCTGGGATGTCAGGACATTCATATGAAGAAAGACTGGATAGACTTGGCTTATACTCGTTAGAATTTAGGAGATTGAGAGGGGATCTTATAGAAACGTACAAAATTCTTATGGGGTTGGACAGGCTAGATGCAGGAAGATTGTTCCCGATGTTGGGGAAGTCCAGGACAAGGGGTCACAGCTTAAGGATAAGGGGGAAATCCTTTAAGACCGAGATGAGGAAAAACCTTTTCACACAGAGAATGGTGAATCTCTGGAACTCTCTGCCACAGAGGGTAGTTGAGGCCAGTTCATTGGCTATATTTAAGAGGGAGTTAGATGTGGCCCTTGTGGCTAAGGGGATCAGGGGGTATGGAGAGAAGGCAGGTACGGGATACTGAGTTGGATGATCAGCCATGATCATATTGAATGGCGGTGCAGGCTCGAAGGGCCGAATGGCCTACTCCTGCACCTATTTTCTATGTATCTATGTATCTACTATATCCTGGACGGTCATAAGAAGCAGGATGTGTCATCAGCTGGAGGAGCTTGAACAATAGCTGATGTCCCTGCAATTAAGGATGTCAAGAAAACTTTGGAGTATGGATGGCCAGAAGTTGTGGCCCATCGTGGTACCAATGCTACAGGTATAGAAAGGGATGACAACTTGCATCAACAGACCTGTGCTGACTATCCCTGAGCAATTCCAGCCTTTCCAAGTGTAGATTTATCTTGTTCCCTCCATTTTCCCCCCAATGCTGGCCTGTTATTATATTGCTTATCATAGCTATCTTTTAGAATAAAAGTGCCACATTTGCAGTCCTTCACCTATAATCTCGCAGTACATATGTGGCCAGCAAACATTCAAGTATCTCCATCAAACCCCTGCAATCTCTTCCCTTGCTCCCCATCACAGCCTCTCATACATCTCATCAAGCATTGGGGATTTGTCCACCTTTAAGTTTTCCAGGACATCGAATACCTCCTCTGTTTTACTTTTATTTGCTCCAGAATTTATGTCCCTACTGAAATCTTCAACGACAATGTATTTTTCCTTTGTGAAAATCAAATGAAAAGTTTTCCTTTGACACCTTTCCCACAATCTTTCAATCCATGCACAGATGGCTCCTTTGGTCCCCAAGGTGCCCTACTCTTTCCCTGGTAACGTCCCTGCTCCTAATATACAAATACCCTTTGCCTGTTGCATGGCCCCTCTTTGCCCACCTATTTAATTTCTTAAACATTCCCTACACTCTCTATACTCCTGAAGGACATCCCATGTTTTCAGAGCTCTATACCTAGTATGATTTAAAAAATTCCCAATACACCCTGACATCTAAGATTCGGTGGATTTGCAATCTCTGCTCTCCATTTATACGGGAAAATGTTGGCTCTGAAATCATGATTTTATGTTTACAAGACTCACGTTTCCTGAATGAAGATTTATCCCGGATGCAGTGAAGAAAGCCAATGGCATGTTGGTCATTGCAAGACGATTTGAGTTTAGGGGCAAGGAGGTCCTACTGCGGAGTTAAAGAGGGGGAGCACTTTAACTCCTCCCATTCCCATTCTGACCTTTCTGCCTGGGCCTCCTCCTTTGTCAGACTGAGGCCCAGTGCAAATTGGAGGAACAACACCTCATATTTTGCTTGGGTAGCTTACACCCCAGCGGTATGAACATTGACTTATCTAACTTCAAATAGCCCTTGCTTTCCCTCCCTCTCCATCCCCTCTCCCTTCCCAGTATTCCCACCAGTCCTACTGTCTCTGACTACATTCTATCTCTGTCCTGCCCACTCCCCTGACATCAGTCTGAAGAAGGGTCTTGACCCGAAACATCACACATTCCTTCTCTCCAGAGATCCTGCCTGTCCCGCTGAGTTACTCCAGCATATACTCATGCCTGTTCATAGATCAGAGGCATGGGGAATGCAGATCAGCAGTGGGCATCTGTAGTTCAAGCAAGCCCTGTCGAATATGTGATAGCCAGCAGGTGGCAACCCAGTAAAATGAAAGCTGAATTTTCAAACTGCAGCCTGCAAAAAGACCCAGTTACATGCTTAATATTGCAGAATTACACTACTGTTACATAATACTGCTGTGTGCCATAATATGTTTTTCATGTACAGTAAAACTCTCCTGACCTGCTATCTAACTGTTCAGAAATCCTGTTGGTTTGGCATCTGGCTCACCAAGTGATGTTTCTAGCATTCCCTTTGAGCTGAAACGGGTCCCGTTTCCCATATTCTCTTTACATGCATCAAACCCTTTTTCCCATCGTCCCGATAAGCTCAATGGAACCCTGTTTCCTGTGATCTGTTTAAAATCCATAGGGTCCATCTTTTAATATTACTAGAATAATTTGAAATATTCAAGTGCTGTATATCATCTTTAAAAAAAAGTGAATTAAACGTGTGTTCATGTATAAGAATAATATTAAATAGTCCAGAAAATCTGGCTGGCACCACTAAAGTCCAGAGCAGGCCGGGTGTACAAGTGTGTCCAGCTGCAGTTCCTGCCAGACCCCCTTGGAGCACAATTGGAACTGAGATGAGTCACTCTAGAGTATCCCAGATGCAGTGAAGAAAGCCAATAGCATGTTGACCTTCATTGCGAGAAGATTTGAGTTTAGGAGCAAGGAGGTCCTACTACAGTTGTACAGGGCCCTGGTGAGACTGCACCTGGAGTATTGTGTGCAATTTTGGTCTCCTAATTTGAGGAAGGACATTATTGCTATTGAGGGAGTGCAGCGTAGGTTCATCAGGTTAATTCCCGGGATGGCGGGACTGACGTATGATGAAAGAATAGGTTGACTGGGCTTGTATTTGCTGGAATTTAGAAGGATGAGAGGGAATCTTATAGAAACATGTAAAATTCTTAGAGGATTGGACAGGGTAGATGCAGGAAAAATGTTCCCGATGTTGGGGGAGTCCAGAACCAGGGGTCACAGTTTAAGAATAAGGGGTAGGCCATTTAGGACTGAGATGAGGAAAAGCTTTTTCACCCAGAGAGTTGTGAATCTGTGGAATTCTCTGCCATAGAAGGCCAATTCACTGGATGTTTTCAAGGGAGTTTTCAAGAGTTAGATTTAGCTCTTAGGGCTAAGGAAAGTAAGGGATATGGTGAAAAAACTGGTGTAGGGGGGCGGGGGGTGGGAGAGGTTGGTGGTGGTGGTGGAATAGTCCGCCTGAGGAAAAGAAGAGCAACAACATGGCTTCACGGTGGAGCAAGTAGTAACTCGAGTTTCCTCATTTTGGCAGAGACCCAGGTTTAATCCTGACTCGGGTGCTATCTGTTTTCAGGCAAGGCAGGAATCCTTTACAGTTAACAGGTGATATATACATGAATGTTTTGGACATGAATGTAGGAGGCATGATCAGTAATTTTTCAGATTGCATAAAGATTGTTAGAATTATTGACAGTGTAGGGGGCAGCTTTGGGCTACAGGATGGCATTGATGTGTTGGTGAAGTGGGTTGAGACTTGATAGATGGAGTTTAATCTAAAGGTGAGATGATGCATTTTGTAAGACTAATGAAGCTAGGCCGTAAACCATGAATGGTAAGGTCCAAGGGAGTTTTGAGGAACAGGGGGACCTTGGCATGTAAGTCCAAAGATCATTGGAGGTGGCAGCACAGATGAGTAAAATGGTTTACTGGCCTTCATTTGTCAAGGCATTGAATACAAGAGCTGGGAGGTTATTTTCCAACTTTATATAACATTGGCCATATCTCAGCTGGAGAACTGCAGTTCTGGTCATATTATAGGAAATATGTAATAGCATTGAAGAAGTTGCAGAGAAGATTCACCAGGATGTTCCAGGGATGGAGCATTTCAGTTATGAAGAGAGATTATTGAAGTTAGAACCTAGTTCCTACAAAAGGGATACATACTTTTCTTTTGTAGGAAATCAGGTTTGGGAATCCTTGCATGTTTACATAGTGTTCTACTGAAAACATGCAATCACAGCTCAGTTAATTACTCATATTTCAAACAAGACTCAGCCAAAAGTGATGACCATTGATGCAGTTATGGTGCAGTAATTGCTCCATTTACTTCAGACAAAAATGACCGTGTTTATTTGCTGGGACGCATCCTTGTTACACAGAATGCAAGAATAAACAGAAGGAAATGACATGGCAGTATACTTGCACAGAATGTAATCTATTTAAGACGAGCTCTGCTTTGCTTGGATCATGACAGCTCTGATATAAGAAACATTATTTACAACCAGCCGTGTTTAAATAATATCTAATACAAGATATTATCTTAGAGAAACAGGTGAAGCATCCCTCATCAGTCTGCCATCCAGTGTGATCAACTCTGATCTGTGACCTAACTATCTGCTTTTTCGGAACTAATACCGTGGATTAACAAAAAATGATTAAACTTAACGTTTAATTAGAATTTGTTGTCCATGGTAGATGAGAATGACATATTTACCCACTATTAACCACCTTGGTAGTCTTGGATCTAGGCTCCTCAATACAGAGTAACAGTTTCTCTTTATCCATCCCATCAATTACTCCTAACGTTTTCGAGTGGTGGTGCCATCGAGTGTGGCAGCCTCGCCAGCAGCTGTCTGTCCTTTCATCCTTTTTGTTATTTTTAGTCTAAAAGTTTGTTTTTGGAGGTCTTTTTGTCTTTTTTTATGTGAGGGGGGAGGGAAGGGGGAAACCGTCTTCTCAGTCACTACCTGGTTGAGGATGCGTCTTTTCTCCGAGCTGCGTCTTCGCCCCCCCCCCCCCCTCGCGGCCTACCATCAGGATTGGCACGGCCTTTCCTGCCGGAGACCGGCCAGAACTTCAGCAGCGGTGCAGCACTGAATTTCCATCGCGGAGCAGGCGATGCCTTACTGGGATCGCCGTGTTGGAGCTCCGGAGTGTTGGGCCTGCCGACTTTAACACCGTGGAGCTGTGGCTTCCGGAGCTTCCAGCTGCGGGCACCGCTGACTTTAACATCGCGGAGCCCTGGGATCTTTTGCCGAGGATCGCCAGTGTTGGAGCTCCGCCCAACTTGGTCTGTGGACTTCGGAAGCCACGGTCTCCGGTAGGAAGCGGCCGATTCGGAAACTCCAAGCCGCTGAGAGTGTTCTTCCGTTCCGACGCCGGAGCTCTGATCATCCGATCATCCTGGCGAGATGGCCTGAAACATCGGGCCGCCGTTGCGGCGACTGCCGTGGCCTTGTTAGGCCCCGACCATGGGGGAACAAGAGGAAGATGACTGAACTTTGTTGCCTTCCCTCACAGTGGGAAACGTTGATTCCGCTGTGGGGGAAGTTTTATGTTAAGTTCTATAGTGTTGTGTTTATCTTATTTGTGTGCTGCATGGTAACTCAAATTTCACTGCACCAATTGGTGTATGTGACAATAAATGTAACTCGAACTTGAAACCTTTGATCAATACAGTCATCTATATCTTGGGGAATACAACCCCAGTTTATGCACCATCTCCTTCTAATTTAACCCATAGAGTCCATGGGCTATTCTAATAATCTTTTTACACCCACTCCAAGGCTGATCTTCCTAAGACTGTTGCGGCAAGATCTCAGAGTAATGCAGAGTTTTTTGTGGCTGTGGCTTGAACACAAGCACTTTGTATTCATGTCCGCTAATTCAACAGCATTCAGTTCAGCCTTTTGATTACTTTCTGTCCGTGTCCATGACAATGTCATCTTTATATGTGAAACCCTGACAGTGGCGCTGTGATATTGGGTGTCTAGCATTCAGAAAATAATTGATCTTTGAGATCCAAAACGAATGAACTCTCACATGCCTACATTGCAATTTATTTGCCTTTGTTTCTTCCATTCACTCAAGTTATTGTTATAACTGTAATCTAATGCTTCTGTTTATAACAACGCCTATCTCTATGTTATCAGCAAATTTAAACATTTGATTCTTCTTCCTGTGTACAAGTCTTTAGCAGCAGCTCCAACACCAAATCTGTGTGGGATGCCACGTCAAGCCGTGCCAACACGCTGTTACCCCAATGTGCTTGTTTCCTGTTGCTCAGTTAATCTCCCAGCTAGGTCAATAATTGACTTTCAATTTCATAAGCTACGTCTTTGGCAAATTTTATCTTACACAATGTTTTATGGAAATCCATTTAAAAACAACCATTTACAGTGCCCTCCATAATGTTTGGGACAAAGACCCATCATTTATTTATTTGCCTCTGTACTCCACAATTTGAGATTTGTAATAGAAAAAAAAATCACATGTGGTTAAAGTGCACATTGTCAGATTTTAATAAAGGCCATTTTTATACATGTTGGTTTCACCATGTAGAAATTACAGCAGTGTTTATACATAGTCCCTCCATTTCAGGGCACCATAATGTTTGGGACGCAGCAATGTCATTGTAAATGAAAGTAGTCATGTATTGTATTTTGTTGCATATCCTTTGCATGCAATGACTGCTTGAAGTCTGCGATTCATGGACATCACCAAGTGCTGGGTGTCTTCTCTGGTGATGCTCTGCCAGGCCTGTATTGCAGCCATCTTTAGCTTATGCTTGTTTTGGGGGCTAGTCCCCTTCAGTTTTCTCTTCAGCTTTGGATCTTGGGCAGTTCCTTCTCTCCTCCATACTTTGCTCTTGCCATCACACTGATATGTTGTTTTTCGTCTCATCTGTCCACAAGACCTTTTTCCAGAACTGTGGTTGCTCTTTTAAGTACTTCTGGGCAAATTTTTGCGGCTAACCAGTAGTTTGCATCTTGCACTGTAGCCTCTGTTTTTCTGTTCAAGTCAAGTCAAGTCAAGTGAGTTTATTGTCATGTGTCCCTGGTAGGACAATGAAATTCTTGCTTTGCTTGAGCACAACAGAACATAGTAGGCATTTACTACAAGGCATTCTATAAATATATACACAATGGTCAATATACTGATAAAGTGCAAATAACAGTATTGGCTAGTAAAGTTCAGTGTTATGTCCGAGCCAGGTTTATTAAGTCTTCTGCAGACAGTGATCATTGACAAATCCACGCCTGACTCCTGAAGAGTGTTTCTGATCTGTCAGACAGCTCTCTTATACCTGCACGAAGGAGGCAATTAAACACCACTGAGCAATTACAAACACTTGTGAAGTCATGTGTCCCAAACATTGTGGTGCCCTGACATGGGGGGACCATGTATAAACACAGCTGTAATTTCTACATGGTGAAACCAAAATGTATAAAAATACCCTTTAATGAAATCTGCAAATGTGTACTTTAACCACATGTTAAAACCAAAATTGAGTGATGTGCAACATTCAAATTTAAAGTAATGCAACCGAACTTCAGTTGATTACGTCAAGTTTCATTCATGAGATGGCCTCATTCTTTAGGGAACGGGGGTTCCCCTCTTCTACTATAGATGAGGCTCTCACCAGGGTTTCTTCTATACCCAGTAACTCTGCTCTCAATCCCCATCCCCCACTCGTAACAAAGGCAGAGTCCCTCTTGTCCTCACCATCCACCCTACCAGCCGTCACATATGACAAATAATCCTCCAACATTTTTGCCACCTCCAACGGGATCCCACCACTGGCCACATCTTCCCATCTCCCCTTTCGGCTTTCCGCAGAGACTGCTCCCTCCGTAACTCCCTGGTCAATTCGTCCCTTCCCACCCAAACCACCCCCTCTCCTGGCACTTTCCCTTGCAACCGCAGGAAATGCTAAACTTGTCGCTTTGCATCCCCCCTTGACTCCATTCAAGGACCCAAGCAGTCTTTCCAGGTGCGGCAGAGGTTCTCCTGCACCTCCTCCAACCTCATATATTGCTTCCACTGCTCTAGGTGTCAGCTGTTCTACATCGGTGAGACCAAGAGTAGGCTTGGCGATCGCTTTGCCCAACACCTCCGCTCGGTTCACAATAACCAACCTGATCTCCTGGTGGCTCAGCACTTCAACTCCCCCTCCCATTCCGAATCCGACCTTTCTGTCCTGGGGTTCCTCCATGGCCAGAGGAGGCCTACCGTAAATTGGAGGAGCAGCACCTCATATTTCGCTTGGGTAGTTTACACCCCAGCGGTATGAACATTGACTTCTCCAATTTTAGGTAGTCCCTGTTTTCTCCTTCTTTCCCCTCCCCTTCCCAGCTCTCCCACAGCCCACTGTCTCCGCCTCTTCCTTCTTCCCGTCCCCCCCACCCGCACATCAATCTGAAGAAGGGTCTCGCCCCGAAACGTCACCTTTTTCCTTCCACAGATGCTGCCTCACCCGCTGAGTTTCTTCAGCAATTTTGTCTACAGTCAAGTTTCATTTGTTCTTTTCGAAAACCCTGGCTTGAGAATCCTCGAGGTTCGCCATTCTCCGATGCTTTTATTTTCTTTGCTATTATTAATTATGTTGAATCTCAATCCCTTAATTCACTATTAGTTTCCATGCGATGTTGGGCATTTAATCATCCTTTAACACCCGAACTACCCTCTTTTACCTTATATATAATTGTCGATTGTATTGATTTTTTGCATCAAAGTTTATTGCTAATTTTCTTTTGCATTTTCTTTGTAGCTGGCACTTTTCTTTGCCAGCTGTTGTTGAGGCAGAGTAGACTCGATGGGCCGAATGGCCTAATTCTGCTCCTTTGACTTGCGTATGTCTCCCAATTGGTAGCATTGGTATAATTTTTTTACATGTATAATTTTCCTTTAAGTTCTATGATGTTCCTTGCTCCCTTCGTCACCCAGGTGGAACGCTCTTTTGGCAAATAGAACTTGTAATGCTCAGGTTAAAACTGCTTCTACTTTAAGTTAAGTTTTAATCTGATACTCTTTAACAGATGCATTCTGTTTATTGTGTATTAGTAGTAGTAATAGTAGTATAATGTTTCTCCCTTTCAACAGCAAATTGGTCCCAACAATGTTATAATGTTTATCAGATAAATGCTCACACACTTTCAAAGTCTTAATTACATCTGTTTATTACTCATTAATTTCTAGCATGATCTGACTCGAAGTTCTAGGACATTTTGTTGCTCAGAAACTATCCTACAAACATTCTACCTATTCATTTATTTTCTGTCATAAAAGTTTCTTTCAATAAATTAAAGTTGCCCATTTCAATGCCATTGGCCTATCTGCTTGCTTGTTTAATTTCTGCACAACTTTAGAAAGGGGCTTATGTAAGGCTTCCAATAAAATCTTACTTTCTTTCTCTTTTTTTCTGTGAGTCTTCTCTGCAGTCCTGTTTGTCCAATCATGAATGGTGATGTGTAATTAAATAGTTAATTTAAAAAGGCAGCTCAGAAAATATTCCCATTATAAAGATCAACCATGGGAATGAATGCTAAAGATCTGACTGAAGCATTCAAACTGATTTAAGCCAGAAATGTCAATTGGATGCTATCTCAATTGCCTCCTGAGATTTCCACCATTAAAGAACCCAGTCTTTTGCCAATTTAACTCACTTCATATAATATCAAGATTGAGTTGGGAACATTGTATACAGAAAAGGCTATATTCCTGGAGACATGTCCTCAAAAACTATCTGCATCTGTAGCCCAGCCGCCCCAGTGTAGCTGCTACACTGGCATCTATCAAACCTTGTGGAAAATTGCCCAGGTATATCCTTGACGAAAAAATACCCCAGCACAAATCCAATTAGCATTAAATTAGTCCAAATTCGATCGAAGTGATGGAGGTTGTTGTAGACAGTGCTGTCAAAGGGAACATTCATCACAATTCAATGTCTTCTTTCTGCGTCGATGATGGACATATAAATTCTCCCCATCAGATCTAGCAAACTGCACGACAATATCTTCCTGGTCTTGTTGACATACCTTTAAGGGCCTGTCCCACGAGCATGCGACTGCATGCGGCAAGCGCGACCAAACCGGAAGCGGGGGCCGCGCGGCGGTCGAGTGAACCCCGTACAGGGCCTGTCCCATGAGCATGCGACTGCATGCGGCGAGCGCGACTAAACCGGAAGCGGGGGCCGCGCGGAGGTCGAGTGATCCCGTGCAAGTTGACGTGAAGTTCGAGCGAAGTCCGCGGGAAGTTCGCCCGTGACGTACGGCGTCAAGACGCTGTGTACGGCTTCGAGATGCTGCGTACGGCGTCGAGACGCTGCGCACGCCCGTCGAGGCGGTGCGTACGGCCTTAATGCGGCTGCGGGCCAGCAGGCCGTTGCCGCGCGGAATTTTTGAACAGTGTCATTTTTTCGGTGCCCCGCGCGATGTCGGGACCAGCTCCGCACAACTCCATACGGCTCTGGCGATCGAAGTGAGACCGGCCCCGCGAGGCCGTAGGGCTCAAGAGACCACGTTAGGTCGCGCTTGCCGCATGCAGTCGCATGCTCGTGGGACAGGCCCTTTAGTCTCACCTTCCCCAGATCTAGTCTGAATGCTCCAAGATCTAAAGCCCTCTGTCCTGCACCATCTCTTAAGGCACACATTTTATTTCTGTACACACTGATACAAAGCATAAGCAGTAATCTGGTGATAATTGTTTTTGAGATCTTCCTTTATCTCTTCCCTAAAGGGCCTGTCTCACTTGGGCGACATTTTCGGCGACAGGCTGAAAAGAGGTTGTCGTGTTTGGTCGGGTCATGACGGGTGGTGACACGTGGTGTCTCCCTGTCGCCCCTAAATTTTGGAATGTTCAAAATCCAGGGATGACATCTGGGTGTCTCATCATGTCGTGCGCCCTGTCACACGCTGACGTATGCTGTCCTGTGAGTGACGCCCGGTTAGGGTTAGGGACCACAGATAGGCTGTAAAATATTCTTCCTTCAATGCATGGATTTTAAACATTAATATATTAAAATTAATACACTAAAATCAATTGTGCAAATTAAAAGATGTCTGAGTCATTCAGTTTTATTTACAGATGTATTGGTCCGATTCCAGATCCAATCACCGTCTCTAACTTTTCACAGGGATGGATTCAGTGAGTGTAGACTGAACTCCCCTCTCCTCTTCACCCCCCTCCCGCCCCCATCCATCCTTCTCCACTCCCCCCCTACCCTTCTCCCCTACCCTCTCCCCCCTTCTTCCCTTCCCCCCTCATCCTCCCGTCTCCCCGCTCCACTCTTCTCCCCCTTATCCATTACCCCTTCCCCTCACATCCCCTTCTCCTCCTCTCCCTCCCTTCTTCCATTCTCCAACCCCCCTGCCTCCCACTTTCCCCGATGCCCCCCATTTGTGGACCTAGCCTGTGACAGCTAGATCCCACTAATATTACTGCACAAAGGCCACATCATCTGTTTTAGTAACATTGACTATGAGATAATTGCAGACTTTTGGAACAACAACCCCCACCTCCCCCCTCCGCCCCCTCACCTTGCTTCAAAATGGGTGGTGGGTATTTAGACTCAGTGGCAGGAGCAGGTGGGTGGCACTGGTACATTGACAACATTGCCTGTACCCAGTTGAAAAGCCCGCTGCCTCTGGGGGTTTGGAGAGACCATTGGAAGAGAGATCTACCTCTGGGACAACTCGTGGCCAACGGTTTAGTTCCCATGCGGAGTAGGCAGAACATTGGGGGTTCGAGTCCAACCCCTGGGGCCCCTGTGTCACATTTAGTTCAGAGATACAGTGCCCTTCGGCCCACCGAGTCCGCACCGACCAGCGATCCCCGCACACTATCACTATTCCACACACGTTAGGGACAATTTATACTTATACCAAGCCTATCAGCCTACAAACCTGTGTGCCTTTGGAGTGCGGGAGGAAACTCTAACCCTAGCCCTAACCCTAACCGGGCGTCACTTCCAGGACAGCATACGTCATCGTGTATGTCGTACAACTACGGGCGTCAGTCACTGACGCTCGCAGTCGGCGTAAAAAATTGCAAAGTGGGACAGGCCCTTTACTTCCTAAAATTTGACCACAAGACCTCAATTCTATTTTTAACAATGTTGTTGATATCAATGTGGACCACAGTCTCTAGCTTTTCTCCCGCTCCCTCCAGAATAAGCTGGAACATTGACACCAGAGAGGCAGCATTTCACATTGTAGTCATATCTGTGACCACAGAAAAGCTTGAGTGCTCCGTGAACTGTGACACTCTTGACCTATTTATTTACTCGCAAATGGCTGATGCCATGGTCTCTGTAAGAGAAGGAAAGCAAATTGGATGTCATAGAGTCATAGTGATACAGCGTGGAAACAGGCCCAACTTGCCCACACCGGCCAACAATGTCCCAGCTACACTAGTCCCACTTGCCTGCGCTTAGTCCATAATCCCTCCAAACCTGTCCTATCCATGTACCTGTCTAACTGTTTCTTAAACGATGGGATAGTCCCAGCCTCAACTACCTCCTCTGGCAGCTTGTTCCATACACCCACCACCCTTTGTGTGAAAAAGTTACCCCTCGGATTCCTATTAAATCTTTTCCCCTTCACCTTGAACCTATGGCCTCTGGTCCTTGATTCCCCTACACTGGGCAAGGGACTCTGTGCATCTACCCGATTTATTCCTCTCATGATTTTGTATACCTCTATGAGATCACCCCTCAACCTCCTGCACTCCATGGAATAGAAACCTAGCCTACTCAACCTCTCCCTATAGCTCACACCCTCTAGTCCTGGCAACATCGTCGTAAATCTTTTCTGAACCCTTGCAAGCTTGACAATATCTTTCCTATAACACGGTGCCCAGAACTGAACACAATATTCTAAATGCGGTCTCACCAATGTCTTATACAACTGCAACATGACCTCCCAACTTTTATACTTAATACTCTGACCGATGAAGGCAGACATGGGTTTAGGTGTCCTTTAGCCACGGAATTAAAAGTGTGCTAAGGAGATAAATATAGCAACTGTCACAGAAAATTTAAAGCTTTTTTTCCCCCATTCATTAAGATTAGTGGTTTAATTTGTCTAATCCAAGCATTATCCAAATGAATGTTTAATCTCTGGTTCATCTGTTGATATTATTCACTGCAACACAGAGAAGTAAAACATATCGGTATTATCATGAGCACAACTAACAAATACACACAACACATATGTGGTAATCAGCCAGAAACAGGGCCGAAACGTGACTGTGAAGTCCCATACTGCCTTCATCAATAGACTCCACACATTGATTAAAGCTTCATAAATAGAAAACTGAAATCAAATTTTACTGTACAAGATATTCTAAGAAGCAACTGATACCTCAGTGAAAGAGATTTAGAATAAACAATATGTGAGCAAGACCTTTCAAGCTCCTGTATTTTCTCCCAGAAGGTGGGAGAGAGAAAAGTAAATTTAGCCAGCGTGGCAGGGATCTTTGACAATACTTCCAATCCTCCTAAAGCAAGTGAACTGGATGGAGGGAAGTATTGAGGCTGTGGTGGACTGGGCTGCATCACCACTCACTGTAGGTTCAGGCAAACAAGAGCAGACCAGTTGCCATATCAGGCTGTGATGCATCCTGATATAATACTTTCTATAGCACATCTGTAGAAGTTTGAGTGAATATCATGGGCATGCCAAATCTTCCAGCAAACAAGATTACCTGCAATTTGTGCACAGAGAAAGCAAGTCAACATAGATTCTCTTTCTCTTGCCCTGCATTTAGCCCTGGATCACCTTGATGCCAAAGAATGTAAATACGCTGATGTGCTTACTAGATCACTGCATCAGTGTGATGGGACCATGTTAGATTGCTGGTGATGTGGATGCATAAGAACTTGAAGTTGTTGACCATCTCTACAGCCCTTCCGATGATGAGGACAGGATGTTTATTCACCTCTTCGTTTTCTTAGATCAATAACCAACTTGCTGATATTAAGGGCTGACCTTGTGACATTAGTTTCTTACTTTCTTTCCTGCACTTTGTCTCATTATTGTTGTAGACCTGGTCGACAACAGTGGTATCATCGGTGAACTTAAACATTGAGTTGGCATTGTACTCGGCCACACAGTCATCGGTGCACAGGGAGTAAAGCAAGGGACTGAGCACACAACCCAAATGGGCATCAGTGTTGGGGTCATAGTGGAGTTAATGATCTGACCAATTCATACCGACTGAGATCTGCCAGTCAGCAAGTCCAGAAGCCAGGTTTAGATGGTGGCCCCAAGGCCAAGATCCTCATTTAGGGGTGAACTTATTCTATATTATGGTTTTGAAGGCTGAGCTGTAGTCAATGAATAGCATCCTGACATGGGTGTTCTTACTTTCAAGGTGAACCAGGGCTAAATGTAGTTCCAAAAAAAAGAGAATCTATGTTGACTTGCTTTTTCTGTGCACAAATTGCAGGTAATCTTGTTTGCTGGAAGACAGGTGCAAATGTTGGCCATTACCAATCTTTCAGGCACTTCATTATGGTTGATGTTAAATCTAATGGGTGGGAGCCTTGACGTTCCAGCTGGTATGTCTGTACACCGCATCAATTTTTATGTTTCATAGCAAGGTCATTATCCATTAATTAAAAAAGTGTGCTTTGGGTATGCTTTAAGATTACCAGAAGGGTGGCACCAGAAACCTTTTACAACCTGAAGTCTTTAAACCAGTCGTGCAGGGAACTTGATTATATTAGGTGAGGTCCATCCATAGTTCGGGATAATTAAACCCAATTGTCGGATGCAATCAACATTGTTTAAATAATGTACATATTATATGAAGTAAATTATACATTTGAAATACTAACATTAGCCAGTGCTTCTTTCACATTTTGTTTTCTGATCTTTAGTTATGGCCACATTGCAGCTTCCAGCAACCAACTTGGCCAATCTGGCCAATCTACCCCCAGGGACCAAACTCTACCTAACAACCAACAGCAAAAACCCCTCTGGCAAAGGCAAGCTGTTGTTAATACCCCAGGGAGCCATACTGAGGGCTGCCAATCCAGCAGGTAAGATGCCAAAGCACACTGTTTCTGCCAAAGCCACACACTGCCAAAGCCAAATACAAGGCGTAGCTATGGGCACACGCATGGGCCCCAGCTACGCCTGCCTCTTTGTCGGGTACGTAGAACAATCCTTGCTCAATGCGTACCAGGGCCCCATCCCCGACCTCTACCTCCGCTACATCGATGATTGTTTTGGTGCCACATCCTGCACCCACACACAACTGACTGACTTCATCCGCTTCACCACCAACTTCCATCCGGCACTCAAATACACCTGGACCATTTCCGACACTTCCCTACCATTCCTTGACCTCACTATCTCCATCGCAGGTGATAGACTCCTTACCGACATCCACTACAAACCTACCGACTCCCATGGCTATCTGGACTACACTTCTTCCCACCCTGCTTCCTGTAAGGACTCCATCCCCCACTCCCAATTCCTCCGTCTACGCCGCATCTGCTCCCAGGATGAGGCGTTCCACACCAGGGCATCTGAAATGTCCTCATTCTTCAGGGAACGGGGGTTCCCCTCCTCCACCATAGATGAGGCTCGCACCAGGATCTCTGCCATACCCCGCAACACTGCTCTCTCTCCCCATCCCCCCACTCACAACAAGGGCAGAGTCCCCCTAGTCCTCACCTTTCACCCCACCAGCCGTCACATACAACAAGTGATCCTCCGTCAGTTTCGCCACCTCCAACGTGACCCCACCACTCGCCACATCTTCCCATCTCCCCCCATGTCTGCCTTCCGCAAAGACCGCTCCCTCCGTAACTCCCTTGTCAATTCTTCCCTTCCCTCCCATACCACTCCCTCCCCTGGTACTTTCCCTTGCAACCGCAAGAGATGCAACACTTGTCCCTTCACCTTCCCCCTCCACTCCATTCAAGGACCCAAGCAGTCGTTCCAGGTGCGACAGAGGTTCACCTGCATCTCCTCCAACCTCATCTATTGCATTCGCTGCTCTAGATGCCAGCTGATCTACATCGGTGAGACCAAGCGGAGGCTTGGCGATCGTTTCGCCGAACACCTCCGGTCGGTCCGCAATAACCAACCTGAACTCCCGGTGGCTCAGCACTTCAACTCCCCCTCCCATTCCGTATCTGACCTCTCTGTCCTGGGTCTCCTCCATGGCCACAGCGAGCAACACCGTAAATTGGAGGAAATGCACCTCATATTCCGCTTGGGCAGTCTACATCCTGGGGGTTTGAACATTGAATTCTCCCAATTCTGCTAGCCCTTGCTGTCCCCTCCCCTTCATCAGCCATCTGGTTGTCTCCTCCCCTCCCCCAGCCCTCGGGCTCCTCCTCCGCCTTTTTCCTTTTTTCCTTTCTTCTCCCCACCCCCTATCAGTCTGAAGAAGGGTTTCGGCCCGAAACGTTACCTATTTCCTTTGCTCCATAGATGCTGCTGCACCCGCTGAGTTTCTCCAGCATTTTTGTGTACCCACACTGTTTCTTTGTTGGGATGTTTGCATCAAATTTTAGAGCAGAGTTACATTACCCACCTCGAAGTTCATTTGGCCTTCTATGCAGAAGCCCCTGATAAACATGTGATATTGTGGGATGGATTTTTTTTGCAGTTTAAAACTTCAAAGAGTGTATAGCTGACTTGTTCAGCGTCTCTTGATAGGGCAGTCCTCTCACCCCTTGAATTAGCTTGACGAATCATCTTTGGACTGCCTCCAAACCTGCTTTTCCTTTTTGTTAGGTAACGGACCAAAACTACACAGTACACCAACTGTGGCCTGACCAACAATCTGTTGAAATTGTAACAAGTATGATGGATTCACTTAAAGGCCTGTCTCACGGATTTGCGGTCATTGGCGGTGAAACAGGAAGTTCCTACCGCTCGTGGACCGCCAGAGACCGCGGGTTCGATCCAACGCACACCGTCGAGGCCGTGCGGTGTTGGGACCAACACCGCACGGTGCTCACAAAAAAACAACAATGTCTAAAAATCTGTTCCTACCGCACAGCCGCCGCCAGTGAGGCACGGGTGCGGCACGGGCACCGCCACAGCCGCCGCCAGTGCGGCACGAGCGCCGTCACGGCAACTTTCGCCGCCACAGCCACCGCCAGTGAGGCACGTGTGCGGCACGGGTACCGTCGCAACCGCCGCCACAGCGCCGCGATCAGCACTACCGCCGCCACAGCCCCGCGATCCAAAATGACGTCATCGCGTAGCGCGTCGCGTTGCGTGATGTCGTCATCACCCGACGCCGCAAGCTTGTGGAACCGGCCGTACGGAGATCGCTCGGCCCCCGTGCAGCATCCGTGCGGCGCTCTCGCGGTTGCCGTGGGGTCCCCTCTTCCGGCGACGCCGCGCTTCACCGCCAATGACCGCAACACCGTGAGACAGAGCCATAACTGTCAGTTTCATGGCTTATGAATGCTTGTATCATTTTAAGTGTTTGGATTTCTTTGCTCTGTGTTGTCTTGCCTTCCTGTACAGACTTCCCTGCTATTAAGTGTGAAGCCCACTTGAAAGCAATCTTCCAGGTGGGGGTTCCAGTAGTACAATTATCTGTAATGAATAATTTTATTGCTGAAGCTTTTGCACTAAACAGGAGTAAAAAAAAAAGAGCCCTTTGAATGAATAACCTAAGTAAGGTTAATAGCAGTGATCATTTGTATTCCGAACTCAACAACAAAAAATATGTCATCTAGACCATGTCAATTTTCTTTGCTGCTCACTGCAAGTTGGAGCAATTGTTTTGCAGACTTTAGGTTGAGGTTAACCATCTGACATTGTTTGTTTAACAGGGCATCAGCTACCGGGAACATCACCGAGCACGACTGGCAGCATTCAGGGCACTGTGGTTGGTGGGTTACCACAGCAACTGGGCTACACCTCATACATTCTCAAGCAGACACCTCAGGTCAGTTCCAGGACTGCTGCCCACCACCGTCCACTGCTGTTGCTGACGTTTATTGAAGAAGAAAGTACATGGGCCCATGACAACAAAAGGGCTTTAGATTGATTAATGTTAATGTACTAAGTGATTCAGGCCCTAAAGCTTGCTTATTTAATACTAGGAGATCTAGACACTTATTAATGTTGTCGGGGACTGCTTCCACCACTCTCTTAGACATTGTATTCCAAGTACTCGCCACTCTCTGGGTGCAATAGGTCCCTCTCACACCCCCTCCTATATCTTTTACTGCTTACCCTAAATCTATCTGCATACCCTAAATCTATGTTCTTTATATTTATCTACCTCTGATATGGATAAATAATTCCTTTAGTTTACCCCTCATAATTTTATATACGTTAATCTGCCCTCCCCCTCCCCCTCCCCCCTTAACATCCTCTGTTCCAGGGAAAAGCAGAGCTAGACCCCCCAATCTCTCCTCGTTACTGAAACGATCTATCCCAAGCAACATCCTGGTGAATCCCCTCTGCATCTTCTCCAGCAGTATCACACCCTTCATATAGTGTGGTGACCAGAACAGCATGCAGCTGAAGTTTGACTAATCTCTACATAACTAAAATTCTTCGTCTTGTTTGTGTCTCTGTGTGTGTCAATCTGGTTAATTCCTATCTTCTTCCAAACGCTAGGCCACCATCTTCCCATTTTCACACATCCTACTCACATTTTCCCTGTGGTGGCGATAAACATCTTCCCGTCGCATTTCCACCCATATTTCCGAAGTTAATAATCGTTAAAATTTAAAAAACAACCTGATTTCTTCAAACTTACCCATTTTGGAAAAAAATCTGAGTAATGGCACAATGCACTCGCAAGGCAGGATAGGCCAATGGGAAGGAGGGACACTCCAGCGCTCCAACGGCAGTTCACAAAGCAAAACGCTTCCCCACCCCCCCCCCCGGTTGCCACCCCCCCCCGGGTTATTCACACACCCCCAGGTTATTCACACCCCCCTCCCCCCCACTGCCGCAGAAAGACAGCCAACATCATCAAAGACCCACACCATCCTGGCCACACACTCATTTCACCATTGCCATCGGGAAGTAGGTACAGGAGCCTGAAAACTGTAATGTCCAGGTTCAGGAATGCCTTCTTCCCTACAGCCAAGTAAGCAAGAATTCCATTGTCCTATCTGGGACATATGACAATCAAACATTCTTGAGTGTTGACCCCCGCCCGCCCCCCAAACCCCCATCGCCCCCCCCCCCACCTCCTGCACACCAATCACAATGGCCTCTCAAGCTGCCGTGCCACACCCCCCACCCCCTTCCTCCTCCGGGTTATTCATGATTAAAGTTTTATAAAAAGCCAAACGCGTTGCGTTGGGGGAACGGGTGAGTGCTGGAATATTGCGTTGGGAGAGTAGACCTAATGGGTCTGCACTTGGTCTAGTGAATTATAAATTTGGAACACAACCTCTGTGTTCTTGTATTGATTGCCCTGTTTACTGAAGGCCAGTTTCCCCACATGATTTCTTAACCATATAATCTATTTATGTTGTCATGTTCAAGGATCTTTGGATGTACACCAAGGTTCCTCTGTTCCTCACTACTCTCTTAAGCTACTATTCAGATTGTACGTCTTAGACTCATTAGTACTTCCAAAATGCATCACCTCATATTTATGTGGATGAAATCCTATATGCCATTTCTTAGTCCATTTCAACATTGATATTACTCTAGCCAAATACTACCCTCCACAGTGTCAACAACTCCATCGATCTTCGTTTTATCTCTGAATTTAGAATACCAGCCTGGAACACTCTTCCTGAGGATTATGGAATGACAGGACAATTCGAAATTTGGAGACCATGATAGATTTTAATTAACTTTGGATAGCAAGGACTGTGGAGCAAAAGCAAGACAGTGAAATGGAAGCACCAATCAATCACAATTAGGGCGGCACGGTGCGGCAGCAGTAGAGTTGCTGCTTTACAATGCTTACAGCGCCAGAGACCCAGGTTTGATCCCGTTTATGGGTGCTGTCTGTACGGAGTTTTAAGTTCTCCTTGTGAATGAGATCTTTGGTTTCCTCCCACCCTCCAAATTCGTACTGGTTTGTAGGTTAATTGGCTTGGTATAAAAATGTAAATTGTCCCTAGTGTATGTAGGATAGTGTTAATGTGAGGTGATCGCTGGTCGGTTCGGACACGGTGGGCCGAAGGGCCTGTTTCACGCTGTATCTCTAAACTAAACAATGTAAATAAATGGAAGAATAGCTTCAGGGAGCTGAATGTCCTGCTCAAGAGTTGTTCTACCAAGAGCAGATGTACCCCACCAGGATTCAATGTAGAATGAAGCGATTGACTTCCACGACCTGAAAAGCACACCTTTGAAATATCGGGTATTATTTTAAGTAGACACTTGAAAAACGTTCATATGGGAAATACCTGTACTTCATTTAATATTACATCTGCTCAAATGTCATCTTCCGTTCATTTGCAGTGGTCAAAGTTTTTGTGACACACAAGAGTATAAAGCTTTGGCCGGGCAGAGAATGAACGAATGTACCAATGCTGAAGCCAGGCCCATCCTGCTTCGTCCAGTTCTTTGGAAGAATCACTTTCACAATAGGCTGGGAATGTTTTTGTTTGAAAGTTACCATTGAATTTCCTTGCAGTTTCCTGGCATGAAATTGCAATTCGCTCGCATTCAAACTGGTTTTGCTGACCACAGCCTTTCTTCTTTTAGGGCACATTTCTGGTTGGCCAGTCGGTTCCTCAAGCCTCTGTGAAACATGGACCTGGTAGTTCTATACCAGGAATACCAGTGCAAGGATCACCTTCCACGAACTCCCATCAACAGGCTATCAGAGTATCCACTGCCCAGAAAGCAGTGTTTGCACAGGTAAATGCTGCATTCTATCCAATCAATAATATTGTGGTTTTCTGACATTGACCCATATCTTGCTTGAGATAAGGGGGCACAGTTATAGTTGGTGCACTGATTTGATCCAGAAGTTATCCTAAAGGCAAAATCTGTTTATGCAGTCAGGAGGCAGTAAGATTGATGATAGTGTAACTTGCCTCAAGCAAAATATGAGGTTATGTAATATTTTTGCCTTCACAGAACAAAGCAATATAAATAACTTATTTATTCTTTCCTATTGTCCAAATGGAGTTAACAGCACCCATTACACACCTACAAGCCTCTGCATCCAGCATATCATCCTTCATCATTTCTACCAGCTGCAATGGGACCCCACCACTAGTCACATTAATTTCTCCCATATCTTCTGCTGGGACCACCTTCTCCATGGCTCCCTGATCAGTTCTCATTATCACCTTCCTTATCAGATTCAAGCATTTCGAGCCTTTTATCAGCTTCGCCTGCCCCTCCTTCCACCTCCCCATCACCTTTCATTTACTGCCTCTGTCATCCACATATCTATTCACTCCCATTCCATTACCTGGCTCCACGTGTCCTTGTTTCACTTCTCCACGGTCTTACCTTTATAACCAAGTTTTTGCTCCATAAAAGCATCAAATATTATTTTTTGCCTTAAGCATTTCATGTTTGTCAGGTAAAAACATACCAACACTAAATGCTCCAGATAAAAAATTGATTTAAGATGAAGAGAAATTAAGATGAAGAGAATATTCACGCACGCCCGCACGATTGCAGCGCATGATGATGCAGCTCCAGCGTTTTGATTTCCAAATTGTTTACGAAAAAGGCATAGAAATGCTCATCGCCGACACTCTCTCTCTCGCGCCACGAGCGTCCTGCGAACAACATCCCTTTGAGTGCGATGAGCATGCTGTACTTAAAGTCAACTTTGTTCCCACGGAACGATTGCGTCGCCTTGCGGAACACACTGCTGCTGACAGAACGCTACAGCTGCTCTCCTCCATTATCAAGAGTGGTTGGCCCACAAAACAATCCAATACACCACTAGATATACAGCCATTCTTCTTAGTTCGCGATGAACTAGTGATACAAGACGGGATAATTGTCAAGGGTCACAAAGTTGTGATTCCCTCATCCATGCACGATGAATACTACAAAAATGCCCACTGCGGCCACCCTGGTACTGAGGCCACACTTGCCCGTGCCCAAAGCATGTTTTATTGGCCAGGTATGACCAAGTACATACGTGAAAAAACAGCATCCTGCTCCATTTGCAACAGCTTGGCGCCCCACCAACAGAAACAGCCTCTCCTGCAACAACCCGCTCCAAAACTACCTTGGTCATCCGTCGCTGTGGATATTTTTGAATGGCATGGTAAACACTACCTAGTTCTGGTCGCTTCCTACTCCAATTGGTTTGAACTTGATCTGCCGCCTACCATTACGTCTGAGATGGTTATACAGAAGCTTCAGAGACATTTATCTGTACACGGCGTACCAGTTCAACTGCAAACTGACAACGGGAGACAGTTCACCAGCCAGGCATTTAAAAACTTTGCCAGACTATGGAACTTTCAGCATGTTACCAGCAGGCCCGAATACCCTCAATCCAACGGCCTTGCTAAGCGTGCTGTCCGGAGCGCGAAACAGTTAATGGAACGTTCGCATCTTGCCAATTCCGATGTCTACCTGGATCTGTTAAACCTGAGAAACATTTCCAGGGATGGTGTTCTAGGCTCTCCCGCCCAGCGGCTGATGTCTCACACGACACGGCCCCAGATTCCCGTCGCCCAGCAACAGCTGAAGCCGCAGGTGCTCAAACCAGCTGCGGTCCAGAAACGCATTCAGGAGAAACATGATGTCCAGAAGCGCTCCTATGACAAGTCAAGCAAACCACTTAAACCGTTACTGCAAGGTCAAGTGGTTCGCCTGCAGACGGCAGTTGGACATACCCGACTGGGTTTCGTTGAGGGGCCAGCCAAGGAACCTTGTTCTTACCTCGTCAATATCGATGGTGTTCTGTATCGGCGCAGCCGTCAACATCTTCTGCCTGTGAACGAACCGCGACCATCTCCTCCCGGTCCTTACGCACCGCTGTTGGTTTTCAAGATACCTGCTGCTGTTGTCCGTCCCAGACCCCCTGACCCCAGCATGTATTCCCCGTGTTGATCGGTTCCCTCATCCCCCAGTGCCCCTAGTCCTGCATGCTCGCCCCGCCGCTCCTCTCCCGGCTCCCTGGCTGCGTTCTCCTTCTTCGGTTCTCCACCGCCCAGCCCAACTAACTTTTCCGGAACGGAGGGGGAAGGGTTTGTCCGTACGCGTTCGGGTCGGGTTAGTAGACCGCCCGACAGGTACGGTGAGTATGTTTAACCGCATGTGTTTTAATAACTGTTTAACAACTCTTTTCTCTACGGGGAAGGATGTAGATTGGTTAGTGCATGTGCATCAATCAGAGTAATGTACTAACACTAGCTCCACCTTACTGTACACTTTATATTAACACTCACTTCCCATATTACGTAGTTACACCGGTGGTAGAGATGAACTAACAACGTATTGTATTGCACCACCAAGACGATTACCACCAAGATGATTAAAGCTGACTTGAACACCAGACTGTGACTGTACAGCTGTTTACATTAGGCTTTTACAAGGATCAAATGATACCAGAGCTTCCATCTTGCTGTAATGAATTCCAAGATGGCTGAGTTGAAATCTTGCCTGGAAGAATGATTTAAGGGAGGGTTTTGTGGTTGAAGTTATGTACATATTCTGGAAAGGAAGATCTGCTTGCGGGAATTTGGGTTTTCTGAGTTTCTCTCCTCCTTAAGGTAGTATCTGAGGTTGTTCTGCTCCTCCTTGCCTATGTGGTTATGCACGCACTGATGTACTCAGCCTTCATATTCCCAATGATGTCACAAACCTCTCCTGATCTTTAGATCTATGAACTATTCACTTACTTTCTATTTTTTCTCATTTTTAAAATCATTTCTCTTACCACTCTCCTCATTTCTCGTCATCTACTCCTGTTTGTAGAATTCCTAGTTTATTTTGTAGTTTCACCATGGTATATAAACTGAGGCATTACAGATTCTATCCCCAGAGATCAGGATCACCCACAGGGTGAAATCAACAATTCTGTTGCTTCTATGGTGGTGTCAAGTTGGCTCATTGCTGATGATATAGAGCAGCCATACAGTGATGAATGGCAAGTCACTATTTTAGTTTAGTTTAGAAATACAGCACAGAAACAGGCCCTTCGGCTCACTAGTCCTCACCGACCAGCGATCCCTGACATTAACACACTAGAGACTATTTTTTAATACATTTATACCAGGCCAATTAACCTACAAACCTGTACATCTTTAGAGTGTGGGAGGAAACCAAAGGTCTCTGAGCAAATCCGTGCCACCATACTACTTGGGAAAGTGACCTTTTTGGAGTGACAACATGACAGTAAGCTTATGTCGTCATTTATTTAAAACAAATTGCCAAAAAACAACAATGTCCTTTTGAATGCAGGTTGTTCCTAGTGCCCAGGCATCCCCTCTGCATTCAACCGCTGTTTCCTCGCTCGTACATTCTCCCTCGCCTGATGGAACCACAAGACCACTCTCTGCAACTTCCCTCTCGCAGCCTGGCACCACCACCTTGCGAGTGACTGGAGGGGTCATCACAGCGGCCAGCCTCACAGCATCGGCCTCAGGAACAGCAACAGCATCCACAGGGACTATGGCTCTACAGGTAACTAAAGGGGGGAGGTGGCTGGCTGAGGAAGGCAAAGAATGACAGCACAATAATTGTACAACCGGAGCTTGCAAACAATTCTCTTTTAATAATGTAGACACAAGGAACTCCAGATGATGGTTGACCAAAAAAAATACATAGTGCTAAAGTGACGCAGCAGACCAAAAAGACACAGTGATTTGTGTCTCTTTTGGTAAAGTAGCATCTACAGTTTCTTGCGTCTACATTTTAATGCTCCTCTGCGAAATCTCCTCAAGGTATGCCTACTTCATACCTGCCAATTAGTCCGATTTTATCGTATTTATTCCGATTTTTAAATTAAAAAAGTGTGAAAAATCAGAACAGTACGATTTTGAAATGATGGGGGGGAAAAGGCCAATCAATCGCTGTCTCTAAGGGGGTTGCGTCCAATCACCGACCAGCTTCCCTTAAAATTCCCGTCCAATCAGCCACTGTCTCCAAGGGCATTGTGTCCAATCACATAATGCGCTGGTCACTCGGCGGCCAATCAGACGCTGTCTCCTAGGGGCGTTGCGGCCAATCAGCGACCAGCTTCCCTTACTGAAGAGACATTTCAGGTAACATTCTTGTAAAGATTTTTTTAGCAGTATGAAGTCATTTATTTCATGAAATATTTATCTTTTGGGGGTTATTTTACTGGTTGTGTTTTAGAAAAATTCTAAGCTTGACTTTCAATGATAAACTTCTGGACAAATGCAAGAAAGCAGGTATGACATATAATACACAATAAACTGTATTACAAATACACAATAAACAAGTTATGCATTCTTGTATTCGTACATGGGTATCTTCTTAGGCCCCCTTCGGTCATGGCTGACCATGGGTGTCTCCAGGGTGCTATTCCCTATATGGAGGACGCCTGTGCGTGCCTATGTTTAACGTGGGGAGACTGGAACACAGACAGTCACCCCACGGTCCTTGACAGATCTGGGTCAGGATCCAGTGTCATGGAGTCCAAGACTCCATCGCTCTCAGGATCTCAGGTCCACACAAGCTTCTCCACCACGACAAGGTGACAATCCATGGCGAAGACATGGGTACCCATACATGGGTATGACCGCACATTTAAAAAAAAATCCAGCAAAATGGCACCGCGTAAAAATACTGATTTCCTCAGCAAAATACTGATTTTCAGGTACTAGAATACTGAAATGCTCTGACAAAACTTGGCAGCTCTGATTATATCGCGATATCGGCAAACTACTAAATCCAGGAGCTAAGGCTCCTGGACCTCACCCGTAATGGGCATCCGTCAACCCGCTCACTCAGAGTAAGATTTTTCATTATCAAATGTTGGCAGGAATGCTACTTTGAAGAAGTTCTCGTCCGCTGAGTTAGTCCAGTACTTTGTGTCTGTTTAAGAATGATTTGCTCAGATTTATTTTTTAAAAGTATGTCTACTGAAAGACACTACTAATGTCTTGTTCCTTTAACAGTCGGAGCTGACAGGCCCTGGCACCCCTGCATCGTCCACGGCACCTATTGTCAAGGTCTCAGGAAAGCATCCATCCCTCCTGGTATCTCCAGTTCAGCTTGCTACCAGCCAATCAACTCGCATCATCTCCGTTGGCTCCCAGGCAACATCCATGGTGACATCTCAGCACAGTGGTGAAGGACCGAGCAAGGTCAGCAGCTCGGGAGCATCCAGTGTGGTTTCCTATGAGTGTAATTCCTCTGCTGGGATTAACACCTCTAGTGGAAAAGCCATAGAGGCACCATCAGGTAAGACAGCAGCTGATGACGTTTCTAAATGAGTTAAAATGTAATCAAGAGAGAGTTAGATATAGATGTATTCAAAAGAGAGTTAGATATATGGGTAGCTCTTAGGGCTAACAGAATAAAGGGATATGGGGAGAAAACAGGAACGAGGTACTGATTTTGGATGATCAACCATGATCATATTGAATGGCGGTGCTGGCTCGAAGGGCCAAATGGCCTACTCCTGCATCTATTTTCTATGTTTCTATGTAAGCCTTGTTTCCGCTTTGTCCATTCTGAGCAATTCATCCATTCACCCATTCACTATGTCTCCTATAACATTCGCAGAAAGAATTTACCATAAGGTCTACCTCGTGTTTCGATGGGCAATGGCCCTATAAGTGTCACCATGGAGCATCTGAAATTCGTTACCAACATGTTATGAATGTTCAAAATTATTTCACAGCCCAGATACTGGTTAGCTCTTTACATTTGGTGCCTCTGTCTCTCCCTGGTTGGCGCTATTGCTGTAATACCTCTATGCCACCACTGTGAAATTGGTGAAATCAACTGTGAAAATAGGCACTTGCCATCCATGGATGGCAAGTGGGGAGAACTGCATGCTATTAGACAATCCTCAAGTTGCTGATCAGTGTGATAGGATCAGATTATTTTCTGAAAGTGGCACGATCAAAGGGACTTCACATGGGAAGAAACTGGATTTGTTTTCCTTAGAGCAAAGACAAGTCGGGCTGAAGAGCCTGTTTCTGTGTTGTGTGACTGTGACTAAGAGAAGAGTGAGGGTGGACCCGATTCATGTATACAAAATTATGAGAAGCATAGATAAGATAAATAGTGAGGAACTTTTGCCACATTACAGTGATGTCTATAAGCAGAGGACAAAGGTTTAGGCCAAATAGTAGGAGATTTATAAGAGGTTTGAGGAAGAATTTATTCGTCTGGAGCGTGGTTGAAATCCAGAAGGTATTTCCTGAGAGGTGATGGCAGCCAGGTACTCTGACAGCATTTAAGGAGTACTTAGATATGCACTTGAAATATTATGGCATAGAAGACTACAAGCCAGGTGCTGGAAAATAGGCAGTGTAGATAGTTAATGGTGAGCACGGATGTGTTAGGCATAAGGGTCTGTTTCCATGCCATTTAATCTATGACTCAGAAATTATGAGATCAACATTCCCAGCAGAGGAAAAAAGAAAAATAAGTTGTCACTTTCCTTTGTTAAATTACATTTTTTTTTAGAATTGTTTCAGTGTTTTCTGTTAAGACTGATGTATAAAACCCCTGGGCCCACTTGATATAAATCATGCCACTCAGAGTTAAAACCAGCAAGAAAAATATTGTAAGTCATTCTTGAGCACTTAGGAAATGAATAAGTGATGGGGATATTTTTCTAAGCTGTTCCTCTGAGATCAGGATGCAGTGAACAGAGAGCAGAGTTGGGTAGCGGAAAGAGTGTAATTGGTGAGAGAACAGAATGTGGCTATGTATTGGGCTGTAATCTAGAAAAGTATTGATTTTATGTTGAATTGCAATGGACAGCTGTCTTGGTTTCTCCATTATCTTCATTGTATATCAAGAATTTGGGAGGTGAGTGATGTTTTTGAGATAAGTCTGCACATTGCAATTCTACCCATTGGTCGCCTTCTCATCGAGCAGCTCCCTCCATGTTGTACCATCTGCCAAGTACTCAATAGCAATCCATCAGCGCTTCTTCAAAAGCAGCTGACAAATTTGCAACCTCTTTGATTAAACAGGATAGAGCTCGTTAACATGTAGGAGCGCCACTGCCTGCAAATTTGTTTCCAAGTTCTCTATCATTCCGTTGTAGAAATACATCACCAGTCCTACATTGTCACTTAGTTAAAATCTGGAATTTCCTAACGTAACAGCACAGTGGTTGGAAGTTCATCACCAGGATTGCGCACATTCCAGAGGCAATTGGAGGAGATAGTGATGGGTAATAAGTCCTGGTCTTACCAGAGATTCATTAAATGGTAATTACTGAGTCATGTCCTTCACTCCATGTAAAATGGTCCAAGCCTTTCCTAATATTTCCTCATAAGTAAACCCTTACATTCTAGGCAACATCTCAATGAGTCTCTTTTGCATTGTTTTCTAATCCTCCTATATCCTTCTTGTAGTGTGGCAACCAGTGCTGTATACAATAGTCCCAAGTGCACCCTGACCAATGTTTTGTGCAGCTGTAACATGACATCCTAATTCTTATACTCAATGCCTTGGCCTATAAGGGCCTTCTTCACTATTCTACCCACCTGTGTCACTGATTTCAGCGACTAATGAACTAGCACCCCATGGTCCCTCAATATATCAACACTCCCGAGGTCCCTGCCATTTCCTTTATATGTCCTATAAGTATTACATCACACTTGTCTGGGTTAAATTCCATCTTCCGCTCAATTTTTCAGCTAATCTTTTTTCTTTGTATCCTTTCACAACCATCTTCACCATCTGCAACCACCAATTTTTGTGTTATCAACAAACTTGCAGTCGGTCCACCTATTCATCCAGTACAAATCCCACCAATCCCACCCGTCCCTTCATCCACTACCTTATGCCTCCTATCAAAATCCAATTGTGGACCCAGTTTGCCAAAACATTTTGGATCCAATGTGTCCTAATGTTCTGGACCAGCCTACCATGTGGGATTTCATCAAAAGGTTTGCTGAAGGTAAGTTATATCTCCTGCCCTGCCATCTTCAATTTTCATAGTTAATTCTTGACAAAATCACAATCATGTTTGTGAGACGCGATTTTCTCTGCAAATAAAATATACTGACTCTTCCTAATTAATTCCTTTCCAAGGTAACAAATCCTGTCCCTTAATTTTTTCGCCCAATCATTTCTGTACTATTGAAGTAAGGTTCACCAGGCTGCAGTTCTACTGCCTGCAAATTTGTCCCAAGTGCAGTTTTCTGGCTTTTTGAATAAGGGAACAACATTAGCCCATCTCCAGTCTTCCGCTACCTCACCCAAGCTTAACAAAAATAGAAAAATCTGCATTGGAGTCCCAGCAATCTCCGACCCTGATGTCAGTGCATCACTAAAATAAATTCCAGCAAAAGGGGAGTCGGTGCTATCACTCTGTGTTTCCTCCCACTGGGAGTAAATGTCTTTAGTTAGTTTTTTTTCTCCAACTGGGGGGCAGTACTATCACTCATTGCTTTCCTCCTCTTGGAAGTTAAGTGCCGTC
The DNA here is from genome assembly GCA_038087875.1 of Malacoraja senta. NCBI lineage: Eukaryota > Metazoa > Chordata > Chondrichthyes > Rajiformes > Rajidae > Malacoraja > Malacoraja senta. The sequence continues at coordinate 33,738,574 of CM075984.1, forward strand.
GTTTGATAGTGTGATTGTTCAGGGTACTACATGAAGTTGTTTTGATTGGACCAGGGTGACTGGTATAGAGCAAGACTGGAAGTAATTCTGCTGTAATGACTGGTATGTCAGCTGGTTCCTTCTAACAGGAGCTGTTATTTACAAAGCCATTCCTCAGTTGAGGAACACCCTGTGCCAGCAACGTTGCATTGTCAGTTAATTCATTTTAAATAATGGACATTCCAGCGAGTGTAACAGATTGAAAGAATACTGTACTTGAGTCAGGCCCAGGGCAGGCCCACTGACCGACCGGTTCATAATTCAGGAGGAGGTTAACATTGGAACAGCATTCAATCCACTGAGTCCACTTTGCTTTACACTTAGATCATGGTGATCTGTATTTTAATTTAATTAATTCCATAAGCCTTACATGAGAAAAACATCTAACTAAGACAAACTGATCCAACCTAGAGGCTGAACTTTGTTTCAGTGCCTGAGGTTAGGATATCCATTAGCCTGTACTTGAAGAACCATTTACTGATTCTACCTGTGAATGGCCTATCTAAGCTTCTCGCCTCCGGTTGTTGCCTCCTGCAGCGGTGGAGAGTAATTTCACTATCTACTTTATAAATGTTTGTGATCATTTAATATTCTCAAGGGAGTTAATGGCAGCATATGCTAATAATATAACCCTTTAGACTCGGTATCATAGCAACCCATTCACAATTTATAATTTATATATTGGATCAGTGGTATTCATAAATTATGAGAATGCGGAAATTATTTGCAAGAAAATTTCATGTGTTCCTGATTCTTGCAAATTCTTTCACTTGGCTTCTTTATCTTCTTGCCCCAATCCAACATCAGCGCTTCTTTACTTTAGTGGATGTGCTTACGTATTTCCCAGTCTCTCTGTTCAGGCTTACTTTTGAATAGTAGTCACCTGGTGAGAAACTGAAGGGAGCAGATAAGTAGTAATTTCAGAAAAAAGGAGAGAAATACTGGCAAAATAGATAGGTAACTTTGTAGACCTACTGCGTAGGGTGGTTTATGCATGCATGTAGAGACGTATAATTGTAATCAGCTTTTCCAAGTAAGGCAATGGTGCCAATATCTTTTTGTAATTTAAAAAAAACCAGAAACTTTATGCAGAATAAAAAATATACAAAGCAAAAACTGTGCAAAATATCATCAGACATTTTCAGCGTCTATGCATTAATTAGTGTCCTACTTGGATCTGTTCACATCTATCTTTAAATAAAACAAAAACCCTTGCCATTCATGTGGCCCCCTGGGGTGATAGCCCTTCTCTAGTTTGAGGAGTTGTCCCCCACCAGACTCTGCCCCTCAATGTCCAGTAGCGGAAGGACCCTGGTTTGTGGGTCCTGCCCTACAGAGCTTTGGCATTGGCTGCACCAAGCTTCAGTGAGTCCCTCAGCACATGCCCCTGCGGTATGGAATGGGCTAGTTGGCAACATTCCCTGACAGACATCTCGCTGTGCTGGCAGAAGTTGATTATTTTCCAGCAGCACTTGATGTCCGTCTCTGAACATGGCGGTAGTGATAATGAGTAATATGCAGATTGATGATGAGGCGATATTAAAAAGGGTGTTTATGCTTAAGGTGAATAGATTATGTGAGTCTTTATAAAACACTGGTTGGGTCACAACGAGAGTATAACCTGCAGTTCAAGTCACCATAGGTTAGGAAGGATGTTGATGTCCTTAAGTGCAAAAGAGATTGACTCTAACAGTTGTTGGGATGAAGGTTTTCAGCAACAATGGTAGACACAAAATGCTGGAGTAACTCAGCGGGACAGGCAGCATCTCTGGCGAGAAGGAATGAGTGACGTTTCGGATCGCGACCCTTCTTAAGACTGATGTCAGGGGAGTGGGCGGTACAGGGATAAAATGTAGTCGGAGACAGTAAGACTGGTGGGAGAACAGGGAAGGAGGAGGGGATGGAGAGAGTGGGAAAGCAAGGGCTACTTGAAGTTAGAGAAGTCAATGTTCATACCGCTGGGGTGTAAGCTACCCAAGCGAAATATAAGGTGCTGTTCCATCCGATGAGTTTTCAGCAAAAATGATAGCTGCAGAAGATGGGTAAAGAATAAGGGGTAGGCCATTTAGGACTGAAATGAGGAAAACAAATTTCACCCAGAGAGTTGTGAATCTGTGGAATTCTCTGCCACAGAAGTCAGTGGAGGCCAATTCACTGGATGTTTTCAAGAGAGAGTTAGATATAGCTCTTACGGCTAACGGAATCAAGGGATATGGGGAGAAGGCAAGAATGGGGTATGATTTTGGATGATCAGCCATGATCATATTGAATGGCGGTGCTGGCTAGAAGGGCCGAATGGCCTACTCTTATTTTCTATGTTTCTACGCCAAGTCGACTTTAAGATTATTGATATCAAATTGGTCTCCATTCCTGTGGAGAAAAATTATGAAATATTTTTTTCTGAGCCAAATTCATGAGTTCCTTTAAGCATCACACCAAAGCGATCAGAAGGTAGTGAAACATTGAGAAAGTATTTAAGAAAGTATTAAAGCACTGAAGAACAGTCCTGACACACAATGTCACCTATCCATGTTCTCCAGAGATGCTGCTTGACCCACATAGTTACTCCAGCACTTTGAGTATTTATGGTTTGTTGTGTTATTATCTTGTACATTGGAGATAAATGCAAAGAAAAACAACAAATGTAGGCCAATTTATCTGCCTTGGTCGGTTCGCTTACTGATGGCCAGACAGAGTAACGTTTGATTGTCATTCTGCCATTTTTTTCAGTGAAGACAGAACCTGGTTCTTCAGGGACTTGCTTCAGTCCCACACTCTGCACAGCTGGCACCGTGAAAGTGGAACGAGCAGGATTGCATGGGGCATCTGAAATGATTGAGTGAGTCCAGGAACTTATTTTGATATTAAGGCAATGGATGCCTCCTAGTTTTAAAAATCAAGTACTGCATGTGTTGGACATGGTACTGCAATAAGTTCATAAGTTCTAGGAGCAGAATAAGGCCATTCGGCCCATCAAGCCTACTCCGCCATTCAATCATGGTTGATGTATCATGGTTGAAATTCCTTCTCATCTCGTTTCTAAAGGCATGTCCTTTTATTCTGAGGCTATGGTTTCTGGGCCTAGACTCTCCCACTAGTGGTAACATCCTCACATTCACTCTATCCAGGCCATACTACACACCAAACTCACCCTTGATAGATGCAAGATGGAAGCTCTATTGGTCTTCAGTCTCGCACAAGTAAAGCACACTGGCCTGTAAAGAGTGAATGTAGCTATATTTGAAATCGATTTCTGAAGTATTGGAATCATAGTCATTTTTCTTTGGTCACCCAAGGAAAATGTGTACCTTTTGAATGTTGGGAAGATACATACAAAGTCCAACACTGTCAAATGGCTTTCCAGCGACCATTGCTGAACCTCACCCAACAGTCACATGGGTAAGATAGATGACATGCTGCAGGCCAGGCAGTCTCCAGGAAAAGCAAAAGAGATTTTAAATGGAAGAATGACGAGAGATAAAAATATCCTGCTAATTATTTTATGTTTCATTATTAAAGTCAGCTCTCAAAACCTCTACTGGGAGATGACAGTTGACATCCAACTTTCATATTGCAGCCTTTTTTACCGTCATTTCAGACCATTGTCAGAGTCTTGTCTGCACTTTAGGTCTCAACTGGGATTAACTTTTAATAGAGATATAGAACCTAATGAGTTGTTTAAGAAGGAACTGCAGATGCTGCAAAATCAAAGGTAGACAAAAATGCTGGAGAAACAGTGGGTGAGGCAGCATCCATGGAGCGAAGGAAATAGGTAATTACTAATCAAAAATCTATCAATCTCCACCTTAGAAATATCAATTGACGAATAAATTCCACAGATTCAACACACTCTGACTGAAGAAATTCCTTCTCATCTTGTTTCTAAAGGTATGTCCTTTTATTCTGAGGCTATGGTTTCTGGGCCTAGACAAGCTATTTCCTTCGCTCCATAGATGCTGCCTCACCCGCTGAGTTTCTCCAGCATTTTTGTCTACCTAGAACCTAATGAGAATACTATTCCTTACTGTCTTTAGCCTTGAATACATTGAGAATATGCAACAGTTACTCTCGGCCATCCTGAAGAAGTTGCCCCTGATCATGCCCAAGAAATGTGAGTAGAGCTTTCATTTTCATGTCAATTATTTTTTTGATATTGAATTTAGTGTTCCAAACCCTGGAAATGGGCAGAATCTGTATGAAGATGAACCGAGTCACACTTTCAGGTTTGAGATCCTGCCTGACCTTTTGAATGTTGCCAGTATTTTCTATTTTTATTTCAGATTTCTATCATCTGCAATTTGGTTTTAATTTCAATAGGGTTTGATTTCTACAAAACTATTGACATCAGACAATTTATGTACTATTTATGTTTGAGATAAATTTTGTCCAGTTAATTCAGGAAAGAACTGCCTCTTTGAGTGACATCAGAGTATTTTTGTGCTCATGTGAGAGAAGTGAGAGGACTCTGTTTAACATTTTATCCAAAGACTTCTGCAGTACTACCCTGCATCTGGATAAATTATGCACTCAACTTTGAAGGAATTGTATCATTCAGATAGCATAAAGGGAGTAATTGGGGTGGGTAATAATCTAGGAATTACCTTTTAAATATCATTTTAGTAGCTTGAAAATTTAAAATAAGAAGTAAAATTGGTCATGAAACTACTAGAATGTGATTTAAGGACAACTGGTTTAAGATAGGAAACTGCCATCCTCACCCAGACTCATTCTAGACCCAACATAATAGACCATTTGCTTTTGAGGTGTCCTAATGAGTCGCTCTGTGTATCAATCTGTGTCGACTTGTGGCAATTTGAGAATTCTTGAGAATTCTTTCCAGTGTCTTCCCAAGACAATTATTGATGGGGAACAACTGTCAGCCCAATAATTAGAGGTGAATCATCGGTATTGGTTAATTACTGTTGCATGTGTCGAGAAACAGTGAAAAAACCTTGTTTGAAAGCTATCAAATCATACTGTATATGAACACAATCAAGTCAAAAAAGTACGTGGTGCAAAGAGAAAAATCTGTCCAATTTAAACTGAAAGTCATACAGTGTGGTTAATTGACCAGTCATTTTAATACTCTGATCATTTAGTTTATTTCATAACTTTGTTTATAGTTTTGTGATTGGTTTGATATGTTATGTATTGGGTCTGTTGTCCCATCAGTTTGTATCCCTGTATTATTTAATGTCCATAGTATATATAAGTGGCAGCCAGTGGACGTTATACAACAGGTACTGATCAATTATATTTCTCCAATAGCTGAGGACTCTCATCCATTCTGTGCCGCCTCTCTGGAACAGTACTATGGTTGGAATATTGGGAAGAGGCGAGCTGCAGAGGTAAGGCCACCAGCGTGTGTTCTTGAGCCCAGCTCAATTTTGATTCCATTATAATTGACTTGAGGAAGGTGAATGGAGAGGCAGATCAACAGGACCCACTCCCACCTGCTGTTCATTGATTCATGATGAAAATGACCATAGATTTTTGTAAGCGTGAGCAGATTTCACTATTGGAAATCCCCTGATCAAATATCACACCAGGATTGACTGTGAAGAAGTGCAATATGAATCAGCAGGTTACCTATATAACATGTCCAGCAAAAATGAGCTTGAGAAATAGGCGAGGAGCAGAGAGTTTACTTGTCCTGTGTTCTCTTCCATTCCTGCTATGAAACTAGCTTGCAGTGTATTGAACAAACAATTAGCCCTTGTTTAGTGGAGGTACAAGCAACAGCCAATGTTGGAATCTTGAGCAAAGCACACAGTGTTGAATTGGTAAATGGAATACAGTGTAGCAAAATATACGGTCATGCACATTGGTAGAAGGATATAAAGGCCACGACTACTTTCTAAATGGGGACTACTTTCTAAATTCAGAAATCGGTGGAAAGGGACTTGGGAGTGCTGTTGCAGGATTCCCGAAAGGTTAATTTACAGTTTCAGAAGCAGTAAGGAAGGCAAATGCAATACTAGCATTTATTTTGAGGGGACTAATATATAAAAGCAAGAATGTAATTTAAATCTTTATCAGGCCACGTTTGGAATATTGTGAGCAGTTTTGGGCCCCATATTTTTGCAAGGATGTGCTGGCTTTGGAAAGGGTCAAGTGGAGGTTTTTGAGAATGCTCCCAGGGAATATTGAGTCAAGAGAGTTTTATTGTCATATGTCCCAGATAGAACAATGAAATTCTTACTTGCTGCAGCACAACAGAATATGTAAACATAGTACATTGTAATAAATGTAACAATATGATAAACGAGAGAGGAAAAAAAAGGTTCAGTATGTGTATATACACATACTCACAAGTACACACACACATACTCAAAAAATAAACACAAAAAACAAACAAACAACAATAGGTCAACATATGAGGAGCGTTTGAAGGCTCTGGGCCTGTACTCGTTGGAGCTTAGAAGGATTGTAGGGAGTCTAGAACCAGAGGACACAGCATTAGAATAAAAGGATGTAAAATGCTGATGAGGAGGAATTTCTTTACCCAGTTGGTGGTGAATGTGGAATACATTACCACTGATGGCCGTGGAGGTCAAAACATTGGGTTATTTTAAGGTGGAGATTGATAGTTCTTGATTACTAACGGGCCTGTCCCACTGCGGCGACCTAATTCGCGAATTTAGAAGAGTTTGCCCTCGACTCATACTCGCAGTATGGTCGACACGAGGTCCTAGGAGGTCTTTGTAACTCCTTCATGCTCGAGAGTAGTCCCCGCGTACTCGAGGCCTCAGCTAGGTCGTGGCTTTTTTCTCAACATGCTGAAAAATGCCTGCGAGTAAAAAAAGGTTGCCATGGAAAAAATCGATATTTTTTTACTCGTAGGTTTAGTCGAGGTAGGTCGTAGTAGGTCGGCATGCTATCCTAGGTAATCAAAGATAGTCGAAGTTAAAGCTCGTTGAGAAAAAAAAGTTAAGTAAACCGCCCGGTAATGTTAAATGCCCGCTAAACTTTATTAAACGCTGTCTGGCTGCTTAAAAGTATCTCCACTCCTTCTCCACACCTTCTCTCCCTTTCTCTCCCCCTCCCCCCCCCCTTTCTCCGCGCTCTCTAAAGGACTTACCGTAACTGTGCCAGACGTCTTTTACCATCTGTTCATTGCGGGTGTGAATTTCAGACAGCGCTCCCCCGCTTTCCCTTGCCCCCGCCTTTGCAATGTGTTTGTGTGTATATGTGCAGACGGTCAATCCGGCTCACGGTTTCATCGCTGACGGTCGATCCAGCTCGAGGTTTTTCAGGCGAGTGCCCTCGAGCTTGAAGGTCGAAGACAGTCGCTGAAAAGTCACGTCAGTGGGACAGAACATTTAGGACATCAAAGCTTATGGCAGGAGAATGGGTTGAAAAGGAAAAATAGATCAACTATTGAATTGAATTGAATAAACTTTATTAGCCAAGAATGTATACATACAAGGAATTTGCCTTGGTGCTTTGCTCGCAAGTAACAACACGATATACAGTAGACAATTTTTTTTTGTTTTGGTGAAGCAAACTCGATGGGCTGAATGGCCTGAATCTGCTACTATGCCATATGGTCCTTTTGATGACCTACTTTTGAGGATAATGTCACTGCTTTGCTGTTCTTTCACTTCTTTTCTAGCTTGAAGGGCTATGTAGTAAAGAAAGGAATCTCCTGTTTTATCTATCCCCATTTTTCTCGCAGTGGCAGCGTGCAGTAGTTGTGAGAAAGATCCTGCAGGAAGTGATGGAGAAATGCCCGCGGTTTAGCAGCACAGAAGTCATGAAGACTAAACAGATTGTGCACTGGTGCCGACAGCGTGGGTACACTCCCCCTGACCCAGAGGTTGCTGCTGCTGCTGCTGCTGAAGAGGATTCAATGGAAGATATTCTGACACAGATAGACAATGAGCCAGGTGAGCCGGCCATATGACCAAGTAATAACTTGTTCACGGTGAAGACGTTGTTGCAACTATACTTTAGAGATACAGTGTGGAAACAGGCACTTTGGGCCACCAAGTCTGCGCCGACCAGCGATCACCCCATGCACGAGCACTATCCAACACACTGGGGACAATTTTCAGAACCCAATTACCTGCATTATCCATATAGATAACCCAATAACCTTTGGGGTGTGGGAGGAAACCAGAGCACCCAGAGAAAACCCACGTGGTCAAAGATAGCTGAATCGATCTAACAAATTGTTCACGGTCGTGAAAGGCTCAAATCCCCAACAAATTTAAAACAAAGAGGGCTGAGCTAGAAAATCAGGGCAATTCTTTTCATCAGTACTGTATAAAATTGAGCCAAATATCAGGATGATTTTTTTCTTAAGTGTTGAGGCCCAGAAATGTATAAAGTTGCTCTTTCCCAGCTTATGCCAGTTTGTCACCACAGGGCACAATATTTTCATAGTTGTGTCAAAAGATTTGTACGTCTCCCTTTTCAATCTCCTGTGCTCAGGAGTCAGCAATACAGTAGAAATGCCATCACGTGTCTGAACAATGGAGCTTCCTTCCAATCAACAGTGGCAGCTTCTCTCATACCGTGGATTCTGGAGGTTGCCACAGAGCATGAAACAGGCCCTTAGGTCCACAATGTCTGTGCCGAACATGATGCCAAGACCAACGCTCCCTGCCTGCACATAATACATGTCCCTCCACTCCCTGTGCCTATCCAGAAGTCTCTTAAATGCCATGATCGTATCTGACTCCACCACCACCTGCGTCAACACATTCCAGGCACTCACCATCCTATGTGTAAACAAAACAAACAAAACATGCCCTGCCCATCTCTATTACATTTGCCCCTCTCACCTTAAAGCTATGCCTTATAGAATTTGATATTTCCATCCTGAGAAAAAGGTTTGGATTGTCTACAGTTTCATAATTTTATATACTTCTGTCAGGTCAACCTCAACCTCCAGCGATCCAGAGAAAATAATTCAAGGCTGTCCTACCTCTCCCAGTAGCTAATACTCCCTAATCCAGGCACCATTCTGTTGAACTTCCTCTGCACCCTTTCCAAAGCCTCTACATTCATCCTAAAAGGGGCAACCAGAACTGTATACAATACGCCAAATGCACCTGACCAAAGTCCTAGAAAGTTGCATCATGATTTCCTGACTCTTATACTCAACGCCCCAACCTATGACCATTCTATCTACGTGTATTGCCACTTTCAGGGAGTTATGGACTTGAACCTCTAGATCCCTCTGTACATCACTGCTGTTAACTGTATATTTTCCCCTTGCTTTCGACCTCCCCTTGCTTTTTAAGCTCCATCTGCCATTTTTCCATCCAAATTTGAAGCTAATCTATATCCCACATATACTTTGATAGTCTTCCTCATTGTTCACAACTCCAGTAACCTTAGTGACAACTTTCTAGCCAACCTGTCTACATTTACGTCCAAGTTATTTTAATATTTTATTTATACATAATAAACAAACCCTGTACTCCCCACCTGTGCAGCCATTCTGTACTTGAGGCTGAGATATTGGGCTTAGGGCTGCGCACTGCCCAGCTGGTAATTGCGGGCTCTCACTGGGACTAGCGGCAACTGCTCTGTCCATTGATAGAGCCAGATCCTGTCGCCCTCTCATCTCCCCCAGTTGAATGTGATGGATGTTGTTGTTTCCTCCATTCTTTATTTGACTGCAAGCTCTACCAAGCCTCCGAGATTTCTTATGGTACTAGCTCAGTGGTTGTCACTAGCCGAGAACTCCGCGTCTACTGAGCTCTATGTCTCAACGGTGAGCAAGCACGTCTCTTGTCCCACACTCCCAGCATCAGACTTCACAAACAGCCTCTTCACCTTGTCTATGTGCTACAGTGTGCCACAAGGCAATGGGATCACTATTTCCCTCCTGTGGAAGTGCCTGCAGAAGACACAGTTTCACACCAGGTTTCCAGCACAGAAGTTTGACGAATGAGTAGATGTACTGTGTGGCACATGTTTGGACTCCAGGATCAAGAGCACTATAATGAATGAGTCCTTTGGGATAGCACAAAGTGAGGTACCTATTGGGTACTGAGAAGTTTGTGATGTTATTTACAGATATTATTTGCAATTATTTAGAAATTTGTCTTTGTTTTGCATTGCTTGGGTCTGTGTTTCAGAATGTCCTTCCACATATACTGGGGCTAGTGAGCTCTGCCAAAGGCTCATGGAAGTAGAGAACATTCTAAAGACTGAATCTGAGAGTGATGAAGAGGTGGACATCATCAGCGCGATTGAACCCTCCAAAGTGAAAATCAAGAAAGAGCTGGAGGAGGTTGACGAAGAAGTCAACTTCTACATGGGCACAGTGCCAGCCTTGGAGTATGCCAGGGACACGGCTCAGCAGGTAGTGTATCAGAAAACCAATTCGCAGCCAATGCTTCTCTGTGTGTTTGGCTCCATAATTCCATAACACCTGCATGAATACATGATGCTGCCTCACAGACTCACATTCTCCTGCTGAATTTCTCTATGCTGAATTACCTCTCCTTATCTCTGGTAAAATAGCTCTTAGGACCTATTCCTGGTATCGTGGCAGATCTTTGCTCTAATTCTTTGCTTCCAGATTTTCTTCATATCATTGATATGCATGTTTTTCCAAATATGAATCTAGCATCCATTGCCAATGGTGGAGGGGGTGTAGAAAATGTCTTCTATTGAAGAATTTCCTGCTATTCCTGAAAGATCTGGCTGTAATGTTTTAAATGATTCCCCTATTCCTTCACATCCAGCCAATGGAAGTAGTTTCTTTGTACATTGTACAGCTGATTAGAAGTCATGCCGCTAGACTTTTGACCAGGGTGGTTGATCTGGAAGTGTGCGTGCGATTTTTGAATGAAATTTGGTTAATTAAATAATTTTAAAGATAGATTTGGCAAGGGTGGGCACTTGTTTTCTTGAAAAATTATGTATGGTTCACGAAGTCCAGAAGGGAAGGAACCTTCTAGTTTTTACTGATTTGATCTGTGTGTGACTGCGGATCCATTAAGTTTGTTAACTTTTAACTGTCCCTGGTAGAACTGAGAAAGTCACAGTTCAAGGGGTCATTCGAGAAAGGCATTAAAGGGAGATAGGGGTGAGGGAAAAAGAGGAGGGGGGGTTGCATTGTAGGTTAAGGAGAATGTCACGGCTGTGTTCAGAGGAGGCATTACGGACGGTTCATCTAGTGAGGCTATATGGGTGGAGCTGAGGAACAAGAAATAAATGGAGCCACAGGAGATGGGCAAGGTCCTAAATGAGTATTTCTCCTCTGTATTTACCGAGGAGAAAGACAGTAGGACGGAGGAAATTGGAGCAGTCACTGGAAGTGTCTTGAGAGCAGTCAGGGTTACTGTCGAAGAAGTATTGAAGGTACTGTCGTGTTTGAAGGTAGAGAAATCTGCAAGGTCTGATCAGATATATCCGAAGAAATTGCGGGAGCCCTGGTTGAAATTTAAATACAGGAGAGGAGCCGGAAGACTGGAGGGTGGCAAATGTTGCGCCTCTTTTCAAGAAGGGCTGCAGGGAAAATGCTGGGAAATATAGGCCGGTGAGCTTAACATCTGTAGTTGGTAAGTTACTGGAGGGTATTCTGAGGGATAAGTTATACAGGCATTTGGATGGGCAAGGCCTGATTAGGGATAGTCAGCATGGTTTTGTACGTGGGAGGTCGTATCTCACAAATCTGATTGATAAAATATTTTTGAAGATGTGACCAAAAAGGTTGATGAGGGCAGAGCTGTAGATGTTGTGTACATGGACTTCAGGGAAGGAAGCAGAGGGTGATGGTGGAAGGTTGCTTCTGAGACTGGAGGCCATGTGACAAGTGGTGTGCCTCAGGGTTCGGTGCTGGGCCCGTTACTGTTTGTCATTTACATCAATGATTTGGATGAGAACATGCAGGGCAAGATTAGCAAGTTTGCTGATTATCCAAAAGTTAGTGGTTTTGCAGATAGTGAAGATGGTTGTGAAAGATTGCAGCAGGATCTGGATCGATTGGCCAGATGGGCAGAGGAATGGTTGATGGAATTTAATACAGAAAAGTGTGAGGTGTTGCATTTTGGGACGTCGAACAAGGGCAGGACCTACACAGTAAATGGTAGGCCTCTAGGTAGTGTTGTAGAGCAGAGGGATCTAGGAGAACAGGTGCATGGTTCCTTGAAGGTCGAGTCGCAGGTAGATAAGGTGGTCAAAAAGGCTTTTGGCACTTTGGCCTTCATCAGTCAGAGTATTGAGTATAGAAGTTGTGAGGTCATGTTGCAGTTGTATAAGACGTTGTTGAGACTGCATTTAAAATATTGTGTTCAGTTCTGGGCACCATGTTATAGGAAAGATATTGTCAAGCTTGAAAGGGTTCAGAAAAGATTTACGAGGATGTTGCCAGGACTAGAGGGTGTGAGCTTTAGGGAGAGATTGAGTAGGCTGGGTCTCTATTCCATAGAGCGCAGGAGGATGAGGGAAAATCTTATAGATGTATACAAAATCATGACAGGAATAGATCGGGTAGATGCACTGAGTCTTTAGCCAAGAGTAGGGGAATCGAGGACGAGAGGACATAGGTTCAAGGTGAAGGGGAAAAGATTTAATAGGAATCCGAGGAGTAACTTTTTCACACAAAGTGTGGTGGGTGTATGGAACAAGCTGCCAGAGGTCGTAGTTGAGGCTGGGACTATCCCATCATTTGCAACAGTTAGACAGTTACATGGATAGGACAGGTTTGGAAAGATATGGACCAAGCGCAGTCAAGTGGGACTAGTGTAGCTGGGAGATTGTTGGCCAGTGTGGGTGAGTTGGGCTGAAGGGCCTGTTTCCTCACTGTATCACTCTATGACTCTAAATGCTGGTCATATCAGCAACATCAGATGATCTTGTACATTTTGAAAGGGACTTGTAATTGCTCTGATCACCCTCTTGCAAATTAATTTTAAAAAGTATTATTTTAATATCTCTTGCTTGGTTCATTTCATGCCCATCTTTGCAGCCTTTCCCATTAGTTTTGTCACTTTTTATAGTTCTTGTCTCTCATTAGTGTTTTTTTGCCTTTTGGCAATGAATTATGCATTGACCTTTGATCAGATGCTTTTTTGGGAACTGGAGTTCCTGCCATATAAAATTTCTGTATGACCATAAATTACTATTTAACACATCCCACTGCACCAGTACATTTTTATCCATTCACCCATGTGCCTACTTTATCATGGACATTCTCTATGTCATTGTTTGGAGCTCAGCCTGATTGAAATCTAGTAATTTAGTAAATTGGCACAGTACCATAGCAGTAGAGTTTTTGCCTTTTGCCTTAGAGTCCTGGGTTTGATCCTGACTATGGGTGCTCTGTGTGGAGTTGGTATGTTGATCCTGTGACCATGTGGGTTTTCCCCAGGTGCTCTGGTTTCCTCCCACATTCCAAAGATGTGCAGGTTAGGAGGTAAATTGGCTTCTATAAATTGTCTCTAGTGTGCAGGATGATCATTGGTCGGCCACAGACTCGGTGGGCCATAGGACCTGTTTCCATGCTGTATCTCTAAACTAAATTAAACTAAACAAATAATAACCGTTTAAGATTTCTACCTTTGGAATATTGCATTGAAACCAATCATCCCATTAAATATTGGATAAATACTCATTTTTGAGCTTAATTTGTTGAGTTCATAACTGAATAGTAAATCTATTATGGACTTCCCCCCTGTTGTTTCTGGGATATATTATTGAAGAATATTTTTCTGTAGTCACTTGGGAAATGTACTCATCAGACATGACCTGGTTTGCTTTGCATTCCCAGTATGAATGCTAATATCCTCCCTTTAAACCACCATATATTGGGTTAACTATTGTATGTTACGTGCTGTCCATTTTCTACATTTATGCATTTTATTATTTTGCAAGTGCTACGAGGTATTCAGCCACAACTACCATTACATATAAATCTTTTCTCTTCCTATTTATACTCAGAAAATGTCTACTGTCTTTCTCATATATTTTCTGTCATCAGTGCCACTCTGTGCAATTTTGTTTTGTAGCCTGGTGTATTAACTTGGCAGTCCTCGCAGCACTGAGCTGTGTTTCAGCAATGGCTACCATGTCACATTTCCAATGCTGAGTTTGCAGCAGTAATTCATTGTTTCTTCTTTATACCATATACATTTATATAAAGTTCATAAGATATAGGAATTAGGCCATTCTGTCCATCAAGCCTACTCCGCCCTTCAATCCCGACTGATCTATGTTTCCCTCTCAATCTCATTCTCTTGCTGTGTCCCCATAACCCCTGACACCTGACACAAAGAACAATCCATTTGGGTCACTGTTCTTTTGCTCAAAGTTTTGTGACCCCATTTCTTCTTTCTTTTACTTTATATCTTTTAGCATTTGTGCTTCATTTCTGATGATTAAACTGCTCTTTCCTTTCAGTATTCTCTTGAGCGGTCCCTTCTTTTTAACTCTTACCCTTCTCCTCGCTTTCCAGCTCCCTTACCCTCTTCCAGGGGTGGGAGATTGCAACCTTCACGTGGTCTGCCCTGTTTCGACGAATGCAATCAACCTGGCGTGTACAATCAAATAAGATCAAATAGAACATGTTGTTCTACAACTTTACGCTGTGCACGCCATACGCAAGAAGAAGAAGACCCTCTTCCATATAGTAAAATCAAGTTCCGACAAAAATCCTATCTATTCTTTCCACAGAGGGCTAGTCTTAGCATAATTCAGATAGAGCCTTGATAGCATTCCCTCCTATTCCAGAATTGAGGCCAACATATCACATGAAATTGAACTTTGTTTTCTTGCACTACTCTTTAAGGATGTTCCCATCTCCTTGAACTGCTTCTAGAAATATAGTGGTACTAAGCACAGAAGCTGGCTCTTAGACCCAACTTGTCCATACTACGCATTGGGAACCCATTGGCATTAATCCTACACTAATCCTCTTTATTTTCCCATCATTGCCACCAACTTCCCTTGGATTCTACCATTCAGCACTGCACTTGGGGGCCATTTATCATGGCCAATTAACCTACCAACCCACAAACCCCTGTGATATGGGAGAAAATCTATGCACCTAGCGAGAAATTCATGTGATCACGGTCACAAAGTGCAAACTCCACACAGATATCACCAATGGTCGGGATTGAACACAGATTGCTGCAGCAGTGAGGCAATAGCCCAACTAGCTGCATTATTTCAAATAATCACCACAAAGATAAATTGTACGTGACAATAATGATCTCAAGATTATAATCTGTATGGTCCAGTTCTTTAAATTAACTACTTGATCGGGTGGTCTCCAACTGGTCCTTAATATCCCTCATACTAACATCAAGCTGGGCAACATAGCATATGGGGCCCATGACTTTGCTTACAAAAGATTATGAACCCTTACAACTATCCGAATGTATGCGGGATAGTTATCTAAACCAACATGTAGAGGAACCAACGAGAGAGTAGGCTATTCTAGACTGGGTATTGAGTAATGAGGAAGGGTTAGTTAGCAGTCTTGTTGTGCGTGCCCCCTTGGGCAAGAGTGACCATAATATGGTTGAGTTCTTCATTAGGATGGAGAGTGACATTGTTAATTCAGAAACAACGGTTCTGAACTTAAAGAAAGGTAACTTTGAGGGTATGAGATGTGAATTGGCCAAGATTGACTGGCAATTAGTTCTAAAAGGGTTGACGGTGGATATGCAATGGAAGGCATTTAAAGACTGCATGGATGAACTACAAAAATTGTTCATCCCAGTTTGGCAAAAGAATAAATCAGGGAAGGTAGTGCATCCGTGGATAACAAGGGAAATCAGGGATGGTATCAAAGGAAAAGATGATGCGTACAAATTATCCAGAAAAAGCAGCATACCAGAGGACTGGGAGAAATTCAGAGACCAGCAGAGGAGGACAAAGGGCTTAATTAGGAAAGGGAAAATAGATTATGAAAGAAAACTGGCAGGGAACATAAAAACTGACTCCAAAAGTTTTTATAGATATGTGAAGAGAAAGAGATTAGTTAAAACAAATGTAGGTCCCTTGCAGTCCGAAACAGGTGAATTGATCATGGGGAACAAGGATATGGCGGACCAATTGAATAACTACTTTGGTTCCGTCTTCACTAAGGAAGACATAAATAATCTGCCGGAAATAGCAGGGGACCGTGGGTCAAAGGAGATAGAGGAACTGAGTGAAATCCAGGTTAGTCGGGAAGTGGTGTTGGGTAAATTGAATGGATTAAAGGCCGATAAATCACCAGGGCCAGATAGGCTGCATCCCAGAGTACTGAAGTAAGTAGCTCCAGAAATAGTGGATGCATTAGTGATAATTTTTCAAAACTCTTTAGATTCTGGAGTAGTTCCTGAGGATTGGAGGGTAGCAAACGTAACCCCACTTTTTAAGAAGGGAGGGAGAGAGAAAACGGGTAATTACAGACCAGTTAGTCTAACATCGGTAGTGGGGAAACTGCTAGAGTCAGTTATTAAAGATGGGATAGCAGCACATTTGGAAAGTGGTGAAATCATTGGACAAAGTCAGCATGGATTTACGAAAGGTAAATCATGTCTGACGAATCTTATAGAATTTTTCGAGGATGTAACTAGTAGAGTGGATAGGGGAGAACCAGTGGATGTGGTGTATCTGGACTTCCAGAAGGCTTTTGACAAGGTCCCACATAAGAGATTAGTATACAAACTTAAAGCACACGGTATTGGGGGTTCAGTATTGATGTGGATAGAGAACTGGCTGGCAAACAGGAAGCAAAGAGTAGGAGTAAACGGGTCCTTTTCACAATGGCAGGCAGTGACTAGTGGGGTACCGCAAGGCTCAGTGCTGGGACCCCAGCTATTTACAATTTATATTAATGAACTGGATGAGGGAATTGAAGGCAACATCTCCAAGTTTGCGGATGACACTAAGCTGGGGGGCAGTGTTAGCTGTGAGGAGGATGCTAGGAGACTGCAAGGTGACTTGGATAGGCTGGGTGAGTGGGCAAATGTTTGGCAGATGCAGTATAATGTGGATAAATGTGAGGTTATCCATTTTGGTGGCAAAAACAGGAAAGTAGACTATTATCTAAAAAGTGGCCGATTAGGAAAAAGGGAGATGCAGCGAGACCTGGGTGTCATGGTACACCAGTCATTGAAAGTAGGCATGCAGGTGCAGCAGGCAGTGAAGAAAGCGAATGGTATGTTAGCTTTCATAGCAAAAGGATTTGAGTATAGGAGCAGGGAGGTTCTACTGCAGTTGTACAGGGTCTTGGTGAGACCACACCTGGAGTATTGCGTACAGTTTTGGTCTCCAAATCTGATGAAGGACATTATAGCCGTAGAGGGAGTGCAGAGAAGGTTTACCAGACTGATTCCTGGGATGTCAGGTCTTTCATATGAAGAAAGACTGGATAGACATGGCTTATACTCGTTAGAATTTAGGAGATTGAGAGGGGATCTTATAGAAACGTACAAAATTCTTATGGGGTTGGACAGGCTAGATGCAGGAAGATTGTTCCCGATGTTGGGGAAGTCCAGGACAAGGGGTCACAGCTTAAGGATAAGGGGGAAATCCTTTAAGACCGAGATGAGAAAAAAACATTTTCACACAGAGAGTGGTGAATCTCTGGAACTCTCTGCCACAGAGGGTAGTTGAGGCCAGTTCATTGGCTATATTTAAGAGGGAGTTAGATGTGGCCCTTGTGGCTAAAGGGATCCGGGGGTATGGAGAGAAGGCAGGTACGGGATACTGAGTTGGATGATCAGCCATGATCATATTGAATGGCGGTGCAGGCTCGAAGGGCCGAATGGCCTACTCCTGCACCTATTTTCTATGTATCTATGTATCCCTTTACCTAATCCCGATGGGTTAAATTTCTATAAAAACCTTATTTTGGTCGCTTACTACATGTGCTGTTGGTCACCCTATTCTGATCTGCATTTCTTTACAGTGTTTGACTAAGTCTAAAGCACACTCTCACTCTCTGCTGGTCATGTGTCAGAAAGTGCACAAAGCTCATTGACAGTGAGCTTCCAGATCGAGCTGTCAACTGCTCGGACATATTCCCTTGCAACAGTCTCGCTGCCTATAACCCCCATGTTCTACCATTCAAACACACTGTATGAACTGCTGCAGGTTTACTTTAGTTTAGAGATACAGCACAGAAACAGCTCTGTCGGCCCACCAATTCCGCTCCAACCAGCGATCACCCTGTACACTAACTATCCTACAAACCAGGGACAATTGACAATTTTACCAAAGCCAATTAGCCTACAAACCTGTAAGTCTTTGGAGTGTGGGAGGAAACTGGAGCATCCAGAGAAAACCCACGCAGTTAGTTTATAATATTGAATAACCAATCCATATTGAAGACGTGTAGCAACATCTCCTTCCTCCGACACACCTAATTGTTTGACCAAATTCTCAGTTTCAAGCTGTGTTTATAGACACTTTCAGTGTGTCACCAGAAGCTGTTTGTTCAGTGCCATTCAGTCTGCTGTGATTCCCTCCACGGATTATTTATCAATTTGACAGAAAATGTCCCTGCACCCCCTCTCCCCCTTCTGGTGAATACCTCTGCAATGACAGTCCCCCCTTTCTCCTGCTGAATCACCCCACACTGTCTGTGACCCTCTTGTAACTGATGTCCCCACATATCTGTTCCTCATTCAGCCGCTTTATTCACCGCACTATACGCATTTGTTCCGGTTAATTTCCCTGTTCACTCTATTCCCCCCTCTGCTGAAAAAAATCCCTCTCACTGTCCCTCTCTGCTGAGATTCCACTTTCTGCTAATTTTCCCTGCAGTGATTTTTCTCTTTCTGCAAGTGAATTTCCTTCATTGCACTCTCTGTATCGGCTGCTGAATTCCCTGCACTGACTCTCCCATTAGATGGTCAATTTCCTCACAAACACTATCCTCCCTGCAAACTCTGTTGTATTTTCTGCTGATTAATATTTCTGTAGAGACCCTCTCTCCTGCCATTTAATTTATGTGCACAAACTCTTTCTTTCCTGCTGATAATTTCCCCCACATGTACTGCCTCTATTTCTGCTGGCGAATTGCCCTATGCTGATTTCCTTTCCTTGTGAATTTGCTTACACTGACTATACCCGTCAGTGGCAGTTAATTACCTTCACCTCGGTCTTTCCGTTAGCCGATTAATTTTTCTGTGCTGACTGTCCCTTTCCGCTGGGAAATTTATCTGCACTTAATTTTTCCTTTGTTCTGGTGAATTATTTAACACTGACTGTGTCTCTTTGTGCTATTGAGTTTGTCTGATTGACTGGCCAAGTTTTGGTTTCTGTCTCTGCACACCTGTCACTTTGTCTGCTGCTGAGTTTCTGGCACTGTGTGTATCCATTTGTTCTGGTACATTTCCCTGCATATCTGTCCCTTGTTCTGCTGATGAATTTCTTTGTAATGGCTACCTACCTGGTGCAGATGTGCACAAAGTGTGTAGTCAGGTTGAGGGTATTCACAAAAACAAAAGGGGGACTGATGTGCACGGAATTGTCTTTATCCTTTGCTCCTTGCCACTTCTGCTTCTAGTTCTAAATCTCAATCTTGCCACGTGACCATGTTAAACTTTCTCGCACTTACTGCCACCTTCTCAACCAGTTAATTTCCCTGCACTGACTGATTTTCGTTCCTGTGTTAGATCGGTGTTACCATTGAACCCTTGGAACTGGAGAGCCACATCTTTGCCCCTGTGATTGAAGATATGATCATTAAGGTAAAGTCAATGGTGCCAGAAATCATTCTGAGCTGACCAAGTTTGTAAAAAGAACAAGAGGCACCATGAGGTGATTCATTATTATTATGGAGCTGGATGAAAATCAGTTGATGCAAATGCACGCGTGACAAATTTCAATGCTCTAACCTCATCCACTGCATCCGGTGTTCCCGATGTGGGCTCCTGTACATTGGTGAGACCAAGCGTAGACTTGGCAATTGCTTCGCTGAACACTTAGGCTTGGTCTGCCAAGGCCTACTGGATCTCCACGTTGCTAACTATTTAAACTCCCCTTCCCATATGACCTTTCTGTCCTGGGCCACCTTTATTGTCAGAATGTTGCCACACGCAAATAGGAGGGACAGCACGTCATATTTCACTTGGGTAGCTTACAACCCAGCGTATGAATGCTGAATTCTCTAATTTTAGTTAATTTATACAACTCTCCTTTCCCTACTCCTTCCATTAAAAGTCAGTTAACCAGTTCCACAGTTCACAATGATGTATCCCTCTTTGGATCCAAGCCATGTCGAATGGAAAGATACCATCAAGCTGCAATTTTCTGACTTACTGGCTTTGAGTGCTGTTCGTGCTTCCTGGAAATCTAGTCTCTGTGGTTGGGAATAGAGTGCGGAATAAAAGGGATGGCAAAATCTGCAGTCTTCAGTAAATTGTTGCCCTTAACTGCTACTGATCCATCTCATCCCTGTTTTCAGGCCACTGAACAGTTTGTAAGTGACATTCTTCGAGAGTCCTTGGGAAATGCATACCAGAGCACACCTCATAACAGGTACAATTCTATCTTATTTCTAATAAGCATCGTAGATCTAAAAACTATAATAGCCAAAGATGGGGAAGAGCAGGAGTTGATGGAGGATAAAGTTTTGAGTTGATATAAATAGGAGGTTGGGTTAAGGAAGATTGGAGGTTGATCAGGGGAAGACTTGAGTATGATGATAACAAAGGATAACTTGGTTCTTTCAAGCAGCAGATAGACTGCAATATTGTCAAATAACACTGATTTCATTTGAGGTTGAAATCTTTATGTTCATAAATTCAACTCTGAGACTAGAAGGTTAACACATTTACAAATCATTTGCTTTAGCATTTAATAATGGCTGGGAATGATAGAGTTTGTGACATGAATTAAATTTGTAGTTAAAGTTAATTGTAGGCTTTGGAATTTACAATATTTATCCAAAGGAAATTTATATTTAGTCCTCACATGGATCCTAAGCAAACAATTTAACAACACTTGTGAGAGAGATGGTGGAGAGGTATTGATTATTTGGAAACCAGCCGAAGTCAGCGGAATGTGGACAAGGAAGGGGATGGGCATGGATGGAACTTTGGAAGTCTCAAGGCCAGTGTGTGAAAAGAAGGTTATGAAATAATAATATGCTGTAGTTCTGATTCAGGGGACAAATCCATTGAGTGCTGTGTCAATCAGGTGTAAATGTAATGTGGGAGGACGAAACCTGTCTCAGCCCTCATTGTATTTGAAGACTCAAGCATCCACAACTTCTTGGGGTAATGAATTCAAACATTCACATCCTTCTGAGAGAAAAAAAAATCCTTCTCGTCACAATCTTGTCGGCACCCCTTATTCCAAGACTCTGTTCCCTGGTTCGACACTTCTCCACCAAGCAAATCATCATCAGAGCATCTCCATTTGAAGGCAGTTCCGAAAGAGATAATTCAGGTGGTGCTTTGTCAAAGGTTTTGTTAGAATCCAGGTAGACAACATGCATTAATATGCCTTAGTCTTCTTGGTCACCTCTTTAAAAAAAAATGCTATCAAATTTGTGAGACACAATGTCCCTTGCCCACAGCCACACTGACTATCCATAATTGTTGCTTGTCATTCCAAATGCATGTAAATCCTATTTCGTAGAATCCCCTCCAATAATATAGGCAAGGCTCCCCTCCACTGATGTAAGGCTCACTGGTTTGTTATTCCCAACCTTTTCCTTGCAGCCTCCATTAAATAGAGACAGAATACTGACCACCTTCCAGTCTACTGGCACCTCACCTGTAGCTATCAATTTGTACGGTTTGAAAAACTGATTCTCCTATTTTCTATTTTTATTCAGGACACCCAAAGAGCTGAGTTTAACCGACGTGCACCAAGCCATCTGCAACATCTCTGTCTGCGACTTTCTCACTAACAAGTACATGGGTGTTGTATCAAGTGAACAGACTGTGCAACAAGAACGATGAAGGGCCTTAAGCTCTCTACCACTCCATTGTTGTTCGGATAGGACCTGGGAACATCCAAACCAATGTTGCACCGACATGTCAAAGGACTCTTTCCTTCTCCTGCCAGACCCACAATGGGAGAGAGTGTCATTGTGCTGCTGCTACGAAATATAAGTCTTCCGCATTCTCCGTGGAGCTACAGGAGATTCTGGGCCAAGCACTGTCGGGGAAGCTGGTGCTTGGAGAGGGTGGGGTTGCAGGATTATCTGGTGTGGAGGAGCTTGTCTCATTCTTGTTGATTGAATAGTTGGACATAAACTTAAAGGGCAATACCACTAGTGACATGCCTTTTGTTGGCTCTACCACTGGTTTGATGAATGAAAGAAGAAACCGGAGCAACAATCAGTTTGCACTTGATATGCAATGCAGGAGGACGTCAATAGAAGCCATCTCTCTTTTCAGGGAACGCATCCATGTACCAAATAGCAGTGGCTAGAACGATTTGTTATTTTCTTACAACTTTTTGTTTGCAAATGGTGCAGATTTAAAATCATATTTTCTGTACAGAAAGTTAAATTACCCCTTTGGTGTCTTAGGTTGGAGACGATAACAATTTCATTGTAGGAGTTTTCCAACAGCCTGCTATTGAATCTTGTGTGTGGCCAAGATCTTGCCATCAGCACCACAGCATTTGTGTAACACATTGAGCTGAGTAGTGGGAGTTGGGCTCTGCCTCTGGCCAAAAAAAACCACTTCTTGTTTTGAGCCGTTTGCTGCAACTTCGTTAAAGGGCAGCATTGTGCAGTGCAGCCTGTTTGTCTCAAATAGATTCTCCTGTCTGTGTGCTGGTGTGGATCAGAATGGTTAAAACTGTTACTGAATAAGAATGCTGTTTGTTTAGGCTCAGTGAAAAATGAATATGTTTATTCTACCCTCTGTCGGAAATCATAGATAGTAAATTGAAAGTTCAGTTGAATAAAAATAGACTTGAATCAGTGAAAAAATTGAGTTTGGCCATTTGTCGAGCACGGGATAAATCTTTGACAAAGTACAGTCGAACTTGATGAATTGCTTGTTTTTCTCCCAGAACTGCTCTACTATATTTTCTGCTCCTGTTTTAAGTATGCAGATATAATTCTGATTATGGTCGAGGGCTTGCGATATTTTCCTCGGAGATAATATTTTTATAAAATTAGGACTGAGAAATTTCAGCAAGGAAGATATAGTTTACAATCCAACAGTATAAACATTGAATACTACATATTCTAGGTAATAAACTCACAACCCCCCCCCCTCCCCCCCCTTCTCTGTGCCCAACCTGTATGGTTGGGCACAGAGAAGTTGGGATGTAATGAATATAGAAGTTGGGATGTAATGTTAAAATTGTACAAGGCATTGGTGAGGCCAATTCTGGAGTATGGAGTACAATTTTGGTCGCCTAATTATAGGAAGGATGTCAACAAAATAGAGAGAGTACAGAGGAGATTTACTAGAATGTTGCCTGGGTTTCAGCAACTAAGTTACAGAGAAAGGTTGAACAAGTTAGGTCTTTATTCTTTGGCGCGCAGAAGGTTAAGAGGGGACTTGATAGAGGTCTTTAAAATTATGAGCGGGTTAGACAGAGTTGACGTGGATAAGCTTTTTCCATTGAGAGTAGGGAAGATTCAAACTAGGGGACATGACATGAGAATTAAGGGACAGAAGTTTAGGGGGTAACATTAGGGGGAACTTCTTTACTCAGAGAGTGGTAGCTGTGTGGAATGAGCTTCCAGTGGAAGTGGTGGAGGCTGGTTCGATTTTATCCTTTAAAAATAGATTGGATGGGTATATGGACGGGAAAGGAATGGAGGGTTATGGTCCGAGTGCAGGTAGATGGGACTAGGGGGAAGTATTTATTTAAATTTAAAAAAAAAAAAATGTTCGGCACGGACTTGAAGGGCCGAGATGGCCTGTTTCCGTGCTGTAATGGTTATATGGTTATATGGTATGTGCACCCATTTCTCCCACACTCCTGTCATTCCCCCCTTTCCCCAGTTCCCCTTGTCCCATGCAACTTATCTCCTTATCTCAGTCTTAACTTTTCATCTCTGGCCTATGTCCAAACATCTTCCAGGGCAGTACAGTGGCAGTAGACTTGTTGCCGTACAGTGCTATAGACCCAGGTTTGATCCCGACTATGGGTGCTGTTGTGTACAGTTTGTGGGTTTTCTCCAGTCTCCTCCCACATCCCAAAGATGTCTAGGTTTTTAGGTTAATTGGCTTCTGTAAATTGCCCCTAGTGTGTAGGATGCAAAACTGGGATAACATAGAACTAGTGTACAGGTGATTGTTGGTGGGCACAGACCCAATGGACCTAAGGGCCCGTTTCCATACTGTATCCCTAAAGTTAGGCAGCCCCCACCCCCTCATATCCACCTATCACTTTCCAGGCTTTGATCCACCCCTACCTCTCTTCCAGCGTTATTTCCTCCTCTCACCCCCCTCCCCTCCCCCCTCCCAATCTGCCTGAAGAAGTGTCCCAACCCAAAACTTCACATACATGTTCTCCGGAGATGCTATCTGACCCACTAAGTTATTTGTTTCTCTTAGTTACTCCAGCACTGTCTTTTTTTTTGTAATCCAGCATTTGCAGTTCCTTGTTTAGTTTAGAGATACAGCACGGAAGCAGCCCTTTCGGCCCACCAGTTCCATGCCAACCAGTGATCCCTGCATATTTATGCTATCCTACACACACTAGGGACAATTTTTACATTTACCAAGCCAATTAACCTACAAACCTGTATGTCTTTGGAGTGTTGGAGGAAACCAAAGATCTCGCAGAAAACCCACGTAGGTAACAGGGAGAACGTACAAACTCCACACAACCAGGTCTCCGGCACTGTAAAGCAGCAACTCTACCACGGCGCCACCGAGTCTCCAAAATAAAATTCTTCTCAGCTCTGAAAAAGGAAGACCCAGTATAGTTCTCATCATCAGACCCGATCAGTTGTTACTGTTTCTCGTTCAATTAAGCATTTCCATCAGATATTGTGTCAATAATTCGAGGACTTAAATTTAAAGTTCAACAACAAAGCAACATTTGGGTGAAAGGTTTCAATCCTTCAGAGGAGTAGAAGTCACAGTCGTAATTCAGATATTCCTGTTTGTATTTAACAGTGGGAGAGCTATGAAAGGATTCATGCCAAGGTCTTATACTTGTGCCTTGCAACATGTTTTTTTTGTCCTGTGGGGTTGGGGACAAAGCCAGGTTCTGCAGTTACTATACAGACACTCACAGAAGCATGAACCCAACATGATTTATTCTATTTACGGCAGTAAGAATGACCAGGACCACATTGGGGGGGTGGGGGGGGACGCTGTCCCTCGCCATCGGAGCGCTCGTGCAATGATGCTGGCGATATCGAGCTTGTCCCAGCAGCTTAGTCCTGATCTTCGAAAGAGGAGGCATGGCAATCTCTGGCTTCATCCCGCAGTTCACCCACACCTCAAGAAGAGGTGCTGACGTTACAGGTTTCTTCCTGGAGGCTCAGCTTTGGGTTTCAAGAGGTGGTGCTGGCGGTGTGTGAATTACGCTGGCAACTAAACTTTACCTTTGTTTGTATGCGCAGTCCCTTGT
Organism: Malacoraja senta; assembly: GCA_038087875.1. Taxonomy (NCBI): domain Eukaryota; kingdom Metazoa; phylum Chordata; class Chondrichthyes; order Rajiformes; family Rajidae; genus Malacoraja; species Malacoraja senta. The sequence goes on from CM075984.1 coordinate 33,764,083, forward strand.
TGTCTGTGAGTAGGAGATGGTTCTGGCATCTCAGACTTTCCCAGGCCACAGTGTTAGCCTGAATAGATGTGCTGGGTGTCCAGGTTTTCTTTCCAGCAACACAGTCTTGACTCACGGTGGCGCTGGTGGTCTCGGGTTTGTCCCAGTGACTTTCAAACCTGCGACAGGAACACAGCTAGCGGGGTGGCGTTCCACTTTGTCTCCCTTCCTCACTCTACTTTCTTCTCTCCTCTGGAGAGAATGCTTGGGTTTTATAGGGAGTAGGCTGACAGTGGCCAACCAATATCAGCTAATTGGACCCAACTGTTACCAATGATGCTGAGGATTGTCCTCTCCTGGCCTGACATCCATTTAAAGGGATCGGAGCATCATCGGAGGGAGAGGGTGCTGTCACAGTCCCTCAGCACTTTATAGCACTCTTTATTTTAGATATTATTATTATGTCACGGGAAACATATCATCTCATCTGCTTACATCAAAGCTGCATAAGGGACAAGACATAACTTATTTTTCTGGTAACTGCTGGGATATGGGAGAATTCCATTACTCTACTCTGAAATGGTCCAATTTTACATCCAACCAGAAAGGGAGATGGACCTTGATTTAACGTCTCCTCTGCAAGTTGTTGTCTGAGATGGTAAACTATTCTCCATCTATTTCACTGGACTACAGGTTATGTGGGCTTGCGTCTTCAAAGACGCAAAACCTTGCAACATGCGACCATAGATTCACCAGTTGTCTGGTATATCTGATATTGAGTTATAATCAATGACTGGCTGAACACAATCCCACATAGAGGCCCCTATCTGAGACCAGGGATCAGGTCACCTTCTTACCATGTCCTGTAGGCTATTCCTGCGTTCATTTTGTACTCCACTGCCTTCGGCAGATGCATACTGTCAATATAATCACTTGCATTTCTTGATTAAATCAATAACAAGTATGTTAGGATCATTGTCAAGCATCACACTCACCCATGAATGTCATTTCCCAGATCTGTCTTTCCTATGTTATAACAGTGACCGTGTTTCATAGACTGTAAAGCAAATGGAAAGGTCTGATATTGTGAAAGATTTTTAGGATGCCTCATAGAAGAGTGCCCCTTAAGGGCCTGTCCCACTTGCATGTCCTTGACAGGCAAATTACACAACCTCGTCGTCGCGTTGAGGGCACGGGCATCGTGTGGCCGCGCGGGTCGGTCCCACTGAGAAGCGTGGAGGGGTATGGAGTTGTGCTTGACCGCGCGGGGCTCCGAAATTTTTGTAGCGAACGAAATCTTCGCGCGCCAACGGCCTGTCGCGTAACTGACGGCCAAAGTGGGACAGGCCCAAGACCCTGGCGCGATGCAACGTCTCACCTCCAACAGCAGCAGAAGCAGGCAAATGATCGCCGAACTCGGCCTGGGGCTCACGGCCGTTGCGGTCTGGATCCGCCCCCACACCTACTCCCAGAGCGGGGCCAAGAAAATTGAAGATAGACACAAAATGCAGAAGGGTCTCGACCCGAAACATCACCCATTGCTTCTCTCCAGAGAAGCTGCCGGTCCTGCTTAGTTACTCCGGCATTTTGTGTCCATCTTCAAATGACGCCACACGCTCCAGACGGCTGTGCATACGCATGAAATCGCGCGCGACCTTCGCGGGACCGTCGCGCCTCAACGCAACCACGAGGTCGCGTAATTAGCGTGCCAAGGACACGTAAGTGGGACAGGGGCTTTAGTGACCACACGTATATTCCAACAGGGAATGGGTGTTGATACAATTTACCCCTCCTTAGCCCATGTCTGGGGATAATAATCCAGATCAAGTATCTCAGGACCGTTCATGTACCGTGTGACATCAGACATCCTTTTCCTAGGACTCATAAAATACATTATTCCAATGAATCATGAAAGGTATTCCTACTATTTAGACATGAGATGGAGTAGGTTGTGTTAGATGGTCATGAAAAGAGTTCACAAAAAAGGAAGTTAATAGTTTTATTCGGAAGTGGCGGCGCTGCCCAAGCAGCTGCGGCTCGCCTGCAGTCCGTCTGTCTTTTTCTTTTTTTTGTGTTTTCTTTTGTCTTGTTGGACGTATGTTTTAGTTTATTTTTAGTGTATGTGTGGGGGGCGGGGGAAACTTGTTTTAATCTCTTCCTTCAGGGGGATGCGACCTTTTCTTTGCCGTATCTCTGTCTCTTCGGAGCTTCGGCCGCGGGCTCAATGGACAACAACATCGGGAGCTCGCAGGTCGCAGGTTGGTGACCGAATCTACGGAGCTCCCGCAACAACAGCTTCGTCCGCTGGACTGGAGGGTGGCAATTTCTTCCGCCCCGGGCCGCGGAGTTTGAACTGGCTTGTTAGCGAAGCTGGGATTCAGCCACGGGACTTATCATCACCCAGCGGGGGGCCCAACATCGAAAGCCTGGATCGCCTCAACGCAGAGGGAGAACAAGGAAGGAAAAGACAAGGACTTTAAGACTTTTGCCTTCCATCACAGCGAGGAGGTGCCTGGTAGACTCACTGTAGTGGATGTTAAACTGTGATTATTGTGTGTTCTGTTATTTTATTCTCTGTCATGACTGCAAGGCGAGTAATTTCATTCAAACCAAAAGTTTGAATGACAATAAAGGACACTTTACTTTTTACTTTACTTTATTTTACAGTCATCTTGTATCTTATACAGGAGCACGAAGCTTCCATCTTTTGAAGTTAAAAAAAACCTCCATCCCATACAAGAATACAGAGATTTTGTCCTGGGAAGAAACACAGAATGATGAACTTCCTTCATGCGGAGCAAGAATAATAATAATAATAATAGATTTTATTTATATAGCGCTTTTCAGGACTCAAAATGAGCACAAAGTACTGATACAGCAGGTTAGGCAGCATCTGGAGGGAATGGATAGGTGACATCTTGGGTCAGGACCCTTCTTCTGACTCTCCCTTCCCAATTTGACCTCCTAATACATCTCTATGTCTCCTTCCCAGGGAGCAACCCTAATCAATCTTTCCATTGGAGTAACACTGAGCTTCCTTCCCATGGTGTAACCTTGAGCCCCAAGAGGCGACTCCTCTACTGCCCAGGTGAAGGCTGCTGTATGATTAAAACAAAACATTTCACTGTACCTAGGTACATTTGACAATCAAGTATCGTATCCTTGAGCCTCCTTCACTAGGAGAAGGAATGAGCATACTTTCCAAAGTGTAACATTGAACTTCCCTCCTATAGAGCAACATTGATCTACCATCTTCTTTTCACTTTGCACAGTTTTCTTCCAACACCTATAAATTAACCTATAAATTAATGCTGCTGGACTTATATATTATACATTAACACTTATTTTTTAGATAATAATGCTGAGCTTCCATGGCCATAAGACATAGGGGCAGGATTAGGCCATTCAGCCCATCATGTCTACCCCACCACTCAATGATGGCTGATTTATTTTTTTCCCTCTCAACCCCATTTTCCTGCCTTCATTCTTCCTATCGATGAACCCAAAATTTTGCTTTGAGGGATAGTGCTGAGCATCCTTCCAATGGGATTAGTTTCCATCATGCAGATTAATATTGAACCTCGTTCCTAGTTCTGTGCATTCCACACTTCGAAACATATTCAGCAATGTGACCTCTGCATCTTTTGCGGTTCCTGAGGAAACTAAAACAGGCCTCACTCCCCACCAACATCCTCAGGACTTTCTACAGGGGTACGGTGGAGTCTGTACTCACGTACTGTTTAAATACGTGGTACTCCACCTGCAACTGCTCGGACAGGAAGGCTCTGCAGAGGGTAGTGAGGGGAGCAGAGAAGATCATTGGCGTCTCCCTACCCTCGGTACAAGAACTGTTCCTGAGCCGCTGTCGGAAAAAAGCTCAGAGAATTGCTAAGGACAAACTGCACCCCCTCCACGTACACCTGGATCTCCTGCCATCAGGCAAGAGATATCGCAGCATCAAAGCCCGGACTACAAGACTGCTAAACAGCTTCCTGCCATATGCTGTGAGGCTGCTAAACAGCCACTCTACTCACAGTCACCTGATTCTGCGGTTTGGCACGGACACTATAATAACTGGCACTGGCCACTTCAATAACTGGCACTGGCCACTCAAATCAGCCACCCCGGACATGTTTATGATTGGTCTTACTGTATTTTAACGTTTGATCTATTTTAATTTTATACTGTTCCATCAGGGACTGGATTGTTTTGTTTTTAGTGTTATTATGTGTGAAATGTTTTAAACTTCATGTGCGATGCTCAGGTATTCCCTGGGAAACGTCTTTTCGTTTTGCACTGTACAACTGTTGCTTGCAAGATGACAATAAAGGAATTGAATTGAATTGAATTGAATTGGTTGAGAATTTTGCTTACTTAAGTCATGGAGGTTCGTTCCTAAATGACTGATTCCATATTGTGAGATTATGACCCCTGATTCCTAGACACCTTCAGCCAGGCAAAACATCCACCCTGCCTATCATGCCCTGCCAACATTTTCTGCAGTTCAACAGGATCTCTTCTCGTTCTTCCATAAGCCAGTGAATACACATCTAGTTAACTTAATCTTTTCACATGCAACAGTCCTGGGATGCTTGGAATTAATCCTTTGAGCTTTTGTTACACTGTGGATGGAGAGAGCAGAGATGTTATCTTTCTGGGTTTTCATGATGAAAGTGAAGTGTACATGTTTAGATAAGGCCTATAAGGATCTACAGAGCACTTGCACAAGACATATAGTCACATGCACTGCAGGAGTCACTGACCAAATGTAGGATTTCACAAACAGCAATAAATATCGAGTGGATCATCTGTGTTAGTGTCGTTATTTGAGGGATAAATATGGGACGAGGAACCAGGAAACTTAATGCTGCTGCCATGAGGTTCTCGGTGTCTACTGGGGTGTATGGATAAGGGCTCACAATGCACTATTTAAGTGGCACCATTGCTAACAGTGGAGTGCTACCTTAGTATTATATTGGCAATGTCAGTCTTGGCTTTTTGGGTGGTGAAGCCATAACCTGACCCAAAAGCAAAAGTACTATTCATTGAAGTGAAACTGACTTCTGATGAATTTATCAATCATATCCAGGAGGAAGATATTGACATCTTAATAAATTATTTTAAAAAAAGCTTGGCCAGAATGGTTGTCATAATGAAGGAAGAAGTATTGGGGAAGCAAAGGGATAAAGGAAGGAAATTCTAAAGTTTAGGCCATTGTCAGTAGAAACGTGGATGAGCAAGAGGCCAGGTATGTGGAACATTGATGCCTCAATGGATTACAGAGTTGGGAAGGGGGGTAAATGAGGGAGATTTGATAACAAGGCTGAGAATTGTAAATATTAAGGCTCTGCTTAACTGGGAGCAAATTTAGATAAAAAGCCAGGAGTGATACGTGCATGTACCGTAGCTTGGTGTTAGGACATGGGCAGGTGGTCTTTGGATGTCCTCCAGTTTATGGGGATTAGGATGAGGGAGGCCGGCCACAAGGTAAATTGAAGCAGTCAAACCGAAGGAAAAGCACAGGGATTTAATTCAATATTTCAAATGTCTTCTACATTTTATACGGTTACTTGTTTTTAAAGCTCTATCAGGAATGAAGAAGAGATTGGATGAACCTTAAGCAGATAAAGTAACATGATCAATGCAGTTATTTCTATTTGTGTAAATGGTGTGTTTGTGTGTTTAGATTTCTGTGTTCAAGTGCACCGATGTATATTTTGACCTGATACTGATGCTTTATTAGGACTCCCTCTCCCAGCCACTGCAGCAGGTTGACCTGGTTAAAGATGATTGGTGGTTGCGACAATGAAAGAGATGATGTGTAACTGCGGTGCTGTTGCTGCTGCGTGGGTCCTTTGTGTTGCTAGGCTACGTCCCAGCCTGCACCTCCCACACACACCGCTGTGGAATTACCAGCGAGGAGGCGAGAGAGCCCCTGCTAAATGGAGCTGACTTCATCGAAAACCTGTTTCATCTAGGATTAGAAAGATCATGAATACATATAGTTTGAGAATGAAATTGAAAGATTCAGGGGTAGGTAAATTGGATTGCAACCTTGTCGTGGTCGGGGAGCTTGTGTGTCTCAGTGACCCCTAGAGCTACGCCAGCGGGAGATTCGTCTCCTGTTAGGGTCTCCCATGCTGGACAGGTCGAAGGGTAGAGGCGAGACGAAGAGCGATCCACTGGTCCTCCAGGTTGGAGGTTGAGCACAGGGCTAACAACCCTGTCTCGTAAAACAAATATGTTATGGAAACAGCAACTGAAGGAATCAACACTACTGAGTGGAGGACCTTCGTTGCTGCCCTACATGCCAGGAGGCATAATAGGCAGTAAGTAAGTAGCCAGAGCAGCTTTCCTCCAGTGGATAACCACAAAATGCTGGAGTAACTCAGCGGGTCAGGCACCATCTCAGGAGAAAATGTATAGGTGACTTCAGTCTGAAGAAGGGTCCCAACCCAAAATGTCACCTAGCCATGTTCTCCAGAGATGCTGCCTGACCAGCTGAGATACTCCAGCATTTTGTGTCTATCTTTGGTATAAACCAGCATCTGCAATTCCTTTTTGTTACATTTCCTCCGGTGGAGTTTGATTGAGCTCTTGCTCAGCATCCAGGTTAAAATAGTAATTTCCTTTATTTACAAGGACGAGTAACAGATTAATAAGTAAATGGTCATCTCTGCTTTTCTTCGAAGAGGATGTGAGTTTTTTAGGATACAACTCCCGCCCAATTGCTACCTGATATCTCACTCAAGTAGCTGCTTTAGGTGCATGTAGAGATGGCACAGTGTGACCTTGACGTCGATGAAAGCAAGCATAGACTAAGTAACTATTTCACCGAACGTGTAGTTGAATTTAGTTTAGATTATTGTCATGTGTACCCAGGTGCAGTGACAAGCTTTTGTTTGCGTGCTATCCATTCAAAGAAGAGACTCCATCTGTACATGATTACAATCAAGCCGTCCACATTGCACAGATGAAGGATAAAGGGTATTACATTTAGTGCAATATAAAGTACTAATAAAGTCCAATTAAAGATAGTCCAGGTCTCCAGTGAGGTAGTGAGAGATTAGGACCGAACTTGAACTGATGAGTGTTAAGTTGCCAGATGGCAACTGGGAAGAAACTATTCCTGAATCTGGAGGTATATGTTCAGTCTGCCAAGGCCTGCTTGATCTCCTAATTGTAAACTATTTTAACTCCCCTTCCCATTCCCATACCATTTCTGTCCTTGGCCTCCATTGCCAAAATGAGGCCACACGCAAACTGGAACAACAGCACCCCATATTCTGCTAGGATAGCTTACAACCCAACCGTACAAGCATTGAAGTCTTCAATTTCAAGTAATATCCCCTCCACTCCCTTTCTTTTCGGTATTCCCTGCCCCCACCCCAGTGCACATACATTTCTCCCACCATCTTCCACTCCCAAGCCATGCTGCTCCTTTCCCCTCCTATCCTCATTCCCATCCCCAAGTCATCTATCTCTGTTTTCCCCTCTCTTTTCCCTCTCCCCTGTCCTCTTCCATCCATATCCCTCCCCGCTGGCTTCACATTTCACTCCTCTGGTATCTCACAACCTTTTGTATCCTTTTCACCTCAACCTTTTAACACTTACTGCACCCATCTGCCAATCAAATCTCCATCACCTGTATCCATCTATCACTTGCCAGGCTTGGCCCCATTCTCACTTCTCTTTTCCAGCTTTCTCCCCCAAACTCCATCATCTGATGAAGGTCGTCTGTCCATTCCCTCCACCGATGCTGTCCAACCCACTACCTCCAGCACTTGATATTTTACTTTAGATGGCTCTGTGGTCAAACTCTTGAGACTGTGAACTTGCAATATCCACATCCTCAGAATTTCCTAAAGCAGTTTGCAACCTAAAATGTTGTCATGCGGAAAAGCAAAGTGACCAGTTTACTCAAACGTCAGGGTGGGAAACGCTTTATGTAATCTGTCTCGTTGTAATGTTAGTTGGAGGATCTTTTGTTAGTTAGGTCTGAAGAGAACTTAAAGAAGTGCCCAGGGACCTCTTGTGCCCACTTGGGAGGTCAGACAAAAGACTGCATCTCCAATGATGCTGCACAGCCTCGGTTGCTGCATTGGAGTGGCGGTCTAGATTTTGTTCTCGGGTCATGGGAACATACCTCGAGCTGGCAACCTTATCCCTCAAAACAAAGCGTAATACCATTGAATCTATGCCGAGACTTGTCTTGAATATTGATCGAAAACTGGATGACCATGTTTAGACAACATGATAAATGAGAGTTTATTTTAAGTAATAACACACTTCTGCGCCTGTGCCTTTAGAGATGTGTGATACAACTGGCTACAAACTTGGACTTGTATCTCGGGTCCCACAGTAAACACCTACTATGTTCTAAATTGTTTCCCAAATCGTCCCAAAGCTTCTCAAATCGTCCCTTATTCCTGGAAACATTTTGGAAAATCCCTCCCGCATTTTCACCAAAACCTCACATCTTTTCTAAAGTGTGAAACTTGGACTTGATCGTAGCTCATACTTCTAAATCAAGTCACAGTCTTGTTTACTGATTGTGGATGATCAGCCATGATCACATTGAATGGCGTGCTGGCTCGAAGGGCTGAATGGCCTACTCCTGCACGATTGTCTATTGTCTACTGCTTGCAACCGCTGGTTAAAAGCGATGAGTGATAAGTAATACAAGGAAAGATAAGTCTAAATGCTATAATATTGATCCAAACCCATTCATTTATTATCCCTACACTTTAATTATTGCCTCAGATTGCTTCGCTGGCACCAGATGTACAAATAGTTCATCCATGTCTAGTTATTCAACTGATTACAACTTTTCAGCTGTACTTTGTGAAAATATTAAAAATGCCTAGAACGTTGCTGTTTCTCTTTGCACTGAACACTTTTCCCTCGCCAGTGCATCAACAATAGACTATGCGTGCTTATTTACCAAAAAGTAATGGAAAGCTGGAATTCTAGTTCCCCAAATGCTGATAAACTAGAGACTCTAATTTAATTTTAAATTAGGTGTTTGACATGGGAATGTCAGACTATGGAACCAAGCTATGTATATGAAACGTTTTATCATAGAGCCCTTGACTCTATTATCCTTGATATAATTGAATTGTGGAATAGGCTTGAGCAGCTGAAAGGTCTGTCCGTGATGTTCAGGTATTCATAGAAAGTCATAGAATCATAGAAAGTAGGTGCGAGAGCAGACCACCAGGTCCATCGAGCCCGCACCGCCATTCGCTCATGGCTGAACACCAAACAAACAAACACCCCCACCCACAAACAGTAGACACAAGACACAGAACACAAGACACTACCCTCCCCTTTATAGCGCTATCACCCCTCCCCACCCCAAGAACCGAGTGATCTCCTGGGGGAGGCAAAAAAACGGATAAAAACCCAGGTCCAATTCGGGAAAAAAATCCGGGAAATTCCTCTCCGACCCCAATCCAGGCGATCGACACTTGTCCAGGAGATCACTCAGGTCTTACTATACTAACCCTACCTAGGTCCATATCCCTGCCCTCTCCCCGTAGCCCCTTATCCCCTTGGCAGCTAAAAAAACATCTATTTTAGACTTAAATATATTTAATGTTTCTGCTTCCACTGCTCCCTGGGGCAGTGAATTCCATAAATTAACCACCCTCTGGGTGAAGAAGTTCTTCCTCATCTCAGTTTTAAAAGAGCCCCCCCTTATTCTACAACTATGTCCCCTAGTTCTAGTTTCCCCGATCATTGGGAACATCCTCGGTGCATCCACCCGATCAAGGCCCCTCACGATCTTATATGTTTCAATGAGATCGCCTCTCATTCTTCTAAACTCCAAAGAGTAGAGTTCCAGCCTACTTAACCTTTCCTCATATGTCAATCCCCTCATTGCAGGAATTAATCTTGTAAACCTTCGCTGCACTGCCTCCAGGGCCAGTACATCCTTTCTTAAGTATGGACCCCAGAACTGTACACAGTATTCCAAATGTGGTCTCACTAATACTGTGTACAGCTGCAGCAAGACCTCCGTGTTTTTATACTCAATCCCCCTAGCAATAAAGGCCAAAACTCCATTGGCCTTCCTGATAGCTTGCTGCACCTGCATACTAACTTTTAGTGATTCATGTACTACTACCCCTAGATCCCTTTGCGTTGCATTACAGCGCAGCTCCTCCTCATTAACTGGTTTCATTTTGCTGCAAAGCTTTTTTGCTTTCTTGGTTTTGATTGCCCTCCTTATTTCCTTGTCTTGCTTAACGAAAGATGATGCAGCATTTCACCCCTGAGATAATTTGTTATTCCATAAACTGTTATGTCTTTCATTAGTGATTCTCTTTGTTCACCAATCTCATCTCTTCTTGTTCATGTAATTATTTTCATTGAATGACATGAAATATATGACATGGAACAGGGTATTCAGCCCAAGTAGTCCATATTAGCACTCTTGGTGCTTTCAAGAACTTTACATCCAACTCTTACCAGTAAATTTACCATATTCTCTTCTCCCACATAAGCTACATTATCCTTCAACAACTCTTTTCCGTTCACCTCAATCAGTCTCTACAGCAGCAAGTTCCACTGTACGTCTGGGGTAATTCCCTATTTCATTGTGAGGTATCCCTGATTCATGGCATCTTGTTTTGCCGTGGCCATATGCGGGAACACTGCTCAGGCTCACAAGAGTTACAGCACATGAACCTATTCGGCAAATTGAATCCAGGCTGGGTCTATGTAAAAGTAATCTAGCTGGACTCACATCCCCACAGTCTCCACAGAATTCCGGTTCGTCTAATCTTGGCAGTCATACACAACTGAGCTTGGAAGCATTGATGAAGAGCAACCTTAGAGTCCAAGTTCAACCTGCATTGCCGAGAGGGAGGAGGGGGACCCGCGCTGCTGAGAGCATGGGGGTACCGCCAAGAGCAACCCGATGGTGGCGTGGGGGGAGAGGGGGGGAATATGCTTTGAATGAAGCAGGGGCGGAAAACCCGGGGGGGCCAGAGGGGACACGTCCCCTCCATGTTTTGAGAGGTGGGGGACATCCCCAAATTTTTGTAATCCGGATTTTAAAATCCGGTGATCGAGGGTGCCGATTGGAGGAGAGAGACGTCGGTCAGCAGGCAATGGGGGCGGGACATGATTCAGCGCGATGATTGGAGGAGGGAGTAGGGTTGGGACTGAGGATAGAGTGCGATGATTGGAGGAGGGAGACGTGGCATAGACCTGCGCTTCATCCGTAGGCAGGATCGATCCCGGCCAGGTCTCCGGCGCTGTCCTGTCCCCTCCCGAGTACCCCCCCCCCAGAGAGGTCGGCAGCAAAGATCCTCCGCTATAGGATCTTTGGTCGGCAGTGAGACGGGCCAGCGCAGAGAAACAGCGCTAAACCCAGCTAACTCTGCCTGTCCCGCCAGGTGAGCTTACAACCCTTCCTGGACTTGCGGGAAATATGGCCAGCGCGGAGCAGTGCTGGTATCCCGTCAGTCCAGCCAGGGCTGTAGTTAACCTGGTGAGACAGGCAGAGTTGAGCTGCATTTAGTGCTGGATTGAGCCTCCGAAGCCTCGCGCGCGTGTGAGTGTGCGCATGCACGCGTGGCCGGCAAAAAAATTGTGTCCCCCATCCCCTCCATGTTTTGATAGCGAGTTCCGCTCTTGGAATGAAGGGAGGACCAGGCGGAAGGGGCTGCGAGAACAAAGGGGGGACCCGGCAAGGGGCCGCCCACGGCCATGTGCAGCGGCAAGCCTGGTTCATCGCTGCGAGCAGAAGATAAAACTGATTTACTTTTTTAACTTAGTCGGCGCCAGATATGTGGCGACTCTTGTGTACTGCCTAGGTGAGGTCTTCTGCATGGTTTTACCGGGTTGTATGTATAACAAAGAATTTCACTGTACCCACCCAGGGACACATGACAATAAAGTGTCATTGACTTGATAAAGTGTCATTGAATAGCTCCCAGAGAATAGCTGCACAAATAGATAGGGTAGTGAAGAAGACATTTGATTTGCTTACCTTCATAGGCAAGTGTATTGAGTATAAGAGTTGGGACATCATGTTGCAGTTGTTCAAAACATTGGCTGCGCTTGTAATATTGTGTGCAGTTCTAGTCACTTCACCATAGGAAGGATGTGGTCGCCTTAGAAGGAGTGCAGAACCAGGATAATGCCTGGAATGGAGGGCTTTAGTTACAGGAAGAGATTGGATAGGCTGAGGTTGTTCTCACTGGAGTGCAGGAGGCTGAGGGGTGACCTTACAGAGGGTTATCAAATCATGCAACAAAGATAGGGTGGATCACAGTCTTGTTCAAAGAGTAGGATGTCTAAAACTGATGGGCATAGGTTTAAGGTCTGAGGGGAATTATTTAAAAGTGATCTGACGGACACGTTTTTCAGTGGTGGGTACATGGAACAAATTACCGGTGAAGGTGGCAGAAGAAGACACAGTCACAGTGTTTGAAAAGCATTTGGACAAGTACATGGATAGGAAATGATTAGAGGAGTATGGGCTGTGCAGGAAAATGAGATTAGCGTAGATGTACATCTCAGTCAGCATGGACACGTGGACTGAAGGGTCTGTTTCTGAGCTGCACCACTCTCTGAGCTGCAGCACTCTATTCAGCTCCTTTCTAAGCAATAAAAATTGGATCTGTCTTCAAGCGGTGAATTTAAGACCCTAAACACCTACTATGTTCTAAATTGTTTCCCAAATCGTCCCAAAGCTTCTCAAATCGTCCCTTATTCCTGGAAACATTTTGGCAAATCCCTCCCGCATTTTCACCAAAACCTCACATCTTTTCTAAAGTGTAATTCCCCGAACTAGACAAACCAGTCACTTATGAAGGTTCATTATGACTTCTTTGCTGTGTGATCTTTGTCTCTATGAAACCCAGCATCATTTCTTCAATCTGCCCAGCTGCTTCAAACAGGTATCCACACACACACAACCGTTTCTCTTTGTTTTTGTAATTATTCCCTCATGTACATTGTATCTGTTCTTTCCTCAGGTCTGAGTTGCTTTGCCAACCTCTGTTTCTTAGATTTTATTAGATTAACTTAACTATCAGAATAAATTATAAAATGCTATTACTACTGGGAATTACCTAATGTTTAATCCTCAAACTATTTACTTAAATCAAATGTTTGCTTGAACTCAATAGGGCTTTGTTTATCACATTCCATTCATATACCACATATGTTTTTTTCCTGAACCACTTTTACTCACCTATTCCCTCTATGAGGAATTCCTCAAGGGCCTGAACTATATGGAGAGGTTTGGGAGGTTAGGAGTTTATTCTTTGCTCAGTAGGCTTTAAAGTGATCTTATAGAGGTGTACAGCTGAATTACGGTGTAAATCTTAAGCAGTCTGGAGTTAAAGCATGTACACGTATCACCACATTAGCAGAAAACATGGTTTATTGAATATTTAATAAGTGATGTAAATTCTTCAGTGCAGCTCTGTCAGATCAGTCCATTTCCAATGCTTCCTATTTCACTTACACTTTTAAAATCCTTTGCTCCAAGTTCTCCTTTAACCTCTCCTTCTTCCTCCTGAGACCGCTGGCCATCTGTCCAGAGAGACCCTTGTTGCCTGTCCCTGAATTTCTCCATTGCCTGATTCAAAATACACCACCATTAATATTCATGAAAGGCTCACCGCGAGGACCTGTGTTATTTGAGTGGTGTGTAATTACATCCAGTATGTAATAGCTTGTTAATTGTAGGGCTTCAGGAAGGAATTAAATGAAGATAAATAATTATGTAGCTCTGTAATTTTCACTGGCTCATTCATTGTTATAAAACTGTGAAGCCAAACGAAGCCACGTATTTACGCTGCTGCAGAATCTGATGGAAATATTCCATTGCGATAGTGTAACACAGGAAACCCAACCTGTTAATAGCACAGTTAAAACAAAAAGACCCCTAGTCTGCAGGTTTGCATCATTCCAGCCACTACATAACCAATTCGCTATCATGGAAAGTAGAGATTGAGAATCAAACTGTAGCGCTGCTCTGTAGACCATAAGAGGAATAGATCAGGTAGATGCACAGAGTCTCTTGCTCAGAGTAGGTGATTCGAAAACCAGAGGACATAGGTTTAAGGTGAGGGGGAAAGATTTAATGGGAACCTGAGAGGTAACTTTTACAGGCAAAGGGTGGTAGGTGTATGGATCGAGCTGCCGGAGGATGTAGTTTAGGCAGGTACTATTGCAACGTTTAAGAAACATTTAGACAGGTACATGGATAGGACAGGTTTAGAGGGATATGGGCAGGCAGATGGGACTTGTGTAGATGGGACATGTTGGCTGATGTGGGAAAGTTGGGCTAAAGGGCCTGTTTCCATGCTGTAAGATGCTATGGTAACCTGCTCCCATCAGCCCAAGTTACTATCTCTTGTAGCGGCATGATTTTTGTAACTATCGCCTGTTTCCTACCTCCCCAATTGTCATGCCCACGTCCGGCTATAGGTGGGCTGTCTGTCAGTTGGTGACAACTCAGCTGTTCACAGTCGCATCTCCACACCAACGTTCAACAAGAGTTGGCCTGTGATCTGGAGAAGGAACAAGTATATTTGTTCTTCTTTTGTCACCTTTAGCACCCTGACCAAACCCTCACCGAAATCAGACATTCAAGCACATAACATGGGTGAAAAATGGGCTGGAAAGCTATATACCTGATCACATGTATGAAGGACAACAAAAGTAAATGCAAACAGCAGGCTGAACCTTACAACCCAAGGAGTACAAAGTATATTAAGCTGAACATTGAATTGAACAAAGAACCTTACTGGACTTTAAGAAGATATAAAATGAGGAGTTGTCAACATAATGGATCAAGATTACTAAAGATATTCCAAGGGATATTGGATATGTCGGTGATATTGATTGTAGGTTGCTTCTGTTGAATGGGTCCTGCACGTTGACATACAAACTCCACATAGACAGCATTGAATGAATGAATGAATGAATGAATGAATGAATGAATACGTTTATTGGCCAAGTATGTACACATACAAGGAATTTGCCTTGGTGCTCTGTTCGCAAGTAACAACACGACATACAGTAAACCATTAAGAATAAAACATTAAAACATTAAGAATAAAACATTATAGATTAAACATGTGAATGAAATAAAATGCCAGAGCAAAATGAGGCAACAGACTTTTGAGTAGAGCTACTGCTCATGGAAAAAGCTGTTTTTATGTCTGACTGTGGCGGCTTTGACAGTCCGGAGTCGCTTTCCAGAGGGAAGTGCTTCAAAGAGTTTGTGGCCAGGGTGAGATGGGTCAGAGATGATCTTACCTGCTGGCTTCCTGGCCCTTGCAGTGTACAGTTCATCAATGGAGGGAAGGTTGCAACCAACAACCTTCTCAGCTGATCGAACGATTCGCTGCAGCCTCCGGATGTCGTGCTTTATGGCTGTGCCAAACCAGATCATGATGGAGAAGGTGAGAACAGACTCTACGATGGCAGTACAGAATTGGACCATCATTGCCTGTGGCAGATTGTGTTTCCTCAGCTGCCGCAGGAAGTACATCCGCTGTTGGGTCTTTTTGACTGTGGAGTCGATGGTGGCCTCCCATTTCAGGTCCTTGGAGATGATGGTTCCAAGGAACTTAAAGGACTCCACAGATGTGAATGTGGTGTTGTTGTTGGTGAGTGGAGGGAGGGGAGGGGGAGCTCTCCTAAAGTCTACAATCAATTCCATCATCTTAAGAGCATTGAGCTCCAGGTTGTTATGAAGGCACCAGGATGCCAACTGTGTCACTTCCTGTCTGTAGGCGGATTCCTCCCCATCCTGGATCAGTCCAATCAGGGTTGTGTTATCCGCAAACTTGAGAAGCTGGACAGAGGAGTCTGTGGAGGTGCAGTCGCTGGTGTAGAGAGAGTAAAGGAGAGGGAAGAGTACGCAGCCTTGCGGTGCTCCTATGCTGAGGGAGATCAGGATTGAATCTGGGTCAAGGGAGCTGGGAGGTAGCAGCTCTACTAGCTGCACCACTATGCAGGCCTCTAATTCAATCAATGGGGTTGCCAAGAATGAGGAAGGAGATGTAAGATAAATAGGGCTGATAAAAGAAGAACCTTCATACCGCCTGTTTCAATGCTTTAATTTTGGTGATTCTGCAATCAAACCTGTCAGACATTGATTACATTCCAATCTATCTTGTTTGTCAGGAAGACATTACCCTGTACAAATTGATTCTGTATTTTAACTGCCCTTCATTCATGGTCCCCCTTCCATTGAGATGTAACAGAAACACAACATAACAAAGACGGTTGTGAGATTGGCTCTTCTTTGATGTGAAATCCTTTCCAGGTAACAGTAACTCTTAGGTTTATTGCCAACAAAGAGCAAATGAATTTAGAATGAACTCAATCAGCAGTAACTACATTTTCAGTTTATTAGAAAAAGGAAAATACCATTCTTTGAATTTCTTGTGTCTGAAGTACAGGGTGTTACCTGCCCTTCTACACATAAGACCTGACTCTACTCCAATGACTACACATCTTCTGGAAAGTCCTTCATCCTTAGGTTCCACTCTGCTCAACCCAACCCTCCAGTAAATTAAGATCCTTTCCATCTGTATCTGACCACGAGTCCTCTCTAGTGTCTGGCAGAACCTTTTCCTGCCTTCCAATATACAAGGAAACCTTCGCTATACCAACATACCTTCACTATTTCAGCACTAATGCTGTGCTGTATCTAGACACCCACTTGACCCACCCTCTAGTACATTAAGAACACTGCACTCTTTCCAGTAACTGATTACCAACCCTCTTATACCCCTTTAGTATCTGACACTGTTTCCATCTTCTCAAACACAAGGAATTATTTGCTCTTCACTAAATCGACCCGGGTTCGATCCTTACCTCACATGCTGTCATTGTGTAGTTTACATGTTTCCCCTGTGACCACATGGGTTTCTTCCAGGCACTTCACACATCTCAATGTGGGTATGTAGGTTAAGTGGCCTCTGTAAATTGCCCCTAGTGTGCAGGGAATGGATGCACAAGTGGGATAACATAGAACTAGTGAGAACGCACGATTGATAGTCAGCGTGGACTCGGTGGGCCAAAGGGCCTGTTTCCATGTTGTATCTCGAAACTAAACTTGGCAACATTACCCATTTAAGGATCTGAGCACATCTTGACTCAACCTTCAATAGATCAGAAGTAATGTTCTCTTTAGTAAAAATGTTCGCAGCCTATGTCACACAAGGAATCATCTGTCGTCCAGCATGTTAGTGGCATTGCCAAGTGTCTGACCTCTCTTGTGCCTCACCCCACAGTACATCAGAAATCATTTGCACTGCATTATCCTCACCATTTCCCCTAGATAGGGCACCATTCTTTCCTACCCTCCATTTCCAAGGCATTATCTGCCTTCCTGGACCTCTTCAGTAACATTACCCTCCCCAAACACAGCCAAAACCACCCAACCCTTCTCTGTTTCAGGTGTTATTTGCCCTCCTGCATTTGGAAACTAATAACCCATTTTACTCCCAACTCCTTTCCAATCGCCCCACTAGTACCCAGAGAGTACTTTACATAGTATTTAATTACAGAAACCATTTACCTTTCAGCATGCGGCAATAATAGGAGACTCGGTAGTCTGAGGTGCAGATTTTAGTTTGAATGTTTTAAAGTCCACCGTCTCAGATGGTTTCCTGCCTCTCAGGCATCAGTAGCGTAGGCACTACTATTACTGTTACCTTGTTTGAGGCTCTGCTAATGATGTTTTGAGAATAATTATTCTGTATTGACATGGTGTCTCTGTTGATGACATGTTGTGCTGCTTGTTCATTTGATGTAGAGTACCTTCTGTTTGCTGAAAGTAGTGTGCAGTGTTTTTTTTCAACTGATGTTGCATTAATTTGCCTGTTTGTTGATGGTGCATTATGTTGCCTGTTTGTTGATGGTGCATTATGTTGCCTATTTATAACAAGGGGATTGTTCTACTTCTGGTGCATTGTGCCGTTTATGGTTGCAGCGTTTTGCAATGAACATACCGGGAGAGACGTTTGCTTCTTTTTATTGATGGTGCATTGTGGTGCCTGTATAATGACAGTGCATTGTCCTATTCATTAATGGAATGCTGTGCTGTGATTTATTCACGGGAAGCGCTGTTATATTTTTTCTCATTACATTGTGTGTCTGTATATTGTTGGTCGCTTGTCTCTGAAGCTGGGAGGGAGCTTTTTAGTTTTATTGATGGTGCAATGCACTATCCGTTTCTTTGGAGGGCTCTCTGCTTCTTCATGGTACATTGTTTTAGTCTGCTTATTGATAAGCTGTTTGTTTGTGGATGACAATGCATTTGTTAGATGTTCATTGATAAAATGCGCTGTGCTAAAGGATTATTATCAGGCAAAACACTGGAGTGATATCACTAATGCTGCCTCGGGAAAATCCTTATCCTGGCAGAGAATTATGTTCAGCCTCCTCACCCAGGTTCAATAGACAATAGGTGCAATTCGGCCCTTCGAGCCAGCACTGCCATTCACTGTGATCACGGCTGATCATCCACATTCGGTACCCCGTTCCTGCCTTTTCATCATATTCCCTGACTCCGCTATCTTTAAGAGTTCTATCTAACTCTCTCTTGAAAGCATCCAGAGAATTGGCCTTCACTGCCTTCTGAGGCAGAGAATTCCACAGATTCACAACTCTCTGGGTGAAAATGTTTTTCCTCATCTCCGTTCTAAATTGTCTACCCCATATTCTTAAACGGTGGCCCCTGGTTCTGGACTCCCCCAACATCGGGAACATGTTTCCTGCCTCTAGCGTGTCCAATCCCTTAATAATCTTTTGTTTCAATAAGATTCCCTCTCATCCTTCTAAATTCCAGAGTATACAAGCCCAGCCGCTCCATTCTATCAACATACGACAGTCCCGCCATCCTGGGAGTTAACCTCATGAACCTACGCTGCACTCCCTCAATGGCAAGAATGTCCTTCCTCAAATTTGGAGACCAAAACTGCATACAATACTCCAGGTGTGGTCTCACTAGGGCCCTGTACACATCCTACATTCCCAACGTTGTTGCTGTAATTAGTCAATCGGCACCAGTGAGTTACCAACGCTGTTTGCATCCCTGATACCAGAATGCCTCAACTGATGCTCTACTCTTCCACAATAATATGTTACCAGGCAGGAAGATTATAGGTTGCAGAGTGATGTGTGGGGAATGGGACTGATGGGTGTGTTCTGTGAGCTAGCAAAGACTCGATGTGATGAATGGCCTTATGTATCATGAGAAAATATAAGAAACTAAAAGAATCAAGATTGTTTTCAAATCTCCTTGGGAAAAGTGCAACATCTGCTCTGAATCTAGGGAAGCCCTGGCCCATGACTGCTCAATGAGAAGCAGCAGCATTCAGCTTGGCATCGAGGACCATTAATCTGTGTACAGGAAGCACACACAAGTCCAGTTTAAATGGTCCAGGAGTCATCACCAGCAGCCTCTCAAATTCTTCCAGCCCCACTTGAACCTCATCAATTAGCTTAGAGCCCACAGAAATGGAGTGGAAGTGAGATATTCTCAACCCTGATGGAGGGGCCAAGGAGAAGGATTACTACGGTTACTAACACTTTACCCTTTCCTCTTTCAGAGTTTTCCTTTCATAACAGTAAATGATTCTGGTTCTATAGTCATTCACTGTTGCTCTGAATGCCTGAAGCCTGGTACCTAGTTAATCCTTTTTGCACATCCTCGATCGCCTGTGTCTTCATCCTATTCCATTCACCAGTGCTTTCAGTGTATAAATTTGTATAAAATCAGTCATGTGCATTTGTCTGTTCTGTTTGGAACAGGAGCAGGTCTGTTAAACTGAGAATGATCATTATCAAAGGAACAGTAATCTCAGTGTTGTCCAATCCACATCAGCCTTTCCTGTAATTGCACTTCCAGTTGGAAACTGGATACCAAATCAGGATTAAGAACAATGGCTGTTTTACTTGCTCCCTCATCCTTGGTCATAAGTTCATGTCATAGGAGCAGAAGTAGGCCACTCGGCCCATCGAGTCTACTCTGCCATTCAATCATGGCTGATCTATCTTTCCCTCTAAACCCCATTCTCCTGCCTTCTCCCCATAACCCTTGACACCCTTACCAATCAAGTATCTGCCAATCTCCTCCTTAAAATTATCCAAAGGCTTGGCCTCCACAGCCATCATTGGCAGTGAATTCCACAGATTCACCACCCTCTGGCTAAAGAAATAATCTCCTTTCTAAAGGAACGTCCTGGTCCAGGAGGTACTGTGACCCACAGAAGGTTAACAATCCTTGCCATATCAGACCGAGTAATTTAACTGAATGGAGCTTCCTTCTGAGCTGAACAGACATGCACTCCATTCCCATCTGTTGTGGTTTTATCTTGCTTCTGGATTTTCCTGGTAATCTCTTTCGATTGCAATGTTTTGGATTAAAAGTTCAAATCTCTTAGGTTTTCAAAAGCGTCCCTGGCACCCATGAGATGCAGTACAACAGCAAGAGCTAACAGCTTTTCTCACTACTCAAGCTACAAGCTGAATACAATGTTAAAGTGTAGAATAAGAACAATAAATAATTTTATTTTTTTCTCTCAAAGTCTGTACTCCAGCTATTCAAGCAGGCAGCTCAATAGCACCGTTGAAGGGTAGTGAGGGATGGGCAACAAATACTGGTTATACTTGAACTTTCAACTTAATGTGTTATAAAATCACGGCACTGGCGAGAACAAATGTGATCAAATGAAATGTACGCCCTTCAGTATCTGGTCCCTTACAATTTTGCAACAAATTTGGAACAGGAACAGGTCCTTTAAATGGAGAATTATCACTGTCTATGTGCAACCACTACAGAGCTGACATACATCACACACACATGCACGCGTGCACACGCACACCTCCCCCTCCCCCCCTTCAGCCCCCAATATTTTCAAATAAAGGTTAATGGAGTAACAGCATCTGACATTTTAATTTAGCACAATACACGATTTTATATTCAAGTCTGACATCAAACATTAAAGTCTGTAAACACCATTGCCATTGTTTTGGACAGAAGTTACTGATAATGGTTCTGCTGGTGTCATTTGAAGTCCCTCTAGCTTTTCTCATAGCCACCGATTCCTCACTTGCACCTTCATCCCTGTGGTCATTTTATCTCTTACCTTCTACTGCTGTAGATATTCCATAAAAACAGCAGGTGGGGTGTACAGCCACTCGAGCATGCTCTGCCACTCAGTTAGATTGAGCTCGATTGTGTCCTCAAATCCTTTTTCCTGTCTGATCCATATTTCTATTGATTCCTTTGAAACATCCGTAAATATACCAACTTCAGTTAATGGGTGAGTATTTGCTGCCCTGGGGTTTGGGTGTCCAATTGTAAAGATTTGGAAGCCACAGCAGAACAAATTTCCTCCTGAACTTATGCCCACCATTTCTAGACTCTTCAGTTAGAGAAAATAGCCTTTAATCATCTGCCCTATCAATCCATCTTACACTGCTAACTAGCACCATTGCTTTCATTCATCCGCCGTCGCCATTGTCTTCTTTTGTAGCTTATTCTACACTTAGCCTTGATCAACCTCCTTAGTTTTCTCCTCAAAATACTCAAATCACATTTATAGGACAGAATTTTCACTGCTCAGAACTGTGCTGACTTTCCCTAATTGTCCCTGCTTTTCCAAGTGAACATAAATCCCATTCCTCAGAATCTTCTCCAACAACTCCCTTGCCAGAGATGAAAGACTCACCTGCCTGTAGAATCCAGGCTATCCCTTATGTTCTGTCTACACAAGGGAACAACATTAACTATCCTCCAGTCTTCTGGCATATCACCAGTAAGGTAACAAAGATGCATAAATCTCTGTCAGAGCCCCAACAACTTTCTTACTTCCCTTAGCATCGCGTAATTGATCCTGTCCAGCATTGGAGATTTATTCATCCTAATGTGCTCCAATATGTCTTGCACGTCCTCCTTCCTGATACAACTGTGCTCTAGAATATCAGTGTACCCCCTCTCTACCTCTCCAACCTCCATGTCCTTCTCCCTGGAAAATACCAATGAAAAGTGTTAATTTAGGATCTTGCTCATATCTCCTGGCTCCACACAATTACCCGTCGCCCTTGAAGGGACTTATTCCTTCTTTAGTTACCCTCTTGCATCTAATATACTTGCGAAAGGTTTTCTTCTCCTTAATGCTTTTTGCCAAGGTCATTTCATGGCCTCTTTTTGCCTTCCTGGTTTCTTAGGCTTTCTCAGATATCCTGGATATATGATTGTTGGCTTTTGAAAGGGGAAATTGGGAGACCCTAAACCAGTGGTTATTGGTGGGTCAGTGGCGGAGAGTTAGCAGCTTCAAAGTCCAGGGTGTTAACAGCTCAGATGTTATGCACATCGATGCAACCATGAAGGCAGCTTTCTTACAAGTTTAAAGAGATTCAGAATGTCTCTGAATATTAACAAACTATGCAAATGTTCTGCATGAGGTATCCTGACTAGTTGCATTATGGCCTGGTACAGCAATTCCAATGTACAGCAATACAAGAGGTTGCGGAGAGTGGTGTACTCGGCATGTTCCATCACGGACACAGAGAAAGCATGTAAGGTGCTGCCACGAGAAAGTGGCATCTATCATCAAGGATCCCCACCATCTGGGCCGTGCCCTTTTCTCACTGCAACCATCGTGGCAGGAGGTGCAGAAGCCTGAAATCCCACACCCTCTGCTTCAGGTTCTTGCAGCATCTCACACAACTCTTACCCTACCCCTACAACGGAACACAGCGCCTCTCCGCTTACACTAATTTATTTCCTAAATATATTTTTGCAGTAATGTCTTTTTTTGTACAGTCTTTCATTTAAAATTTTGTTTGTAAGTTATGTTTTTTTTTCATGTTTCCTGAGTCTATGTGCCCTATGTGTGTTTTTCATAGCATCTTTAGCTCACTGTAGTGGTGCATGTGGCAATAAACTTTAAACTTCACAGGAGGAGTATACCACTCTGCTGACTGCCATTCCTATACCTCGAGCTTCCACTGGGTTTTAAAAAAAGATCTTACCTCGATGTGCCAACACCTCCCTCGTCAAAGCCCCTGAACTTCAACCTCAAGCTCAGCATTTCAACCTCAAACAGCTCTCAGCAACATGGCCACTCCAACTAGAGCTGGCCTCCCTTTTATATTCTGCTCCACAATGCCAGGCTTGCTGGTAGGAAAACAATAACAAATCACTTTTCCTTACCTTGCACTGGCTTTGTAAACTTCCTCCTTCAACGTGATGCTAGGCTTGCTGGTAGGAAAGAATCCAAAAGGATTGGAAGATCCGAGAGAGGATACAGAAGATGTTTCCAGGGATGGCTGGTTTCATCTGTAAGGCTGGACTGGAGATGCCGGTGTTCTTGGAGCACTGTTGTGCTGAGAGGAAACATCAGGTTAAATGGAGGGAAGGTGTTCCCACTAGCAGATGGTGCAGGAACCCACATGAAGGGCAAAAGAAACATGGGGACCTGAGAAGTATTTTTATTTTGCAGAGAGTGGTTATGATCAGGAACTGACCACCTTTAAAGTGGGCATGAACAGTCATTAAGGGGTTTCAAAAGTAAACTAAACAGACACTGGCAAATAACTTGCGGAGATAAGAGAAGAGGGCAGATGAATGGGGATGAATAGATCGATCTGCGTAAACCAACCTGATTTCTAAGGGCTTCCTTCTGTGGGTCTACAATTCTACGATTATGGTACGATTATAGTACCCCAAACAAGATCAATATTTGTTACCCATTGTAAATTGGTTTTGAAAAGATATTGGATGAGCTGGTACAGACCTTGTAGCAAAGACGTTGCTGTAGTGTAGTGATATTAGTGATGACTCTGTTAGGGCTGTGTGTGTGTGTGTTTTGCTTCTGTTTAATGAATGGTAACTTGAAAGGTTCTCCCACCGGGTATAAATAGAGGAATAGCTCTTGGCAGCAGTACCAGCAGCAGGGGTAGAAAAACTCACAAAGATGTTAATTTTCTCTCAGCTTTTATTGGCTGACCTATTGCTTGTTGTCCAAGACTCAGTGTGCAATCAGCCAAGCTATCCTTACACAACATGCAGATGAGACGTACACACATTAAATAGGGTTTGCTTAAGTCTCGATCATTTTATCATTTACTGTACAATGACAAGTATTTATCAGGCAACTGGAGACACACATCCTGCCGAGGGTCACTTCAAATGCCGGCGTTCGTCTGCGCAGAGGCTTATTTTGCATAGTTTGTTTTGGCAGATTGAATGCGGCTGCCGTGAGTCCGGAACGACGTCAACACTGCGACCGGTTCCTTCGAAGGGGAAGCTGTGACTGGGTTTATATGTTCAGCACACGGGAGCGGGTCTGAAACACTGCCGAGGAATTTGATGATGGCGATAACTTTGTCTTCACCACTGGCTCCTTTTGAATAAATCAGAAAGAGTTAAGGAAAGCAAGTGAAGTAGCTTGCAGCAGTTCCACTGTGCCTTTCGCACCAAAACAAGATGCAGTCAATAAATCACCATGAAGTATGGCCACTGCTGCTTGATAGGCAATGACCAATCTTTAGTTTAGTTTTGAGGTACAGCGTGGAAATGGGGCATTCAGCCCACCGTCTCTGTGCCAACCAATGATCACCCGTACACTAGTTCTATCCTACGCTAGGACACTTTAAAGAAGCCAATTAACCTACACACCAATGTACAATAGAACTGCAGATGCTAGTTTAAATCAAAGATAGACACAAAATGCTGGAGTAACTCAGCAGGACAGGCAACATCTCTGGAGAGAAGGAATGGGTGACCTACAAACCTGCTCATCTTTGAAATGTGGGAGGAAGCCGGTGCACCCGAGGGATACCCACGTGGTTACAGGGAGAACGTACAAACTCCGTTCAGACAGCACCTGTACTCAGGATCGAACCCAGGTCTCTGGTGCTGCAAGGCAGCGACTCTACCGCTGAGCCTTTGTGCCACCCTAATGACACAGTATGTAGTGCAAGACAGCATATTACCAGATAATCCACATGGGTTGACACAGAGTCCTGGAGCAAGTCAACAGGTCAGGCAGTATCTCTGGAGAACAAGGATGGATGATGTTTTGGGCTGGGACCCTTCTTTCGACTGAAGAAGGGTCTTTATCTGAAACGTCAGTGGATATGTTTAAGGCAGAGATAGACAAATTCTTGATTTGAATGGATGGGGAGAAAGCAGGAAAATTGGATTAGGAGGCAGAGATCAGCCATGATTAATGGGGGAGTAGACTCAATGGGCCAAATGACCTAATTCCACTCATAACTTGTGTACATCACGTTGTAGAGAAATGCTGCCTGGCCCGCTGAGTTACTCCAGCACTTTGTGTCTATCTTTGGTATAAACCAGCATCTGCAGTTTCTTGTTTCTACTGTAATGTACATGTGTTGTGTGGGATGAGGGTTAACTATTAGCCCAGTCTATGGGAAAATAATCTTCCTGGGATATTTTACAACCAAGCGACTAGCCACCCAGAACCTCACGGGTTTGGAAGTGCAAACGTATTATTAACTCGTTAGTCCATTTCTTACCAGAGGGCAAGAGATGAGCTGATTTTGAAATGGAAATTGTGAACTAATAGTCCATTTTACATCTCTCAAGGTCACTGCTTCCATAGGCTTCAACATTCATGTCACTGCTGACTTCCTTGTGGAGGCCTTGCAATGCAGTGGTTAGTGGGGTGGGCAGGAGGTAAAACACACGCTGGAAACTCAACTGAAAGAAATGCCCTGAAATTAGTTATGAATAAGCCCCTGTGTCCTGGAGACCCACTGTTATACTGGTGCTTCCCATCACTATATGCAGTGGGCTTAACTCAATATCCTGCAGTCTCAGCTCTTGCTCCCCCTCCTCCCATTCGTAACAAGGACAGAGTCCCCCTTGTCCTCACCTTCCACCCCATCAGATGTCGCATACAGCAAAATAATCCTCCAACATTTTCGCCACCTCCAACAGGATCCCACTAATGGC
The DNA here is from genome assembly GCA_038087875.1 of Malacoraja senta. NCBI lineage: Eukaryota > Metazoa > Chordata > Chondrichthyes > Rajiformes > Rajidae > Malacoraja > Malacoraja senta. The sequence goes on from CM075984.1 coordinate 33,790,043, forward strand.
CACATCTTCCCATCTCCACCCCTTTCTGCTTTCCGCAGAGACCGTTCCCTCATACTCCCTGGTCAATTCGTCCTTTCCCACCCAAACCACCCCCTCCCCAGGTACTTTCTCTTGCAACCGCAGGATTTGCAACACCTGTCTCTTTACCTCCCCCCTCGACTCCATCCAAGGACCCCGCCAGTCTTTTCAGGTGAGGCAGAGATTCACTTGCACCTCCTCCAACCTTATCTACTGTTTCAGCTGTTTCAGGTGTCCTCCTGTATATCGGCGAGACCAAGTGCAGGCTTGGCGATCGTTTTGCTGAACATCTCCGCTCAGTTCGCCTTAACCTACCTGATCTTCCGGTAGCTCAGCACTTTAATTCCCGCTCCTATTCCCAATCTGACCTTTCTGCCCTGGGCCTCCTCTATTGCAGTGAGGTCCGGCACAAACTGTAGGAACAGCACCCCATATTTCACTTGGGTAGCTTACACCCCAGCGGTATGAACATTGACTTCTCTAACTTCAAATAGCCCTTGCTTTCCCTCTCTCTCCATCCCTCCCCCTTCCCAGTTTTCCCACCAGTCTTACTGTCTCCGACTACATTCTATCTCTGTCCCACCCACTCCCCTGATGTCAGTTTGAAGAAGGGTCTTGACCCGAAACGTCACCCATTCCTTCTCTCCAGAGATGCTGCCTGTCCTGCTGAGTAACTCCGGCATTTTATGTCTACCAACAGAACTATTGATTGGAGAGCCGAATGTACAATTTTCACGGTTCAGCTTTTGAAAAGTTTACACGTCAGCAAGGACACCCAGATCCTGCTGCCAGGTCAGTTCATTAGCGGGTTGGGAAATGCAAAGCCTGTCATAGATACATAGATACATAGAAAATAGGTGCAGGAGTAGCCATTCGGCCCTTCGAGCCTGCACTGCAATTCAATATGATTATGGCTGATCATCCAACTCAGTATCCCGTACCTGCCTTCTCTCCATACCCCCTGATCCCTTTAGCCACAAGGGCCACATCTAACTCCCTCTTAAATATAGCCAATGAACTGGCCTCAACTACCCTCTGTGGCAGAGAGTTCCAGAGATTCACCACTCTCTGTGTGAAAAAGTTTTTCCTCATCTCGGTCTTAAAGGATTTCCCCCTTATCCTTAAGCTGTGACCCCTTGTCCTGGACTTCCCCAACATCGGGAACAATCTTCCTGCATCTAGCCTGTCCAACCCCATAAGAATTTTGTACGTTTCTATAAGATCCCCTCTCAGTCTCCTAAATTCTAGCCAGTATAAGCCAAGTCTATCCAGTCTTTCTTCATATGAAAGTCCTGACATCCCAGGAATCAGTCTGGTGAACCTTCTCTGCACTCCCTCTATGGCTATAATGTCCTTCCGTCACTTCTGTCACCTAAAGAAGTGTGTGAGGTTGCTGGTTGCTGAGAGTTAGGCATCCTGCTCACTGATATTTGCAGCGTGTACATTTTGAAGCAACCATTGCCTTTGAGATGATGTATCTTTTCAGAAGTGGAGTTTAAAGCTTCCTTCCAGTCATGCTGCCGTCCTCATCTCTCCACCTGTAAAGAGCTACCTCTTGCTGATAATGGGCTGTGCAGGCACTCGTTACCATGGTTATCTCATCAAGTGCTTGTATTTTGCACACTGCCATTACACAATGCTCCCTGACACTTTTCTCAAGGGCACATGTATAAAATGTGACCGAGAAGTAACCTTTAAGCTCCTAGCATCACAAATCAGTTGATTCCTCTGTGAGCGTCTCTGATCACTAGGAGATAGATCACTGCAAAGCCCAAACTGGGCATTCAGCAAACCTTCCAAAGTCAGCACTTCCAGCACTGGTTAAACTAGAAAACCCTCTGCTAAAATAATTTCTGAGTAAAGAAAAACAAGTTCACTGTGTCCTGAAGGTTGTTTGAAATGAGCTCACAGGATACAATGATTACTGATCTTTCTGGGGGAAAAATCAAAATGAGAGCCAAGGAATTGCAGATGCTGGTTTACAGGAAAGGCACCAAGTGCTGGAGTAACTCAGTGGGTCAAGAAGCATTCGCTGAAGAACATGGATAGGTGGTTTTTCAGGTTGGGACCCTTCTTCAGACACATGTCTTTTGTTAGTGAGAAAATTTGCACAGCAAATCCTTGAGAGATACTGTTTTGCCAATGTCTAGATCGTTATCATTCATTAGCACTGCCCTATTTACTTTGCACTGACAGTGATTCTCTCTGAGCCTTGCCATTATATTTAAAACTTGTTATATTTGCATTTTAATTCCCCACTGAAAAGTTGAATCTGGTAATGAGGACTGCAGACATTTTTTTTTAGCTGGGTATTAAACCTATGTCAATCAACTTCTCTGACCTGAGACCTAAACAATTTTACGGCATCATTTCTCCATGCATAATTTGTTCATAGGCAGTTTTTAAATATTGCTTTCAATTATGAATTTAAAAAAAACATGCATGAATTCTAAGAGCATAAAATGCTGGAAACACTCAGCGGATCAGGCAGCATCAGTGGAGAATGAAGCAGAGCCAGCAGTTATTGATCTGAAATGGTAAATATTTATTTCTCCACAGAAGGGCAGCACGGTGGCGCAGTGGTAGAGTTGTTGCCTTACAGCTCTTGCAGTGCCAGAGACCTAGGTTCGATCCTGACTATGGGTGCTGTCTGTATAGTTTGTATGTTCTCCCCGTGACCGTGTGGGTTTTCTCCAAGATCTTTGGTTTCCTCCCACACTTCTAAGATGTATAGGTTTGTAGGTTAACTGGCTTGGTATAAATGTAAATTGTCCCTAGTCTGTGTAGGATAGTGTTAATGTGCGGGGATCGCTGGTCGGTGCAGACTCGGTGGGCCGAAGGGTCTATTTCCACGCTGTATCTCTAAACTAAAGGGCAGCACAGTGATGCAGATCCTGATCTCGGGTGCTGTCTGTTTGGAGTTTGCATGCTTTCCCTGTGGCTGTGTGGATTTCCTCCGGGTGCCCCAGTTTCCTTCCACAACCCAAGACGTGCAGATTTGTAGATTAATTGGCCTCAGTAAATTGCCCCAAGCGTGAAGGGATTCGATGCAATAGTGGGATAACAATGAATAATTGTGAACGGGTGATTAATGGTTGCCGTGTACTCGGTGGGCCGAAGGACCTGTTTCCATGCAGTATCTCTCTAAACTAAGATGCTGTTTGATCTGCTGAGTAATTCCAGAATGTTCTGCTTTTATGACAAATCAGAATGTTCTATTTCCTTTGTTCGTTTTTATTCCTCTCTCTTAAATCAGATACTGAAGGGAAAGATAAATTAATTATTCTTAATTCCCCAAGCAATTACCGCAATTTCTTTCAGTACTAAAATATAAGTGGTTAAGGAGTAAGCGAATGCCCCCTATATTCAGGGAGGTCACAGATTCCCAATTGCTGTTACCACACTGTTCTTCACTCCCCTGTCCATCAAGTAACTCAGCGGGTCAGGCAGCATCTCTGGAGAAAAAGGATAGGTGATGTTTTGGATCATGATCCTTCTTCATTCTCGGACACGTTAGGCTACTGTGGCTGGAAATTTGGAACAACGGGTGATAATGGCAACTAGAGGCAGGGCCTCATCACATACTATTAACATTACTCTTCTCCAACACAAAAATGCAAAGAACTGCAGTTAATGCAGTGCCACATTAACGAGTCGCACACAGCAGCGAATTTGTGATTTCCCAATTAATTTCTGAGCATTGAATAGTCCAGGGAATAAAAATACATCATCAGCTGCAACCATCTGCGATCAGACATCACCTCCTCCCCGCTTTCACGACTGACTTGATTGTTCCATACCTCACCTGGTTAGCCTTCCATCTTCTACTCTTTATAAACAGATGCCCTGCCGACCCTCGTCTATGAGTATTTCGCACTGTCAATTAACACACCAATCCTGTGCTCACTGACCAACAATGGTCCATGTCCGAAAACACCTCAATTTTAAAAATATCAAATCGCTCCTTGACCCTTCTCCTGACTATTTCTGTAAATCTATTCCATCTTCTAGAGATCTTATGCTCCTCCAATTCTGGTCTCTTAAATATCTCCTTGTTGTAATCTCTCTACTATTTAGTATTTAGACCTTCAGTTCTGGAATGCCTTCTCTAAAGTTTCGAGTTCCCTCCTGCATTCTTCTTTTTGACAACATCGCCTAAAACCTCTCTCTAGCCATCTTTGCTAATGTTTCCACCTGCTAAATATTATCTGAAAACACTCCTGTGAAGAGGCTTTGGACAATTCACAGGCCCTCTCCAACTTACAAACGCTTGACTTATGGACACCTTGTATACACAAACGAGTGTTTGGAAGACCAGTGGGTTGATTTGCCAGCTGCTGCAGGCTGCATGTATCCTCTGCCTTCTCTCCCCACCCCGCCTCCCTCACTCGTCCGCCATCCCCACCCACCCCACTGAGCCACAACAATCGGGAGCTGGGCCAAGCCGGCAGAGCTGGGAGAGCTGTGCAGATTCAACACTCACTCACTGAGTCTGTGAGGCCAGATGGTGACCACTCTTCCCATGCCCGCAACCTCCCGTCGCTGTTCTTTTAGCGGAAGAACACTTCATATTCTGCCTGTGTAGTCTGCAATCCAACAGCATGAACAATAAATTCTTCAATTTAAAGTAACCTTAACGCCCTTTATCCTTGTATCTGCCTTGGTCTTCCCACTCCTTCTTCCTACCTTAATCTCCTTATAAGTCACCTTATTTATTTCCTCCCTCCCCCCACTGGATCCCCATTCACCGGTTATGGTACATCCCATCCCTCCCTCTATTGTTCCCATCTGTCACCACCCCTCCTTAGTTAGTTCCATTCTTTGCCTTCCTTTCCTGTCAGATTCCACTGCTTGTACCTAAATCTATGCATCGCTCACTTGCTATCTCTTGCCCCACACCCCTTTCATTCTTCTTCACACTGGCTACCTCCCCTCCACTTTTTCAGATGAGATGAAGTGTCTCAACCGTTCATTTTCCTCCACAGATGCTGTCTGGGTCTCTGAGTTCTTCCAGCTGCTCTTTTTTTTTCTTGTGAGAGATACTCGGCTCATGTCCCTGCTATTAATTAGGTCGGTTGTATACTGGATAGATGCTAATCAGTCTTGGCATTCACACCATGAAGGTTGGTGACATCAAAGATTATGAATATTGAATAATTAAGGACACAAAACTTCAAGTCATTGTACATTGCCACTCCAATCCTTCTGAACCAGCAATGTTTCAGCAGGTGGTTAATCTTTAAAAGCAGCAATAAACCCTCAGTAAAACACCAAACCCTAGATTGGAGTTCGCTGAATGGAAAAAGACAATTATAAAAATAATCAAGCCGATTTTAATTTAACCACTGGGCCGTATCAAAAGAATGAGAGCGAAAGGGTATTATAGTTCAGCAGATTTCAACTGAAAACAAAGTGTGGCAAAGTGCAAAACACGCATTGAATAAATATCACCTGTTTTCAACCCTGTGTGTAATTAATTTAATTATTAAACTTGAAGAACAAGAATCCACTGAAAGACTGCAGCAAAATTGAAATGGCAGACAACTAGAAATATACTCTGTGGTAGCACTGTAGGGTATTAAAACATCCTTTATTGAATGGATTAACATGTACTTACTGAGCTCTCGGTGTTTGTGACATTGCCCATCTCTGACACTGAAGCTATTTGGTTCTGAGACTTGCTACTTGCGACCTGAAGTGGTTCACTGCGTCGGAAGGCATCCTCTGTGAAAGCTGCCCGGTAACTGCTCTCGAGGACAATCTTATCTCCTGGGGGAGAGTACACCTGCCTTGCCTTCACGGGTTTGGCAACTTTAACTCCAGTCCAGGGCTGGAACTCCTGTCTGAAACAAAGAGTAGGTTTATATCAGTGTTACTGCCTGCTACCTTCAAATGTCAACAGTCAGCAAACCCACGTCTGTCTTTATCCCCAAGGGTCCAATTAATCGATTTCTGTTATTCCTGGATCTGAGCACGATATTGTCCCTGAAGATTATTTTATCTCTATCTAAGGAAGAAGGAGAAAGGCACAACTTGCAGCCTCCAACCTAATCATTAACCTCAGATTCCACCCTGTTCCCTCGATACAAATAAAATAGATTGTTCATAACTTCTCTTGATCCGGAGCAAAGATTTTAATCCTATATCTTCACCTTCACAGCTATGACTTACTTCTGCAACGCTCCCCATCTCTGGCTCTGGCTTGTGCCAATATTTAGCTTAGAGATACAGCATGGAAACAGGCCTTTCGGCCCACCGGGTCCATGCTGACCATGATCACCAGTACACTAGTTTTATCCTAGACACTAGGGATCATTTACAGAAGCCAATTAACCTATAAACCTGCACGACTTTGGAATGAGGGAGGAAACCAGAGCACCCGGAGAAAACCCACGCGGTCACAGGGAGAACGTGCAAACTCCACACAGTCAGCACGAGGTGAGGATTGAACCTGGGTCTCTGGCTCTGAGGCAGGAACTCTACCATAGTGCCACTCTTACCGACATTTTTGTTATCAATTACTATGCTCCGTCGGGTAGGTTTTCTTCCATCCTTTGGAATGGTAAACGCAAAACGTTTTCACCCAAAATCTGGTCAACGACACTCCTGTTCTTGCTAACGTACATTGGCTCCTAACCCCATAAAGCTTTTATTTTAAAACATGTAACTTAAAACATGTAATATGTAAAATCCCTGCCTCTCCCTACCTCTGTAACCACACTACACAATGTCTGTGCTGAACATGATGCCCAGAGCATTACTTACCCACCTGCATCTAACCCATATCCCTCCATTCCCTGCATATCCATATGTCTATCGACCACCATACCTGGTAGCACGTTTCAGGCACTACCCATCCTCTGTGTAAAAAAAACTTGCCCCCACATCTCCTTCATACTTTGCTCCCCTCACCTTAAAGCTCTGCCCTCTAGTATTTGATTTTTTTTCATTCTCGGGAAAATAAGATTCTGACGATATCTAAAAGATATCGACCCCATTTTATGCCTCTCATAATTGTATATACTATCAGGTCTTTCCGTAACCTCGGGTGTTCCAGAGAAATCAATCCAAGTGTGTCCAACCTCTCCCTGTAGCTAATACCCCTTAATCCAGGCATCACTCTAGTAAATCTCCCCTGCACCCTTTCCTGAGCCTCCGCATCCTTGCTGTCATGGGGCAACCAGAACTGCACGCAATACTCCAAATGTAGCCTGACCAAAGTCCTATAAAGCTGTATCATGACTTCCTGATTCTTAGACTCACTGTCTGAACCTATGAGAGCAAGAATACCATATGCTTCATTTCCCGCTCTATCTACTTGTGTTGCCACTTTCAGGGAGTTACGGACTTGGACCCCAAGATCCGTCTGTATATCAATACTATTGATTATATCAATATATTATATGGTAATATTGGTGCCTGGTTCCAGCAGGAGTTTACAGAGATGTAAAGGGTAAAGATGTGGCTCTAAATTTGTAAACATAGTATATCGCTATGTAATCTTTTTATTTTAACTTCCTTCGTTTTAGGTTTCAAAGGTTCAAAGGTCAGTTTATTGTCATATGTACCAACATATGTACCATATGTACAGTGAAATTTGATTTAAACAAGGTGAATGGAAATGTATGCTCCATAAATTAATTTAAAGGTTTCCAATGCAAATGTAACTCGATTTTTGAGATTTGGGGTATCTTGCCTCCCTGATTCAGCCAGAGACTTACTTGACACCTTCTTTCTGGAAAACACTTTCCCTAATATTCGTTCTAAGTTTGCTTTTAGAGATTTCAAAACCATTTGAGCAAAGACGGTTAGCACAGCTGCCTGGATGCAAGTTCCTACTGTTTTTGATTGATCTAGTACACTCCAGCTGTTTTCTGCCATTATATGGAGTGAATCAAGGTGGCTGTAGTCTGTCTTCTATGATCAGGAGATCTTATGAAGAGAACCGACATCCATATATATACTCATTCTCCAAATGAAAAATCAGAAAAAAAATGCAGATGGGGGAAGTCTGAAATAGAAATAGAAAATGCTGGAACCATACAGAAGGTCAGGCCTTTATTTCATTCACACTATTGGATGGAATAATCTGAATTTATCTGCTTTGAATTCTACAAGCGAGTAATCCCCAGAGCACTTCCTATTGATATTTCAACATGCCTATATAAGACAGACTTAAAGTGATCATGGCTTTGTGTTTTCTGTAGGAGACACTGGGCAATAGCTTTCTAATGATTTGCATTGTCATCAGGATGCAGTTTTCCTTCATTCAGCCAGCACTGCTGTTTCCCGCTAACTAGGTACGCATAGAACATTTTTGCTCCACATCACGCAGAAGTCATTTATAATCTGTGATTATGCAGCAGGATAGTGATCCTGAAGTCATTCTAAATGCCATTTTACTTTCCCATTACTTTGTCAAGGTGTGCAGTCGTGTTTCCACAATCACAGCCGTCCCTACAGTTTATTTTCTCTTTCCACTCCCCATCCATATAAATGACATTTTTAGACGTCCAGCCTGCAATAAACATACAAATGTTTGACAGCACGGTAAGCAAGCTAGACATTGACAGCTTGCACTGGTCTCAGAAAGACCTTTCCTTCTATGTATTATGACTTTGCATTATACCATTCTGACGGTGATGATGATAGTTACTGATCAATCAAGGTTTATATTCCGCAGAAACACTGAACGAACGAATGCAGGAGAACACATTTGACTAACATCCGCTCTGCCACTCAATCATCTTGACTTGGCATCTATCTCAGAACCACTTTCTGTTCTAACCCCGCGCTCCTGAATTATTTCATATCCAAGTGTTCTTTCCAGACAGTGCATGGGAGCTCACATTGCACAAAATTCACAGAAAATCTTTCTCCCAACCTCATCAGGATAAATGACCTTTGTGGTCATTATTTGCTGGTACTGGAAACAGTGACTGAAATGAACTATCAATGTATCTGTTTGATACCTCATGCTGGTTGAGCAATGAAACATAGAAACATAGAAAATAAGTGCATGAGGAGGCCATTCTGCCCTTCGAGCCAGCACCGCCATTCCTTGTGATCATGGCTGATCGTCCCCAATCAATAACCCGTGCCTGCATTCTCCCCATATCCCTTGACTCCACTAGCCCCTAGAGCTCTAACTCTCTCTTGAATCCATCCAGTGATTTGGCCTCCACTGCCCTCTGTGGCAGGGAATTCCACAAATGCCATCCAAGATGTTGATGCCAAAGTTGATGTCAAATTAAGGACTGCCACTCACACTCTCTCCAGCTCTGGAATTTATTTTGTCAAGGCTTTAATCAGATCAGGTGCAAAGTGTTCCTGGTAGAACCAAAGCAAGCATCAGCGAGTAACTTATTGTTGAGTAGGAGTACAAGAGAACATTGTCCACAACAGTTTCTATCACTTTGCTCATGATTGAAGACTGATGGGGTAATAACGACTTAAAAGGTTACAAAGTACTGGAGTAACTCAGCAGGTCGAGCAACATCTCTGGAGAACATGGATAGGTGTTGTTTTGGATTGAGACTCTTCTTCAGATTCTAATAACTACACAGCTTGCATTTCTCCACGTTATGGACTGGACACACCTTGACAATTCCCCACATTGTTAGGTAAATGCTAGTCCTGTGCTGAATTGAAGCAGCTGGAAAAGAGGCACAGAATTTCTGGAGTAAAAAGACTTAAGGGGCTGTCCCACTGCAGCGACTTAATCCACGAGTTAAGAAGGGTGTCTTCGGCCTTCCAGCTCGAGGGCACTCGCCTGGAAAACCTCGAGCTGGATCGACCGTCCGCATTGAAACCGCGAGCTGGATCGACTGACCGCACACACACAAACACATTGCAAAGGCGGGGGCCAGGGAAAGCGGAGGAGCGCTGTCTGAAATTCACACCCGTGATGAAGAGGACGGTAAAAGACGGCTGCCACAGTGTACGGTAAGTCCTTTAGAGAGCGCGGAGGGCGGGGGGGGGGGGGAGAGAGGGGGAGAGAAGGAGAGAAAGGGAGAGAAGGGGAGACAATGGGAGAGAAGGGGGGGGAGAAGGAATGGGGACACTTTTAAGAAGTATAATAAAGTTTAGCGGGCATTTAACCTACTGGTCAGTTTTCCTTGGTCCTGAAAACTCCAATGAGCCAATTTAAATGCCCGGTCAGCAAAGGAGATTGCCTACTATGCCTGTAACTACATAGCGACCCCACTCCACTGCACTACGAGTTAAAAATAACCATTTTTACTCGTGGAAATTTTGTCAACATGCTGAAAAATGTTCCGCGACCTAGCTGAGGCCGCGAGTATGCGGGAACTTCCCTCGAGCATGAAGGAGAGTTCCAGTGACCTCATAGGACTTCCTAGGACCACGTGTCGACCATGCTGCGAGTTTGAGTCGAGGGCAAACTCGTCTAAACCCGCAGATTAGGTTGCCGCAGTGGGACAGCCCCTTTAGGCAGCTTGGATGCAAATTTCTATTGTTTTTGCTGCATCCAGCATTTTTTGATATTGAAAGTGAAATTCAAAAAACAGCAGATACTGGAATTCTGAAACAGAAACACGGGTCAGGCAGCATCTGTGGAAAGAGTAACTGTTAGCTCTGCTTCCCTCTCCACAGAGGTTGCTTGACCTATTGAATGTTTCCAGCATATCCTGTATTACAATGACATCTGGTTGAAAACTGGTTGAAATGTTTAAGCTTTGTCGTTTACTCCCACATACTGTGCTTTATTATCCGTGACAAAAGAAAATGCTGTTTATGGAGCCTCTTCCCCAGTTATTTATTTCATAGTCCATCACCTTTTGAGATCTAATACATCAGGACTATAGTGATGGAAGCAGGTGTTTTGTATTGCTGTCTATTGCAAGTAGTCCTGTGGTATAACTTTACCAGGTTCACAATTCTGGTACAGTTACACCAGGTGCTGCTCCTGACAAGTTCTCTGCCTGCCCATCGAACTGCTGTAATGTTAATGTAACAGATGAGAGAGCAACGTTCCTACTCTAAATCCATCCTGTTTGGCATAAAATTACAGGTTTCACAAACAGAGGATGGTGTCATAGAACATAGAACAGTACAGCACAGGAACGGCTCCCTCGTCCCAGAATGTTTGTGCCAAACACGATGCCGATTTAAACTGATCTCATCTGCCTCTACATGATCCCTATCTCTCTATTCCCTGCACTTCCATGTGCCTATCAAAATGCCTCTTAAATGCCCCTATTGTATCTGCCTCCACCACCACCCCTGGTAATGTGTTCCAGGCCCCCGGTACTCTGTCCAAAAATCTTTCCCCGCACACCTCCATTAAACCTTCTCCCTCATGTCCTTAACATGAAGGTGAAACTTCATCTCCACTGTGGCTGTACTCCTACCAGCAATGATGGTTCTGGGGCCAGGTGGATTCCCAAGGATGAAGTAGCTTTCCCTCCACATACCAATTATTTTACCTTCTTTCACAGACCCAGACTGCCAAGTGTTTCAGCACTTGGGACAGCCGAATCCTGGTGACACTATCAAGCCATTTTGCTCTCCTCAGAAGATATGCTGTGTCCTTCTTATCTTTGATACCTCTTTCAAGTGGTGTTCAACTTGGGGGAGCATTGGTAGATCACCTGAAGATAGGTATTAAGTGAGAATTAACAGAAAGTGTTTACTAGTCTCAGTAGGCTCTTATCATGCCTAGCACCTGGGTAAATTGTTCAAAACTGCTATTTGACATAACCGAGTAACTTGATTCATTAAAGAACGTTTGAGAACCAGATGTTTTTTATGACAATGTGGTACTTTCATGGTCACCACTAGCACTTTATTACAAATTTAAATCCAGTTCATTAAATAAAATTCTCCAGCTGGTGTGATTGAAAAGCTCGCATTTCCACATCTTGATTTGGTTCCCTGGATTGCTAGTCCATTAAAATAATGATCAAGTTGCCACCCCCTTGTCAGAACTCTCACTGCACTTGGTTTAGTACAATATGGTGTCGCTTCACTGACATACCTGGTCTCTGGCTCCTGCACTGTCCATGAATCTAAGCATCAAATCTGCTTTACTTCGAATGTAGAGTGATCAATGATGTAATAACACAGCACTAGGCTTTGAAAGTGTAGTGATTCCCAAATTCAGAGGATGCTTTGTTACTGCACCTTACCCACTGTCGATCCATGGATGGCAGTACTGATAACACGCCCTGCCCCACTTACAAAATGTTTCATTACTCCAACTATCAATACAAAATATAACAAGGTTAGCAATGGCATTATAGGGTAAACACTCAGAATCTTTTTCCCAGGATAGAAAAATCAAATACTAGGGGACGTAGCTTTAAGGTGGAAGGGGTCCTGTAAACCACCTGGACTTGCATCTATTTAAATCCTCCCCCTCCATCGAAATTCCTTCTTCTAGATTCACAACTCTTCAATCCTTTTGTCTTACACCTATTGTCCTTTCATCTCCAGCCTTTGCCCAAACCTGCCTGTCAATACCCCCCTCAACTGTATCTACCTATTACCAGCCAGGCTTTGCCCCCCCCCCCCCAATCAGTCTGAAGAAGGGTCCCGACCTGAAGCGTTACCTATCCATCTTCTCCAGAGATGCTGCCTGACTCTCTGAGTTACTCCAGCACTTTGTATCTTTCTTTTGTAAACCAGCATCTGCAGTTCCTCGTTTCTGTGTCCCTAATTATCCCATTCCCATTGAAATGCGAGTAAATCTTATCCTGAAGATTCTTCTCCAATAGCTTCCATAGATTTGTAATGATTAAATCGTTTTTTCCAGAATCTGGATCTGTCAACAATGCCATAAGCTACAGCCTATTTGCTCAATGGTCCATTTTAAGTGCAAATGTAGTTTTAATATTTGTGTAAATTGTACATTCTGTAACTAGGAACTGCACTTCTAACAACATTCTCTCCAGAAATATTGGAAAATAAAGCAACAAATCAAATTATTCTTTAACATTTACAAAACCAGAATCCATTTTGCATCAATTTCTCCCATTACAAAGAAGGAGCATTTATGTGCATGCATGTATAGGTATGCGCAGTCCATCTGCATGTTTGTGCTTGAAGAGGGAGAGATAGACGGACTAGTGAGAGAGATTCAGTGTGCATACGATTGTGAGAAATAAATCTTACAACAAAGAGTCTACTGCAGAGACACGAGAAAGAGAGTGAAAAGGGAACAAAGAGGAAAATAAACAACGGACAATAGAAACAAGAACTGGTTGCCTGTCGCATTGTGTACTCATTTGTATTCAGGACAAGTCTCAGATTGTCCTGACTGTGTTCTTCCAAACCCCCTGTAATGAACCAATGTCCAACTGAAGGTCAGGCATCCAAAGCAATTTGTTATTTCAAAAACTGTCTCTTCAATAATGAACACAAAACAACAACTCCCATTTCCAATGAGTGCTCCCTTTTCATAGAGAATCGCATAATTTATGACAGAGGAAACGACCATTTGGCTCAAGTCTGTGCCCGTTGCAAATCCATCTTTCTGCATTTGATCTGTGGTTCAGCAGGTCACAGCTCCTCAAGTATACATACAAGTAGTGCAATGAAGGTTTCCACCTCGAGCACTCTTTCAGGCCTCCACCATCCTTTGGGTTCGTCAATTGTTCCTCATTTCCTCTTTATTCCTTCTGCCAACAACTTTAAATCCATGCCCGTTTTGCATAATTGTTCAGCTGAGAAATAGGATCTGTCTTGTACTCAATCCAGGCTCTTCAGAATTTTTAAAACCTCAATTAATTCCCCTCCTGCTCCTCTGTTCCAAAAGAAAACAACCTAAATGCCCCCCCCCCCACACCCTCCACCCTCCACCTCTCTTTTCCAGCTTTCTTCACCCTATTCCATCAATCCGATGAGGAGTCCCACCTGAAATATCAGTCCATTCTGTCCTGAGATGCTGCCTGACCCGCTGAGTTCCTCCAGAAGTTTGTTTTTGCTCAATATCCCAGCACCTGCATTTTGTGTCTCTATCAATTCACTCCTCACAGTTACACACCAGTCATCATCAACATCATTAGTGACAGGTTCACAGCATTAGTGATTTTTACCGAGAGGAATTGTCACACCTACGCTCCTGCCCATCATTCCTCCACTATTGTTAATATATACAGTATCCTGCAATATATTTCCTCCTTCAGCTTCTGACTAAAACCCATTCCTTTACCAAACAGCATAACTTTCACCGATCTTGATCGCCTTCTACCCTTTGTTTATGAGTCAGCTGGCTGCATCATGGTACCACTAATAAATTTTACTAAATGTGATACTATTACCTTTGCACGAATGTTTCACTCCTGAGGCTACTCCTCCTTCGTTGAATATCTAATATTCCTTAGCACATCACATAATTACTATTCAGTTTTCACTTTCAATGTTTATACTTTCAATTCAAGAGCCAGAGATTCATAGAGACACACAGCATGATATTGGTTTGTTATTATCACATGTACCAAAATACAATGAAAAACATGGAAACTGGCCCCTTGGTCCAACTCGTCCATGCTTACCAAGATGCCTATCTAAATAATCCCATTTGCTTGCATTTGGCCCATATACTGTATCTCTCAACCTTTCGTATCTATGGATTACCCAAATGTCAAGTAAACATTGTATTGTTCCTACGTCTATCAACTTGTCTGTCAGCGCATTCTACATACGCACCACCTCTGTGAGAAAAACCTACTCTCAGGTTCCCTTCAAATACTTCTCTTAGTTTAGTTTATTATTGTCATGTGCACCGAGGTACATTGGAATGCTTTTGTTAACGTGCTATACAGTCAAAGGAAAGACTATACATGAGTGCAATCGAGTCGTCCACAGTGCACAGATAATGGATAAATGGGTACAACATTTAGTGCAAAGATGTAACATTGAAGTCCGATAAAGACCAATTAAAGATAGTTCAAAGGAATCCATTGAGGTAGATGGGAGGTCAGATCTGCACTTTAGCTGATGAGAGGACTGTTCAGTTGCCTGATAACAATTGGGAAGAAACTGTTCCTGAATCTGGAGGTATGAGTTTTCAAACTACTGTACCTCTTACCTGATCAGAGAGGGGTGAAGAGAGTATGATCAAGGTGAGACTGGTTCTTGATTGTGCTGGCGGCCTTGCAGAGGCAGCTTGATGTGTAGTTGGAGTCAATTGAAGGGAGGCTGTTTTGGGCTACGTCCACAACTCTCTGCAATTTTTTGTGGTCATGAAAGGCGTTGTTCCCAAACCAGGCTGAGATGTATCCTGATAAGATGATTTCTACAGTGCATCTGTAGATGTTGGTGAGGGTTATTTGGGACATGTCGAACTTCCGAAGCCTTCTAAGGAAGTAGAGGCAATGGCATGCTTTCTTGCCCATAGATTTGATGTGGCTAGTCCAGGACAAATTGCTGATGGTATTTATTCCTTGGAACTTGATGCTTTCAACCATCTCTACTTTGGCACTATCAATGAAGCCTGAGACTAAATATATACCCCCTAGTTTTAGACTCCCCTAGCATAGGAAATAGGCTGTGATTATTAATCCTATCTGTGCCTGTCATCATTTTATAAACCTCTAACCTCATCCTTTTTCATTCCAGGGTAAATAATCCTCACCCAGTCCCTCCTTATAACTTAAAACCTCCAGTCCAGACAAAATCCCTGTGAATTCTCTTTGCCCCCACTCCAGCTTAATCACATTCTTCCTCTGGGTCCGGTGACCAGTACAGCACACAATACTCCAACTGTGATCTAAACAACAATTTGCATGACTGTAACATGACGTTCCAAATCCTAATAGTTTGCATCTCCACAAATGCAATAGTGTTTTGCATTGTAGAGACAGTATAACTACACACAGAACAAACCACAGCAAATTTGACAACATCTAATTTTCTCTCTTTCCGCCACCTTAGTCAACTCTTCCAATAGCTGTGATGTGATTCTTG
The DNA here is from genome assembly GCA_038087875.1 of Malacoraja senta. Classification (NCBI taxonomy): domain Eukaryota; kingdom Metazoa; phylum Chordata; class Chondrichthyes; order Rajiformes; family Rajidae; genus Malacoraja; species Malacoraja senta. Next base: position 33,805,991 of record CM075984.1, read on the forward strand.
CCCAACATTCAGTCAGATTAAGACCAATATGTCATTCAAGAAGAAACGATCGACTCCATCCAATCCCCCCTGGTTAAATCCCTCCCGACCTATGTTCAAGACACCTCAGACACTCTCCGTCGTCTCCAGGCATTCCATTCTCTAGGCCCCCATCCCCTCATCTTCACCATGGACGTCCAGTCATTCTACACCTCCATCCCCCACCAGGATGGTCTCAAAGCCCTCCGGTTCTTCCTCGACCGGAGATCCAACCAATACCCGTACACTGATACTCTCCTCCGCCTAGCGGAGTTGGTCCTTACCCTCAATAACTTCTCTTTTGACTCCTCCCATTTCCTCCAAACACACGCATGGGCCCCAGCTATGCCTGCCTCTTTGTAGGGTACGTCGAACAATCCTTGTTTGAGACGTACCAGGGCCCCATCCCCGACCTCTACCTCCGCTACATCGACGATTGCATTGGTGCTACCTCCTGCACCCACACACAACTCACTAACTTCATCAACTTCGCCACTAACTTCCATCCGGCACTCAAATACACCTGGACCATTTCTGACACTTCCCTACCATTTCTTGACCTCACTATTTCCATCACAGGTGATAGACTTTTGACTGACATCCACTATAAACCCACTGACTCCCATGGCTATCTAGACTGCACTTCTTCCCACCCTACTTCCTGTAAGGACTCCATCCCCTACTCCCTATTCCTCTGTCTACGCCGCATCTGCTCCCAGGATGAGGTGTTCCACACCAGGGCATCGGAAATGTCCTCATTCTTCAGGGAACGGGGGTTCCCCTCCCCCACCATAGATGAGGCTCTCACCAGGGTCTCTTCAATACCCCGCAACACTGCTCTCTCTCCCCATCCCCCCACTCGGAACAAGGGCAGAGTCCTCCTAGTCCTCACCTTCCACCCCACTAGCCGTCACATACAACAAATAGTCCTCTGTCATTTTCACCAACTCCAACGTGACCCCACCACTCGCCACATCTTCCCATCTTCTCCCCGTCTGCTTTCCGCAAAGACCGCTCCCTCCGTAACTCCCTGGTCATTCTTCCCTTCCCACGCCCACCACCCCCTCCCCGGGCACTTTCCCTTGCAACCGCAAGAAATGCTACACGTGTCGCTTTACCTCCTCTGTCGACTCCATTCAAGGACCCAAGCAGTCGTTCCAGGTGCGACAGAGGTTTACCTGCACCTCCTCCAACCTCATCTATTGCATCCGCTGCTCTAGATGTCAGCTGATCTACATCGGTGAGACCAAGCGTAGGCTTGGCGATCGTTTCGCCGAACACCTCCGCTCGGTTCGCATTAACCAACCTGATCTCCCCTGTGGCTCAGCACTTCAACTCCCCTTCCATTCCGAATCCGACCTTTCTGTCCTGGGCCTCCTCCATTGCCAGAGTGAGCACCACCGGAAACTGGAAGAGCAGCACCTCATATTCCGCTTGGGCAGTCTGCATCCCGGTGGCCTGAACATTGACTTCTCCAATTTCCGGTAGTCCTTGCTGTCTCCTCCCCTTCTCAGCTCTCCCTCAGCCCTCAGCCCTCTGGCTCCTCCTCTTCCTTTCTTCTTCCTGCCCCCCTCCACCCTGCATCAGTCTGAAGAAGGGTTTCGACCCGAAACGTTGCCTATTTCCTTCGCTCCATAGATGCTGCCGCACCCGGTGAGTTTCTCCAGCAATTTTGTCTATCTAAGACCAATATTTCCTTGGCTATGCAATGCTGGAAGGATTGAAGCCATTGTCTTTCACTTCAACAAGAAAATCTGCAAATGATGCAATTCACCACCTGGCCATCATGCAAGAACCATCAGAAAGGCTGCAGTTTTAGCATCCTCAATCTCACTAAAAGTGCTTTGGATCCATTTCTCTTTTATCGACATAGTATAATCTGTCTCTGCCCAAACCTAGGCCAGCCACTGCTGAATGTTGTCCATTTGTTTGTGACCTTCAGATGTCACTGATCCAATGCAGCCTTGGCTGACCTCCATCCTCTACTGTCAACATCCAAATGTTGGCTATTATATCCTAGGCTCCACAATGCAGCACACCCTTGTACTCACTAAGATACATTGGTTTCTCATCTCCCAATGACACAAATAGATCTTTATATTCAAATTCCTTCATAACTTTGCAAGTCTTGAACCCTATTATCCTTCAATCTTACAAACTCAAAATCCACCTGCTCTTACTCTAAGTGTAGGGAGGAATTGCAGATGCTGGTTTAAACCGAAGAGAGACACAAAAAGCTGGAGTAACTCAGCGGGTCAGGCAGCATCTCAGGAGAAAAGGAATAAGTGATGTTTCGGGTCTCGACCTGAAATGTCACCTGTTCCTTTTCTCCAGAGATGCTGTCTGACTCGCTGTGTTACTCCAGCTTTCTGTGTCCATCTTCTGCTCCTACTCTAGCCCATTTGGTATTGCAGCCATATTTGGGAATTCTTACAAAAACCAAACTTTTAACCCCCATTTTCACCGTCAAACATTTGGTCCCCTCCCAAAATCCCTTCTTTGCTTTTGTGTCCATTATGCTCCCATTATGTGCCTTGGATGGTCTTCTACATGCCAGTGTTATATAAAAGCAATTTTCTAGTACACAGATAGAAAAATTACACAAAGACACCGTATATCATTTTACAGAAGATGTATAATATATACATACCTAGGTACTGTTGATTAATTGTAAAATCTACCAAGAAAATGCAATAATTTCAAAGCTAATATAATTTCATTCTGCCAAATTTCCCAAATGATTCCAAATACCTCTTCATGCTTTTTTTCACAACTCTACTGGTACCAATTGGTAAATTGGATTGGACTCAGGGATTACCACCATAAGGGTGTGTGCATTAGGGAGACATTAGGTTGGAAAAGGAGTGGATTCCAAATTGGAATTTCCTTACCACAAGCAGAGAGTGAGGAAAAGAATAAAACAATATCACAAATAACTAAAATAACAGAATCAAACAAAGTATGGGAAGATGACAGAATGAAGAGGATAACTTCAGTTGAAAAATTAGTGACAGCACTGGTGTGACAGAATGACTTGTGTTTGAAATTGGAAGTGTAATGCCCAGAAGTTACAGGGAGAATAATTACAGAGGTGGACAAATGGACTCTCTCATTACATAGCATCACAATAAAAAAATACATCTCTGCCAGTCAGTGGAGTGGCGCAATGTGCCATTCAAACTCAACATGAATTTATCCTGTGTTCTCCCGTATGCATGAATTGCATTAACAGTACATCATTATAATGAAATGGAAAGCCGGCATATTCGTGATGTGTTCTTTTAAAAAAATTAAAGAAAAACTATTCCGAGATCCTGCTTAATCGGCACATTAACCTAATCCAACATATTAGCATTATGTTGTACCGCTGTAATATGGAGGATCTTAAGCACGGCTCCAGAATAACGCCGTCATATTTCAGTCAGTTGCTCTTGTCCATTTATCCTAATAAAGGAATGGGAATCTATTACAGCAGCTGACAGCCAAGCAGAGCAAGCCCGTGGAACAATAAGCAGCATTTACTGGGAGTTTTCTTTTTAACGGTGAAAGAGAAACATTGAAAATAGTGCACGTTTTTTAATTGTAGTGCTCGGCTCCTCCATACCTTAATTTTAAATGTATCTCTTCAAAAGGGAAGGACGAAATAAAATATTAAGGCTACTTATACTAATTTGTGCACTTGAAGTAAATAGGACAAAGCAATTATGTTGTAGATGCCACAACATAACGAGACAGCGAGAAACTGCAAGAACTGGAGGCTTTTGATACAGTGCAGGGTAGGTATAAAATGTGAACGACCAGCTACCAATGATGATCCTCATGCACACTATCACACACGTCTTTTTTTTTACCCGAAGAAAACATCTGTGTAAATCCCTCCTTGAGTAATGATCAATGATAATTTTAAAAAGTCAATTTTGATCTAAAATACAAGCAACCCAAATCAGTCATTTTCTGATTGATGCTCAGTTGGAAAGTCATTAACTTTCACAAGACGGAGATCCAACCCGAAGCTGGGTATCAAGTGTATTATTTAAGATACGTGCGTGGGGATATAGATGCAGGAAAAAAAACCAATGGGTTGAGATAGGGGGGGGTCACGGCGGTGCAGTATATTTATGGTTCAGACGACTGCCCGGAGTGAGACACGCCGTGGGCAGAGCTCCAGACACTGACCTGTAGGAGGTGGTTTTTACTGCGGGCCTGATGGTCTCCTCCCGGGTGTGCTTTGGGGCGGGTTCCCTGGGGTTCTGCTGCCTCTCTCCTCGTTGCTGCTCCGCAGTGGGCACGGGGTGCAGAGTGTGTGCGCTGGCACTGCTGGGGATGGGGTGGTCCTGCCCTGCTTTGACCCAGGGGTAACTCTCCTTTTTGGGGATGGGCCAAGCCTTGAAGTCGAGTTTGTACTGGGTGTCGCTGGAGAAAGGGACCCCTGACGGATGGTATTCCCGCTTAGGTTTGCAGCTCGCTTCCTTGCGCACGCTCCAGGACTTGTAGTCGCGCCTGGACACTGACTCCTGCACCGACTCCTCTGTCCTGTGCTCGGGGGGCAGCGACACGCTGTTGTTCAGGCTCCCTTCCGCCGCCACTTGCTGGGTTACAGACCTCACCTCTTGCTCGATGACCTCGGAGTAATTCTGGACAGTGAGCGGCACCGACAGGTCGGACTTGTCCAGCTGGCTCCAGAAGCGGGACAGGCAGCACACCCTGCTGATGCACGGCCAAGCCATGACCCGAGCGGCCCGGGAGCGGGGAGGGAAGGCGAGGCGAAGAGAAAGACGGGCTTCAGATCCGTAAGCTCCCCTGCACCAAGCGCCCTTCACCCTGTGAAAGCGAGGGTTTCCTCTGCGGGTTGCTCCATGGCCGCGTCCAAATCCGCAATATTCGCGGAGAGATTAGCGAGCCGGCGCATGACTGCTCTCCTCCCTCTCTCCCTCCCTCCTTCTCTCTCCCTGTCTCCCCCTCTCTCCGCTGCTGCTGCTGCTGCTGCTGCTGCTGCTGCTGCTGCTGAGATGCTGCATTAGAAATTCACCTCACGTGTCCGCAGTGACCGCTGCCCGGCCCGGCCCGGACTCCCGGCGCCAACGACAGGAGAGCAAGCACTGACACTAAATGTGAACCTCACGCACATGGCATTTCAAACAATTTATACCCCTTTCAAAAAAAATGGTTTGCCACGATCTGTTGGCTCTACTATCGCTTTCCAGCCCCCTCTGCTGATCACTCGCTCCTGGTTGTACATAATCAATACCGCACGGAAGCCGGACAAACATGTACAATCATGGCACAATACCCACGCATAGTTTGAATGATCAAACACAGCGCAGCGTTTCAGTTATGTTACAAACGATGCAGAGACCTGCACTCAGCAGTTGCGGGGTGTAAATTCGGTTAATAATTTGGCATAAAAAAAGTCATTCATTAATGATGAACACAAATTACCCGATTGTTGTAACACATCTCCTTCAGGTGGAGAAATCTGCCATCATTATACATGTATGGCTCAGCTGATTAGTGACTCCAGACGCTCCAATGTTTGTGTGCACAGAGCAATAAACTCAACCTCACTCGATTTAATTACTTCTGAAATTATACTTAGTTCAAGAGAAGTTAGATGGCCAATTAAACCAAATTAATGATGTTCAGATCCTGAAATATTAATAAACAACATTTTGTAGAAAACATATGAAAGATAAACATACAGTTTCTCCATCTCTGTCAAATCAGTTCTGAATATGCATCCTTCCGTGCTGATATGTCCAATGCGACTGACTCTTTGTCTCACGCCAGGATTCCATAATGGTTGACTGGGTCCTCAGTCAAGCCTGCTCCAATTCTCACTCTTTCCTCTCCTTCCCACATTAGGGCTCAAATTGTCCTAATGTTGTGGCTTTATTTAAGGGCTGCAGGGATAACCCAGGGGAATAAAGAACGGTGAACCTTATATCGGTAAGGAGGGTTTCTGAGAGATATGATTTATTTGCATTTGGAAAGACAAGTGCTGATTAGGGTTAGACACAAAATGCTGGAGTAACTCACCGGGCAGGCAAAATCTTTGCAGAGAAGAGATGGGGGACGTTTCGGGTCGAGACCGTTCTTCAGACTGACATCAGGGGGAGGGAGGTAGATAGATAAGGAAGTGTGAAGGTGTGAAAACAGGGCAAAGGGAATAAAGAATTTAGAAAATGTAGAATAGATCATTATTAGCTGGGAGAAGGTAACAAGGTTTCAAGGTCAGTTTATTGTCACATATACCAATTAAGGTACAGTGAAATTTGAGTTACCATACAGCCATACTAAGTGAACAGCAACAAGACACACAGCCACATTTAAGTGAACATAAACATCCATCACAGTGGATTCCACATTCCTCACCGTGATGGAAGGCAATAAAGTTCAATCTTCTTCCTCTTGTTCTCCCGCGGTCAAGTCAGTCAAATCATCCGCAGTCGGGGTGATCAAAGCCCCCGCAGCTGACGATCGAGGCCCCCGTCGGGGTGATCGAAACTCCCATGTCGGGGCGGTTGAAACTCTCTCCGTGGCATGGAGCTCCCAAGTCACCTCTTCTTACCAGAGACCGAGGGCTTCACGATGTTAAAGTCCACAGGCCCCGTGGTTGGAGCTTCGATCCCAGACAAAGGGATCCACAGACTCCTGCGGCTTGGAGCGCCGGGGCGGTCTCCAGGAAAGGCCGCCAACTCCACAATGTTAGGCCGCAGTGGGGACGGAGATAGAAACTGCTCATAGAATTGGGAAGGGAGAGAGAAGGAAAGCAAAGGTTACTTGAAGTTTGTGTGTGGGAAATCATGTCTCAGGAATTTTGGAAAGGACTAAGAAGATTGATGAGGACAGGGCAGTTATCAATTGGGATATGTAGTAGATGTTGCCAACATGGACTTCGAACAAGACCTTTGACAGTGTCCCCACGATAGGCTGGTCTGGAACATACAGGACCCTGTGAAAGCTAACCAATTGGATACAATAGAGGGTGTTTTTAGGAGGTAGAGGGTGACAGTGGAGGGTTGTTTTTCAGATTTGGAGACCTATGAACAGTGGTGTTATGCAAGGATCAGCACTGGGTCATGTTCTTTACGATAAATAATAGTGATTGGAATAAAAATTTAGGCAGCATGATTAATATGTTTGCTGAAGACATCAACGTTTATGGTATATGGTATAGTGATGAAGGTTGTCAAAGATTACAACTGGATATAGATCATCTGAGAAAGGGTAAGAGTATGCTGATGGAGTTTAACTCAGACAAGTGCAAAGTGATGCATTTTGTCAGAGTCTTGTACAGTGTTGTTGAACAGAGAGACCTTGGAGAACAAGTGCAGAGTTCCCTGAAGGGAGTAACACTTGTTGACACGGAGGCAAAGAAGGCACACAGCACACTAGCCTTCATCAGCCCTTGCATTGTTTATAAAAGTTGGAAGATCATGTTATAGTTGTACAAAAGGGTGGTTAGGCCACATTTGGAGTATTATGTGCAATTCTGATTATCTCCGTGCAGTGAACATGTGATTAAGTTAGAGAAAATTGAGAAAAGATTCATAAGGATGTTGCCTGTATTGAAGAGTTTGAGTTATAAGGAGTGATTGGATAGACCGGGTCTATTTACCCTGGACCAAAGGGGACTGATGGGTGACCATATAGAGTTTATAAAATTATGACAGGCATAGATAGGGTAGATAACCAGAGTCTGTTTCCCATGGTAGATTATCTATATAATTAAAACTCAAATCTTGACCACTTCCTCTTTGCACTGCATATTGATTTTAGAAAAAATGCTACCACTTATGGCTGTGATTTTTGGCCATCTTACTCAGAATCCCACTCCGCTGCGCAGGACAAGAGGATTTTTTCCCATCGATGAAAAATAAAAGACTTATTAATGTTAAAAAAATGTTGAGATTCTCTCTCCTGTCAATCACGCCATGAAGGCCACGCCCCTTCCGGTGGGAGGGGGGAGGTACTATAAAACCCAGAAGTGTGGACTGCCTCAGTCTCTGCAAGATGGGGGAGCGAGAGGTCACGACTCTCAGTCTGAGCTGTGAATAACACTGAACACATGTCTACTAAACTGTGAGTGGTTTTACTGACATGTGAGTGCCCTTCATATGGTTTGAAAAAGCAAATGTGGTGGTGGTTGGTTGGTTTGAAAAAGCAAAGCAAATGTGGTGGTGGTTGGTTGGTTAAAAAAAGCAAAGCAATTGTGGTGGTGGTTGGTTGGTTAAATAAAGCAAAGCAATTGTGGTGGTGGTTGGTTGGTTGGTTTGAAAAAAGCAAAGCAATTGTGGTGGTGGTTGGTTGATTTGAAAAAGCAAAGCAATTGTGGCGGTGGTTGGTTTGAAAAGGCAAAGCAATTGTGGTGGTGGTTGGTTGGTTTGAAAAAGCAAAGCAATTGTGGTGGTGGTTGGTTGGTTTGAAAAAGCAAAGCAAATGTGGTGGTGGTGGTTGGTTGGTTGGTTTGAAAAAGCAAAGCAAATGTGGTGGTGGTGGTTGGTTGGTTGGTTTGAAAAAGCAAAGCAAATGTGGTGGTGGTGGTTGGTTTGAAAAAGCTAAGCAAGTGTGGTGGTGGCGGTGGTTGGTTTGAAAATGGTAAGCAGGTGTGGTGGTGGTTGGTTTGACAAAGCTAAGCAAATGTGGTGGTGGTTGGTTTGAAAAAGCTTATAATTAAAAGTCTAAACTTGACCACTTCCTGTTTGCACTTTATATTGATTTTAGAAAGAACGCTACCACTTATGCCTGTGATTTTTGGCCATCTTACTCAAGAGTCCCCCTCCGCTCATCAGGTGCAGAGGATTTTCCCCAACGATTAAAAATAAAAGAGTTATTAGTGTTTAAAAAATGTTGAGATTCTCTGTCAAACATGTCATGAAGGCCACGCCTCTTCCGGTGGGAGGGGGAGGGACTATAAATCCCGGAAGTGTGGACGTGGCTCAGTCTCTGCAAGATGGGGGAGAGAGGGGTCACGACTCTCTGTCTGAGTTGTGAACCAACAGAACACACTGAATGTCTACTGAACCGTGAGTGTGGTTTTTATGTGGTATTTTGTGGTGTTTGTGGTGGTTTCACCCCACTTGAAATAGTATGAAACTGCATTTGAATTTGGTGGCCTTGCACCCTGCATGAAAGGGTATGAAACTGCACTTGAATTTGGTGGCCTTGCACCCTGCTTGAAATGGTATGAAACTGCACTTGAATTTGGTGGCCTTGCACCCTGTTTGAAATGCTATGAAACTGCATTTGAATTTGGTGGCCTTGCACCCTGCTTGAAATGGTATGAAACTGCATTTGAATTTGGTGGCCTTGCACCCTGCTTGAAGTGGTATGAAACTGAACTTGAATTTGGTGGCCTTGCACCCTGCTTGAAGTGGTATGAAACTGCACTTGAATTTGGTGGCCTTGCACACTGCATGAAATAGCATGAAACAGCATTTGAATTTGGTGGCCTTGCACCCAGCTTGAAATGGCATGAAACTGCATTTGAATTTGGTGGCCCTGCACCCTGCTTGAAATGGTATGAAACTGCATTTGAATTTGGTGGCCTTGCACCCTGCTTGAAGTGGTATGAAACTGCATTTGAATTTGGTGGCCTTGCACCCTGCTTGAAGTGGTATGAAACTGCACTTAAATTTGGTGGCCTTGCACATTACATGAAATAGCACGAAACAGCATTTGAATTTGGTGGCCTTGCACCCAGCTTGAAATGGCATGAAACTGCATTTGAATTTGGTGGCCTTGCACCCTGCTTAAAATGGCATGAAACTGCATTTGAATTTGGTGGCCTTGCACCCTGCTTGAAGTGGCATGAAACTGCATTTGCATTTGGTGGCCTTGCACCCTGCTTGAAATGGTATGAAACTGCACTTGAATTTGGTGGCCTTGCACCCTGTTTGAAGTGGTATGAAACTGCACTTGAATTTGGTGGCCTTGCACACTGCATGAAATAGCATGAAACAGCATTTGAATTTGGTGGCCTTGCACCCAGCTTGAAATGGCATGAAACTGCATTTGAATTTGGTGGCCTTGCACCCTGCTTGAAATGGTATGAAACTGCATTTGAATTTGGTGGCCTTGCACCCTGCTTGAAGTGGTATGAAACTGCATTTGAATTTGGTGGCCTTGCACCCTGCTTGAAGTGGTATGAAACTGCACTTGAATTTGGTGGCCTTGCACACTACATGAAATAGCATGAAACAGCATTTGAATCTGGTGGCCTTGCACCCAGCTTGAAATGGCATGAAACTGCATTTGAATTTGGTGGCCTTGCACCCTGCTTAAAATGGCATGAAACTGCATTTGAATTTGGTGGCCTTGCACCCTGCTTGAAGTGGCATGAAACTGCATTTGAATTTGGTGGCCTTGCACCCTGCTTGAAGTGGTATGAAACTGCACTTGAATTTGGTGGCCTTGCACCCTGCTTGAAATGGTATGAAACAGCACTTGAATTTGGTGGCCTTGCACCCTGCTTGAAATGGTATGAAACTGCACTTGAATTTGGTGGCTTTACACCCTGCTTGAAATGGTATGAAACTGCATTTGAATTTGGTGGCCGTGCACCCTGCTTGAAATGGTATGAAACTGCATTTGAATTTGGTGGCCATGCACCCTGCTTGAAATGGTATGAAACTGCATTTGAATTTGGTGGCCTTGCACCCTGCTTGAAATGGTATGAAACTGCATTTGAATTTGGTGGCCTTGCACCCTGCTTGAAATGGTATGAAACTGCACTTGAATTTGGTTGCCTTGCAGCCTGCTTGAATTGGTATGAAACTGCACTTGAATTTGGTGGCCTTGCACCCTGCTTGAAATGGTATGAAACTGCATTTGAATTTGGTGGCCTTGCACCCTGCTTGAAGTGGTATGAAACTGCATTTGAATTTGGTGGCCTTGCACCCTGCTTGAAGTGGTATGAAACTGCACTTGAATTTGGTGGCCTTGCACACTGCATGAAATAGCATGAAACAGCATTTGAATTTGGTGGCCTTGCACCCAGCTTGAAATGGCATGAAACTGCATTTGAATTTAGTGGCCTTGCACCCTGCTTAAAATGGCATGAAATTGCATTTGAATTTGTGGCCTTGCACCCTGCTTGAAGTGGCATGAAACTGCATTTGAATTTGGTGGCCTTGCACCCTGCTTGAAGTGGTATGAAACTGCACTTGAATTTGGTGGCCTTGCACCCTGCTTGAAATGGTATGAAACAGCACTTGAATTTGGTGGCCTTGCACCCTGCTTGAAATGGTATGAAACTGCACTTGAATTTGGAGGCCTTGCACCCTGCTTGAAGTGGTATGAAACTGCACTTCAATTTGGTGGCCTTGCACCCTGCTTGAAGTGGTATGAAACTCAGGGCTGCCAACATTGGGTGAGAGTTGAGAGTGAGAAATTGTGAGGGAGAGTAGCGACTGGGGGGGGGGGGAGATGGGGTGGGAGGGGGCTGTTCCCCCTCCCACGGCAGGGAGCTTTTGCATTTTTCAGCTTGAAATTGTGCAATCTGGTGCATACTGTAGCGAGTCTTTTAACTTGCATTTGAATGCAACATTTATGCTTTAAATTGGATTAGTTATGATTAAGGTTAGGCTAAATTACATTCATAATTACATTCCACAATAGAGCCAGGCTCTGATCAACAGGTGCAGCACATGAATGACTGTATTCATATATGGAAATCAGATTATATTCATGCTGTTATGTATATATATATATATAGAAAAACTCAGAGAAACAAAGCAAAAGTCGGACTTCCATCACTGTTCTGCACAAATAAATCAATCAACCTTGTTCAAGAAGGAACTACAGATGCTGGAGAATCGAAGGTAGACAAAATTGCTGGAGAAACTCAGCGGGTGCGGCAGCATCTATGGAGCGAAGGAAATAGGCAACGTTTCGGGCCGAAACCCTTCTTCAGACGGTTTCAACCTTACCCTTTGAATATAGAAAAAAGACGAAAATAATGCCACATATTCAATCATATATGGTTCAATGAAATTAAGATATATATGTAAAAATATATATGGAAACAGGCCCTTCCGCCCACAAAGTCCACACCGACCAGTCCACGCCAATTCCATCCATCACGCCAGGGACAATTTACAGAAGCCAATTAACCTACAAACCTGCACTTCTTTCGGATATGGGAGAAACCGGAATATCCAGAGAAAACCCATGTGGAAGTAAGGCAGCAACTCTACCACTGCGCCACCGTGCCACCCCATTAAATTATTTTTTCTGTAATATATTTAATATGGTGTCACGTGAATAAAGATGAACACATGATTCTGATTTCTGCCCTTAGTTGGATAACACACATGTCCAGTCATTTTGTTTTATGGCTGGTTTTCAACCTCTTCAGGCTGAAGGTCTCGACTCGAAACATCACCCATTCTTTCTCTCCAGAGATGCTGCCCGTCCTGCTGAGTTTTTCTAGTTTTTAGTGTCTATCTTCAGTTTAAACCAGCATCTGCAATTCCTTCCTACACTATTTGTTAAGCAAAACAGGTCCTATTCTCATTATATAATTTTGTGATCAGCGTGAGAGCATGAGAGTTTTGTGAAATGCGTGAGTCTCACGCTCAATGCGTGACAGTTGACAGCCCTGCTAATAATGCAAACATTTTATGCAAGATACATAGATACATAGAAAATAGGTGAAGGAGTAGGCCATTCGGCCCTTCGAGCCTGCACCGCCATTCAATATGATCATGTCTGATCATCCAACTCAGTATCCCGTACCTGCCTTCCCTCCATACCCCCTGATCCCTTTAGCCACAAGGGCCACATCTAACTCCCTCTTAAATATAGCCAATGAACTGGCCTCAACTACCCTCTGTGGCAGAGTGTTCCCAGAGATTCACCACTCTCTGTGTGAAAAAGTTTTTCTCATCTCAGTCTTAAAGGATTTCCCCCTTATCCTTAAGCTGTGACCCCTTGTCCTGGACTTCCCCAACATCGGGAACAATCTTCCTGCATCTAGCCTGTCCAACCCCATAAGAATTTTGTACGTTTCTATAAGATCCCTCTCAATCTCCTAAATTCTAGCGAGTATAAGCCAAGTCTATCCAGTCTTTCTTCATATGAAAGTCCTGACATCCCAGGAATCAGTCTGGTGAACCTTCTCTGCACTCCCTCTATGGCTATAATGTCCTTCCTCAGATTTGGAGACCAAAACTGTACGCAATACTCCAGGTGTGGTCTCACCAAGACCCTGTACAACTGCAGTAGAACCTCCCTGCTCCTATACTCAAATCCTTTTGCTATGAAAGCTAACATACCATTCGCTTTCTTCACTGCCTGCTGCACCTGCATGCCTACTTTCAATGACTGGTGTACCATGACACCCAGGTCTCGCTGCATCTCCCCTTTTCCTAATCGGCCACCATTTAGCTAATAGTCTGCTTTCCTGTTTTTGCCACCAAAGTGGATAACCTCACATTTATCCACATTATACTGCATCTGCCAAACATTTGCCCACTCACCCAGCCTATCCAAGTCACCTTGCAGTCTCCTAGCATCCTCCTCACAGCTAACACTGCCCCCCAGCTTAGTGTCATCCGCAAACTTGGAGATGTTGCCTTCAATTCCCTCATCCAGATCATTAATATAAATTGTAAATAGCTGGGGTCCCAGCACTGAGCCTTGCGGTACCCCACTAGTCACTGCCTGCCATTGTGAAAAGGACCCGTTTACTCCTACTCTTTGCTTCCTGTTTGCCAGCCAGTTCTCTATCCACATCAATACTGAACCCCCAATACCGTGTGCTTTAAGTTTGTATACTAATCTCTTACGTGGGACCTTGTCGAAAGCCTTCTGAAAGTCCAGATACAACACATCCACTGGTTCTCCCCTATCCACTCTACTAGTTACATCCTCGAAAAATTCTATAAGATTCGTCAGACATGATTTACCTTTCGTAAATCCATGCTGACTTTGTCCAATGATTTCACCACTTTCCAAATGTGCTGCTATCCCATCTTTAATAACTGACTCTAGCAGTTTCCCCACTACCGATGTTAGACTAACTGGTCTGTAATTCCCCATTTTCTCTCTCCCTCCCTTCTTAAAAAGTGGGGTTACGTTTGCTACCCTCCAATCCTCAGGAACTACTCCAGAATCTAAAGAGTTTTGAAAAATTATCACTAATGCATACACTATTTCTGGAGCTACTTCCTTAAGTACTCTGGGATGCAGCCTATCTGGCCCTGGTGATTTATCGGCCTTTAATCCATTCAATTTACCCAACACCACTTCCCGACTAACCTGGATTTCACTCAGTTCCTCTATCTCCTTTGACCCGCGGTCCCCTGCTATTTCCGGCAGATTATTTATGTCTTCCTTAGTGAAGACGGAACCAAAGTAGTTATTCAATTGGTCCACCATATCCTTGTTCCCCATGATCAATTCACCTGTTTCTGACTGCAAGGGACCTACATTTGTTTTAACTAAATCTCTTTCTCTTCACGTATCTATAAAAACATTTGCAGTCAGTTTTTATGTTCCCTGCCAGTTTTCTTTCATAATCTATTTTCCCTTTCCTAATTAAGCTCTTTGTCCTCCTCTGCTGGTCTCTGAATTTCTCCCAGTCCTCTGGTATGCTGCTTTTTCTGTTTGGACAAAAATCACTTATTACTGCTTTATAACAGTTAAGTTACATTAAGACCATTTCAGAAATTATGGCAGTCAACAAAAAATCAACTAACAAATTAAAGCAAACTAAAAAAAATAACATGTTCCCTTTCCTGACTCTACCTCATAAGTACTTTAACGCTGTTAACAGAGCAAAGGGATATTAGTCTCAAGAATCAAAATGGGGAAAGTGAGGGCAATTTTTCTTAAATGGTCATTCTAAGCCCATTCAGATCTGCATAGAGTCAGAGTTATACAACATGTACATGGTTGGCCCAATTTGTCCATAATGATCAAGTTGGCATTCTGCGTGCCCAGGGACTGGCTGCCGTTCCCAGATCAGCTCGCGTCCCAGGAACTGGCTGCAGTTCTCAGGTTGGCTTGCCTGCCCCGACCCCGTGAAAACGAATTGAAAACCCCCCCGCGGTTTTTCGGGTTACGGGACGGATTCGGCCCGTGTGCCGTAGGTTGCCGAACCCTGTCCTAGATGATTGGCCTCATTGTGGTC
>CM075984.1:33821344-34014381 GCA_038087875.1 Malacoraja senta
ATCTTCAGGTCACTTTATTGAGTGCCCCATGACTAGTGTTGGACCAGAAATTAGAGCAGTTACTTGTATCCCGAAGCAGATCTGACAACAGGTTTAAGAGTAAAAGATTTGTTACCTTCAGCCCTTAGGTTAATCTTTACTGAAGACCAGATCTGTAGTTTGTTCAATCTTTCCAGATATTATTTGAATGACTCCTTTCACATTGGGTGTTAGACATTAGTCAGGAAATGGTGTTGGGTAAACTGTTGGGACTGAAGGCAGATAAACCCTCAGGGCCTGAGGATTTATCTCAGAGAACTCAAGAAGGTGGCCCTAGAAATCGTGGATGCATTAGTGATCATTCTCCAATGACTATGGATCAGTTTAGTTTAGTTTAGTTTAGAGATACAGCGCAGAAACAGGCCCTTCGGCCCACCTTGTCCACGCCAACCAGCGATCCCTGCATATTAACACTGTCCAACACAAACTAGGGACAATTTTTACATTACTACCAAGCCAAATAACCTAATCTGTACGTCTTTGGAGTGTGGGAGGAAACCGAAGATCTCGGAGAAAACTCACATGGTCACGGGGAGAACATACAAACTACGTACATGTAATAGGGGGCGCCGTCTGTATGGCTGCCTGTCCTGCAGCTGTCCGGTTTTTTTTCTCACTTCTTTTCTTTATTTTAGTACGTTAAAAGTGTGTTGTTGGGGGTCTAGACCTTTTATGTGTGGGGGGGGGGGGGGAGGGGGAAACTGTCCCTACCTGGTCGGAGAGGCAGCTTTCCTCCGAGCAGCATCTTCGACCCGTCCTCGCGGCCTCCAACGGGTCTGGAGCAGCTTTTCCTGAGGGGACCGGCCAGAACCACGACTTCGGCGGCGGCACAGCGCTGGAGCGCTATCGCAGAGCGGAGTGGGCGATGCCTTGTCCGGGTCGCCACGCTGGGATCGGCGATTGGAACATCGCGGAGCTGCGGGACTGTGGAGCGGCCTGCTGCGGGTGGCGTCGCTGACTTTTACATCGGGAGCCTGGGATCTCTCGCTGAGATCACCAGTGGTGGAGCTCCGTGCAGCGTGGCCTGTTGGCTTCGGAAGCTGCGGTCTCCGGTAAGGAAGCAGCCGTTCCATGTATCCCAAGCTGCTGAGAGGGAGCACCATCACCCGGTGAGAGGGCCTGAAACATCGGGCCGCCGTAGCGGCGACTGCGGAGGCCTCAATAGGCCCGACTATGGGTGGACAAGGGGATGGGGACTGAACTTTGTGCCTTCCCTCACAGTGGGAACCATTGTGGGGGGATGTTTTTATGTTTTAATGTTAAATTTCTTCTTTAATGTTATGTTCTATTTTTATTAGTGTGCTGCAAGGACACTGATTTTCCCCTGAAAAGGGGATTAATAAAGTATTTATCTATCTATCTATCTAACACCCGTAGTCGGGATTGAACCCGGGTTACCTGCGCTGCAAGTGCTGTAAGGCAGCAACTCTACCACTGTGCCACTGCTGGAGGGTAGCTAATGTAACCCCAGGGAGAGAGAAAACAGGGATTTATAGACCTGTGAGCCTGACATCAGTAGAGGGGAAGATGTTTGAGTCGACTATTAAAGATGTAATAGCAGCACATTTGGAAGGCACTGACTTAATCGGTCAAAGTCAGCATGGATTTATGAAGGGGAAATCATGCTTGGCTAATCTTCTGGAAATTTTTGTGGATTTAACAAGTAGAATAAATAAGGGAGAGCCAGTGGATGTGGTGTATCTGGACTCAAAAAGCCTTTGACAAGGTCCCACACAACGGATTTTACTTCGGAGTCACATGAGTGACTACGTGAAGAAGACCCGTCAGGGCGCATGCGCGTCATTACGTCTGACGCATTGGCGCGAACGGCAGCAGGAAGAGGAGCTCCTCCTGCAGGTGAGTAGTTTAGAAGCTCCACCAAAGTCGGGGAGACTTTGGAGGAGTTAGTAAAAAGAGAAAATTGTTGCTGTGTTTTGTCCCCACGACACAGGAACAAGGGAAAAATCAACAAGGTGCAGGCGTGCTACGGACGAGGGGAGAGAGAGCTGCGGGAGCGCAGTCTCTGAAAGGCAGCCTGTCACCTCTGGGGAGTTGCAAGCCGGTAGCGGTGCGGCGACAGACTTGGCACTCCCAAGTGCCCAGTCGGGTACACAGCCAACGCCAGTCGGGCGGTAGGCAAAAGCCAAGTCTGTCAGGCCCATTGACTCCGCAGAGTCGGGCTAGGAGAGTCCCGTCCAGGACAAGATACCGTGCCCCAGCGGTTATCCAAAAGGAGCAGCTCATACAGGGGCTGCTCCACAAAGCCACACTCCAGGAGGAGTTGTGTGGGCGGGAGGCCGTGGGGAAGGCTCCGCCGGCAGTGCCTGGTAGAGGCCTGCTTGAAAGCACCCTCTTTCAAGAGGTTAGTGCAGAAGGGCAGATAAGCTCTGACCCTGATTCCGACGACGACTTCCAAAGCGAGGGCAGGCAGCTGCCAGAGCTGACACCGTGTGCAGCACGGTTTGCCATGTCGTCGGAAGGTGGTGAGCCTCTGGGTGAGGGAACTTGCCACCAGCATAAATTACCTAGTCTCACATCAGCTACAGGAGCTGACAATGGATGAGACAGTAAGGAACCATGAAGCCCCAATCAACTGTGGCCTGTTGAAAGTTCCTGTTGTGAACAGGATGATTTGGGGCAAGATGGGCATACAAATGAGAGCCCAGGAGGTGAAGCTCCAGCATATTTTAAAGTTGCTGGCATCTGGCATAACTACCTTTGCCAGGATGGTGGATGGAAGGCCATGACAAAATTGCAACAAGAGGTGCTGGCGCTATTGTGGGAGTGCCCACTTTGAGATCAACTGCCTCCGCAAAACTGCGATTACACCAACCATCAACCCTAAATATGCTTCAATCTGCCAGCCTGGCACGGTGCAACCGGCAAATCTACTGTTTGGCGAGGATTTCGCAAAGCAGGTGAAGGAGCTGGAGGAGGAGGCCAAGACGTTGGGCTTGACTAAGCAGCCAGCAGCCACATATCCACCGAAGCGGAAGTATCCCTATAAGCGAGGAGACTGGTCCGGGCAAGGGACGAGTCGAGCTACGATGCAGCGCAGTTGGCGTTCGGCTGTAGCAGCGCCAGGGAAGGTGGGATATCCAGCTCGAGGCCGGGAAAGAATGCCAGGTGGTAAGGACGTAAGTGGGTCTGGTTCTCATGTAGACAGATCTAATGTGATACAATTAAAAGTTGGAATTACATCTGTTCTTAGAGGAAGGGAAACAAATGACCTCAGATATGTTTATACTGAAGGTTATTGCAGGGTTTCGAATAGAGCTTAATGCAAATTCTGATTTACCTATGCAACATGTTCCAAAAAGGAGTTTGACTTCAGTATCACTGAACAATTGGAAGTTCAGGTGGAACTTGTATTGTATATCTTTATTGTCATTTCCTGAGTATTCGCATACCCAGAGGAAACAAAAAAACGTTCCTCAACCAGTGTCCATTTCAGTGTGCAGTAAAAAATAAATAGAAGTAAAAATACATATATCATGAACAAATTAACACTCTACTCTACTAAACATCAACAGGCGTTCCGATCGGCAGCGGCACGACAGTGGCTCTGCTGCAGTGTGTCCAGGTTGGTGGTTGGTGCACGATACTTTGGCAGGGGACAAAGTCCGTTTATCAGTCTTATAACCTGCGGGAAGAAGCTGAGGAGCATCCTGCTGGTTTTGCACCTAATGCTCCGGTACCTCTGCGATAAACTTGCAAGCTTATGTAATAAAGGTGTAATTGCTAAGGCAGTTTACCAAAGCCAACAGTTTGTGTCCAATATCTTTCCCAGACTAAAAAAGGATGGGGGATGCAGAATTATACTGGACCTGAATAGTCTTAACCCTTTTGTACGGTATAGACATTTTAAGATGGAAACCTTTGTGACGGCTAAGCAACTTGTTTCCAGAGGATGCTACATGGAAACTATAGATCTTAAAGATGCGGATTATTCAGTGTCTGCTCATTTGCAGGATAGAAGATATTTAAAATTCAGCTGGATGGGGCAATTATGGCAATGCAATGCACTGCCTAATGGTTTGTCTTCAGCTCCTAGAGTGATTACAAAGTTGTTAAAACCTATTCTAGGCATGATGAGAAGTCAAGGGCATGTGCTCATGGCTTAACTAGATAATATTTTGATTGTAGGACAATCAAAGGAAACAGCTGAAGCATCAGTGGCAGTTGTTAAAACCACTTTTCAAAGATTGGGCTTCATAAACCATCCAGAGAAATCTAAATTAACACCTGTGACAAAAATTGACTATTTGGTTTTCACAATAGACTCAATCAACATGATTGTGACCTTGCCGAGGCAAAAAAGGGTAGAGCTAATTGATAGCTGTATCAAGTTAATTGCTGACACATAGCCTTCAATTAGCCAGGTGGCGAGTCTGCTTGGGAAATTGGTGGCAGCATTTCCTGCAGTTCAATAGTGGCCACTTTATTATCAACAATTACAAAGGTCAAAGGAACAAGCACTGACGATACATTTGGGTCATTATAATAGGCCTATGCTTCTATCAGTAGAGGCTGTTGCTGATGTACAATGGTGGATTCAGCATGTGTCCACTAGTTGTTCCAAAGTGTTATTGGACCAAGCTTCCATGATTTTGCAGACAGATGTCAGTGCACTTGGGTGGGGTGCTACTGATACGAGATCCAGCTGTGGAGGCAGGTGGACATTGCTTCTGCAAACATGGGGAATTAACCATTTAGAGCTTTTAGGAGTATTTTATGGACTCAAGGCTTATTGCACTAACAAAACTAGCTTGCATGTGCAGTGCCAAATAGACAACACTACAGCAGTTGCTTATATTAATCACATGGGTGGAATCAAATCGTTATCATGTGACAGGTTGGCAAATCAAATTTGGACCTGGTGTATGGATAGAGATATTTGGATTTCAGCTATCTATCTGCCAGGGAAACTTAATGTAGTAGCAGATGCCAGGTCACGAAAATACCGTGATAATTCAGAGTGGATGTTGAACCAGGATGTGTTCAAGAACATAGTACTTCTATATGGAATGCCAGATATCGATTTGTTTGCATCCAGGCTTAACCACCAGCAGCCAAAATATGTTTCATGGGAACCAGATCCAGGGGCAGTGGCAATTGACGCTTTTTCACTAAATTGGGATGATATGTTTGTGTACATTTTCCCACCATACTGCCTCATAGGTCGGTGTTTGAAAAAAAAAATCAAGCAGGATGCCGCTTCAGGGGTTTTGGTGATACCAAATTGGCCAACTCAACCATGGTTCCCTTTGATGTTACAGATAGTGATCCAACCTCCTTTGCTGATTCCAAAGAGTAGGAATTTGCTGGAGCATCCAGTAACGCGTGAAGTTCATCTGTTATGTGATCGTATTGATCTGTTAATTTGCAGGTTTTAAGAAGGCCTTACATGGGTCGAGGACTTTCTAGGCGAACGGTGGATATGCTCACTGCAGCCTGGAGAAAGAGTACTCAACAGCAGTATATGACTTATGTAAAAAAATGGGAACAATATTGTGTTGGAAAGAATATTCAATATGATACTGTAGTTATTGAAAATGTGTTAGAGATTTTATCCACACTTTATTATGATGAGGGTCTTAACTATAGTGCTATCAATACAGCTAGAAGTGCTTTGTCCGCATATCTTGTAATAGGTACACGGACACAAAGTATAGGTTCTCACCCTCTCATATCTAGGTTGATGAAAGGAATCTTTAATTCCAAACCGCCTAAGCCTAGGTATCTGGTTATCTGGGATGTAAGTGTTGTTCTTAACATGCTTTGTCATTGGGTCCCTGTCACATCTATGACTTTGTCAAAATTAACCATGAAAGTTGGCTATGCTAATGGCATTGGTTTCAGCACAGAGAGTGCAGACTTTGCAAAAACTTCAGTTAGATAGAATGGAAGTGACTACAGAGAATGTTATGTTTTATATTTATGACCTGCTCAAACAAAGCAGGCCAGGTGTGACAGGATTTAAGATTGTGTTCTCAGGATATCCTACAGATCCATGTTTATGTGTAAGGACACATTGGTTACATTACATTGAAGCCACAGGGCTTTAAGACATGAAGAAACAGGATTATTTGTCAGTTACAAGAAGCCACATAAAAGAGTGGGAGTTCAGACTATCTCAAGGTGGTTAAAGCAAGTGTTGGTTCAGGCAGGAATTAACACTGATGTGTTTACATCTCATTCCACTAGGGCAGCAGCAACATCGGCGGCCAGGGCGATGGACGTTCCCATCGACCATATATTAAAAGCCGCAGGGTGGCAAAATGAACTTGTGTTTCAGCAATACTACCATCGGCCGATTGCCGATGTAGGGCTGTTTGCCAACTCAATATTGAGTGCTGTTGCTATTGTTTAAATTCTGTTTTCAATACTGTTTAATTATGTTTCGTTAGTTGCCCTAAATTAAGAGGGTTTATTATTTGTTTCATGACCAAAAATATAACTGTTTTTTTGCATGATATTCAGTGTCATGTTTACAGCATTATTGATTATACTCAGAGTCAATCGATGCAGTGAGAAGCCGGGATTTTGATCTGCGGCATAAAATCACAGAGCTTTGAAATCTTCACGTAGTCACTTACGTGACTCCGAAGGAAAATAGTAAGATTAAACGAGAACTTACCAGTTTGAAGTTTGATCTTTATTTTATGAGGAGTTACGTTGGTGATTACGTGCCCGCCATGCCCAACCCTCTCTCATAGAAAAAAGGTTGTAATGGTAGTTCTCATGTTCCTCATCTTAATATGTTGCTTCAATTATTGTGTTGTCTGTGATTTCATACCACTGCTTTGAAGATTGACGCGCATGCGCCCTGACGGGTCTTCTTCACTTAATCACCAACGTAACTCCTCATAAAATAAAGATCAAACTTCAAACTGGTAAGTTCTCGTTTAATCTTACTATTATTGTGCATAATTAGAGTGTGAATATGCAGGGATGGGGTTGCTTTGGGAATGGAAGATGTTGAGACTTGGCTTCACTAGTGGTGACATCACAGGGTGGAGACCCAATTCCTAGAAATCATGTGACCCATTTGTCGGCAGCAAGTCTGGACCTCTGAAGAAGTTACTATTACCACGTGTTTCGATGAGCTGGTGGAGAAGATCTCCTCCGAGAAGGCCGTGAGGGTGAGTTACTGCAGCGGCGGCGGCGGAGGAGACGGACGGTCGCAGGCATTCACCCGGGGGGACGGGTAGACGGGACCGCCATTGCAGCAGAGGGTGGGCGGGGGAGGGGTGAGTGAGGGAGAGAGAGATGGGACCAGGGCCTCCACTGAACCACCCCCCGGGGCCGCCGCCAGTGCTGGGGGAGATGTTAGACAAGTTACTGTGAGGAGGGGAGAGAGGAGTTTGTGAGTGAGGCCCCGACATTGGTGGACGCCCTGGTTGCGTTCCATACCAGGAGTAAAACTAGAAGGAGTCAACCCATACCACGAGTTCAGGACCCCCCCTAAACCAAGAAGGAGAAAGCATAAACAGATGGTACAGAACCAGTCCCGTGAAAAATATCGGCTTTGCAACAAAACCGAGAACGAGGATTCTGAAAATGACTTGATCTGAAGCTGAGCCCGTGTCAGGGACAGATGAGGTAGTTGAGCGATGATCCGTTCACCGCCAATTCCCCATTAGAGAAATGCCTAACCCCGCTTTTAACCCAGCAAATGCAGTTGGCGCCGGTAACACTCAAACAATAGGCGTTTACTTCCCTTGGAAGCCGAACAAAATGATGGTCATACTGAGCCAGATGCCTGATAGAAAGAAGTCACCCACCTCATTTGTAGACTTCCTCCGAACCACTATGCGAGTCTATAATGCCGAATCCAGAGATTTGTTGGCCCTAGTGCAACAAGTCCTAACCCCAGTAGAACATGCGAGATTTCTAGCTAACTTGGGATCCCCAACTCACGATGCGCTAACTAACCTGCTTGCCCAGAGCACGGCACAAGAGGATGCAATCCCAGCCACCTTTACTACCACTCTGCAAAAACCCATTGATATCTCCAAAGTTTTGGATACTAGACCCCGGAAAGGAGAGGGGGCAGAAGAATTTTCGGAGAGGTTTTCAGAGATTTTTGGAGAGGTTTTCAGAGATATAGGTCAGTCGGCAAAAACTAATTATCGCAACGGTGCAAATTCACCCCAGTATTGTGCTATTTTGATAAACTGCCTACCAGCCGCTGTTGCAGAGGCAATAAAAACTAATAGTATGGACTGGTCTGAAAATAGTCCGAGCCAAATGGCCCGTGCAGTTAAATACCATTGGAAGGATAGTAAGAGACAAGAGAATCAGCCCCAGTTTAAGGTAGAAACGGAATATGTAATGAAAAAGGAAGGACCGAAAGCCATTCCAGGCGCCAGCGACTACCAGGCGAAAGCTCAGTACTGTGTGCCGGGATGGGTAGAGAGATAGGGACACGGGTATACAGGTTACCCCAACGGACCAAATGCCCCCAATTGCTAGAAATCATGTGACCCATTTGTTGCCACCAAGTCTGGACCCCTGAAGAAGTTTCTATTTTGTTTCTTTATAATGAAAACTGTTATGTATCTGTGATTGGGCTAAGGGGTTGCCTCGCACTGTATTTACCCGCCGTTGGTTTCCCGCCACTGTATATCTGTATAAATAGGTGGTCAGTTCATTGGTGCATGTCGTCTTTCTTTTCTGTTCTGTCTGTGCGAGGCTGCTGAGGGCTCGAGTGAGTGGATCAGAAATTGGCCCCGCGGTGAATAAAGGGTTTGGACTACAGTATTCGAATCAGAGTTTTACTGACCCAGACGGGGGGGGGGGGGGGGGTAAAGGAACCGGAATCAACATGAGCACATGGTATTAGGGGTAGGGTATTGACATGGATAGAGAACTGGTTGGCAGCAGGAAGCAAAGCATTGGAATTAACAGGTCCTTTTCAGAATGGCAGGCAGTGACTATTGGGGTGACGCAAGGCTCAGTGCTGGGACCCCAGTTATTTACTACCATATATATATATTAACAATTTAGTTGAAGGAATTAAATGTAACATCTCCATGTTTGTGGATTACACAAAGGTGGGAAGGTGGGTGGCAGTGTGAGCTGCAAGGAGGATGCTAAGAGGCGGCAGGGTAGATTTGGATAGGTTGGGTGAGTGGGCAGATGCATGGCAGATGCAGTATAATGTGGATAAATGTGAGGTTATCCACTTTGGTGGCAAAAAACAAGAAGGCAGATTATTATCTGAATGGTGTCAGAATAGGAAAAGGGGAAGTGCAACGAGACCTAGGTGTCTTTGTACATCAGTCACTGAAAGTAAGCATGCAGGTACAGCAATCAGTCAGTAAAGAAAGCAAATGGCATGTTGGCCTTCATAGCAAGAGGATTTGAGTATAGGAGCAAGGAGGTCCTACTGCAGTTGTACAGGGCCCTGGTGAGACTGCACCTGGAGTATTATATTCAGTTTTGGTCTCCTAATTCGAGGAAGGACGTTCTTGCTATTGAGGGAGTGCACCGTTGGTTCACCAGGTTAATTCCCGGGATGGCGGGACTGACATATGATGAAAGAATATGGATCGACAGGGCTTGTATTCACTGGAATTTAGAAGGATGAGAGCAGATCTTATAGAAACATATAAAATTCTTAAGGGATTGGACAGGATAGATGCAGGAAAAATGTTCCCGATGTTGGGGGAGTCCAGAACCAGGGGTCACAGTTTAAGAATAAGGGGTAGGCCATTTAGGGTTGGGATGAGGAATAACTTTTTCACCCAGAGAGTTGTGAATCTGTGGAACTCTCTGCCACAGAAGTCAGTGGAGGCCAATTCACTGGATGTAATCAAAAGAGAGTTAGATATAGCTCTTGGGGCTAACAGAATCAAGGGATATGGGGAGAAAGCAGGAACAGGGTACTGATTCTGGATGATCAGCCATGATCATATTGAATGGCGGTGTTGACACGAAGGGCCGAATGGTTTACTCCTGCACCTACTTTCTTTGTTTCTATGTTTCTAGACTAAAGACTATAATACTTGATCTGAGTCACAGAGTCATGGAGTTATACAGCACAAAAGTATGCCATTTGGCTCACAATGTCCAGACCGAATGCTTTATTACCCATATTTGTTGGTAAGTCTTCTATACCTTGGTGATTTGTGCTTTTTGAGATGCTTCTTAAATCTCATGAGATTATGTACTTCCACCAAGATTGTTCCACCTACAATAACTCTGCACAAATTTCAAGCAAACCCACATCATACTGTACCCCTAGACACCCCTCCACGCTATCCATGACACTAATTTTTGTTTTATCTGCAAACCTACTAATCACACCTTCTTTTTTTTTTTTTTAATATAAATTTTTTATTAGAAGCAAACATATTACAGTGTAGAGTAACATATTATAATAGAATAGAAGAAAAAACTTTTCATATACTTCAATCATTCATACATTATTAAATTTGTCAATTGTCAGTTAATTCTGCTTCTAGTGTTTTTTTTATATAGATAGAAAAAGAAAAATAGAGAGAAAGAAGAGAAAGAAAGAAAAATGTCAATATCAAAAAAGAAAAAAAGGTGGAATTAATTACTTATAATACGTCATAGGAGATAAGTTCGTATGTTATGAAATATAATTACATCTAATCCTTAGTTCAAGCTTGAGTTGTGCCTTTGCGCTGGGCCACTCTATCCCTTCAAATAGGCAATGAATGGAGCCCATATTTTAACAAAAAGTTCTTGCTTGTCCATTAAGACGAGTTTAATTCTTTCTAGATGTAGGGTCTCCAACATTTCCACAATCCACATTTTAATTGTGGGGGTTGTAGGGCCTTTCCAGAATTTTAATATTAATTTTTTCCCTGTTATTATACTGTAGTCAAGAAAGTTTCTTTGGCTTGTTGTGAGTGTTAAACTTTGTTCTGATATCCCAAGTATTATTAATTTTGAGTCTGGAGCTAGTTTGCTATTAACAACTTCGGAGATTATTTGAAAGATATCAGTCCAGTAATTTTTAATTTTTATACAATTTGCAAAGGTATGTGTTAAATTGGCCTCTAGATGCAGGCATTTATCACATATAGGAGAAATATGTGGGAAAATTCTATTTAGTTTTATTTTGGAATAATGTAATCTGTGTAAGACTTTAAATTGTATTAAAGCATGTCTGGCATTTAACGAACATTGATGTATATGTTGTAAACTTTCGTCCCAAATATCTTTCGTAATAGGATAACCTAACTCATTTTCCCATTTATGTCTATATAGTTCCATCGGTGGTTCCTCATTATTTAAGAGAATGTTATAAATATAAGCTATTAATTTCTCAGTGTTAGGATGCTTATTCAAACATTCATCAAGAATTTCTGGTTCCCTAGTCCTATAAACTTGTGTATTGGATTTAACATAATCTCTAATTTGTAAATATCTGAAAAAGTTATTTGAGTGTAGTCCATGATTCTGTTGTAACTCTTGAAATGACAGAAAGATGCCTTCCCTATAAAGATGTCCAATCCTTTTAATTCCATGATTTTTCCATTGTATAAAACCTCTATCCAATATGGATGGCTTGAATAGAGGATTATTTACAATGGGAAGACATAGTGGTATATTATTCAGTTTTAAAGCCTTTTTTAATTGTTTCCAAATTCGTATTCCACTATGTATTATAGGGTTTTCCTTATAGGTTTTTTTATGCAATTTTGTGGTAGCAAATATAATCGAACCTATTTCAAAAGGTAAACAGTCTTCCTTTTCCATCCTTAACCATTCTGGTTGTTGGTCCATTTCTTCCAGCCAGAAATTCATGTTTTTAATATGGACTGCCCAAAAATAAAATAAAAAATTTGGCAAAGCCAAACCTCCGTTGCTCTTTGACTTACATAAATGTTTTTTACTTATTCTATGATTCTTATAATCCCAAATAAAGCTTGTAACAATGGAGTCGACTTTTAAAAAAACGTTTTTTGGAATATATATCGGAATTAATTGAAATAAATATAGTAGTTGCGGTAAGAAAATCATTTTTATAGCATTAATTCTACCAAGCATTGAAATAGGAAGTGTTTTCCAGTACCGAATATGTTTGTGTAATTTATTAAGTAAGGATGGAAAATTTTGTTTAAATAAAGAGGTATATGCCTTAGTTACATAGATTCCTAAATATTTAAGTTTATCTTTAACTATTTTAAAAGGGGATTGTTGTATTGTATTTAAGTTGAATTTTGTTATTGGCATAATTTCACTTTTATTCCAATTAATCCTATATCCTGAGAACTGACCAAATTGTGTTATTAGATTTAATAGATTTGGAATACTAGTTTCTAACTTTGTAATATATATTAATACATCATCTGCATATAAGGAAATGTTATTCCTTGTATCTCTAGTGTTGTATCCATGTATTCCTGGATGGTTTCTAACGCTTTCTGCTAATGGTTCAATTGCAAGAGCAAATAATAGTGGGGATAGTGAACATCCTTGTCTACAACCTCTAGAAAGATTAAATTTGGCTGATAACATTTGATTTGTTAATATTCTAGCTGTTGGATTAGAGTATAACAATTTAACCCATGTGCAGAACTTCTCTCCCAATTGACATTTTTTCATTACCGAAAATAAATATGTCCATTCTACCTGGTCAAATGCCTTTTCAGCATCTAACGAAATAATTGCTAGATCTGCATTTGGAATTCTATTTGTATATATAATATTGAATAGTCTTCTCAAATTATAAAATGAGTAACACCTTCTAGCACACAGAGTCATCTTGCTTGGACGCCATCTTGGATTCAATGCCCACCTTTAAAAAAATGTTGTTTCTTGTTCATCCAAGATGGCGTCCAAGCAAGATGACTATTTGTGTGCTCGTCACATAAGTGGATCTGCAATTACGCACTACAATCGCTTCACTCTTTTTAAATCTCTACTCCGACAGCTGTACAAATGGATGGCTCAGTTGTAATCATGTAGTAATTCCGCTGACTTGTTAGCATTCAACAAAAGCTTTTCACTGTACCTCGGTCCACATGACAATAAACTGAACTAAACTAAACTGAAGAAGGGTTTCGGCCCGAAACGTTGCCTATCTCCTTCGCTCCATAGATGCTGCTGCACCCGCTGAGTTTCTCCAGCCTTTTTGTGTACCTTAAACTAAACTGATTATGATTAATCATCAATGATTGTAATTCCACCAATGAGTTACAGAGAAAGATGATAACATGGCTGACTTATAAAGATATGTTTTACAGAATGTCAATATGGTTGATAAGATCACCATTAATTGCCTCAATTAGTTTCCATTACTCGTGAGAAAATGGTTGGTCGCCACGTGGTTGATTATAAGTGATACTGTTGGGCATGAAGTACCACATGGTATTAACCATATTCTTGCAATTCAAGAATTCTCACAATTCAAGAATTACCATTAGTTTAGAAAGTTGAGAAAGATGAAACCAGGATATAGGAAACTTGTTGTTTATAGTCTATTGAGAGGATTATTCCAGATTAATTTAATTACTTGAACTTAAATCTCTTGATGAGGGCTTGATGACTGAGCCGGACAGAGAATGCAAACATGAATTTGTAAGGAGTAAGGGTAGTTCATATATAGTTAGAGTGACTGGAAGTATTAACTACATAAAGAAATGTTTATGAATATAGTCTAAAAGGATCTCCAAAAGGGATTTACTGATGCTCTATATCAAAATGGTTAAAAGTAAAATCCAACATTGAAGGTAAGTCATTGACCTAGTTAGGAATTTGCTTCAGTGATAGAAGAGAGTAGAAATAATGATTCCGTACTCAAATTGGAAGAAGATATCTCATAGAATTAAATATGAGGCTCAACTATTCAGACCAGTAGTTATCAATGACCTAATGTACTTTCCAGAGTCTAATTGTTAAAAGTGAAACAAAGACGGTGTAGGGAAAATGTCCTAAAATCTCTAAACTAAATTAAAATAATACTGGATGAAATTCTGGTGTTTGCATTGGCCCACAGTACACATTAAAAAGTTGAATACTGTGTTTGAATATGAGAAGTTACAGTCTAACCTAAGGATGCATTTCAACTATAGTAGAGTTCAACTACAGTCACTCCTCTAAGGTCTGATCTGGGAAACCTACTCTGCAAGCTAAAGGGAGAAAGATTATATCAAAGTGCTGTCCTACATGCCTGCCACAGTTAAATGGGCATGTACTGTGAACAGTCAGCTATGCGAGTTGTGAGGAGCCACTGAATCCATAGGGAATGTATCAGGGCAGATGGAGTCACAGTTGCCAGAGTGGGCTAGTTTTCTCCATGTGCCTGTGTGTATTTATCTGTGTGCTTGTGTCAGTGCATAGTACATTAATATCTGTGTGTGTATTGTAAGCTGTGCAGGGGATGCTGGATAGAGAAAGCATGCAGACTGCAAAGTTGAACTTATCAACTAGTTAACAGAACATACCCTGAAAAAACACATGAGAATGTGGAATTTCTTTCCTGCATTGCTCCCAGTCCTGTGTGATCCGCTCATGGCTTTGATATCTATTGGCCACCATCTACTAGCCAAATGTCATTTTGGACCTCCACAAGGATATGCTGGACTGGGATTGTAAAGTGTATCTTACCAGAGAGTCTCACCAGAGAGTCTCATAGAGGCATCCTGCAGAGCCATAGCTCAGTGATCAGCTACTCTTTAAGCCGTGGCATCAACAATCAAATGAATGGGTCAGCAGATGTGCGTTCTTGTACTAATAACATGGTAGCAAGCTGAATGTACACTCTAAACATGCATACATAATTGTAGGACACGACGAGCTGGAGTAGCTCAGCGGGTCAGGCAGCATCTCTGGCGAACATGGACGCTGAATTACCAGCTTGTGGCTTATCCGTGTTATCGAGAGATGCTGCCTGACCCGCTGAGTTTGTCCAGCACTTTGTGTACTTTTTGAAAACCAGCCTCTGCACTTCCTTGTTTCTACTACTTATTTGTACTAAGATTCAATCAATTACCACACTCCAAATGCACAGGCATAATCATTCGCAGTTTCCCCACAAAACACAGAATCAGTGCGATTGTTTTTTTTTTTTTGTTAAATTTTATTTATTAGAAGTACATTACATTACAACAAATTACATTAGTACTCATCACGTATATCTTATTACAATTAATGTACTCCATCATTTTTAAAAACGAATAAAGAGAGAAGGTTGAAATTAAGAAAGAAGAGAAAGTGAGGGAAAATAGTGAAAGTGTAAAAACGTGTCAACAGGAAAGAACAGAGACCCTGTAGAAAAGAGATTGGAAAGAAAAGATTAAGAGATAGACCCTAAAGAAGAAAAAAAAAAGAGAAAGAAGAGAAAAGAGAAGCACAAGTACTTTATTATGAGCATCTCGCAAATGGGATATACCAACTCACCACCTTTCATCCCCCTTTACCTGACATTGGTACTTTTTAAAGTACTTTTGCACCTTATGTTTGTAATAGTTCTATAAATGCAGACCACGTCAGATGGAAGTGATCTGATTTGCCTGCCAGGAGGAGTCTTATCTCTTCTAAGTGTAATGTTTCAAACATATTTGAAATCCACAAGTTTATAGTTGGTATTGGGGCGTTTTTCCAGAATTTTAGGATAAGCTTTTTCCAGTTATTAAAGTGTGTCTTACATTAATCGAGCATTTATGCACATTTAATAAATGTTCATTCCACCTTTCCTTTGAAATTTTAATAGCTAATTCTTGTTCCCAGTCTCTTCTAATACCTTCCGTAGATGGTATTTCTACATTTAAGATAATATTATACAAATATGATATTAAGTTTGCTGATTCAGCTTTTATCTGCATTGCTTCGTCCAGTACATCTGCTGGGATATTGTAATGATCTTTTGTATATTTTTTCAAATAGTCACATATTTGAAAATATTTAAAATATTGATTATTTCCCAGTTTATATTTTATTTGTAATTGTTGGAATGATAGTAATTTTCCAGTTTCATACAAGTCTCCGAACATTTTAATTCCTAGTCTATCCCATTGTATAAATGATTTGTCTGTAATAGAGGGATTAAACGAAGGGTTATTAACTATTGGAGATAAAAGTGATAGATTTCTTAATTTTAAATTTTGTTTTATTTGTTTCCAAGTTCTGATTGTACTATGTATAATTGGGTTTTTGTTATAATTTATGTTATTCAGTTTCATTGGTGAGAGGAGGATCGCTCCAATATTACAAGAGGAGCAGTCCTCTCTCTCCATTACAATCCAGTCCACTTGCTGGGCAGAGTTGTCCATCAGTTGAATCATATTTTTAATATTTACTGACCAATAATAATACATAAAGTTAGGGAGTGCTAAGCCCCCTAATACTTTAGCTTTGTGCAAGTGTGTTCTTTGTATTCTATGGGATTTATAATCCCATATAAAATTAGTAATGTCTGAATCCAATTTAAAAAGAAACTTCTTTGGTAGATATATAGGAATTGATTGAAATAGGTATAGAATTTGTGGTAAAAAGATCATTTTTATTGAATTTATTCGACCTATTAAAGACATCGGAAGCATTTTCCAAAATTTAATTAATGTATTTAATTTATTAAGTAGAGGATTATAATTTGCTTTGAACATGCCTTGATATGTTCTGGTAATTTCAATACCCAAGTATTTAAATTTTTCTGTAGCTATTTTAAAAGGGAATTTTAAGAGATGTGTTGAGTCTTTCGGTTTTATTGACATAATTTCACTTTTATTCCAATTTATTCTGTATCCAGAAAAGGATCCAAAGTCCTCAATTAGATTTAGTATGTTTGGTATAGTAATTTGAGGTTTTGTGATGTACAATAATATATCATCCGCGTATAACGATACTTTATTATTTGAATATTTAGTGTTATAGCCATGGATATCTGGATGTGTTCTAATTTTTTCTGCTAAAGGTTCAATTATAAGAGCAAATAACTGTGGTGATAATGAGCATCCTTGTCTATTACCCCTTGATAGTTGGAATTTCGAAGATAATATGTTATCAGTTAATATTCTAGCTGTGGGCTTATTATATAATAATTTAATCCATAAAATAAAATTCTCTCCCAATTGGAATTTTTGTAATACTTTATCCATATAATTCCATTCTACTTGATCAAATGCTTTTTCAGCGTCCAACGAAATAATTGATAATTCTTGTTCTTCAATTTTATGTGAGTGCATTATATTGAATAGTTGTCTCATATTATTAGATGAATATCTCTTAGGGATAAACCCCGTCTGATCTGGGTTTATTAATTTACTAATATATTTACTTAATCTTCTAGCTAATGTTTTTGCTAATATATTTTAATCTGTATTTAACAATGCTATAGCTCTATATGAACCCGGTTCTTCTATATCTTTATCTTTTTTGAGTATTAGTGTGATCGTTGATTCAGCTAATGTATCAGGTAATATTTGTTCTTTAAAGGCATATTGATACATTTTTTGTAACCGTGGTATAATTTTGTCATAAAAACTTTTATAAAATTCATTAGTAAATCCGTCAGGACCTGGAGTTTTTCCATTCTTTAATGAATTTATTGTGTCTTCTAATTCCTTGGTTGAAATTTGTGCACCCAATTCCTCTTGTTCCTTCAACTCTAACTTTGGAAGATTACAGTTATCCAAGAACTCTGTAATTTTATTGGTGTCCATTGTCGTTTTAGATGTGTACAAATTCACATAAAATTGCGCAAATCTTTTATTAATATCATTCGGTAAAGTTAGTAATTCCCCTCTATCTGATTTAATCTTTTGGATCGTATGTTCTTTTTCTCATTTTTTAGCTGACGAGCAAAATGTTTATGTGGTTTATCCCCAAATTCAAAGTGTTCCTGTCTTGTAATTTGGAAAAGTCTTATAAGTTTGGCTGATAATAGTTTATTTAATTTAAATTTCAAAATTATTATTTTATTATGTTTATCCATAGATGGATCTTTAGCATTATCTATATCCATTTGTCTAATTTGTTCTTCTAACTGTCTTTGTTCATTCTTATTATTTTTATTTTGAAAAGCTTGGTATGAGATTATAACACCTCTAATAAATGGTTTAAAAGATTCCCATAATAAAGTAGGCGATATATCTGGAGTGTTCTGCAGTTGGAATATAAGAGGTATTAATGAACCTATTAAAAGGGGTAAGATATTAGCTCAGCTGAAATTGTACAATACTGACATCATTTTTATACAAGAAACCCATCTAAAATCCCAGGATCAAGCTAGGTTGAGGGCGAATTGGATAGGTCAAACATATCATTCTTCATATACTTCGAAATCTAGAGGTACGTCAATCATTATTCGAAAAGGCATATCATTCAAAGCAAAGAATACCATAACAGATAATGAAGGGAGATATTTGATAGTTACCGGAGAAATTCATGATACTCCAATTACCTTGGTAAATATATACGCGCCTAACTTTGATAATCCTCATTTTTTCAATAAAATTCTGAACATAATCGCAGAATTTAATTATCAAAATGTTATAATAGGAGGAGACTTTAACTGTGTTTTAGAGAGGTAATACGAAATCTAAAACTAGTGAACTCTTAAATACTTATATAAATAATACCAATATAACAGATGTTTGGAGAATTGCTAATCCAACTGGCAGGGAATACTCATTTTATTCTTTTTTTTTATTTTTTTATTTTTTTTATTTTTTATTTATTAGAAGTACATTACATTACAACCAATTACATTAGTACTCATCACGTATATCTTATTACAATTAATGTACTCTGTCATTTTTTACACTAATAAAAAGGAAAGGTTGAGAATAAGAAAAAACAGAAAGTGAAGGAAAATAGTGAAGGTGAAAAAACGTGACAACAGGAAAGAACAGAGACTCTGTAGAAAAAAAATTAAGAAGATAGGATTAAGAGATAGACCCTAAAGAAGAAAAGAAAAGAGAAAGAGGAAAAATGAGAAAAACAAATACTTTATTATAAGCATCACGCAAATGGGATATACCAACTCTCCAGCTTTCATCCCCCTTTACCTGACCTCAGGTTTTTTTTAAAGTACTTTTGCACCCTATACTTGTAATAATTCTATAAATGCAGACCACGTCAGGTGGAAGTGATCTGGTTTACCTGCCAGGAGGAGTCTTATCTCTTCTAAATGTAATGTTTCGAACATATTTGAAAACCACATGTTTATAGTTGGAATTGGAGCGTTTTTCCAGAATTTTAGGATTAACTTTTTTCCAGTTATTAACCCATAGTCTATTAATTTCTTTTGAAACACATTTAGTTCTGGACTATCTTCCGTTGTTCCGAAGATAATCCATTCTGCTTTAGGTATCAGTTTTATTTTAAATAATTTTGTAAAGATTTCAAAAATTTCAGTTCAACATTTTTGAATTTTTGTACAAAAACAAATGAATGCGCTATAATAGCTTCTTGAGATTGACATTTATCACAAATGGATGATACATTTGGGAAATTTTTATTAATTTTAGTTTTGGAATAATATAATCTATGTAAAATTTTAAATGTATTAAAGTGTGTCTTACATTAATCGAACATTTATGCACGTTTAGTAAATGTTCATTCCACCTTTCCTTTGAGATGTTAATAGCTAATTCTTGTTCCCAGTCTCTTCTAATACCTTCCGTAGATGGTATTTCTACATTTAAGATAATATTATACAAATATGATATTAAGTTTGCTGATTCAGCTTTTATCTGCATTGCCTTTAATAGGCCGAATAAATGCAATAAAAATGATCTTCTTACCACAAATTTTATACCTATTTCAATCGATTCCTATATACCTACCAAAGAAGTTAAAAAAAAAACTGGATTCAGACATTACTAATTTTATATGGGACTATAAATCACATAGAATACAAAGAACACACTTGAACAAATCTAAAGTATTAGGGGGCTTAGCACTCCCTAACTTCATGTATTATTATTGGTCAGTAAATATTAAAAATGTGATTCAACTCATGGACAACTCTGCCCAGCAAGTGGACTGGATTGTAATGGAGAGAGAGGATCGCTCCTCTGGAAACATTGGAGCGATCCTCCTCTCACCAATGAAACTGAATAACATAAATTATAACAAAAACCCAATTATACATAGTACAATCAGAACTTGGAAACAAATAAAACAAAATTTTAAATTAAGAAATCTATCGCTGTTATCTCCAATAGTTAATAACCCCTCGTTTAATCCCTCTATTGCAGACAAATCTTTTATACAATGGGATAGACTAGGAATTAAAACGTTCAGTGACTTGTATAAAACTGGAAAATTATTATCATTCCAACAATTACAAATAAAATATAAACTGGGAAATAATCAATATTTTAAATATTTTCAAATATGTGACTATTTGAAAAAATATACAAAAGATCATTATAATATCCCAGCAGATGTACTGGATGAAGCAATACTCGTTTTATTCAATGGTACACAAAACATACTCACGTATAGATTATTTACTGGTGGATACAAAATTAATCCCTCACACTGTGAACCCATTATACCATACAAATTCGATTTCAGACCATTCACCACTAACTTTCTTTTTAAAACTGGAAGGAATGTCTAAGAATAAATCGTTTTGGAGATTCAATTCTCAAATCCTAAAAGATCCTCAAGCGAGTATATATTTTAAAAAACAAATGGACGTCTTTTTTGCGATTGTTTGAATGTAGAGAAATTCTAAGGCAAAATACACATTTTAACTCCTTCAATTCTTTCATTCATTTTCAGAAATTGACCAGCAGATGGGGCTACATTCAAAGCCGTATGCTAAAGGTGAAAGGCCAACGTTAAACCAAGAATCATACTGTTCTCTGCAGGCTATTTTAAATAAAATAACCTACACAACCACAAATCTGAAAATCATGCTCCTAAGCTCATCAGCACCTCTACTTCCTTCGAAGATTCACTATGTCAACAAATACTCTCTTGAACGTGCAGGTGTACAGTAGGGAGCATATTGACTGATTGCATCATGGCATGGTTTGGCAACTCGAATCCCCTAGAACAAAGGAGATTATAAAAAAGTGTTTTAAAAATTATAAAAAAGTGAAGTGAAACTCTGCTAAGTCCATCACGGGAACTAACATTCCCACCATCAAATGAATCTATAGGAGGTGCTGTCTCGGAATGGCTGCCAGCATCATCAAGGACCCACACCACCCTGGCCACACTCCCATTTCACTCCTGCCATTGGGAAGAAGGTGTAGATAGGAGCCTGAAAACTGTAATGTCAGTTTCAGGAACAGCTTAGTCCGAACTACCATCAGGCTATTAAACACTACGAGCTCCAACTAAACTCCGAACTGCCTTGATTGCACTAAGGACTTGGGGCTTTGCTTTGTTTTTTGCACTACATTGTTTGTTTGGAGAAAAAGAATAGGTGACGTTTCAGGTCAGAACCGTTCTTCAGTCTGAAAGTAGAGGTGGGGGTCTTTATGGGCTCCACCCTACCTGAGGTTGTTAGTTGCTAGCCCTGATTTATTCTGGACTTTTCCCGCATCCAGTTTATTGCCTGAGAAACAAAAACCGGAACCACAGCTTTTTAAAAAAATATTTTAATTTTATTAGAAGTAAGTACAATTGTATACAATCATATTTTCATAATACCTTTTATGTACAGCTTCTTATTTAAAACAATTTTTGAAATAAAGAAGAAAAAGAAAAAAGTTAGATAATGAAAAATAGAAAAATGTGAGATATATAGTGTGTGAAAAAGAAAAATAAAGAATGAAAAAAGAAAGTTGAGACATAGAAAATAGAAGAAAGAGAATAAAAGAAGAGAAGAGAAGAAAAGAAAATAGAAGGAGATCATTTATAATCTTGACCATCCGCAGTCACGGATTAGCTTTTACACCTGTTTTGCACCATATGTTTCCAAAAAGACGACAAATGGAGACCAACTCGTTATGAATTGGTCAAATTTATCTATTAGGAGGAATCGCATTTCCTCAAGATGTGCGGTATCCAACATACTTGCAATCCACATTTTGAGCATTGGTATTGGTGTATTTTTCCAAAATTTCAATATTAATTTTTTTGCTATTATTAAACCATAATTAAAAATTGACTTTTGAGATGAGCTCAATTTGTTCCCGTCTTCCATTACCCCAAATATAATCAATTCATTATTGGGTTCCATTTTTGTCTTAAATAGTTTTGTAAATATTTCGAAAATATCACTCCAAAATCCATGAAGTTTTATACAAGAAACAAAAGAGTGTGTTATAGTTGCGTCTTGGGTTAAACATTTATCGCAAATGGGCGATATATTTGGATAAAATTTATTTAATCTTGTTTTCGAGTAATATAATCTATGTAAAATTTTAAATTGGATTAGGTTATGTCTTGCGTTAATCGAACACTTGTGAATGTATGTCAAATACTTTTCCCATGTAGCCTTCGTAATTTTTATCAATAAATCCCGTTCCCACTCTTCTCTAATTACCTCGGTCACAGGTAAATCTATATTTAAGATACTATTATATAAATATGATATTAATTTTTGTGTATCAGCTTTTATATTCATTACTTCTTCTAGTAAATCAGGAGTTATTTTTTGATATCCCTGTATGTATGTTTTCAAAAAATTACAAATCTGAAAATATTTAAAATAATGAGTGTTTTTCAGTTTAAATTTTAATTGTAATTGTTGAAATGATAATAAATCTCCCATTTCATACATATCCCCGATCCTTTTAATTCCTAAACTTTCCCATTGATTATATATTTTATCCATCATAGATGGTTTAAATAAAGGATTATTCGCTATTGGTGTTAACAATGATAGGTTTCTTAATTTTAAGGATAATTTTATTTGTTTCCATATTCTTATTGTATCTTGTATAATTGGGTTTTTCTTATATATTGTATTGTTCATTTTTTTTCGGGGAGAAGAGGATTGTTCCTATATTACAAGGATAACAATCCTCTTTCTCCATTTTTATCTATTCTGTCTGTTGAGTTGAACTATCCAACCAGTAAATTATATTCTTAATATGTATTGCCCAATAGTAATACAAAAAATTTGGGAGTGAAAGTCCCCCGACATCTTTTGGTTTACATAAGTGTTCTTTTTTAATTCTATGTGATTTATAATCCCAAACAAAATTAGTAATATTAGCGTTCAGTTTAGAAAAAAAATATTTTGGTACATATACTGGTATAGATTGAAATAGGTATAATAACTGTGGTAGGAAGCTCATTTTAATAGCATTTATTCTGCCTATTAATGATAAAGGGAGTGTTTTCCAAAATGTTATCATTATATTAAGGGTATAAAATTGGCATTGAATAAAGCTTTATGTTTTCTTAAATAGTTTTTTTTTGTCCCCTTAGCACATTCCACAGACATTAGTCATGGGCAGAGATACAGGAAAAGGTTTCCACAGAATCCATCACATCAAAAGCCTTTTGTTTACATGGTACAAGATATACTAAAAACATTGGCCATTTGTTTTAGGTCATTTTATCTTAAAAGAGATCACCCTAGCTCTTTCGCTGCTTCCTCTCTGTCACTTGGTTCCTCATAAACATAGGCCATTTGGTTCATGGCATCTTATCTTTCCACTTCCCTGGTTCCTCTCTCATCACCTCCTCCCCCATAAACATTGGCCATTTGTTTTATGGCATCTTACTTCAAAGATGTGACTAGCTGTTTCTTTCTCTGTCACTTCCTCACTTGGGTGACAATGTTATGGTATTTATTATCTCAATACCCCAAAACCTGAGGCAACTTAACTTGCCTTTCTGTATTATTCTACTGGAGAAAAGCCTGATTTGAGACTAAATATA
The DNA here is from genome assembly GCA_038087875.1 of Malacoraja senta. Lineage (NCBI taxonomy): Eukaryota > Metazoa > Chordata > Chondrichthyes > Rajiformes > Rajidae > Malacoraja > Malacoraja senta. The sequence continues at coordinate 33,845,165 of CM075984.1, forward strand.
AGCTGTAAGCTTTTCTTATATTTTTAACATAATTCAGCTTTATCATCTGAATACCCAAATATTCAGCTTAACCCCTCACAACCACAGCAGTTCAACAATGTGACACCAAGCCATCCTGCTCATGGAACTAGCAAATAACAGAACAGCCAACCTGTGGTAATGTGGTGAACCTGAGAGATTTTCACCAAGAAGATTTGGCTTTGCATACTGCCAAGATGTCGTGACATTGATTTTACGAATATCCTGATTTGTAGGACCCAACTTGACTTGTAGCCGTAAATCGGAGAATTGCTGACTTGCTTAAATTAAAAATGAGGCAAGCTATGCCTAATACCTTCCAATGTGTTTGTCCATCATCGATGTAGCAAAGTAAAGTTACTGTACAAGTATCTGAGACTATTGGTCAGAAGGTGTGAATTCAAATGTTATCCCACTTTTTAAGAAAGGCGGGAGAGAGAAAATGGGGAATTATAGACCAGTTAGCCTGACATCGGTGGAGGAGTCAATTATAAAAGATTAGATAGCTGCACATTTGGATGGCAGTAACAGGATCGGTCCGAGTCAACATGGATTTACGAAGGGGAAATCATGCTTGACTAATCTTCTGGAATTTTTTGAAGATGTAACTAGGAAAATGGACAAGGGAGAGCGAGTGGATGTAGTGTACCTGGACTTTCAGAAAGCATTTGATAAGATCCCACATAGGAGATTAGTGGGCAAAATTAGGGCACATGTTATTGGGGGTAGAGTGCTAACATGGATAGAGAAGTGGTTGGCAGACAGGAAACAAAGAGTAGGGATTAACGGGTCCCTTTCAGAATGGCAGGCAGTGACTAGTGGGGTACCGCAAGGCTTGGTGCTGGGACCGCAGCTATTTACAATATACATCAATGATTTGGATGAAGGGATTCAAAGTAACATTAGCAAATTTGCAGATGACACAAAGCTGGGTGGCAGTGTGAACTGTGAGGAGGATGCTATGAGAATGCAGGGTGACTTGGACAGGTTGTGGGAGTGGGCAGATGCATGGCAGATGAAGTTTAATGCGGATAAATGTGAGGTTATCCACTTTAGTAGCAAAAACAGGAAGGCAGATTACTATCTAAATGTCGTCAAGTTGGGAAAAGGGGAAGTACAACGGAATCTGGGGGTCCTTGTACATCAGTCTATGAAAGTAAGCATGCAGGTACAGCAGGCAGTGAAGAAAGTGAATGGCATGTTGGCCTTTATAACAAGAGGAATCGAATATAGGAGCAAAGAGGTCTTTCTGCAGTTGTACAGAGCCCTAGTGAGACCACACATGGAGTATTGTGCAGTTTTGGTCCCCTAATTTGAGGAAGGACATTCTTGCTATTGAGGGAGTGCAGCGTAGGTTTACAAGGTTAATTCCCGGGATGGCGGGACTGTCATATGCTGAGAGAATGGAGCAGCTGGGCTTGTACACTCTGGAGTTTAGAAGGATGAGAGGAGATCTCATTGAAACATATAAGATTGTTAAGGGCTTGGACACGCTAGAGGCAGGAAACATGTTCCTGATGTTGGGGGAGTCCAGAACCAGGGGCCACAGTTTAAGAATAAGGAGTAAGCCATTTAGAACGGAGACGAGGAAACACTTTTTCTCACAGAGAGTGGTGTGTCTGTGGAATTCTCTGCCTCAGAGGGCGGTGGAGGCAGGTTCCCTGGATGCTTTCAAGACAGAGCTAGATAGGGCTCTTAAAAATAGCGGAGTCAGGGGATATGGGGAGAAGGCAGGAACGGGGTACTGATTGCCAATGATCAGCCATGATCACATTGAATGGCGGTGCTGGCTCGAAGGGCCAAATGGCCTACTCCTGCATCTATTGTCTATTGTCTATTGTCAAATCCCTCCATGGCAGTGGAGGAGTTTAAATTTAAGTTATTATATTAATCTGGAATAGAAAAAAAGTACAAACCCTTCCCTCCCCCCTCCACCCCCGTCCTCAATACTACGACAGTCTGGGTAACAGAAATTAATGTTATGGAATTCACAAACCAAAACCAAAAATACTGACATACTGAATACTAATTTGCTGTCACAGACTTTATGTTTAAAAATCGAGTTAAGGACAGTGTTCTAGGAATGCAGAAATCGCCTGTTTCTAATGCTGAGCATGAAACTGCAGCATTTATTTATATTTCAGGATTCGAACATTGCCGGCAAGATCAGTATTTATTACTTATCCTTAGCTGCCTTTGCAAAGGTGGTGGTGAACCACTGTGGCTCAATCCTTTTGATGAAGGTCCTCCACATACATTTGGATCCAGAATTTAGACCCAGTGATGAAGAAGGATTAACAACATATTTCCAAACCAGGGTGATTTCCAACTTGAAGGGAAAGATGTGGATGCTGGTCTCTCCTTGTACATATGGCCCATGATCTTCTAAGTGATAGAAGCATGTGTTTGATAGGTACTATTGGAGTTATACAGCTGGACCTTTAGCCCAACTTGCCCATGCTGGTCAAGATGCCCCATCTACACTCGTCCCACCTCAGATTCTTATTAAACCTATCCCTTCTCACCTTAAAACGATGTCCCTGGTTCTTGATTCCCCAACTCCAATCTTTTACCCAAAGATTCTGTGTGTTTAACCTATCTATTCTCCTTCTGAATTTGTACAACTCTATAAAATCAACCCTCATCCTCCTTGTTCCAAGGAATAAAGTCCTCACCTACACAACCTCTCGCTATAGCTCTGGTCCTCAAGTCCTGACAACATCCGCATAAATCTTCTCTGTACACTTTTCAGCTTAAGTGCTGTTAGGTAATTAGGTAATTAAGCCTAGGTAATTAACTGAAGTACACTTTGTAGATGTTGCATACTGAAGCTACTGCATATCCAGTGTTGGAGGGAATGAAAGCTTTGAGCAAGAATGGGTGACTGGAGTCCTGGGTGGCTTCACGTTCCTTGAGCATTGGAGCTTGTCTCACCAGGCCTGCATGACATATCCATAGTAACTGGTGGGAAGGATTTGAGAACTCAAGAAGTGTACTGTTCATTGCAGACGCCCAATCTATTTCTACCCTGTTGTAGCCATAACATTTATTTGGTCGGTCTGGATAGGTTTCTGGTCAAAGACCGCTCCTTTGATGTTGATATTGACCCTATGGCATTCAGTTTTGAACTTCTCAACAGGAGAAATCTTCTTCTCTAACTGCCTTAGTAATACTGTATGTTGTAAGGGTGGCGCAATGGTGCAGCTGGTAAAACTGCGCCTCACAGCACTAGAGACCCGGGGTCAATCTTGACCTTGTCTGTGTGGAGTTAGCACATTTCTCCCACATCGCAAAGACTTGAACAAAAGGCACCACTTTTGTTGTCATCCTGTCATCTTGCACCCTTTTCTGAAACCAGAAAAGATTCGGGATTTTTTTTGTCTGAGACCCTTGCCTCCCACACTGGGATACATCTCATCAGCCCATGGGGTTTTAATCATCGTTAAGCCCGCTAAGACATCTAATATCTCCTCCTTTTCAATGTAGTCAATGCCTACTAACAATCCAACATATCTGACCTGCTCTATGGCATTCTGTGGCCTTCTCTACATTGGTGAGACTAGGTGTAGTCCATGTGATCATTTTACAGAACATCTCAGCTCTGTTCACAGTGACTATCTTGAACTTCGGGTTTCATGTTATTTCAGCTTCGTTTCCTTCTCCCACACCAATCTTTCTGTCCTCGACCTTCTCCACTGCCACAGCGAGGCCAACAAACTAGAACACCTTATATCCCGTTGGGTGACTGACAACCCAGTGGTATCAACATTGAATTTTCCAATTTCAGATTACCCACTCCCCCTGTATTCTTTCCCCAATCCCACGTCCATCCAGGGACTCTCTCCCTTTGTTCACCATCTCCATCCCTCCCCCCCTCATCATCTGGACTCATCACCCACCCCCCAACCTGGATCCACCAGCCCATCACCCACGTAGCTATGTACATGGGTTTCTTGGTTCACCTTAACTATCCTCCCCCTCACCTACCTCCATCTGCCTCCCTTAGGTAGTTCCACCATTCTGAGCACTCCCTCCACCGGCATCCCCCAGCTAGGTCCATCAATCAATCCCCCCCCCCCTCACCTATTACCTCCCAGCCTCTGTCCCACCCCATCCCTCTCATTTCTATACACTGGTTATCTTCTCTATACACTCTCAGTCGTGATATAGAGTCTCACCCCTAAACATCACCACACATAGGCATGTGCGCTGCCTGTGTGCCTCGACCATTGTACAGAACTAAATGTTATGCAAGTAAGGAAGTGAAAACATTCAATAAACTATTTTTCACTGTGTGCTAAATGACACGATCCACACTAAGGCCACAGTGAAACATGCTGTCATCAGTTATATGAATAACCAAGCAGCGTGGCCTAAATAAACAACATCTAGCCTGACATGGCAGGAAATAATTAGCACTTAAATATATACCAAAAAAAACCAGTTTGCGCTGCTGTGCCAGCAGCACAGTTGAATCTGAAGGGGTTTTCTGACATGTTATTGCCTCCACCACCACTGCTGCTGATCGTATCGCTTCACTGTGGTTTTTCTTCTCAGTTCTGGGTGGGAGTGACAACCAACACAGTGACTGAATTCACAGAATTGTCACGAGCTAAATCAGACAGGATGTTGGGAGGGATTGCACCACACAATTAACCTGCTTACATTGTCTCCAATGGAGGATAACCTACCGACTTTATAATGCCAATAATTCAGATAAATGCTGTGAGCAGCCTTTGTTAATTGTGGTGTTCATTGACTTTGTTGTTCATAAATCTGGTCTCCATACCATAAAGAGGTGTGTGTGCATTACGCTGTGATGGGTTTAGTTTAGTTTAGTTTGGAGACACAGCGTGGAAACTGGCCCTTCGGCCCACTGAATGCGTGCCGATTAGCGATCCCTGCACACTGACACTATCCTACACACGTTAGGGACAATTTATGATTATATCAAGCCAATTAGCCTACAAACCTGTACGGCTTTTTCAGTGTGGGAGGAAACAGGAGATCCCTAAGAAAACCCATGCAGGTCACGGGGAGAATGTCCAAACTCTGTGCAGACATGCACTGGTAGTCAGGAACTAACCCGAGTCTCTGGCGCTGTAAGGCAGCAACTCTACCGCTACGCCACTGTGCTGCCCATCAGATACTGGCAGAAACAGTGAAACTCAAGCTGAAACTGGAACTATTAATGGCAGATTTATTTTGTGTATACTTTCACATATGCTATGAGCCTTACCTTTATCTGTTCTCTGTATCTGCCATATGCTTCCAGTCTTTTCTTTCTTTATCCACCTCTCAATATCTATCGACACCCTGGGTTCCATGGCTTGCCTTCCTTACTCTTCATCCTCACAGGAATATGTTGGCCTTAAACTCCCGCTTTCACTCTTAAAAGGTTTCCACATGTCGGGTGTAGTTTTGTGTAGAAAATAAGTAAATAGAGTACCATATCCCCAGCCCTCCAACCTTGCACTCCCACACAAGTTGCCCCCATCAACACCCAAACCTTGCTGCATGGTACCTCTGTGGACAAGTTCACCAACAAAACTTATCCCAACTATCTTACATGGAAAAAGAGCTGGAGCTGCTGGGCAGGCACATGGGAAAATGAATGGAAGAAGTGGAAGATCAGGCGACGATAATGGAGTCTTGAAAATCGCTGCAGCTGGTTTCACTAGTGTCTGCCAATTAATCCCAGTCCCCATACAAAGGCAGTTATAACTGAAAACATTTTAACATAATCCATGCAAAACTCTATCTTCATAGACTATCTCCAAGTTGGGAGGTCATGTTGCCATTAAATAAGGCATTGGCGAGGCCACATTTGTTGTATTGCGTCCAGTTTTGTGCACCGTGTTATAGGAATGATGTTGTCAAGCTGGAAAGGGTGCAAAGAGCGCAGAGAAGATTTACGAGGATTTTGCCAAGACTCGAGGATCTGAGCTATAATGAGCGGTTGAGCAGGCTGGGACTCTATTCCTTGGAGCACAGGAGGATGAGGGGTGATCGTATAGAGGGGTACAAAATCATAAGAGGAATTCACATTCGGTAGACACACAGAATCTCTTGCCCAGAGTAGGTAGATAGAGGAGGTAGTTGTGGCGGATTCTGTGCTGGTAAGAAACATTTAGACAGGTGCATGGATAGGATAGGTTTGCAGCAATATGGGTCAAACGCAGGCAGGTAGGACAAGTGTAGATGAAACATGCTGGTAGGTGTGAGCAAGTTTGGCCAAAGGGCCTGTTTCCACGATGTATGACTATGACATCCTGATAACTGCTAATTCTCCACCAACCTGTAAATTTGTCTGAGTAGATCTGACTCAGTATCTCAAATGTGTTTAAAGGAATTGCAGATGCTGGTTTACACCGAAGATAGACACAAAATGCTGGAGTAACTCAGCGGGTCAAAAACTAGAAGTATGAAAAGGTTAGAAATTAGCGGTATGAAGAAGTACTAGTTTCCCTCTCCCCTGACTCTCAGTCTGATGTAGTGTCTCGACCTGAAACGTCACCTAGTCCTTTTCTCCAGAGTTGTTGTCTGACCTACTGAGTTACTCCAGCATTTTGTGTCTAGGTTGGAGAGATTCCAAGTCATCCAGACCAACAATGACCAAACAGGCTGAGTGCTGGTAAGAGATGTCACAATCAGGTTCAAAGGAAACAAAAGAAAGATATTAAAAAAATACACAGAGTGTTGGAGTAACTCAGCAGGTCAGGCAGCATCCATGGAGAACATGGATAGATGACATTTTGGGTTGGGACCCTTCTTCAGACTGATAATAGAAAGGTATAATTGAATCAACTGCACCTTTATGGGCCTATCTGCTGTAGAATTGTCAGCCTTTTACAACAGTGATGGATGTGCAGAGGGTGTGATCTAGACTCTAAGAGTGATCTAAAAGTCAGCCTGCAATAGATGCACATTTCTAACATTGTCTCTGCATGGAAGTGAAGGTGTCAAAACCACAAATGAAAAATTATCCTCAGTAAATGCTTCTAAATGCCCCATACACTACTTCTGTAGTGTTTCAAAATTTGGCCCCATTAATCCTAATTAAACAGAATTTCAGGAAGTGGTGCAATATATAAAGCTATCACTATATTGCATCTTAACACCATCAATTAAGAATCAATTCCTAGGATATATTTAGATCCTCTCTGCTATTCTTAATCTGTTGACAAGATAAGGCTGCTCTTCCCACTGCTGATGAATCTAGAGGGAAGTTGGGGAAGGGGTTACTTTTGATTTAGATCCTTAATTGTTTTAATCTATTTGGTGAACATTGGGAATGAAAGGGAAACAGACTCCTGCAATATTCCTGTTGTTACCCATCACCCGATAGAGCAAGCACTTTCATAAAAAAATATTTCTGCAGAATTCTGCAGCTCAAACCCACATTAAAGGTGCAATATCACACCCTAACTTTAGAAACACTAAACCTCTACACAGACAAAACAGGAAATTATCAACTAATACCACACCCCAACCCAAAACACATTACAAAGTCAAGCATGCTCACATGATCCTAAACGATTTGTCACTCATGGTATACTCATTCAACTTAAAGTGTTGGAGAATTTAGGACACAAAACTTTCTTTGCCATCATCAACTTTTGAATTTGGAACGAAGTACAGTAATCTTATTAGGCTAGAGATTCAAAGTCATAGCGTTGTAGAGAGATACAACACAGAAGCAGGCCCAAGATCAGACTGGCCATCAACCACCCATTTCACTGATTCTGATTTTTATTCTCTGTAAATTCTTGGCGTGAATAGCATTGCAAAGGAAGTCTGGTGAAGCATGGTCACATGATACATTTTTGGTCATCAAGCGGATAAGCATGTTTTAATATGAGCAAAGACACAAAGTGCTGAAGAAACCCAGTGGGTCAGGCAGTATTTCTGGATAGGTTACATTTCAGGTCGGGACAGCATTATTCCTCAGCGGGCCAGGGGTGTATTGTCGTTTCATTATCACGTGACCTCCGGTGTTCCCCTACTTTTCAGTTTCCAGTTTATGTCCAATTTCTGTACAAGAAGGGAGTCAGAGTTGTTAAATATGTTTTTTTTTTAAATGACCATGGATAATCGTTACAACTGCATCGACATCGACAAGAATCACGCTGCATCGGCCATGAGATGAAAATGATATGTTAACTACCACTGTTAGCACTTGTTAACAGCCAGTAGTTAACACGTAGTTATACATCAATACATTGATCCACATTCCTCAGTAAATGTAATTGTGTTTTGACCATGTATTAATGACACCGCGTTCCTTTGAATAAAATGAATGGGGGAATATAATAAACTCACAGTCATTGCTCCGGACCGCGAGCACGGGCTTCTTCTGGTGTGCAGGTAGTCACGTTATTTTATTATTCCACGTTATTTTATTATTCTCTCGCTCTCTCTCCCTCTCTCCCTCTTGCCCTCTCTCGCTGTGTCGCTCTGTCTTTCGCTCTCTCCTTCCCTCCCTCTCTCGCTGTGCCTCTCTGTCTTTCGCTCTCTCCTTCCCTCCCTCTCTCGCTGTGCCTCTCTGTCTTTCGCTCTCTCCTTCCCTCCCTCTCTCCCTCTCTCGCTGTGTCTCTCTGTCTTTCGCTGGAGTAACTCAGCGGGTCAGGCAGCATTTCTGGAGAGAAGGAATAGGTGATGTTTTGGGTCGAGACCCTTCTTCGGACCCTCCATAGATCCAGCCTGACCTGCTGAGTTCTCTTTATGTTTTGCTCTTAAAATAAATCCGTGGTCCACTGAAGAAACAACACGATAGAGCACTCTGTAAGTGCCAGTTTTGCTGTACACTTTATACTGTAGAACATATCATAATACACCCTGAGTGATTTAATGGGGTTAGATTTTTTTTTCAATCTGTTGTCTAGAATTAATCGATACCCACCCTATGTACCTTATATCAGATTTAAATCGGAATTCCGATTTTTGTTTTCCTATTTGTCAATTTTTTGTGCCCGATTATTTGACGGCCAATCAACCGCTGTCTCTAAGGGGGTTGCGTCCAATCACTGACGACCTTCCCTTAAAATTCACATCCAATCAACAAATTGGTCTCCTCCCGTCCAATCAGCCGCTGTCTCCAAGGGCATTACATTTTCTATTATCTGCCCCCAATAAGAAACTACATTTTCAGATTAAGTGTTTCAGTTAAATTAGAGAGAGAGAGAGAGAGAGAGAGAGAGAGAGAGAGAGTGAGAGAGAGAGAGAGAGAGAGAGAGAAAAAAACAACCACAAAAACCCTATATTATAAATACACAATAAACAAGTTATGCATTCTTGTACTCTTACATGGGTATGACCGCACATTTAAACTCCCCACCCCCCTCTTCCTTCCCAACCTCAGCCTCACGGACCTTAGAGTACCCCTAGTTCCTAAAACCCATTTCCATCACTGGTTTTAATAATCCTCTTTGACCACATGTGCAGAAGATAAACACAAAGTGCTGGAGTAACTCAGCGGGTCAGGCACCATCTCTGGAGAAAAAGCATGGGTGACATTTTGGGACGGGACCCTTCTTCAGACCACATAACCATATACCATTTGACTAAATGTTTTGTGCAATCAGGATGATATTCTACTAGCAACAGCTATAGTAGAAGACACCCTTAAGAAGTGTTTAGAGTCATAGCCATTGAGTCATACAGCGTGGAAACAGGCCCTTCGGCCCAACTTGCCTTCACCGACCAACATGACCCTTCTACACTAGTCACACCTGCCTATGTTTGGCCCATATTCCGCCACACCTGTCCTATCCAATAGTCCCTGCCTCAAGTACCTCCTCTGGCAGCATGTTCCATACATCCACTATCCAGTGAAAAGTTACCCCTCAGATTCCTATTAAACCTTTCCCCCTTCCCAATAAACCTATGAGAATCCTAGAGGATTGCATTGACATCATGTGAACCTTTGAAAGTGCAAAATATTATTTAGTTAAAAAGGAAATGATAGATTTAGGATCAATCCTGAGAAAGGATAAAATGGTCTGCGTCATTCAACCGGAAAGATGAGACCTTCATCAGAGCCAGGAAGCCCAAAATAGGTATTAAGCTCTGCTTGATTCCAGTTATGATTTAATATTGTGCCATATTTCTACCTGACTTTTTCATGGTGTTATGACACTGTGTGGGCAATTAGTTAATATTAACTACTGGTGGTGGCATTAAACAAAACTCAATAAAAAATTATTTGACTAGTGCATCAAAGCCTTAACAATCTTTTTTAATGCTTTACAATACTAAGATAAAATGTAGAAGCAAAGAATTGAAGATGCTGGTTAACACACAGAAGGACACAAAGTCAGGCAATAAAAAATCACTTATATTGTCATCAGAAAATATTACTTCTATAGTTCTCCTCACGATGCCACTTGGCCTGCTGGCATTTCCAGGATTTTCTGTTTATGTGCTGGTATTTTAGCAGTTATTGTGATATATCATATATTGATATATGATATATTGTATTTGCAGAGAACCCACTTCTCCAAAAATAATCAATATTGGCTGAGATTTATTAATAAAAAAAGACAGGAAATGCTAGAGTAAGTCAGTGTCACGTTTAGACTAATAAGGCAGGGGGATGGAACCCAATACAAGGAGACAGAGGGCCATAAAAAGAGGACAGAAGCAAAACGTAGAAGGGAGATAAGAAAAACCTGAAACCTTTGTGCCTTAATGCGAGGAGCATTCAAAATAAGGTGGATGAATTGAATGTGCAGTTAGTAGGAAAGGGATATGATATAGTTGGAATTACAGAGACACGACTCCAGGGTGACCAAGGCTGGGAGCTAAACATGCAGGGGTATTCGATATTCAGGAAGGATAGACAGAAAGGAAGAGGAGGTGGGGTGGCATTGCTGGTTAAAGAGGAGATTAATGCAATAGCAAGGAGAGACATTAGCTTGGATGGTGTAGAATCGGTATGGGTAGAATTGCGAAATAGCCAAGGTCAGAAAACGTTTGTTGGAGTGGTATACAGACCACCAAACAGTAGTAGGGAAGTTGGGGGTAGCATCAAGCAGGAAATCTGGGATACGTGTAGCAAAGGCAGACAAAAATGAAGGAGAAACTCAGTGGGTAAGGCAGCATCTATGGAACGAAGGAATAGGTGACGTATCGGGTCATGACCCTTCTTCAGACTGATGTGGGGGTGGGGGGGCGGGAATAAGAAAGGAAGAGGCGGAGACAGTAGGATGTGGAAGAGCTAGGAAGGGGAGGGGAAGGAGGGAGAAAGCAAGGACTAACTGAAATTGGAGAAGTCAATGTTCATATCGCTGGGGTGTAAACTGCCCAAGCGAAATATGAGGTGCTGCTCCTCCAATTTGCGGTGGGACTTACTCTGGCCATGGAGGAGGCCCAGGACAGAAAGGTTGGATTTGGAATGGGAGGGGGAGTTGAAGTGCTGAGCCACCGGGAGATCAGGTTGGTTATTGCGAATCGAGCGGAGGTGTTGCGCGAAGCGATCGCCAAGCCTGCGCTTGGTCTCACCGATGTAGAGCAGCTGGCACCTAGAGCAGCGAATGCAATAGATGAGGTTGGAGGAGGTGCGGGTGAACCTCTGCCTCACTTGGAAAGACTGTAGCAAAGGCACAGCGGTTATCATGGGTGTCTTTAATCTACATATAGATTGGGCCAACTAAATTGGTAACAGTGCTGAGGAGGCGGATTTCCTGAAATGTTTACGGGATGGTTTTTTAAACCAATATGTAGAGGTACCGACTAGAGGGCAGGCCATCCTAGATTGTGTATTGTGTAATGAGGAAGGATTAGTTTGCGATCTTATTGTACAAGGCCCCTTGGGCAACAGTGACCATAATATGGTGGAATTCTGCCTTCGGATGGAGAGTGACATGGTTAATTCAGAGACCAGAGTCCTGAACTTGAATAAATGAGACTTTGAAGGTATGAGATGGGAATTGGCTAGGACAAACTGGCAAATTATATTTAAAGGGTTGACAGTGGAGATGCAATGGCAAAGATTTAAAGACTGCATGGTTCAGAAATTGTTCATCCCTGTCTGGTGAAAAAATAAAACTGGGAAGGCGGCTCATCCGTGGCTGACGAGGCAAGTCAAGGATAGTGTTAAAGCCACGGACGAGGTATATAAATTGGCCAGAAGAAGTGGAAAACCAGGGGAGTGGGAGAAATTTAGAACTCAACAGAGGAGGACAAAGGAGTTAATTAAGAGGGGAAAAAAGAGCATGAAAATAAGCTGGCGGGGAATATAAAAACAGACTGCAAAAGTTTCTTTAGGTATGTAAAAGGGAACAGATTAGTGAAGACGAATGTAGGTCCCTTACAGTCAGAGACAGGTTGAATGCATATTGGGAAACAAGGAAATGGCAGAATAGTTAAATGAGTACTTTGGTTCTATCTTCACTGAGGAAGACACAAACAATCTCCCGGAAATACTAGGGGACCGAGGATCTAGTGGGAGAGAGGAATTGAAGAGAATTTCCTCTTTTTAAGAAAGGATGGAGAGAGAAAATGGGGAATTATAGACCAGTTAGCCTTACATCGGTAGTGGGGAAGATGCTGGAGTTGATTATTAAAGATGTTATAGCAGCGCATTTGGAAAGCAGTGATGGGATCGGTCAAAGTCAGCATGGATTTATGAAGGGGAAATCATGCTTAACTAATCTATTAGATTTTTTTGAGGATATAACAAGTAGAATGGATAAGGGAGAGCCAGTGGATGTGGTGTATCTGGACTTTCAAAAAGCCTTTGACAGGGTCCCACACAAGAGATTAATGTGCAAAATTAGAGCACATGGTATTGGGGGGTAGGGTATTGACATGGATAGAGAACTGTTAGCAGACAGGAAGCAAAGGGTAGGAATTAATGTGCCCTTTTCGGAATGGCTGGCAGTGACTAGTGGGGCGCCGCAAGGCTGTGGGCTGGGACCCCACTCGTTTACAATATATATTAACGATTTAGACGAGGGAATTAAATGTAACATCTCTAAGTTTGCGGATGACACAAAGCTGGGTGGCAGTGTGAGCTGCGAGGAGGATGCTATGAGGCTGCAGGGTGACTTGGATAGGTTGAGCAAGTGGGCAGAAGCATGGCAGTTGCAAAATAATGTGCATAAATGTGAGGTGATCCACTTTGGTGAACAGGAAGGCAGATTATTATCTGAATTATTACCTCCTCTTGGACACCCCAGGAAGGCCCTCTAACTTCTTTAGACCTTTTCATTTTAAACTGCCGGTGGGACTTCAACCGCCTCAAATTTTCCACTCCCCTTACTACTCTAATCTCTCCCTCCTGAATGTACAGCCCTCTGCTCACTCTTCAGCAACCCCGACTGGATAATTAAACCCGTCGACAAAGGAGGTGCCCTGGTCGGCTGGCGCGCTGACCTCTACCGGACTGAAGCCAGGCGACAACTCTCAGACACCTCCTCCTACTTATCCTTGGACCATGACCCCACAGACGAACATCAGGCCTTAATCTCAAACATCATTTCTGATTTCATCACTTCCGGCTCTCTGCCCTCTAAAGCCTCCAACCTTATCGATCCCCAGCCCCGCAAGGCCCGATTTTATCTTCTCCCCAAAATTCACAAACAGAACGGTTCTGGCAAACCCATTGTTTCTGCTTGTTCATGTCCCACCAAATGAATTTCCACATACCTCGACTACATCCTATCCCCCCTGGTCCAATCCCTCCCTACCGATGTCCAAGACACCTCACACGCTCTACGTCTCCTCAATTACTTATGTTTTCCAGGCCCCCACTCCCTCATCTTTACTAGATGTCCAGTCACTCTACACGTCCATCCCCCACCAGGATGGTCTTAAAGCCCTCCGTTTAATCCTCGACCGCAGAACCAGCCAATTTCTGTCTACCAATACTCTCCTCCGCCTAGCAGAGCTGGTCCTTACCCTCAACAACTTTTCATTCAATTCCCATTTCCTCCAAATCCAAGGCATAGCTATGGGCACACGCATGGGCCCTAGCTATGCCTGCCTCTTTGTAGGGTACTTCGAACAATCCCTGTTTCAGGCGTACACTGGCCCTATCCCAGAACTCTACCTCCGCAACATTGACCACTGCATTGGTACTACCTCCTGCACCCATGCAGAACTCACTGACTTCATCAACTTTACCGCTAATTTCCATCCTCCACTCAAATTCACCTGGACCATTTCCGACATCTCCCTACCTTTTCTAGATCTCACCGTCTCCATCACAGGAAACAGACTATTGACCGGCATCTACACAAACCTACCGATTCCCAAAGCTATCTTGACTACCCTTCGTCCCACCCTGCTTCCTATAAAGACTCTATCCCCTACTCCCAATTCCTCTGTCTACGCTGCATTGGCGCCCGGGATGAGGTGTTCCATACTAGGGCATTGGAGATGTCCTCATTCTTTAGGAAATGGGGGTTCCCCTCTTTCATTATAGATAAAGCTCTCACTAGGGTCTCCTCGATATCATGCAGCTCTGCTCTTGCTCCCACTCCCCCCATTCATAACAAGGACAAAGCCCCCATGCCCTCACCTTCCACCCCATCAGCCGTCGCTTACAGCATATAATCCTCCAACATTTTTGCCACCTCCAACGGGATCCCACTTCTGGCCACATCTTTCCATCTCCACCCTTTTCTGCTTTCCGCAGAGACCGTTCCCTCTGAGACTCCCTGGCTGAATGAAAAGTTGTTGAGGGTAAGGACCATCTCTGCTGGGCAGAGGAGAGTATTGGTAGATGGAAATTGGCTGGTTCTGCAGTCGAGGAAGAAATGGAGGGCTTTAAGACCATCCTGGTGGGGGATGGAGGTGTAGAGTGAAGAAACTCGTCCCTTCCCACCCAAACCATCCCCTCCCCAGATACTTTTCCCTGCAACCGCAGAAGATGCAACACCTGTCCCTTTCTGGAAGTGGCGGCGCTGCCATGCAGCTGCGGCTCGCCTGCAGTCCGTCAGGCTTTTCCTTTTTTTTGTTTTCTTTTGTCTTGTTGGACGTATATTTTAGTTTATTTTTAGTTGTGTATGTGTGGGGGGTGGGGGAAACTTGTTTTAGTCTCTTCGTTTGGGGGGATGCGACCTTTTCTTTGTCGTATCCCCGTCTCCGTCTGCGCTGAGGCCTAATCGCGGAGCTGGCGGCCTCCAACTGGCTGACCTCGAGGCTCCGGAGGCAGAGCCAGGACTCACCATCGCGAAGCTGGACGACTTCGGGGCTGTGGTGGCGGCCCGATTTCGGAGCCTCGGAGGCTTCGGCCGCGGGCCCAGTGGATGACAACATCGGGAGCGCGCAGGTCCCCGGTTGGTGTCAGATTCTCCGGAGCTCCCGCAACAACAGCTTTGTCCGCTGGACTGAGGTCCTACTGCAGTTGTACAGGACCCTGGCGAGACCGCACCTGGAGCATTGTGTGCAATTTTGATCATCTAATTTGAGGAAGGACCTAATTGCTATTGAGGGAGTGCAGCGTAGGTTCACCAGGTTAATTCCCGGGATGGCGGGGCTGACGTAAGGGTCGACTGGGCTTATATTCGCTGGTATTTAGAAGGATGAGAGGCTATCTTATAGAAACATATAAAATTCTTAGAGGATTGGACAGGATCAATGCAGGAAACACATTCCCAATGTTGGGACAGTCCCGAACCAGGGTCACTGTTTAAGAATAAGGGGTAAGCCATTTAGGGCTGAGATGAGCACAAACGTTTTCACCCAGAGAGTTGTGAATCAGTGGAATTCTCTGCCACAGAAGACTGTGGAGACCAATTCACTGGATGTGTTCAAGAGAGGGTTAGATTTAGCTCTTAGGGCTAAGGGAATCAAGGGATATGGGGAAAAAGCCAGAATGGGGTTACTGATTTTGGATGATCAGCCATGATCATATTGAATGGTGGTGCTGGCTCGAAGGGCCGAACGGCCTACTTATGAACCTATTGTCTATGTGTATGTTTCTATGTTTCTGTGTGTCAGGCTGCAACTCTGGAGAACATGGATAGGTGATGTTTTGGGTTAAGGCCCTTCTTCAGACTGATTGGGGGAGGGGGGAGGAAGAAGAAAGCTGGAAAAAGTGAGAGGCAGTACAAAGCGTGGCAGCTAATAGATTGAAACAGGCAAGGGAGATTTTTTGGACAGGCAGATGGTTGGAACAAAGGCCAGAGATAACATTACCCATTCCTTCTCTCCAGAGATGCTGCCTGTCCCGCTGGGGTACTCCAGCTTTTTGTGTCTATCTCCAGAGATAAGAACAATAGGTGCACGACAGCTTTGAAGAGTTGTAGATTGTAAAGCTAGGGTGAAGAAAGTAGCAGGTCGGGGGGAGGGAGTGGGGGATGGAGTAGAGAAATAGGTGGGAGTCCAGGTGGGGGACAAAGTGGGGGAGGGTAAGTTAGAGGTTATATTAAATTGGAGAATTCAACGTTCATACCATTGTGTTATAAGCTACCCAAACAAAATATGAGCAGATGTTCCTCAAGTTTGTGCCTCACTCTGACAATGGCAGAGGCTCAGACATAAAGATGGTTGTGAAAAATTCTAGTAGGATCTTGATCGGTTGGCCAGGTAGTCTGAGAATGTTTGATGAAATTTAATGAGGTGTTGCATTTGGGGAAGCACAACATGGGCAGGACCTACAAAGTGTCTGGGTAGTGTTGTAGAGCAGAGGGATCGAGGAGTGCGGGTACATAGTCCTTTGAAGGTGGAGTCACAGATAGATAGAGTGGTCAAACAGGCTTTTGGCACATTGGCCTTCAGAGTATTGAGTATAGAACTTGGGAGGTCATAAGACGTTGGTGAGGTCGCATTTAGTGTATTGTGTTCTGTTCTGGGGACCATGTTATAGGAAAGATGTTGTGAAGCTGGAAAGGGTACAGAGAAGATTTACGAGGATGTTGCCAGGACTCGAGGGTCTTAGCTATGGGGAGAGGTTGAGTAGGCTGGGACTATTCCTTGGAGTGCAGGAGGACGAGGGGTGATCGTATAAAGGTGTATAAAATCATAAGAGAAATAAATCGGATAGATTTACAGAGTCTCTTGCCTAGAGTAGGGGAATCGAGGACCAGAGGACATAGGTTTAAGGTGAAGGGGAAAAGATTTAATGGGAATCTGAAGGGTAACATTTTCACACAAAAGGTGGTGGGTATGTGGAACAAGCTGCCAGAGGAGGTAGTTGAGGCAGTGACTATCGCAATGTTTAAGAAACTGTTATATAGGTACGTGGATAGGACAGGCTTGGAGATATATGGGTCAAACGCAGGTAGGTGGGACTAGTGTAGCTGGGGCACATTGTCCGGTGTGGGCAAATTCAGCCGAAGGGCCTGTTTCCACACTGTATGACTATGACTCCTTGACTATGAGTCTATGACTATTTAACTTGATCTCTTCCTTTCTTCTCAAAGCAAACTAAGACTCTTCATGTAATCATTATTTTTCCTGCTACATTAAATATACCTGCACCATGTTATAGACGTTGTTGTTTCATAGGAAATCAATATTAGAAGTAGATAAATCACTAAAACAATTTATATGCTGAAAGTGTGAAGGATTGCAGCAGTACTTTTATTCCTCTTGTAACATTAACTTGATACCTTGTCCAGTCATGTTGGGCAACATATTAGTGATTCAATAATACTTTTTATTGATACATAAGATACAGAGCGTGAATCAAACACAATAAGATGTCTTAAGAGGGCGGCATATAGCGAGGGTGGCACAGCTGATAAAGCCGCTGCCTCATAGTACCAGAGACCCAGGTTTGATCCTGACCTCGGATGCCGTCTGTGTAGAGTTTGCAAGTTCTCCCTGTGACTGCATGGATTTCCTTTGGGTGTAGGTTAATTGGCTTCGGTAAATTGCCCCCAGTGTGGAGGGAGTGCATGTGAAAGTGGGATAACATAGAACTAGTCTGAGTGGGTGATCAATGATTGGCGTGGACTCGGTGGGCCGCAGGGCCTGTTTCCATGCTGGATCTTTCAATTAATCAAACTGCAGGAAATCAACTCCCCGCCCTCATCCAACTTGTGATGTTTAGAGGTCCCGAACTGTTTGTAGATTACATTGGAGGGGCGTTGTGTTGAATGAAGCTAAAGGCTGTTCCTGGATGTTTCAGATTAACATCCGTCAAACACTAAAGTAAGGATTGACCTTTGAAATATTTCAGCCTTTAACTATAATTCCACAGAGCCTCTAGTATGACCAGGTTTAGAAAGATATAATCCATAGGCAAGGAAAGGTGTTGAAGAAGGAAAGTTAGCACTATTCCCTTATGGTCATCAATCCTCTCACCACACATTGCAAGAGTGCACTAGGAGAATCATTTTCAAATGCACTTGTAACAGACCTGCCACCTGTTGCAGGCAGTTCTCCACCCATTGGGTGATATCTGGATTACTCTGAAGGAGTTGAAGTGGCATAAACCTCATAAACTCCTGGATCATTTCAGAGGTGGTGGTTCATATCTGTCATTAGTCTCAGGTGGAAACTGGCAGACATTAATCTACAAGGAAATCAAGGGATATGGGAAGAGCACAGATAAGTGTAGCTGAGGCTAACTTTGGGTTTATTGAACGGCAGAGCTGACTTGAGGAGCTGATTCCACACTTGCCTCCTGTTTCTTATGTTCTTATATTCCAGCAGTGACCTTAGTTAGAGAAAGCATTTCCACTTTAAGAGCTGAGGGCTTAAGTCAGTGAGCATCACTTAAATTCAGCTGATGTTAAGGGCTCTAGAAATTACTCAATGAGTGCAATGTAGAAAGTATCACCACAAGCACTCACCGAACGATGTAATTATTAAAGGAGGTTTGCCTGGGTCCCTGACATATCACTATTCTATACATATTTCTTGTACAAACTAATATATGGACACTCCAACAGTTGTCTTACATTTTTGAATTCTGTCAGATCCATAATAAAAAAAACATTGCAATAATTTTTCAATAATCCGATGATTGATTTCATGGGTTTCATTATTACTCAATGATGTGCAGCAATAACAGATTTAGAATTACTCTGATTTGTTGATCAGTCATAAAGGGATGTGGTTAGCCAAAGCACGCAAAGCTGTTATTGCAAGAAAACGGCTGAAGTATCAGTTAAATACCCCATGCAGTGCATTCATTTAAAACAAATACATTTCCAACTTTTAATGAATGAGGATCAAAATGATCACTCCTCAGAGGTGCTGCTTCTACAGATAATTCTGATATGTTGCATCTCAGCATATGTCAACTGCTCTGCTCTTGATTCCTGTTCACCACTCTCTGCCTGAACCTGCAGAGAGGGGTGAACATAGCCTAGTCCACCACAGGATGATAATTTCCTTCATCCAGTCCAACTTCACAATGTGTTGCATCAGGAAGGCTGGTGTATTGCTAAGGGTGCCTATCAGCCTGGCCATTCCTTTTTCTCTCTTCTACCTTCTCGTAGAACATACAGAAACATGAAAGCCTGGATGTCCAGACTTAATTAGAAACAAAGAACTGCAGATGCTGGAGTAATTCTGTGGGTCAGCCAGCATCTCTGGAGAAAAAGGATGGGTGATGGTTCTGGTCTGAAGAAGGGTCTCCACCCAAAAGGTTGCAAATCCTTTTCTCCATAGTTGCTGCCTGACCTGCTGAGTTAATCTAGCACTTTGTGTCTATCTTTATGGCCAGATTTAAGACCAGCCTCTTCCCCACTGCTATCAGAGCCCTGCACCAATCACCTCTTTCACTTCGAAGATAGACACAAACTGCTGGAGTAACTCAGCGGGAAAGGCAGCATCTCTGGTTAGAAGGAATGGGTGACGTTTTGGGTTGAGACACAAAATGTCACTCATTCCTTCTATCCAGAGATTGTACCTGTCCCGCTGAGTTACTCCAGCATTTTGTGTCTATCTTCAGTGTAAACCAGCATCTGAAGTTCTTTCCTACACATCTCTTTCACTTCTACATCTTGGAGGTATTGTCACCTATCTTACTCTTAACTTTAGCTCATTCGTTATTCCGTTATTGTACTTTAATATTTATTTTGTTGCACTACTCAGATTACACTATAATCCTACATTCTTGTACCATTTTGATGTTTTACACTGGTCATTTTTATTCCTGTATTTATTATTACTGTCTGGGTACTGTTTACTCTGCGATGTTCATGTGAACAAAGAATTTCATTGCACCCTAGTATATATGACAATCGACTAATCTGATCTAACTAAAAGGATAATTGGTATAATGGCCTTTATTCCAAAAGGACTGGCTGGAAGCACAGAAGATGACATGGTCCTGTTGACTTTAAAAAGGGAGAAAGGGATAGTCCTAACAATTACAGGCCACTTATGGTAATGTAGAAAAGACTCTCAGTGGCAGCTTTAGTCTGACCTTTGTCTTGTCTTGTAAGACTAGAACATGATAATCAGAACTTCCACTTATTTCCCCTTGCTTTTCTGAAATTAGATTTCGTCCAGAACATGAAATGTTTGATTTAAAATTAAACACTTTACTATTTGATCAAATCTAATATTATAATTTTTTTCCTCCTTAAGTGCAATGTGTGGATGTCCCTTTCTTCTGTTTATTCAAATATGAATTGCTTGTATAGAATTAATTGCTCTTTATTGTCACGTATGCACTGCACAGTGAAATTCATGTTTTCTACTTCAGTCTACTTTCTAATCAATCCTACTTTTTGTACTCTTTCCTTTGTTTTCTTCTTGCTCTTTAAGGAGAATTTGTAGCCCTGAAATAAAAGGCCAAGAGTTCCTACTTTTACTCAAGGAAATAGCAAAACGTGAGGAGAGAACGTGGCACAGAATGAGAAGCTATTGTTGTGGTGATTCAGGAATAATAATGCCAAAGAGTATAGTTCCTTCGGGATACTGAATGAGTAGGCAACGGGTGGCACCGTACGATGGCAGCTTCGCCAACAGTCTGTCTCGTCCTTTTCTTCTTTTGTTGTTTTTAGACTGTTGTTAAATGCATGTTTTAGTGTATCTTTAGTTTTGTATTATGTGGGGGGTGGGGGATGGGGGATGGGGGGGGGGGAGGTGGGGGAAACGTTAAAAAAAATCTCTTTACTTGACGGAGATGTGACATTTTCCATATCGTATCTCCGTCCGCACTGCAGCCTAACATCGTGGAGCTGGTGGTCCCTTTGCTGAGGATCGACTTCGGGAGCTCCAACCGTGGGAGCTTCGACCGCCCTGATCGCGGGAGCTTCGAATGCCCCGATGCGGAAGCTTTGATCGCCGGCTGCGGTAGCTTTGATCGTCCTGACTGCAGGATGGTTTGACTGCCCCAACCGCGGGAGAAAAGGAGGGAAGAAGATAATACTTTATTGCCTTCCATCACAGTGCGCTGTGGTGAGTCTTTATGTTAATTTTTATGTAGTTGTGTGTTTTGCTGCTTTTTTGGTATGACTGTATGGCAAATCAAATTCTTTGTATGTTTTTACATACTTGGCTAATAAATTAATTACAATTACAATTACAGTTTTCTTTTTGTTAGGTTCTTGTTGGCAGTGATAAAAATAGTAGAGGATAACCCATTGCATTTGGAAATTGTTAAGGTGGAAGGTGAGGAAAGGGAACCCTATTTTTTCATGTTCTTTTGTTCTTCTGAGAGCAGAAATTAGGGTGTACTGCAAATAGCAACAGTTTATGGGCATGTTTTCTAGTGCTGATAAGCTCTGTCTATAATAATCCTGGAGACACCAGGAGTTTCAAAACATGGATGTGTGCAACATCGCAGCCGAATGATAACTAACATTTATGCTTAGGTTACATTTTTTTAATCCATCATCTTTAACTCACAACCTATTTATATAGACATATAATCAAAGGGGATTGGTCCATGTATGGCTAAGTGCCAAGTCAACCTCAATGGAGAAGAATTCACAATTCAGCAAAAGTAGGACACTATTGAAGCAAAGCTTTAGAAATCACAACAGAGGGAAAGTGAGAAAACAGAAAGGTGAAATAAAGACTATACAGTATTAGAAGTAGGTAGGAGTTGATTACATTTTCATTTGAAGTTGTGAGTAAGATATGACACCAATACAATCATTGATATATTTGGAAAAAGAGGTGAGAGAGAACAGCAGGTAGAATTGTAATTAACAATGATCCATGTGTCAGGATGGTATTCATAAATAAAATCCATATGGATTCATAACAACTCTCCTTATTTAATATCAAAAAAACAAGGTCAAATAAGGAATACATCCAGCAGGATAAGGGAGAAAAGGGAATGGTAGAACCTCTACTCAAGGAAGAAACAGATCTTAAAATCATCTTCATCAGGATTGGAAGTCATAGGACAGGAAGTGAGTTTGTAACAGACATCAGTCCATAGTCTACCTCCTGTGATTTCAATTTCAATTCAACTTTAATGTCATTGCACAAATACTGAGTATGGGTACAACGAAATGCAGTTTTGCGTCAGTCCGTAGTAGTGGTGCAATATAGAAATTTATTAAAAAAAGAGGATACAGAATAATAAAAAATACAGAATAATTAACAATGGGGACGGAGGGACCGGAGGAATCTATCGGCGGGACTCCGAGTTCAGCAATGCGACGGTATAATTGTAGAAGCTGTTCCTCATCCTACTGGTACGAGACCTGAGGCTCCTGTACCGCCTCCCTGATGGGAGGAGGGCAAACAGTCCATGGTTGTGGTGGGAGGGGTCTTTAATGATCTTCCCAGCCCGTTTCAGACACCGTTTTCGGTGGAGGGCATCCATGGAAGGGAGCGGGGCACCGATGATGTGCTGCGTGGTTTTCACCACCCGTTGTAGTGCCTTCCTGTCCGCAACAGTGCAGCTGCTGTACCATACCGTGAAGCAGGTGGTCAGGATGCTCTCGATGGTACACCGGTAGAAGTTGGTCAGGATCTGGGGGGACAGGTGGGCTTTCTTGAGCCTCCTCAGGAAGTAAAGGCGCTGCTGTGCCTTTTTGATCAGCTTGGAGGTGTTGAGGGACCAGGACAAATCCTCCGAGATGTGTACCCCGAGGAATTTGTAGCTAGAGACGCGCTCCACCTCAGTCCCGTTTATATGGATGGGGGTATGTCTGCCCCCTCTGACCTTCCTGAAGTCGACAATAATTTATTTTGTCTTCTTGGAGTTGAGGACGAGGTTATTGTTGGCACACCAGGTTGTCAGGTGCTGGACCTCCTCTCTGTAGGCTGACTCATCGTTGTTACTGATCAGTCCTACCACCGTGGTGTCGTCAGCAAACTTAATGATGGCGTTGGATCCGTACTTAGGGATGCAGTCGTGGGTGAAGAGGGAGTAGAGGAGAGGGCTGAGCACACAGCCCTGTGGCACGCCGGTGTTCAGTGTTATAGTGGAGGAGGTGAGGTTGTTGACCCTAACAGACTGTGGTCTGTTGGTGAGGAAATCCAGTGAGGTCAAGAAAGGGGAGGGAGGTGTCGGAGATGGTCCAACTGAATTTGAGATAAGGATGGTAGTTGGTAGTTAATGAAGTCCAGGTTGCAGGAGGAAGCCTTGATGCAGTTGTCAATGTAGCAGATCTACAGTTTGGGGATAGGGTCAGCGTATGCCTGGAACAGGCTTTGTTCGATGTACCCTACAAAGAGGCATGAATAGCTGGGGCCCATGCGATTGCCCATGGCTACACCTTTGATTTGGAGGAAGAGGGAGGAGTCGAAAAATAAATTGTTGAGGGTGAGGACCAGCTCCGTTAGGCAGAGGGGAATGTTTGTAGAGGTAAATTGGCTGGTTCTGCAGTCGAGGGCTTTAAGGCCTACATGGTGGGGGTTGGAGATGTAGAGTGACTGGATGCCCATAGTAAAGATGGGGGAACAGGGACCTGGAAAACAGAAGTCATTAAAGAGATGAAGGACATGTGACGTGTCTTGGACATAGGTCGGAAGGGATTGGACCAGGGGGGATAGGTTGGAGTTGAGGGATGTGGCAGGAGCCGGCAGAAACAATGGGTCTGTCCTGGCAGTTCTGTTTATGGATTTTGGGGAGCTAAAACCAGGCCATGCGGGGCTGGGGGACGATAAGGTTAGAGGCTGTGGAGGAACTCTGAATATCTCAGACATATCGCAATTCATCTCATGATCTCACCCAAAAATAGAATTTTAGTTGTAGGTAGGAAAGAGGTATGGCAGTAAAAACAAGTGCCTAAAAACAGAAGTGAAAGGGAACATAGAAATTGTTAAGTAAAATATAAATCTAGCCTGATAAAAGAGAAAGTATCTTCAATGTATGAATTCTGGAGGAGAAGTAGTAGTAATTTTAATACAAACATGAATATATGGCTATCGGGTATCAGAAATCATATGTTTGCCTTTAGAAAATCCACATAACTTTACTACATGAATACATTGGGTGAGAGTTGTGAGTGAGAAATTGCGAGAGACTAAGCCCAAGGGAGCGTAGCGACCGAGGGGGGGAGGGTGTGGGAGGGGGGAGGATGTGGGAGGGGGGGGGGACGGTGTTGGTACGGAGATTTTGCATTTTTCAGCTTGAAATTGTGCAATCTGGTGCATACTGTAGCAAGTCTTTTAACTTACACTTGAATGCAATATTTATATTTAAATTGGATTAGCTATGAATAAGGTTAGGGTACATTACATTCCTAATTATATTCCACAGTAGAGACAGACACTGATCAACAGGTGCAGCACATGAATGATCTTAGTATATTCTTGTATGGAAATCAGATTATAATCAAACACTTGGCCCATGTTGACCAACCTGGGTCACACTGGACACCTGGTACTACTCCTGACCCTGACTCCAGTTACATACCTTCTCTCATTCCTGACCCTGAGTCCAGCCTTACACCTGGCCCCCTATTCTACCCTGAACATAGCTGCTTACCTGCTTAGGTTCCCAGTGCTGAACACTCCTATTGTCCCAGCTTTGACTGCACACCTAGTACTATTCCAGACCTTGACTCTGGGTGCACACTTGGCCTTGCTCCTAGCCCCTCTGCAGTGACAATATATCTGGCCCAAACATAAAGCCCCATATCTGACCCCCTGGACAACCTATTACGTTCAAGTTCACAGGTGCTTATCTAATGCGATAATCTTTTATGGGGCACTTCACAGACCAAATTTTGTATAACAAAATTTGCTACACCCATTGGGTTCCTTGTTATCTAACATGCTAGTTACTTTGTCAAAGAACTCATCAATTGGTTGAACACAATTTCTCATCCATAAAATTATACTCACTCAGCTGTATAAGTATTCTGTTACCATTTCCTTCATTTTCCTAACAAACTGCCCTGAAGCCATTTTCACCCCCAATATTTTCAGTATTTTGCTGTCTTCCTCTCAGCTGGGACTTTTCGGAAATGCAAAGACCAATAACTATATATATAAGCAATATTATTCTATTAAATGTGATCTTGAGAGTACATAATACTTTCTGTGGTATTCATAATACAACAATGATAAAAAAATATCTTTGTTTTGATTGCACCTACCAACATGCATACATTATATTACAGTTAATATGTACCGAGGGCAAATTTTTGTTCCATTGCTCCCCATTCCCAATTACTATTACATTGAAGTGATTGAAATCCAAGTGAAGTTTAAATGGCATCAGAAAAATAAAACCTCTGGAATGGATGATATTCATTACGTGGTTGGTTGGAGTCAGTATCAGCACAATTACTATATTAAACTTTGAATCTTCAGATGTCCTGGTTTATCCTTAAACTAAAGACAAATAATAACCTCCTCACACATTCCCCTGCAGGTATCTGTGCCACTCCTTTAAAATATGTCCCTTCTTTGAACAAGCTCTTAAACATCACATCTGACCCAGTTTCCATCTGATTACACACCTTGAGGATGTTCATTCACGTGTTCAATTAATAAAACAAGAGATTGGGGACATTTCTATTCAACCTGTCAAAGAAATTTGGGGGGGGGGGGGTTAGAAATAGTCAGTGAGGTAAACAAACATAATAGTTGAGTGGCAAATGACAATAGTGCTACCTTCCCAATATCTAACTGAAGGAAATAATGGGTTATCGGGGCTGTATGTTGTGACAGACAGCCTGACACCTTGCATGTCATTTTAATATTACACTTATCCCATCCCCCTGGATATTCCATATTAATAAATTAAGGTTTTGTCAACTAATTACAAATCAGGCTAATTACAAATCAATAACATTAGCCAACTCCGAAACACAAAGCGCTGAGTATTGGGATCCAGACATCACGGACAACTGGCCTCAGTTTCCCGCTCACATCTGGCAGTGCTCTCTGTCTGAACCAGAGGCCACGGAGCGTTTTTGAAAGTGGGAGGCTGAGCGATCACTGATCACTGGCCTTGGGAGTACCTTGCGAGGGAGTGGAGCAACCGAGTGGGGGGAGGGTGTGGAAGGGGGATGTCCCCCTTCCCTCAGTAGGGACTTTTTGAAATTTGATGTATTAAAATCATGTTTTAGTGCATTGTAGAAGTATGATTTCCATGTATTTTGTTTGAAGTATTTTCAAGAACTAACTTTTTAAGGGGTAACTTTTTTCACACTAAGGTTGGTGGGTGTATGGGAGGAGGTAGTTGAGGCGGTAGTTGAGGCAGGGACTATCCCAACATTTAAGAAACAGTTAGACTGATACATGGATAGGACAGGTTTGGAGGGATATCGGCCAAAAACAGGTAGTGTAGCTGGGACATGTTGGCGGGTGTGGGCAAGTTGCGCCGAAGGTTCTGTTTTCACACTGTATCACTCTATGACTACATTATACCTCCACCATGCCTCCACCATCTCAGTCCTAACTGGCCTACCATTTATTCTTAAACTGTGACCCCTGGTTCTGAACTCCCCCAACATCGGGAACATTTTTCCTGCAGTTACAGTAAGTGAAAATCTAGCAGGCAAGCAGGATGCTTTCTCCAACCACCCCCATTTGAAGGCCACTATCTTCCACCGTTTCTACCCAGTGCTTGGTACTTACTTCCAGCAGCCACTGGTTGTCCTCCAGGATGCAGCCTGATCTATGCTGGTCACCTAGGCGAATTTGGCACAGAGACTCTCACAGCAAGGGCGCAACGCTTCCGACACCTCCGACGCCCCGGGACTCTTGAACTGAGGCTGCTCCATGGCCAGAGTGTAAGCCTCCGACAGCCCTGAGGCTTGCACTGAGGCTGCTCCATGGCCGGAGTTGCAGCTTGTCAGCCCGGCAAACACTCGTCAGCCCGGCAAACACTCGTCAGCCCTGGCTCCCCGTCCACATCTGTCCCCGTCGTTGTTTCTGCTTCTATCCGTCCCTCAGCCCCGGCTCTCCAACACCCGCGACCCATGCACTTGATATGAGTTTTGAAAATTTTGTTGATCACAGAATTTCTCACAGAGCGTGTGAGAGTTGGCAGCCCTGATGAACTTATATTTTTCCATGCAAAAGTTATTGTTGTCCTAAGTATTGTCCAATTGTTGGATCTTTCTTGTCTTTGCTATACACTAAAAATGTATAATTTGCACTTCCTCAGTCCTTTGGCTTCACTTCCACACCTATGTAAAATTGAAGCGTGCAGTACGGAACCTGCACTTTTCAGATCCACTTTTAAATAAACATTATATTTGGACAGGATAATGTTTCTGCGTTGAACACTACCAATTGTTGAAGTACCTCCCCATTTTCAATTGTATCTCATTCAATTTCTGTCATCCTTCTGTAATCGACTGTTCTTTACTGTGACATTTTTAAAGACAAAAGAGAAACACAATTTAAATGCTCAAACTGTGTCCTCTGCTTCCAGATGTTTGCTTTTATGGTTTTTATCAGACCCAAATTTATTTTGATAATTTTAAACTGCTCGTTATTATTTAATCTTCATTTTCTTTATGCCCCTCTTACTTCCTTTAACAGAGCAACTTAGCAGTTGCTGTACACTGCTTGTTTCTCTGTTGTTTTATGAACCCGATGGGCTGCTTTATTTTATTTCACTCTAATCCAAATGTTGTCTACTATCCAGGGAGCTTTAGCTTTGGATGATGATCTCATTTTATGAGTATATCCAGATCTCCCATTGATTATTTTTTAGTTAGTCTGCCATAATTTCCAATCTTCTTGCTTTATCTTAATTCACTGAAATATACACTAATTTAGAAGATATGATCCTTATCACTATTATACATGACATTGTGATTTTTTTCTTCCTGCACTGTAGCATTTCCCACTTGGTTACCCCACCCTCTCTACCCATCCAACTTCAATTTCTCAGAGAAAGGCCAAGCACAGCTTCCTTCCTCAAGAAAGTTCCCCTTTACAGATTTCAAGAGTCAGTTCAATTATTTGCTGGTGTTAAACCTAACTGTAATAATATCAGTGAACTTTTTGGGTTATATCTTCCTGAATGCACTTGCATTTGTGAAATAATTTACTTTGCAAGTTTTATTGATTTTATTAGTTGGGAAAATTAAAAAGTTCTGTGTTTATGATTTGTTTCTTTAAATAACAATAAATCAAGGATTTTGCGAGCTTTAGTCATTACATTTTCTCTGAAGGGATGTGCCCTGGGTAAATTCCACCTGTTCTGTTGCTTAAGGAAAATGCTCTGGTATGATCCCTTCACTTCAATGCCTCCCAGCGCATTGAAGTATTGCTTTCCTTTCTACCCTCAATCTGAACAGCATGCAACTTAACGTGGGTTTGTTTGAAGTGGTGTGACACATTCCTCCGGTTGAGTACCCAGCAGAGATTGCTGATACTTTGACACTGAAAAGTGTTCTTTCATTTTCATGATTTCTGCACGCACATAAAGATAATTTGTTAATGACTAAATACTTCTGTGTCACTCCAGGAACAGTATATTTACAGACCAACCAGTACTGAGCGAGGTGGAGGAAGTTTAAAAAGGGCGAGGTCTGACAGAGGGTTAAACATGAAATATACATTATTCGAAAAGGGCTATGCAAGGCAGAATAACAAAAGTCACTGTGAAGAAAAGGTGTACATCAGCAATCACAAAATGCGAATGAGCCAGAGAAATGCAGCATGTGGAAGGTATCATTTTCAGAATTGTATACAACTTTTACTGGCAAAAGGAACCTGTGGAGATAGGCAGTGGGCATAGGATGTGGTTAAAATATGTAGTGTTGTCAAACCATTTTGTAGTGTTGTCAAGACATTTATACAAGGGTGGACAAGGTACATACATTCACTTTCCAGAAAACCTATCACAAACAACTATATTGTAAGTACACTAGATTTAAAAATATTTTTTGTAAAGTGGAATTACATATGTATGTATCTGTAATTTGGATGTTTGCTTGATAAGCTGGCAGTGATAAGCTTCAATCCAATCCGCATATGCTATGAAGTTTAAAGATTCCTCAGAATTATGTAACTAGCGGGAATTGATGGTTCCAGAGCAAATACATGCATAATTATAAAATATTGCTGATGAAATATAACACACACAAATCTATATGGAAATCAGACTCACTTTCCGAATTTACAGATTAATACATTTTCAAAAAGCAGCAAAAAGAAACAAATGTAACTTTCACACTGTTAAATTGCAATTGACCCAGCCAATTGGGTTAGACAATTTATAGGAAAAGCCAGTAGGATTAGTGAAAAAGATTAACTGTGGCAATGAGAATGAATCTGAAAATTGTTTGATTGAATAAATTATTCAAGAATATTCCTGTAGTAAATTTTCAGCAAGGTAAGTACATAAAGTGTAATTGAAGTCCTATGAAATTGTTGCTTTCACCTGCCTTAACACAAAAGCAACAACCTAATAGGATAAAATATATTACTTACTAACAAGGGTCTTCTGAACTGTCCGGCTGGAGCCTGTGCTTAAAAACAGAGTAATTGTCCACCCACAAGATTACTGGACACCAGATTAGTCTACCAATAGTTGGGTTGATGTTAAATGATTATCGTTTTTTGGCAGCACTCTCGCTATCAGTTTTGTTCTGCCTCACCAGTTCCTTTGGTTAATCACCAAAAAGACTGTCTGACACTTCTCGCTGTACAACATTCAATTACTCCACATTAGTTAAACGGTGAAAGAACATTTTCCACTGAAAATGGAGTAATTAAATAATGCATTGCTTGGAGTAACCAATTACCCAATATGGAATAAAAAGTGGCAATGTGGTGGTTGTGGTTGGCCAATTAAGATTATGATGGCTAATTAGTATAGCCATCATAATCAAACAAAGAAATATAGAACAGAACAAAAATATCAGTAGCTGGCCTAAGCGGGAGAACTAAAGAGTTACGTAAATGAATTTTGTACAAATAACATTGAATTCTGGCTGGAACATGTCAAATTGGTTATTTCAATGACTCTTTAATATTTGAAAATATCCACATGCAGAGTATTGAACTGCGGCAAATTCAAATCCTTTAAAAATTTAAGGCTTGAATATTTTGTTTTTAATAACTGAAGAAACATAACATCCTTTATTCGGCCAACAGGTTTTTATTTGTTTTGTGCTGACGATAAATGATGGAATTTTGTTTTCATTTATTTTGCTTTAGGAATATTACACAAGGATTTTAAATGCCTAAGTAGACCACTGACTAATCCCATTTGCCAAGGGAAATATCTGTTAGAATCAAAGAGTAATGGAATCATACTTCATAATCATAACTTGTCCTTTCATTCACCACGCTACTGCTGGCTGTTAAATTACTTCCTTTACTCATTTTATTTCCCAGCGCTCAATCCCTAGGCTTATATGCCATCTTTTTTAAGATGCTTAACTGCGTCAGTGATAAACCAGAAAGGTAAAATAAACATAAGTAGAAATCAGACAATAAAAAATAAAGTAATTTTTGTGAAAAGAAATTAAGGCTTTGTTGTATGGCCAGATTACAATTATTATTGTGTAGGAAGGAACTGCAGATGCTGGTTGACACCGAAAATTGACACAAAACGCTGGAGTAACTTAGCGGGCCAGGCAACATCTCTGGAGAAAAGGAATCGGTGACTTTTTGGATTGAGATCTTTCTTCAGACCAATTATTCAGACCTTCAATTATTGAGAAGGGTTTCGGCCCGAAACGTTACCTATTTCCTTCGCTCCATAGATGCTGCTGCACCCGCTGAGTTTCTCCAGCATTTTTGTGTACCTTCAATTATTAATGCTGGTTTGGACTTAGCCATGCTTTATAAAGACCAGGTCGATCAATTTGTTGAATTTTTGGTTTAATGCTAAAAATCCTAACTTTGCTGTATTCGAATAAAATACTCCCAAATTGAACCTAAAGTATAAAAAAACAGTCAAAAAAATAAATCCTAAAGTTTTTGTCAGGGAATTGAAGTCTTTTAAATCTCATATAGGAAGGGTCTCGTCCCAAAATGTCATCCATTCCTCTCCAGAGATGCTGCCTGTTCTGCTGAGTTATTCCATATTTTTATGTTTATCTTCGTTTAAATCTCTGCCTGGGTTCTGCTGAATTTTGCCATTCTAAATTGCTGGCATTTAACTTTCATAGTTAACAGTATAACTATGTTTCATAGTATTTATATGTTTTGAGATTTCAGAGACAATTAAAAGCATTCAAAATCCTCACCAGACACAAAGTTGAGAGTGTTACTTTGCTGGTTATCAAATTTTTTTTTTTTAAATTCTGGCTATCCTTCATGAAACTATTTCCACTCTCATTTTGAGCAAGAGAAATAGAATAGTATTAAACAATTCTCATTGATGCTCATGTAAGACTCAGAACATAAAACCTAGAACAATGCAGCACAGGAACTGGCAGTCGGTCCACAATGTCTGTGCCGAACACGAACTGTGCCAAATTAAAGTAATTTACTTCTGCCTCCATATGCTCCATTTACCTCCATTATTGTACATTCATGTGTTTATCTAAAAGCTTTTTTAATACCATTATTGCATCTGATTCTACCACCACCCCTGGCAGCAGCTTCCAGGCACCTCCATTCTCTGTGTAAAGAAAATACCTGTCCCGCACATCTCCTTTAAACTTTCTCTCTCTGACCTTATATCTCTACCCTCTATTATTAGACATTTACATCCTGGGAAAAAGGTTCTGACTGTACCATATCTATGCCTCATTTGATTTTATATACTTAGGTCTCTACTTGGTCCCAGAATCTCCTGAGAAAACACGCAACAAACTTCCACCAAGCATATTCCCCAGTAACTAAGATTTAGTTCAAGTCAAGTCAAGCCAAGAGAGTTTATTGTCATGTGTCCCAGATAGGACAATGGAATTCTTGCTTGCTGCAGCACAACAGAATATTGTAAGCATAAATACAGAACAGTTCAGTCCAATATACACATAAATAAACAGTGCTGTTACTGTTCAGTGTCTGTTTGTTGGCGAGTTTAATAGCCTGATGGCTGTGGGGAAGTAGCTGTTCCTGAACCTGGATGTAACAGATTTCAGGCTTCTGTACCTTCTACCCGATGGTAGCAGAGAGATGAATGCGTGGCCAGGATGGTGTGGGTCCTTGATGATGTTGGCAGCCTTTTTGAGGCAGCGACTGCGATAGATCCCTTCGATGGTGGGGAGGTCAGAGCCGATGATGGACTGGGCAGTGGTCACAACTTTCTGCATTCTTTTCCGCTCTTGGACGCTCAAGTTGCCGAACCAAGCCACAATGCAACCAGTCAGCATGCTCTCTACTGTGGAAGTTCGAGAGAGTCCTCTTTGACATACCGACTCTCCATAATCTTCTCAGGAAGTAGAGGCGCTGATGTGCTTTCTTTATAATTGCATCAGTGTGCTGGGACCAGGAAAGATCTTCGGAAATGTGCATGCCCAGGAATTTGAAGTTCTTGACCCTTTCCACCATCGTCCCGTTGATATAAACGGGATTGTGGGTCCCTATCCTACCCCTTCCAAAGTCCACAATCAGTTCCTTGGTTTTGCTGGTGTTGAGAGCCAGGTTTGAAATGTGACGGAGGAATCTGAGCAATGTCACATTGCTTTGAAATGTGATGGAGGAACTGATTTGACTATATGAAAGGGATAAGCTTTGGAGACTGCATAATCTGAATTTTCAAAAGTGCTGCATGAATAAAAAATGAATTAAAAATGTCTCTTGTATTCAGTCCTCATAGAAGTTTGTTTCCATCTTTACACACTAAAATTATTATTATTTCATTATTATTCAGTCATTATTTCAGCCATTATCAGCCATTATTCCAGCATCGCCAGTTCCTTCTGTCTACATTATTTCTAACTTCAATTGATTTAAAGCTGGGCTCTAAGGTATGCTTCTTCTTTGCAGGATTAAGAAGGCCATGGAACGGGACGGCCACAGTAACCCAAGTTCAAGCTGCGTGTTGCCAACAGCCGTGGAAGAGAATATCATCCACCTAGTGCTCTACATCCCCATCTTCATCTTCGGGTTGCCCTTCAACTTACTGGCCCTTTATATATTCTGTGGCAAGAATAAGAAATGGACTGAATCCACCATTTACATGAGCAACCTTGCTTTGGCAGATATTCTGTTGTTGTTCTCCCTTCCTTTTAAGATGCTCAACCAAGATAATGGTTGGCCCTTTGAAAGGGCCTTCTGCTCCTTTGTAGAATCCATCTACTTTGTCAATATGTATGCCAGCATTTTCATCATCACCTCTATTAGTATTGACCGTTATGTCGCTATCATCCATCCTTTCAAAGCAAGAGCCTTCCGATCACCCCGGAATACCTTGATGATCTGCTTCCTTATTTGGGTCTTTGTCTGGCTGGGAAGCATCCCTGTTTATCAATTTCACGATGATGCAGGCTCCAATTATACCACAAACAACATAACGGCCTGCTTCCATAGGTTTTCTGATAAGTCCTGGAATCCAGCATTAATTATTTTTGTGGAGCTGGTGGGCTTTATGATCCCGCTAACCATCATCACCTTTTGTTCAGTCCAAATCATGAGGAAACTTTGGCAGAGGCAAAGTGAAATCCCTGGAAGCTGCATTAGAATCATCAGTGTCAATCTGGCAACCTTTATCTGTTCATTTGTACCTGCCCACCTTGGCATCTTTCTCCAGTTTTTAGTGCGGCAGGACATCATTGGCCAAAAATATTGTTCAGAACAAAAAGCCATTAGCCTATTCGTACAGAGCAGCATGTGTATAGCCAATATCAACTGTTGTCTGGACGCTATATGCTATTATTTTGTTGCAAAGGAATTCCGTGAACAAGGCTTACGCACCAAACGGTCCTTGGCTAGCATTTTCTCAAGCAATTCTTTGTGAGTGTTTAACCGAATACAGTGCCATGCCTTCTTGGTACATACGATGCTCTTGGCATTTTGGTAGTTCTGCATACTCCACACACCATGGTGAATTCATTGTACACATCTGGCTACTTAATCAGTGCATTTTCTTTTCAAAGAACAAACATATATACAGTGCCTTACGCGATATATGGATATCCCATCATGTTTCTCAGCAAATTTAACATATTTAAAACTGTAGGGAAATGACAGCCAATTTGTGCACTGAAGGATTGAACATGAAGCAGTAAGATTATTACCAGAAAATGTCTTTTCGTTTTCAGAATAAAGGATAAATGTTTTACTGGATACCAATAATAATGCTGCCCAACCACACATCACCCCAGACTCTGTTTTGATGGACAATCAGGGCTTTGGTTTAACATGTCTTCTGATAGATGCCATATCTTGTAGAAAAAAACATAGAAGTACTGCACGTTGATTTAGGTTATTTGCTCATCTCTGAAGTATAATTTGAACCCTTCAACTCTTGACTCAGAGGGAAGAATCCTGCCGCTGAACTAAGCTCACAACTTCTGTTCCATACCATGAAGACCCTGACTAGCTGTCTAAACCCCACAAGTTCCTA
The DNA here is from genome assembly GCA_038087875.1 of Malacoraja senta. Classification (NCBI taxonomy): domain Eukaryota; kingdom Metazoa; phylum Chordata; class Chondrichthyes; order Rajiformes; family Rajidae; genus Malacoraja; species Malacoraja senta. The sequence continues at coordinate 33,879,939 of CM075984.1, forward strand.
AAAGATTCAGTGGCTATTCTGCACACTACTTGATCCCAGGATCAGTATATTTTGGGGTTGGAGAATCTTTGTACGTGGTTACTTTATGAATAGTGATGGAAACTTCTCAAGGATTCACCGAGGACATAATTTCCATTGACTATCTCTTGAGAGAACGGAACCTTTAAATATTATACATTAATATTTGGATTGCATCTTTGCTTCTGCTAATTCTTACAACAGCAGACTCCAACCTGAGAATCAATTTCAGGCTGGCAAATTTGTGAATGGATTCAGGCTTTTTGCACTGCATCAGTATCTAAGCTTAAAGCCACCCAGGCCAAAGCAACAGGTCTGAATTATGTTGTGTCCATTATCTTGAACATTTGATCATCTACAAAATTAATTCAAGTAATTCATCAAGGTTTCTATAACAGTACCACCAGAATGTACAAGTGTTGTGATTTAGCAGAAAAGCACAACAGATGTATGAGAGCATCCCATCCGACAATGCCCTCCCAAGGCACACGGCATTCTGACTTTGAAATAGACTGTCATTCCTTCATCATTGCTGGGTCAGAGTTTTTGAACGCATTGCCACAATTACCAGACTGCAATGGTTGAAGAACCATGCTCGCCATCACTGTTTCTAAGGCAATTATAGACAAGCGTTAAATACGGACATTTTCAGCAACACTTGTGAGTAAATAAGAAAGGAGAAACAAATGCAGAAAACTGGTGTTTTTTTAATGTATAGCTTGTCGTGAGAGCCCTAGCATTGTTTTAACAGTAATTTGTTGAGATGTATATGTAAATTTTGTAATGTTCCCTTCTGCGTCTTGATGAATCAATTTTGATTTCACATTTTTGTTAATTTACATAAATGCCCTTTGTTTTCTTTGCCTTTCAAATGAATTTCTCTCTTGTAAACAGACAGTTAGCTTTTAAATTTTAGCAAAGCAGGTAACACATTTAGCTAATTCCAAAAATTGTTTAAATCAATTTAGGCATGCGGAAAGTACAATTACAAAAAGAGTAAACAAGAAACTGTAGAAGCTGGTTTACAAAAAAGACACAAAGTGCAGGAGTGACGTAATGGGTCAGCAGGTCTTCTGACTGATCAGACTGAGCCAAGAACCTGTGAGTAAATAAAAAAAAGGAGAAACAAATGCAGAAAACCAGAAAGATATTAATTTAAATGTATAGCTTGTTGTGAGAGCTTGAAAAATGGTCACAACCTGAAACATCACCTAACCTTGTTCTCCAGAGATGCTGCCTGACCCGCTGATTTACTCCAGCACTACAGTATGTGTCTTTTTTGAATTTACAATAAGTGATGATAAATGACGTATTTAAATGTTCACAGCCCAAGATTCAAAGAATCTATTTTCATCGTACTTGATTTTTACGAACCTCGCAGAGATATAAAGCCCATATCGGTATGATCCTCAGCTGGGAAAGATCTACATTCAACATCTGGCATTTGGTGATTCACCAGAAACAGCAATGGAAAAACAAAAATTCTTTTCACCTGTTTTAGACTATTAAGAAAGAAAAAAATGGTTCTAATTACTGTTGGAGCCCTACGTGGACATGTTTTATTGCACTGTATATTCAATACGTATCATAGATATGTAAATGTTTGTGTAAGGTGTGTTTGTCCCTGCGTATGCATACTTGTGTATGTGTGTATCTCTGCATGCACAGTATGTGTATGTTTAGAATTGTACGCTTTGCCTGTTTGAGAATATGCATGTATGTGTGTGTATCTGGTAATGTGAATGTTGATGTCTTTTTGTTAGAATGCAAGACATGAACGAAGATTTTCTTCTTCCTATAAATAATGCCTGCTTTGCTCAATGCTTCTAGTACTTTCTGTTTCTATTTCAGATTTCAAGAAACGGTAGTACTTTGTATTGAAGAATAATAAAGCTCTACTTGAAGAACACAACAGCCACCATTCCAAAAAAAATCTTGTACATTTATTTTATGTTTAAATCTGAAATAAAAGTGATGCCAGTTTAACAATGAAGGACAATTAAAATAATAGTATATTACCTCCCAATATAAAGTAAATGAATTCCAACCATTTGCTTGACTAAATTTAACACAAATCAATAGATGTTACATTTGTGCTTAAAAAATTGATTTCTATTTTAGCTTGAGGATGTCTTAAATTGCTTTTTCAAACAGATAAATATCACAATCACAATAATACTTTATTAGCCAAGTATGTTTTGCAACATATGATGAATTTCATTTGCCAAGTCAGTCATACAAATAAAAGCAACAGAACACACAAAACACATTTTAACATAAACATCCATCACAGTGACCTCCACATTCCTCACTGTGGTGGAAGGCGAAAAAAAGCACAATCTCTTCCTTTTGTTCTCCCGCGGTTGGGGGCCTTGAGCCCTCCGTTGATGGGATGATCTTGACTCCCGTAGTCGGCGGCGTTTTGGCCCTCCGCTTCGAGGCGATCAGCTCCTGCATTGGGGGGATGTCAGCTCTCCCACGCCGGCTGATCGAACCTCGCGTCGGGGCTGGTCGAACCTTCAGTGACGATGGAGCTCCCGACATCCATGGCCTCTCCCGAGACTGCGAGCTCCCGATGTAAAGTCTGCAGACCACGGTTGAAGTGATCTCAGGCAAGGGATCGACTCCGATGTAAGTCCACACCCCGCGATGGCGCATGGACTTACATCAGCACGTTTCCTGCATTGTATATTTGCTGATACAATGCAGGAAATGTACAACCCAAATAATACACCGCAGGATGCCACAGCCGCAGGACAACAATAGGATAGTTTATTTAATTGGTATTGGTTGCTGGACAAATAAATTGTCTGGATATTTTACATATACAATCAAGGAATTTTTTAAAAAGATCAAAAGTTCCTAAGTACCTCAATGGGTCAGGCAGTATCACTGGAGAACATGGATAGGGGACGTTTTGAGTTGGGGCTGGATTTATTTTTATTTATGTAGAGAAATTACATTACTCTAGATTGTTTTCTCAACATTTACTAAAAACTCTCTCTTGGTACTGGATTGGAAAGTGAATCTGAAGCTGGGATTGAAAGTTTTAACCATGAAGGAAGTATCTTTATGTCACAGTTAACACTTTTAATTTGTCATTGCAATTTCTCCATAACAGCCATTCATGCGTGCCAATATATATCAGGCTATAACATTTACTGATACTCAAGTGAGATTGGTTGCTGCATTCTTTTGATTTGTCACATAATTTTACTGGTACTGTTGATGACATTTGCAAAGATGTTCACGAAAAGAATCTCCAAGATAAGCTTTAAATATTCAAATAATAGGAAGCATGATGCTTGTACTTTTTCTGCAAGCTCTATCTAAATTCCAGATAAATTGTGCATTATTACTTGCAAACCACAGATTAGTTATTTTGGGGATATATTGCACAGCAGCTTTTAGAAACATAGAAAATAGGTGCAGGAGGAGGCCAATTGGCCCTGCGAGCCAGCACCGCCATTCATTGTGATCATGGCTGATCGTCCCCAATCAATAACCCGTGCCTGCCTTCTCCGCATATCCCTTGATTTCACTAGCCCCTAGAGCTCTAACTAACTCTCTCTTAAATCCATCCAGTGACTTGGCCTCCACTGCCCTCTGTGGCAGGAAATTCCACAAATTCACAACTCTCTGGGTGAAAACATTTTTTCTCACCTCAGTCTTAAATGGCTTCCCCTTTATTCTAAGGCTGTGGGCCCTGGTTCTGGACTCGCCCAACATTGGGAACATTTTTCCTGCATCTAGCTTGTCCAGTCCTTTTATAATTTTATATTTCTATAAGATACCCCCTCATCCTTCTAAATTCCAGTGAATACAAGCCTAGTCTTTTCAATCTTTCCTCATATGACAGTCCCACCATCCCAGGGATCAATCTCGTGAACCTACGCTGCACTGCCTCAATCACAAGGATGTCCTTCCTCAAATTAGGAGACCAAAACTGGACACAATACTCCAGATGTGGTCTCACCAGAGCCCTATACAACTGCAGAAGAACCTCTTTGCTCCTATACTGAAATCCTCTTGTTATGAAGGCCAACATTCCATTAGCTTTCTTCACTGCCTGCTGTACCTGCACGCCAACTTTCAGTGACTGGTGTACAAGGACGCCCAAGTCTAGCTGCACCTCCCCCTTGCCTAACCTAACCCCATTGAGATAATAATCTGCCCACTTGTTTTTGCCGCCAAAGTGGATAACCTCACATTTAACTATATTATACTGCATCTGCCCACTCACTCAACCTGTCCAGGTCAGCCTGCAACCTCCTAACATCCTCTTCACAGTTCACACTGGCCACCCAGCTTTGTGTCATTCGCAAACTTGCTAGTGTTGCTCCTAATTCCCTCTTCCAAATCATTAATATATATGGTAAACAGTTGCGGCCCCAACACCAAGCCTTGCGGCACTCCACTCGCCTCTGCCTGCCATTCTGAAAAGGACCCATTCACTCCTACTCTTTTATAAAGAAACGCTCAAGTACCAAACTCACAAACAAACGAAGAGACTTTGCTGATTGGAAGATTCAAAGAAACCAGTCATACTGATTATGGGTTTCTATCTGAGGCAGATAGAATTAAATGCAGAAATCATCGGAATGTTTTATCAAACAGAAATTACAAAGGGGAATAGCATGTGATGTGATCAATGGTAGGTTGTAAGAGATGATTCTGTGATTGATTACAATAAATAAAGTATAAGTATAAGTACAACGATAAGTTGCAATAAGGCAGTCGGTGGCAGGTCATAAAATATTTCAAAAATTCTTGATGTTGTATGTTGAAAACAAAGTTTCTTCATATTAGAAATAATATTCTTAAAGGTGGTTATCACATAAAACAACACAAGTTACAAAAACCTAGCACATTTAATGGAACATAGAACAGTACAGCACATGAACATGCCCTTCGGCCCACAATGTCTGTGCTGATCATGGTGCCAAGACCAACTCTTATCTGTCTGCGCATTATTCATATCCCTCCATTCCCTGCATATCCACGTATACAAAATTCTCTTAAATGCCACTATTGTATCTGCCTCAATCACCACCCCTGGCAGTGCATTCCAGGCACTAATCACCTTCTGTGGCACAGGAGTTCAAACGCCCCGATGCGGGAGCTTAGACCGCCCCGACATAGGAGCTCGATTGCTGGCTGTGGATGGTTCGACTCCCCCGACCGTGGGAGGAAAGAAGGAAAGAAGCTAAGACCATCACACTGGGGAATGTGGAGGAGCCGCTGTGGTGGATGTTTATGTTAAATTTCTATGTAGTTGTGTGTCTTGTTGCTTTTTTGGTATGGCTGTATTGCAAAACAAATTCCTCGTATGTTGCAAAGCATACTTGGCTAATAAATTACGATTATGATAATGATTATTTTGATTAACTATTGAGTACGTCTGTATACTTGAACAACAGTAAGGTCCCCATCAGCTTAGATTGAGACGGAATGTTCAGCAGCTCCTTCCAGTCAAGTATTATTCAACAAATGATTAGAAACAAGAAATTACAGATGCTGGTTTACAAAATAAAGACACAAAGTGCTGGAGTAACTCAGCAGCAGCACATCCTTGGAGAATGTGAATAGGAGATATTCACCTGTTTTCTGAAGAAGGGTTCCAATCCGAAATGTCAACTATCCATGTTCTCCAGAGATGTTGTCTGACCCACTGAGTTACTCCAGCACTTTGAGTCTATTTTTCTAATATAGAAATCGTTAGCCTACATATGCATTTGGGCATGTCAAATAATGGTAGGACATACACATTGAAAGATAGGACGAGGGAGTGTTGATGCACAGAGGGACTTTTGGGAATGTCCATAAATTCCTGAAAGTGGCAGCACAGGTGGAAAGAGTGATAAAGACATATTCTATGCTTGACTTCAACAGCCAGAGCATAGAATAAAAGAGTTGGGACATCATGTTACATATTTGAAAGTATTACTTAGGTCACAGATGGAGTATTGTGTGCAGTTATGGTTGTCACACAATAGGAAGTAAGTGATTATGCTGGAGAGGTTGCAGAGGAGATTCACCAGGATGTTGCTTGGATTGGAGTGTTATGGTTATAAGTAGAGATTGGATAGGTTATGTTTGTTTTCCCTTGAGTAGGGGAGACTGAGGGGTGACCAACCAGAGGTATGCAATGATAAAATGCAATGACAAAGATAATAAAAATGTTGGATTGATGATACAGTCTTGGTTCACAGCAGTATTCACCGAGATTGGCCCTTTTGTAAAACTGTTGGTTAGAAACATCTTTCATGCTATAATAAAACAAATACAATGTGGAGATGAATTTCTGCAGGCAGCAGAAATTGAGAAGTGTCCCTCCAATTGACTGAGTCCAAGGATTTATTGAGGTTGAGAAAGCTGTGCATAGTTATCGGTGCTGCTCACAGCATTTCTCTGGAATTACTGTGCAGTGAAGATCATTTGCATTATGCTTCTCAGTGAATGGAAAGCACCATTATGATTCTGGGAGCAGTTTCTCAGTCACTGGGTGAAGATGGTTGATAGGGACTTGGCAATGACTTTCCTTGTTGCAGACAGCAGGGAAACACCTCTAGGAACTGCAGACAGATTCAACTCATTTCCTGAAGATAGTCACCATTATGAATACACTACCACAAGAGTACACTGAACATTGTAAAAATGCCACACCCTCTATCTATGGGTGGCAATGTGACACAGCTGGTAGAGCTGCTGCATCACGACGCCAGAGACCCAGGTTCAATCCTGGCCTTGTGTGCTGTCTGTGTAGAGCTTGCATGCTCTCCGCGTGAGTGCTTGGGTTTCCTCCGGGTGCTCCAGTTTCCTTCCACATCCTAAAGACGTGCGGGTTGGTAGGTTAATTGGCCTTTGAAAATTGCCTCTAGTAAGTAGTGTATGAATACAAAACTGAGATAACACAGAACTAGTGTGAATGGGTGATTGATGGAAATGGACTTGATGAGCCAAAGGGCCTGTTTCCATGCTGTATCCCTAAACTAAATTAAACACTGTGAAAGTACTTTCACAAAAGTGTTTGCAGTGGTTCAAGATGATAACTCACTGTTATCAACAGCCAAGTGTTTTATTATCATATGCAGAATGAGCTGATCCTGCATCTTCTCAATTATTCCCAGAAATACCTGCCATTGTTGTTCCACTGTGTGCCCTGCTAGGGTATCTTTCCAGTCAACTTTGGCCATCTCCTCCCTCATGGCTCCATAGTCCCCTTTGCTCAACTGTAATACTGACACTTCCGATTTTCCCTTCTCCCTATCGAATTGTAGATTAAAACATCATATTATGGTCACTACCTCCTAATGGCTCCTTTACCTTGAGTTCCCTTATCAAATCCGGTTCATTACGCAACGCTAAATCCAGAATTGCCTTCTCCCTGGTAGGCTCCAGTACAAGCTGCTCTAAGAATCCATCTCAGAGGCACTCCACAAACTCCCTTTCTTGGGGTCCAGTACCAATCTGATTTTCCCAGTCCACCTGCAAATTGAAATCTCCCATAACCACCGTAGCATTACCTTTATGACATGCCAATTTTAACTCTTGATTCAAAGCCCCCCTGCCCACACACCCACCCCCGCCCACACACCGACCCCCACACACCGACCCCCACACACCACACCGCCCGCACATCCACCCGCCCCCACAACCCCCCGCCCGCACAACCCCCCACCCCCACAACCCCCCTGCCCTCACAACCCCCCCCCACCTCTCAACCCCCCTGCCACCAGAACCCCCCCACCTCTCAACCCCCCCGCCCACACAATCCCCCTGCCCCCACAACCCCCCCTCCCCCATAACGCCCCCCCACCCCACAACCCCCCGCCCGCACACACCCCTCCCCCTCAAAACCCCTCCGCCCGCACACTCCCCCCACACACACCCTCCCCCACACACCCCCCCTCCCAAATCCCTCCTCCCCTCCCGCACACATACACACCTCCCCCACACCCCCCCTCCGCTACACCCCCTCCCCCACACCCCACACCACCCTCTCCCCCCCTCCTATACCTCCCCATCCACACACACCCCTGCTCCCCTCCCACCCCACACCCCTCCCCTCCCACCCCACACCCCTCCACGCCACACACTCCACTTCCCTCACCCCCTCCCCTCCCACACTTGAAGCAGATGGGAAGGGAGTGCTCGGGGATGAGGGGAAATGAGCTGCGCCTGCAGAGTTAGGGGCTAAGGGTGAGTGGTGGAATATTGCGTTGGGGAATGGGTTGCTGAGCCGCTGACAGAGCAACTGGAGGTGTGCACAATGCTCCTGGCGAGAGCGACTGGCAATGAGGATGTTGTCCAAATAAATGAACAGGAAGTCCAGACCGCGACCCTCCGTGCCCATCAAGCCCTGGAAAGCCTGCGCGGCCTTCTTAAGGCCAAAAGGCATACGGAGGAACTCGAAAAGGCCAAAAGGAGTGATGATAGGGACCAGTAGAGCGTCCCTTGTAGCCAGGGTCCGGAGGGCACGGAGCACCGCCACTCCACCTAGGGTCCGCAAGGGGAGGAGTGGCTCTGCCGTCAGTGACTGAAGGACTGGTGACGGGACCTAGGGAGTAGGCAGGGCTGAAGATGTTCTGGTTGGGATGCTCCTAGGCCTGGCCAAGCTGGCCATCCGCGAGTCACAGCGCCAGACGGAAGAGGGCTTTGCCCGAGCCAGATGCTTGCCCCTTTACCGGGGTTGTATAGTAGTTATTAGAATATTTGTAAAAAGTTGATTGATGATTTTGTAACATGGTGATGGGTATGTCACCATGGTTTTTTTTTGTTTTTGTTTTTGTATCATGTTGATTTTTTTTTAATACAAAAAAAAAAGGAGTGATGACAGCCGTCTTGGGCACGTCCTCCGGGCATACAGGAATTTGGTGATAGCCCCGAACCAGGTTGACCTTGGAAAAAAACTTGCCGCCGGCCAGATGGGTGGAAAAGTCCTGAATATGTGGAATGGGGTTTCAGTCCGCAGTCGTGGCGCCATTAAGGCGTCGGTAATCTCCACAAGGCCGCCAGCCCCCCGACACCTTGGGAATATTGGGAATGTAGAGGAGATGCCCATGGGCTGTAGAAGCACCAAACAATTCCCATGGCCTCCATCTGGCGGAACTCCGCCTTGGCGATATGGAGTTTGTCGGGAGGAGGCCTGGGCGCAGGTGCGTGGAGCGGCGGCCCTGAGGCAAGGATATGATGCACCACTCCGTACTTGAGACTGGCCGAATGAAATTGGGGGGATCAGAATGTCAGGAAATTCCACCAATATCTGGGCATAAACATTGTCCACGGAAGACACCAGGTCACTGCGTGGCATAGCAGATCGATTTGAACATCGCAGCATGAACGAGGCGCTGCCCCCTCAATCCACCAACAGGGATTGAGCCCGGAGGAAATCGGTGCCTAGCAACGGCTGGGAGATGTCGGCAACTGTAAAAGTCCAGGTAAAATGACAGGGGCCAAAGATGAGCGGGACCGTACGAACCCCATACGTCTGGATGGAGTTGCCATTTACTGCGGTTAGAGAGGGCCCTCGCCTGCCCGAAAGAAGTGTCGACCCCCGATGGGGGCAAAACGCTAACCTCCACACCTGTGTTAACGAGGAACCGTCGTCCCGAATGTCGGTCCCAAGAGTTTCTGGCCAACCGCCACAGCGACTACTGGTGGCCGGCCCTGGCGTTTCCCGGGTACGAGCAGGGCGGGCGGCACTGACGGGCAGCGGAACCCCAGCGCTGATGATAGAAACACCACTTCCCTTTACCGTTGTCACTAGGGACCGCTGCACAGCTGAACCCCCGATGGATACATAGCCCGGTCACTGGGCCTTACAGAGCACTGCCGACACCCGATCGATCGAAGCGCTGCCCTGCTGCTTGTACTGCCACAGCTCGTCCGCACGTTCTGCTAGCTGCTGGGATCAGCAAAATCCTCACCCGCGAGGAGCAGGCGTATGTTGTCTGGCATCTGCTCCAGGAAGGCGTATTCGAATAGGAGGCAGGGCTGATGACTGTCCATTCGGGTAAGAATTTCTCTCATCAGCACAGATGGCTTGCGATCACCGAAACCGCCCATGTGCATGATCCTCGCTGTGCGGTCACGGTGGATGAGCCCAAAGTTATGGAGGAGTGCTTTGAGGCCTTCGTACTTGTCCTCAGCCGGCGGCAGTCGTAGGTAATGGACCAGGCAACCGGCCATCTCCTGATCCAGCGTGCTGACCAGATAATAGTACCTAGTGTCATCAGCCGTGATGCGTCTAATGTGGAACTGGGCCTCGGCCTGCTGAAACCACACTTGGGGCTGCGAAGTCCAGAACACAGGCAGCTTAAGAGAGACGGCATTCTGCTGGGCTGGACTGACAGCGATTTCGTGTTGCTGGGATAGATGGTCAGCTGCATCCATTATGCAAATCCAAAACAACCGTTTGGATCATCGGGATCACCACTATAGCGAGCCACGTGTTGTGAATCAAAGTGATCTTTATTATGGCAATACAGAGAATAGCACACACGCGACTGGGGAGGGTTCTCCCAGAGTTCTGACCATATACCAGGGCACACCCATCAACCACGTGACAACTGCTTCCTGCCAAACACAGTCACGTGACCCTGCCAGTCCTAGTGCCGAGGGTTCGCTCAGTAAGTGGCCTAACCACCAGGTGGCGCCACACTGAAATGAATTATTAGAGACGCTCATTGAAATAGACCTTCAATGCATCTCTGCTTAATGGTTTCATGCTAACATTCATAGTGGTTAGTTCAAATTCATAGCTATTACCTCTCAATGGGAAAAAGGTTAACAGAAGAGCATGAAGTTACTGGAATTTTGAGCAAAACACAAAGTGCTGCAGGAACGCAGCGGGTCAAGCAGGATCAGCAAAGTGAATGCACAGGCAACGTTCAGGTCACGATCCTTCTTCAGACTGATTGTTAGGAACAGTATTGTTTGGGAAAACCATAAATTGATATTTAAAAATCTGATTCATTTCTGAAAGAGACTGGGGAGCAAGGATGTTGTAATTTGGAGGAATAACTTTAAATAAGTGGCAACATCAGGTTACTCAGATTTTTAATGTTAGACATCAGATAGCTCTCAATGCACAATTAATCATCGCCTATTGCTTCTAATGCAAGTAGTACACCAATTTTGTGCTGCTTGGTTATGATTGTTATGAACTGTTAATCATAATGCTAATCATTGGCTTAGCAGGGCCCATTTTTATTAGCCCACTCACCTACAAAGGTGGTTGGAGCTGAAGAAGTGTGATGGTTGTAGATTGTGGCTCTTGCAGTCACTGGCAGGCAACTCTGACAGATAAGAGTTTGAACAATGCAAAGCACAGAAAGAGTGCATGCACCATTTTCTAATGCTGCATGCAAGGCTTTATACAGGAAGTTCAAATCTACATGTTGACTGCTCTCTGCAGAACTCTGCAGGATTTTCACTGTAGTGATAGTATCTTCAATATGGTAGCATTATGAGATGTTCTCATATGTGTGGGAATATATCAATCACCCTCACTCTCAGGGTGCACCCAAAAGCAAATTATCAACCAAGATGTTTTGATTGAGTTTTCTGCAGTAAATTAAATGAATGCACCATGAACAGCAGGGAACATGGAATATGCAAATCTCACTTTCCCATGTGACATACCATAGCAGAAATAGTTTTCCTGCTTTCCAGTCTCATTGCAATTTTTAGCAGTACTCAACAACTGACCACATTCTATATAAGAAATCCAAATGCATATTATATAATGCTCCCGACTTTTCCAAGTGTACAGCAAACCCTTGCAATAACAGACCTCTTTATATAGCGGATTTTGTTTATAATGGACCAAGGCACCCATTGCAATGCCCTTACACTTCCGCCAGTTATCCAATGCGCTGGTACCACGTGGCATGCTTCCGGTTGCAGGAATGAAGAGAACGAGCAGCATGGTGGTATGAGTACCGGGTCCATCCCTGGAGTACTGCGTCAGGCCGGGGGCTCCCTGGCCTGTGAATTCCCACTTGTTTACCCCTACCCCACCCTCACTGCTGAGTTTCTTCCTTCCCAGCCTTGGGTTAAACTTTATCCCCCTCACTCGGTCATAGCGGACAATATATAATAACGGGCACCAAAAGTGTTGGAGGAGCACCTTTGTGAAGATATTCCTGGTGGCAGTTAGCAGGGAGAAACTAATACTCTTTGGACAGCTGGACATTTTTGTTTAAATGCTTATATGGTTACAGCATCTGTGAATCCTACTCTTCTCAGATATAAACATTGAGATAGTGAATTTGTGACAGAAGCACTTTACCTCCGAGTATTTGGATTTTAGTGGGAATTTCATCTTATTTCAAGACCATGTTAATTTTTAATTAAGATGGTATTTTTACAATTTCTTGCCAATTTGGCATCAATGCTGATTGAAATAGGCTGCTGCGGGATGGAGTCCAGTCTGCCCACATCAATACAAGGTAACATTAGATAAAGCCTTTGATATGTTCCTTCCAGTAGACATTAACAATATCTTTGTCCTTGATGAGTTCACCCAGTCTCGGCTCTTTGAGGGTCTTTGGGTATTTGGACTATAGATAATTTTTATTGTGCTGTAGAATCTACACGTTACAATTGGCAAAGAATTGCAACGCATCCTGCGTGCTCTCCATCCAGCTCTTTAGCTCACAAGTTTTCTTCTGGTCCTGTCTTAAGGTATCTGTGGAGCTGTTTATTTCCCTTGAATAGATGTAGAATGTTCCAATCTAGGAAGACTTTACATTAATGGTTGATTAGCCCTGCAAAATCCATGTCATAGCAACATAGACATAGAAATTAGGTGCAGAAGTGGGCCATTTGGTTCAATATGATCATGATTGATCATCCAAAATTAGTACCCGGTCCTGATTGGTCTCCACTGCCTTCTGTGGCAGAGAATTCCACAGATTCACAACTCTCTGGGTGAAAAGATTTTTCCTCATCTCTGTCCTAAATGACCTACCCTTTATTCTTAAATTATGCCCCCTGGTTCTGAACTCCCCCAACATTGGGAATTTTTTTCCCTCAACTAGCCTGTCCAATCCCTTAAAAATGTTATATGTCTGCCCTCTCATCCTTCTAAATTCCAGTGAATATTGAAACATAGAAAATGGGTGCAGGAGTAGGCCATTCGACCCTTCGAGCCAGCGCCGCCATTCAATATGATCATGGCTGATCATTCACAATCAGTACCCTGTTCCTGCCTTCTCCCCATATCCCCTGACTCCGTTAGCCCTAAGAGCTAAATCAAACTCTCTCTTGAAAACATCCAGTGAATCGGCCTCCACTTCCAACTGTGGCACAGAATTCCACAGATTCACAACTCTCTGGGTGAAAACGTTTTTCCTCATCTCAGTCCTAAATGGCCTACCCCTTATTCTTAAACTGTGACCCATGGTTCTGGACTTCCCCAATATCGAAAACATTTTTCCTGCATCTAGTCTGTCCAATCACTTAAGAATTTTATGTTTCTATAAGAGTGTCCTCTCATCCTTCTAAATTCCAGTGAATACAAGCCCAGTTGACACATTCTTTCATCATATGTCCCAGTTCAGCACTGATCTCCAGTTGTGGTGGAATGATTCAATTGCTTGATAACAGCTGGAAAGGAACTACTGAAGGGGGACCTGACAGATGTATATATTATGAGAGGCATAGATAAGCCTAGTCGATCCATTCTTTCATCATATGTCAGTTCCGCCATCCCAGGAATTAATCTGGTGAACCTACGCTGCATTCCCTCAATAGCAAGAATGTCCTTCCTCAGACCAAAACTCCATTAATGTCCTTCCTCAAATTAGGACACCACAATACTCCAGGTGTGGTCTCCCTGGGCCCTGTGCAACTGCAGTAGGACCTCCTTGTTCCTATACTCAAATCCTCTCGTTATGAAGGCCAACATGCCATTTACTTTCTTCACTGCCTGTTGTACCTGCATGCTTACTTTCAGTGACTGATCTACAAGCACACCCAGGTATCGTTGCACATCCCCTTTTCCTAATCTGATAATAATCTGCCTTCTTGTTCTTGCCACCAAAGTGGATAACCTCACATTTATCCACATTATACAGCATCTGCCCACCCACCCAAATATCCAAGTTACCCTGCAGCCTCATAGCATTCTACTCGCAGCTCACAAGCCACCCAGCTTTGTGCCATCTGCAAATTACACTTTGTGTCATTTTCATTAAACCAGCCCTGGTTCATCTTGGTAGAGAAGCTAACAGTCATTTAACAGGTGCTAACTATGACAAGGTTTCATAAACATTTGATATTGTGGTTCTTGTAGAAAGAGAAGTGTCATAGATTGTTTGGCAATGCCAAGAAAAGTTGCCTTTGTTGAAATTTTGAGAGCTTTGAAGATGATCTTAAGGCAACACTTTCATTGATGTCAATGTTTTACGACCATTCAACAGAGATAACGGAGTGGATCAGTGGTTTCTCCCTTACTCTATGGGGAGATTACGGAGACTCTGCACTAGCTTATTCTTGGTGGCAAACTTAACTAGATGAAAACGATGCTCCTTTTTCATTTTGCTCCTGCAGGAAAAATATGTCATTTTTAGTTCTTTAAGTTCTGTTTCAAGTTCTTTAAACCTGTCATCTCCTGTCCAAGTATCTTAATCAGTGTGGCAATGAGGATGCTCAAGTATCTCAGTTCCTAACTACAATAGCAGATCAGTGCTCAGGTTCATTGCTATTGCGATTACCTATGAGAAACGTGACATTCTGAACTTCAAAGCATTGAATGGGCCTTGCCTTTTATATGGGATAGTTGTTGTACACGAGCCATAGAAACACAGAAAATAGGTGCTGGAGGAGGCCATTCGGCCTTTTGAGCCAGCACTGCCATTCATTGTGATCATGGCTGATTGTCCAAAATCAATAACCCCTGCCTGCCTTCTCCCCATATCCCTTGATTCCACTAGCCTCTAGAGCTCTATCTAACTATCTCTTAAATCCATCCAGTGATTTGGCCTCCACTGCCCTCTGTGGCAGGGAATTCCACAAATTCACAACTCTCTGGGTGAAAACATTTTTTCTCACCTCAGTCTTAAATGGCCTCCCCAAGACTGTGGCCCCTGGTTCTGGACTTGCCCAACATTGGGAACATTTTTCCTGCATCTAGCTTGTCCAGTCCTTTTATAATTGTATATGTTTCGATAAGATATCCCCTCATCCTTCCAAACTCCAGTGAATACAAGCCTAGTCTTTTTAATCTTTCCTCATATGACAGTCCCACCATCCCAGGGATCAATCTCGTGAACCTATGCTGCACGGCCTCAATCACAAGGATGTCCTTCCTCAAATTAGGAGACCAAAACTGTACACAATACTCCAGGTGTGGTCTTACCAGAGCCCTATACAACTGCAGAAGAACCTCTCTACTCCTATACTGAAATCCTCTTGTTATGAAGGCCAACATTCCATTAGCTTTCTTCACTGCCTGCTGTACCTACACGGCAACTTTCAGTGACCGGTGTACAAGGACACCCAGGTCTCGCTGTACCTCCCCCTTACCTAAACTAACTCCATTGAGATAATAATCTGCCCCCTTGTTTTTGCCACCGAAGTGGATAACCTCACATTTATCTATATTATACTGCATCTGCCACGCATCTGTCCACTCACTCAACCTATCCAGGTCACCCTGCAACCTCCTAACATCCTCTTCACAGTTCACACTGCCATCCAGCTTTGTGGCATCCGCAAACTTGATAGTGTTGCTCCTAATTCCCTCTTCCAAATCATTAATATATATGATAAACAGTTGCGGCCCCAACACCGAGCCTTGCGGCACTCCACTCGCCAATGCCTGCCATTCTGAAAAGGACCCGTTCACTCCTACTCTTTGCTTCCTGTCTGCCAACTAATTTTCTATCCACGTCAACACCCTAACCCCAATACCATGTGCTCTAATTTTAGTCACCAGTCTCCCGTGCGGGACCTTATCAAAGGCTTTCTGAAAGTCTAGATACACTACATCCATTTTCCTTGTCACATCCTCAAAAAATTCCAGAAGATTAGTCAAGCATGAATTTCCTTCATAAATCCATGCTGACGGATTAATCATTTTACTGCTATCCAAATGCCCCATTATTACCTCTTTAATAATTGACTCCAGCATCTTTCCCACCACCGAAGTCAGGCTAACTGGTCTGTAATTCCCCGTTTTCTGCCTCGCTCCTTTCTTGATAAGTGGGATAACATTAGCTATCCTCCAATCCACAGGAACTGATCCTGAATCTAATGAACATTGGAAAATGATCACCAATGCATCCACTATTTCTAGAGCCACCTCCCTGAGGACCCTGGGATGTAGACCATCAGGCCCAGGGGATTTATCATCCTTCAGTTCCATTAGCCTACCCAATACTATTTCTCGCCTAATGAAAAATTCTTTCAGTTCCTCTACCCCCTTAGATCCTCTGTCCAGTACTTCTGGGAGATCCTAAGTGAAGACAGATCCGAAGTACCTGTTCAACTCTTCTGCCATTTCCTTGTTCCCCATAATAATTTCACCCGTGTCTGCCTTCAAGGGACCCACATTTGACTTTGCTATTCATTTTCCCTTAACATATCTAAAGAAGGTTTTACTGTCCTTCTTTATATTCCTGGCCTGCTTCCCTTCGTACTTCATCTTTTCAGCCCGTATTGCCCTTTTTGTTTCCTTCTGTTGTCCTATGGACAACACCAAATCTAGAATTGCCTTTTCTCTGGTCGGCTCCATTACAAGCTGCTCTAAGAATCCATCTCAGAGGCACTCTACAAACTCTCTTTCTTGGGATCCTGAACCAACCTGATTTTCCCAGTCTACATACATATTGAAATCCCCCATCACCACAGTGGCATTACCTTTGTTACATGCCAGTTTTAACTCCTGCTGCAACTTACACCCTACATCCGGGCTATTTGGGGGTCTGTAGATAACACCAATTAGTGTCTTCTTGCCTTTACAATTCCTCAACTCAATCCACAGTGACTCTACCTCGTCAGTCCCTATGTCTTCCTTCGCAAGGGACTGAATTCCATCCCTCACCAGCAGAGCTACCCCCCCCCCTCCTCTGCCCACCTGCCTGTCCTTTCTATTGGATGTATAACGCTGAATATTAAGTTCCCAGGCCCGATCCTCCTGCAGCCACATCTCAGTAATCCCCACAATGTCATATCTACCAACCTCTAACTGAGCCTCAAGCTCATCTACTTTACTTCTTATACATCGCGCATTCATATACAATACTTTTAATTCCTTACGCATCTCACCTTTCACATCGATCCCTATTACACTTGGCCATACTCTCCTATCCATTTGTGAGCTTTCTTTCCCGTCAATTCTGGGGTCATTAACTATCCCTTTACTCTCTTTCCCTTTAACTCCGTCCTTGACTATCCCATTTGACACCCCCCTTCCCCTTATTTAATTTAAAACCACCCGTGTAGCAGTGGCAAACCAGCCTGCCAGAATGCTGGCCCCCCACGTGTTAAGGTGAATCCTTAATCCAAAACAGATCCCAGTGGTCTAAGAATCTAAAACCCTGCCCCCTGCACCAGTTCCTCAGCCACACATTCAGGTCCTGTATCTCCCTGTTCCTGCTCTCGCCAGCACGAGGAACTGGAAGCAAACCGGAGATAACCAGACTGGAGGTCCTGCTTTTCAACATTTTTCCTAGGTCTCTAAAGTCAAACTGCAGAATATTCATCCCCTTCTTTCTGACATCGTTTGTTCCGACATGCACTACCACTTGCGGCTGATCACCTTCGCCCTTGAGGATTTTCTGCACTCTGTCCGTGACATCCTGGATCCTGGCACCAGGGAGGCAGCACACCATCGTCGAATCCTGTCTGTTCCCACAGAAACCCCTGTCCGTACCTCTCACAATGGAGTCTCCAACTACCATGGCGTGGCCTGACGTCGGCCTCTTTGGTTTTGGCTCAACAGCACTTTTTGCTTCGCAAGTAAGGCTGCCGCTCAGTGTGTTAACGTCTTCTGTCCTGACAGCTTCTAAGTGGGTGAACCTGTTATCAATAGGTACAACACTCGGGGACCTTTGCATTCCATGTTTCCTTCCCTTTCTCACTGTCACCCACCTTCTCTCTTCCAGTACCTTAGGTGTAACAATCTTACTGTAGGACTTGTCGAGGAATGACTCCGTTTCTCGGACAAACCTGAGGTCATCCACTTGCTTCTCCAGTTCCCCAACATGATCCTTCAGCAGCTGTACCTGGATGCACTTCTCACATTTGTAGCAGCCAGCGGCACCAGTGGTGTCCTTGACCTCCCACATCCTGCAAGCATCACACTGAATCAGCTTGCTTGACATTTCCTTCTTTCGTCTCTCCCTCTCCAGCGTTTGGTGTGGCGTCCTCCCTCAGCCTCCTCGCTGATGACTCGCAGCCAAAGACTCGCACTTTTCTCACAGGGTACTTCCCTCGACAGGGCCACACCCCTTGAGCAAGTCTTGCTTATATCAGATGCTAATTGCCTAATTATCCAATTTACCAATCTTCCAAACCAATTGTTCAGCCAATCCCCACTCACTTCTAACCTTCCTTCCTCTGATGAGTTTGGAATATGTGCTTTGTCCGACCTGCTCTCAAAGACTGCTAAAGTGGCGTTTGCACCCTTTTTATACCTGCTCTACCTGTGACTCACCAAGTCCAGCCAACGGTCGTTTTCACTGCTGCTTTGTCCAACCTGCTCTCAACATGGGCTTCATCGGGCAAGGGGCAAGGTGAACCAAAATGATTAGAGATTAGGCTTTACTGCATGGGTGTTACTACTCAACATAAAGATGGGTACACAATAAGGTTCGATCCAATACCAGCCCGCTCACTCACTTGCTGGCAGGCACACAGATACTCATATCAACTAAGTGACAAGTGTCCTTGTCAACTCAATATTCATGCACAAGGATCTAGCTTCTCTCCCAGAAAGGCTTTGACAGCAATGAACTTTTAAAAATTCTATTCACCTTTCTTCCAGCAGCCACTGTGAATGCACAAGGTATGCAGGTGATAGGAAAATCGGTGGTGATGTTTAACTTTACAGCATGATACAGATCCAGCTGGAAACCAGGGTGGAGCGATGTTAAATGGAATTTAATCCTGATAAATGTGAGGTGATGTATTTTAGGAGGGCAAACGAGGGAGGGATGTACACAGTAAATGGAAAGGGCAAATGGCCATGGCCAATGAAGACAAATTTGGCCAATGAAGACTGTCTGTCTGTCTCTGTCTATCTATCTATCTCAAACTCTGATCTCGTGCTCTTCCGTTTTGCAGGGTTTTTCTATTTGCGCAGAAACGGTACACGATAGCGCTACGATTTTTCGCCAGGTTACTCACCATTCTCCTGTGCTCCAAGTGAAACAAATTTCGTTCTGATCAGTGGTATATTGTAAAAGTTATAAAGTTTTAAAATCTTAAAAAACGCATGTGTGCAGATACCTTCAGTCAGCACCACGCAGATTGGTCTATTCCCCTGTCTGTCAATGCTACAGCTGGGATGGCGATGCCCCTTCCTGCCCCACCTGCGGCGGCCTGTTCCGCCTCACTCACAAACTCCTCTCTCCCCTCCTCACAGTAACTTGTCTATTGTCTCCCCCACCACCGGCGGCGTTCGCGGGGGAGGGGTTCAGTGGAGGCCCAGTGGAGGCCCTGATCCCGTCTATCTCTCCCTCATCACTCATCCCTCTCTGCCGCCCGCCCTCTGTGGCAATGGTGGTCCTGTCTACCCAACCCCATGGGTCCGTCTCCTCCACCACCGCCGTTGCGGTAACTCACCCTCACGGACTTCTCGGAGATCTTCTCCACCAGCTCATCAAAACTCGTGGTGCCTACCGTGATGAACACCAACTCCATCCCCCCGCGGCCTGGCCCAGCGGCAGCGAGCAGGCACGCAGGTAGGCGGGTGGGCAGGGCGGGGACAGGCTGAGCAGCAGCAGTGGGCAGTCGGACATGACGGGGACGGGCCGAGCCAGAGTGGGCAGAGGTTGGGAGGGAGAGTTGGGTTGCAGGATGGCCGAGCTGTTGCGTGGAGTTTGAGTAACTCACACACGATGCAAACTGGTCCAATCATCAAGTCAACTGGATCTAAACCACAGCTAACAATGAATGACCTGTGGAGGAAAGAACTGCAGATGCTATTTTTGAGGGGGAGGGAGTGACTGAAGGTAGGGGAAAGGAAAGGCAGGGAGAGGTGAGGGGAGGAGGAGTGGGGAAAGAAGAGGGATGGTGAAGAGGAGGGGGAGGGAGTGCTGGGGATGAGGGGAAATAGAAACATAGAAATTAGGTGCAGGAGTAGGCCATTCGGCCCTTCGAGCCTGCACCGCCATTCAATATGATCATGGCTGATCATCCAACTCAGTATCCCGTACCTGCCTTCTCTCCATACCCTCTGATCCCTTTAGCCACAAGGGCCACATCTAGCTCCCTCTTAAATATAGCAAATATAGCAAAAATGAGCCATGTCTGCGCAGTTGGGGGCAATGCGTGAGTGGTGCAATATTGCGTTGGGGAAGCGGTTTGCATTGGGGGGATGGGTGAGTGGTGGAATATTGCGTTGGGAAACGGGTTGCGTTGGGGGACCAGGCCTCCCGTGCGACAGGGACCCAACGGGTCCCACTTATTCTAGTTACAATTATAAGTAAAGACTGGTAGGTTGGGCTTAATTTTCCTGGAGTAAATGAGGCTAAGGGCTGACTTGACAAAGGTATATAAAATGATAAAGGAAGTAGACAGGGTTGAAAGTAAAAATCTTTCTCTCATTATAGGGGTGTCTAAGACAAGAGGGCATAGATTTAAGGTGAGAGGTAGGACGTATTATTTCACGCAAAGGATGGTTAGAGTCTGGAGTGCACTATCATAAGAGGTGGTGAAGGCAGATATTCTCACAACATTTAAGTAGCATCCAGACAAACACTTGGATCACTAAAGCATAGAAAGCTATGGTCCTAAATTGGGTAAATGGGATTAATGTAGATAGGCACAATTGGAAGCATGGACATGGTGGGGTGAAAGACCTGTGTATAAGGCTCTATGATTGATTTCTCCTATTTATCTGACTTGGATGTAATAAGAAGTAATTTGACATTAGCACAAGAGCTGGGAAGCATATGGATTTTCAAGCTATTCATTAGATGGTTTGACAGATCCATCATTGCATCACAGAGGCAGCCAACAGTGCAGCAAAAGAAGACACAAAGTGCTGGTGTTACTCCGTGGTTGAGGCAGCTTCTCTGGAGAACATGGATAACTGATGTTTTGGGTCGGGACAATTCTTCAGACTTGGTGGCACAGTGGTGCAGCGGTAGACATGCTGCCTTTCAGCGCCAGAGATCCGGGTTCAATTCTGACTACAGGTGCTGTTCATATGGAGTTTGTACATTCTTCCTGTGACTGCATGTATTTTCTTCGGGTGCTCCGGTTTCCTACCACAGTCCAAAGATGTGCAAATTTGTAGGTTAATTGACTTCTGTAAACTGTCCCTAGTGTGTAGGATAGAACTAGTGTACAGTGATCATTGTTCGGCAGGTGCTTGATGTGCCAAAGGGCTTGTTTCTAAGCTGTATCCCTAAACTAAAGACCCTCAAGTTACTCCAGCATGTTGTGTCTTTTTTTGTAAACCAACTTCTGCAGTTCCTTGTCTCTACAATAGCACAAGCAACTCACTGAAGCCTACACCAGTGTTGGACAATCGAACTGAGAACCACATCTAATTCTCGGCACCGATGCCAGCATTTATGTTAGAAGTATTATCCCAATATAATTCACATTATAACTTTACACACATTGAACAATTAATAAACAGATATAACACCAGTGTATTGTATAAATGTACTAATACAATAAATATGTAAGCATGGAATACATTTGTAGATTAATGTCACAATATATTCTATGGACAACGAAAATTCAATTTACAGTGTAAATTTCAAAGTCACTGTAAGTTTCCATTCAAAATATAAAATACACATTACCAAAATATAATTCACATTATAACTTTACACACAGAACAATTAATATACAGATATAACACCAGTGCACTATCTAAATGTACTAATACAATTTATTTGTATGCATGGAATACATTTAGAAACATAGAAAATAGGTACAGGAGCAGGCCATTCGGCCATTCAAGCCAGCACCACCATTCAATATGATCATGGCTGATCATCCAAAATCAGTACCCCGCTCCGGCTTTTCCCCCCATATCCCATGAATCCCTTAGCCCTACGAGCTAAATCTAACTCTCTCTTCAAAACATCTGGTGAATTGGCCTCCGCTGCCTTCTGTGGCAGAGAATTCCACATATTCACAACTCTCTGGGTGAAAAAGTGTTTCCTCATCTCAGTCCTAAATGGCCTACCCCTTATTCTTAAACTGTGACCCCTGGTTCAGGATTCCCCCAATATCGGGAACATTTTTCCTGCATCTACCCTGTCCAATCCTCTCAGAATTTTATATGTTTCTATAATATCTGCTCTCATCCATCTAAATTCCAGCAAATACAAGCCCAGTCGACCCATTCTTTCATCATAGGTCAGTCCCCGCCACCTGGGAATTAACTGGTGATCCTATGATGCACTCCCTCAATAGCAAGAATGTCCTTCCTCAAATTAGGAGACCAAAACTGCACACAATACTCCAGATGTGGTCTCACCTGGGCCCTGTACAACTGCAGTAGGACCTCCTTGTTCCTATAGTCAAATCCTCTCGTTATGAAGGTCAACATGTCATTAGCTTTCTTCACTGCTTGCTGTACCTGCATGCTTACTTTCAGTGACTGATGTACAAGGACATCCAGGTCTTGTTGCACCTCCCCTTCTCCTAATCTGACACCATTCAGATAATAATCCGCCTTCCTGTTCTTGCCACCAATGGGGATAACCTCACATTTATTCATATTTATGTTAAAATCACGATATATTCTTCTATGGACAACCAAAATTCAAATTATAGTGTAAATTTCATAGTCAGTATGTTACCATTTATAATATAAACTACACACACCATCCATTCAAATATAGAGTACTTCCTGGAATGTTGCTCTGTACTTATACGTTATACATTATTATTTGCAACATTGAATCCCTTACACAATAATCAAAGCTACAGTATATAGATTTTCTATTTTCTTGCAAAGCATATATTTTTATCTGCTTTTTGTATTCAGCATTATAAACATTGCACATGTTCTCATGCTGTAGAGGATATATGGAGTATATTCATTATCTTCCAGTGGATACAGAGTTGCTGCACACAACAAATAAATCAGAATGAAGCTAGAAAATAAAAGGATGAATTTATATTTATACAATGCATTTTGCAATCTTGAGTCACTATTATTGTAGTAGATTGTGCCACTATTAAAACCACCCCTTATCTCTTGCCACTGTTGGCCTAGCTGAACTTGGATCTCGTCTGCCGGATCTGAGAAATTGCTCATGGTGCAATGCAGCATTTCTCAATCTTATTCCATGGAGTGCATAGAAGAGAATATATTTAGAGGTATAGTTAGTCACCATCAGAAATCAAATGAAAGGAGAATGCAGCAGCTCTGGGAATCTACAATCTCACAATGAGAGGAGTCATAGATACATCCACTACAAAATAGTCCACAACAATCTTCCCTGAGCAAATTAGTCTTTGTGAATTTTGCAGTTGAAATGACCCTTAAGCTAGGTTTGTGCACCTTGTTTTTAATTCCTGCGTTTGAACACGTTTATAATGATTTCAGTCAACATTCTTTTGTGCTGGAAGGAAAACTCTGCTCGTAGACAGTATAATACCCACTCTAATGATAATGAATGATGCAGCTATGTTATCAGATTGTGAATAAAATAATTATTTGCCTGGTTTGAGAAATAAACAAAAATGCAAAATAAAACAACGAATTAATTTTCTGGCATACATGATAGTTATAAGAGCACTATCTTATACCTTTTCTGTTTTTAAACATATTATTACCATTGCTGTGCAGCGTCATCACTGCTGTGCACCACAATTTGTTCAGAGGGTGTATTTTAGTCTAATTTAGTTTACTTTATTATTGCCATGTGTACCGAGGTACAGTGAAAAACTTTTGTTTATGTGCTATCCAATTAATGAAAAGGCTATACATGATTACAGTGCGCAGATAAATGATAAAGGGTACAATATTTAGTGCAAGATAAAATCCGATTAAAGATAGTTCTGATCTCCATATAGATGTTATTGAGTATGTGATATAATTTGAGGGTGTTATTAAGACAGCATAGTGAGTATCTCAAACCATGGCATCCAATCAGGACATGGTGCAGTGAATGTCCAAGATTCTACATCACAAAATGAGTAGGTAATATGGAACCTGATACCCAGAAAAGGACATGGGGCAATGAGCATTTCAGATATTGGTGGCTGGAGCAGTGCTTGGGATTGTGAATCTCTTCGATCTTGATAGTTACAGCAAGTGTTAGGCAATGAGTTTAAAATCTTGGTTCCCAGAACAGGACAAAGGCTGTGCCTCAGATCCTGGTTCACAGAGCACAGTGTCTAACATTCTGATATGTAGAATAGAATATGAGCTAAAGCAACAAATTCCATTACAACACATCAGGCAGAAGAAAATAATAAAACTGTAAAATTTACCTGTTTTCCACTCTATCTTACAATTGGATTGTTCTGCAAAGTGCTGCAAGTTACTGGCAGAATTTCCCAGGTTGTTGCATTGGAGGTTCAGCTGTCTTAGTGTTTGTGTCACTCTCAAGGCAGAAAGAATATCCTCACAACAAGCAGCAGTCAGACCATTGCCCTTTAAGCTGCAAGAAACAAGCAGACAGTGGTACCATGTTCAGAGAAAACACTCAACCCCACCTCAACTCAGACAAACTCAGTAATGCAGAAGCTCCAAATATTTAAGTACTATTAAGTGGAATAATGATTTCTTACCCATTTCTTCCAATCTGCAAGGCTATCAAATACATAATTATTCAGGACCTTTTGTGCATCCACTCAAACAGATATCTGAACCAAGTGAGGTGGGATCCACTGCACATTTACAATGATACTGCACCACCTTCCCTTTCCCCCCAAATGTCGATTCTGTTCTTGTAATTTTTGCTTGACTGCAAATCAATATATCACGGCCCCTTCAGCTTTGTGTCTGAATAATCCCCAGGTGCATGAGAGGTAAATATCCATCTCAGGTTCCTTAACATAATAGCATGTCAATTTGCATCATTATAGATCCTCAATTTAAACAAGTTCAATAGAAGGATAATTAAAACTGAAATCAATCTTACCTTACTACCTGTATAGCACAATGATTATCCTTCAGGGCTGCAACAAGTGACTTCACTCCTGAATCTCGTAGGTTGTTGCTAGCCAAGTTGAGCTCAGTCAGTGTAGAGGTAGCTATGAGGGCACTTGCAAGATCTGGGCAGCAAGCATTTGTCAGGTTGTTTCGATACAGCCTGCAAGAAACAAAGAAATAATCTCACCAATTGTGTTAAGTTTGCACATATGAAAAAATCCTTCCTTTAATAGTAGTGTGGGTGCACCTGGAAAACAGCCAAACAGAATGAAGGAATTAATATTAAAATATGAAATATATTTACACTTCAACTTCACACACTTAATATCCAATGTAGTTTTTGTAAATGTTGTTATTGTAGTTTTATACGTCCTGGAAATTTCCAACTATAGGAATACAAACAGCAAAACTAAATTACGTTAAATCAAGTTAATGTGCGGTGCTGATTGAGCTCGAGGCTAGGTGACCGGAAGATTTATCATTCTTTAAATAATGACATGAGATCTTTTACATCCACCAGAATAGACAAAGAGGCTTGAACGTACTCCAGTGCTTCTTTAAAAGGCAGCACACCCATCAGAACAGTGCTAGTTTAAAAAATCCACCTACATTATCAGTTTACTTCCAAACTTCTGAGACAAAAGCACAAATGCTTTAAACCAACATCAAAAAGCCAACATTAGTTTAATGAATTGCCACATTTTTTATTTACACACTTTGGATTTGCTGGGCAAAAATGCTGACCATCAAAGAGGTGATTCAGGTAGGCAAATTTTTAATTATTCCACATTACTTGAATATTTTAAATGCCTCTATTATTTCCATGATTTCTCTGGGAATCTGTATGTTTAAAACATTCTAACATAATCGGCAGATTTATTTAATACTAGACCAAGTGCGGACCCGTTGGGTCCCGTTCCCCCAACGCAATATTTTACCAAACTGCGCATGTGCAGTCTGATGGGTTCCTGTTGTGACGCCAGAGATCCCCGTTGTTACCCGAGTCAAGGCAATCCTCCCCCAACTGTGCAGGCGCGGCCGGCAAGTGGGAGCGCGACTGCGACGTTTTTAAAGATCAAAATGGCAATAACTTGTAAGATCAATGTGAACACATCTCACTCTCCCTCTTCAGTTCCTCATTCCCCTCCTCCATTATCCTCCTTCTCCCCCCTTCCAACAACCATCCTCTGCTTCGTCCCCTCACCCCCTCTCTTCCCTCCTCCATTACCTCTCCATCCCTCTTCCTACCCCTATCCTCCTCCATTCTCCCTCATTCCCAGCACTCCCTCCCCCCCTTTTCACCCTTCCTCTTCTTTCACCTCTCCTCCTCCCCTCTTCCACTCCCTCCCTCTCCTTTCCCCTACCCTCATTAACTTCCTCCCTCTCTCCCCCATAACCTCGCCCTACCACCCTCCTCTCCCTCTATCCCCCTCCTCCCCTCCCTCCTCACCTCCGCACTCTCCCTCCTAACCTCCCCCACTGCCCTCCTCTCCCTCTATCCCCCACTCCCTACCTCCCCACCCCCTCCTCTCTCTCTATCCCCCACTCTCCCACCTCACCTCCCCCACTTTCCTCTCCCTCCTCACCTCCCCCACTGCCCTCTTCTCCATCTATCCCCCAACTCCCTACCTCCACCACCCCCCTCCTCAATCCCACCACTCTCCTCACCTCCCCAGGATCTCGATGTAAACCACCGGCCCTGTTTTCTCCACGAAGTCGGCGATGAATTTGTACTTGAGGCAGGGGCTGTAGGGAGGGACAGACCAAGCGGCCTGGAGCCGAGGGAAGGGGGGCCGAGGCTGCGGCCTAGTCCTTGCCCCGGGTCCCGTGGCTCTCCCTCCCAGTGGGCCCAGAGCACCAACGCCGCCGCCCCCAGACCTAGCCCAGGCTCAGCGCTGCGGTCATTTCAAATCCTGTACTTGAGGCGGGGGCTTGGGGGGGGGGGCGGGCTGAGTGGCCTGGAACTGGGGAGGGAGAGGGAGAGGCCAATGCTGCGGCCTAGTCCTTGCCCCGGGTCCCGCTCCTCTCCCTCCCCGCGGGCCCGGAGCAGCAGCGTTGCCACCCCCAGACCTTGCCCCAGCGCCGCGGTCATTTCAAATCCCGCACGAGCGGGGAGACTTTGTTATTTTTTAATCCGCATGTGTAGATACTCTCAGTCACTCCCTCCCTCCCTCCATAACCACTCCCCCCTCCCTACCCCCCTCCTCTACATCTATTCCCTGCTACCCTACCCCTCACCCCCCCTCCCCAACAATGAAAATCGCGATTTAAAAAAAAATGGAATTCTCAATGAAAATCATGTTTTTTCTTTAAATAACCTAAACACAATGTTAGCTGTTATTGAAAATCGCGATTTTTTTAATGTAAATGTGATTCGGGATCCCATTGTGATGTCATTATGAATGAAAACGGAAGAATTGATTAAAACTGATTTTTTGGGGAAAATCGCGATTTTTTAATGTAAATGAAATTCGGGATCCCATTGTGACGTCATAGTGACGCGGCTGACGGGCAGGGCAAGTGGAAAAGTGTTGAAAAGTGTTTTTTGTAAAGATTAAAATGTCAATAACTTGTAAAATATAACATTAATCCGAACGAAACTTGTCTCTTTTTCATCCCAGGACAATGGCGAGTAAGGTGAGCCAAAAATTGTAGCGCTATCGTGCACCGTTTTGGTGGAGTTTTGAAACGTCATGCACTCACACGTATACAAACAAACAGGGAGTTTTAGTCATAT
This sequence comes from Malacoraja senta, assembly GCA_038087875.1. Classification (NCBI taxonomy): domain Eukaryota; kingdom Metazoa; phylum Chordata; class Chondrichthyes; order Rajiformes; family Rajidae; genus Malacoraja; species Malacoraja senta. Next base: position 33,908,000 of record CM075984.1, read on the forward strand.
ACTAGACCAAGTGGGACCCATTGGGCCCCGTTCCCCCAAAGCAATAATCCACCACTCACCCAATCCCCCAACCAACTTGTTTCCACCACTCACCCATTCTCCCAACGTAACCCGTTCCCACAACGCAATATTCCACCACTCACCCATAGCCCCGACAGGAGGCCTGGTCCCCCAACGAAACCCTTCCCCAACATAAGATTCCCCCACTCCCCTGCCTCTCCCAGCACTGGACTTTAACAAAAATCCAATTCCACTTTCTCTGCCTCCCCCAGCACTTCCAATTCCCCTGGCCCCTCCCCCTCCTGTTCAATCATTTCCTGCCAGGACTATGACTAGGTGTTCTATAATAGCAACACTGTTGCAAATGTCGGGTGGAGGACTGTGAGATCCCATTGTGACGTCATAGCTGCAACTGCCAGCACTGAAGTGTTGAAGTGATTACCAAAGTAGATTTAGTAAACTTATATATATATTGATTAAACTGACAAAAGAACAAAATTCAATATAGATCACATTTATCTAGACAAATAAAATTTGTTTTATCCTTTAAAACACCAATAAAATTGCAAATCCCCCAAAATAAAATACTTCCTTAAAGAAGCAGACTCACACAGACACAACAGGGAGTAATTGAAACCCAGATATCTGGTAACGGTAATATATCTTTAAGGGCCTGTCCCTCTTGGCCGTCATTTACGCGACAGGCCGGTAGTGACTGACCCGCGACGGTCGCGCGGGTCATCATGCGTCCGCACAGCTTTCTGGAGCGTGTGACGTCATTTGAAGATAGACACAAAATGCTGGAGTAACTCAGCGGGACTGGCAGCATCTCTGGAGAGAAGGAATGGATGATGTTTTGGGTCGAGACTCTTCATTAGTCTGAAGAAGGGTCTCGACCCGAAACGTCACCCATTGCTTCTCTCCAGAGATGCTGCCGGTCCCGCTGAGTTACTCCAGCATTTTGTGTCTATCTCCAATTGTCTTGGCCCCGCTCTGGGAGTAGGAGTGAGGGCGGATCCAGATCCGCAACGGCCGTGAGCCCTAGGCCGAGCTCGGCGATCGTTTGCCTACTTCTGCTGCTGTTGGAGGTGAGACGTTGCGCCACGTCAGGGTTTTGGGCCTGTCCCACTTTGGCCGTCAGTTACGTGACAGGCTGGTGGCGTGCGAAGCTTTCATGAAGGATGAAATCCACACTCCTCCACACCACACCATGCGCCTGCCCCGCGCTACCCACACGCTACCCACACGCTAGCAGGTCGCGTAAATGGCGCGCAAATGACGGCCAAGTGGAACAGGCCTTTTAGAGTTTACCCTCTTGTGTGAAACTTTCAAGTAAATCAATGTGTTTAAATTAATGTCAAAATTTACTTACCCCAGAGTTTGTAATTTACAGTTGGGATCTTTCAACGCTTCAGATAGTCGCTGTATGCCTACATCTCCAAGATTGTTGTAACCCAATTCCAAGTGTATCAGTCTCTGGCTTGTTCTGAGAGTGGAGGAGAGATATTCACAGCATTCCTCTGTTAAACCAGTTTGACGTAATCTACAGTAGTCAAAAACAGAGTTCAGCAATTAGTTGCAAGGAAAGAGGGCTGCAACGGATTTAAAGGATAGGGATGTGTTAAAGAAGGAACTGCAGATGCTGGAAAATCGAAGGTACACAAAAATGCTGGAGAAACTCAGCGGGTGCAGCAGCATCTATGGAGCGAAGGAAATAGGCAACGTTTCGGGCCGAAACCCTGAGGGTAGCGGCCCGAAACGTTGCCTATTTCCTTCGCTCCATAGATGCTGCTGCACCCGCTGAGTTTCTCCAGCATTTTTGTGTACCTAAAGGATAGGGATCACTGATGGAGAATAAGATTGCATTTATGATCAAAGATTACCACCAGAGATTGGGAACATTAAGATTTGTTTTAATAAATTTAAAGGAGCAGAAGGATAAGTATAAGATTGTTTGTAAAGTAATTAAAAATATTTTTTTGATGGAATTCATGATTTGTATAGGATGAATCCAAGAAGCCATCTCATAACTGTTACCCTGAACACGTTTTCTTATAATTTGTTGAACATTTCTTAATACTTTTGAGGGCTTTTTAGGAATTTTCACTTTATGTGTCTCTGCCCACAAGGTAAAATTAGCAATAAGACCTAAATAAATTGTACAGCTTTTACTATATTATCTCACCAACTACTTAGTCAGATACAATGCAGCGAAGATATATAATGAACCATCCCTTATTCTCTGCCATCAACATTGTCAAGGAGAGCTTTAGGTTAAAAACAGAATAAAGCTCCCCCTCTATATTTCCAATGATGTGCCCCAGTTCAATTTAAGAAATACCACAGTTTTCAGATATTTCCATGATCAACTAGTCAGTTGCTTATTTGATTCTAATCATTCATTTAGCACCATATATACCAGAAACTATATCAAATATGTTAAAAAAAACTTTTATTTATCTTTCTATTTTTCTTCTTCTATAAACTCCTTCTGAACCAAATACAAAAATTGGAATGTGTTGGTTGCTGATATCACACTCCATTTGCCTTCCTCGGATGTGGACCTCTGCTTGCAATGGAGTAACTTGTTTTTTAGTGGATACAACAAACAGAGATGAGATTACCTACTCTAATTTCTCTAATTTACAGCCGTCATTCTTAATTGCAGTGCACAGTAGTTTAATTCCAAGGTCACCAATTTCATTGCACCCAAGGTCCAGGTTTCTCAATGACTGGTTAGTTTTCAGAGCAAGGGCCAGTTCTTCACAGCAGCAGTATGTAAAATCATTGTCCCACAACCTGCACAAATCACAAAGACACCTATTAAATACTGGCAAAAATACCCATAAAGAATACAATTAGATTGGTATTATTAAAGCCACCTACCCCAAGGTTTCAGTCTCACAGTCAGTGTCCTTCAATGCAACAGAAAGCTTCTTCACTCCTGCATCTTTCAGTCGGTTGTATTTCAGATCTAACTTTTTCAGAATCCGATTTGTCCTTACAATTGAAATCAAGTCTTCACCACACTGTTCTGTGAGATCATTTCTACCTAGACTGTGGGTGATACAGACTTTATTGAGGTATCATTCTTGATCCAAAGTCAGAATCCAATTTTTCACAACAGCCACACATATAACAATAACAAAACCATTAAAAATGTCCCAGAATTTATCGACAGTTTATCTAATTATTTGTATCAGTTTATTATTGTCGCATACACCAAGATATTGTGCAGAATTATGTAAAATTTTTGCATAGAATCATTGAATAATATAGCATGGAAGAAGGCCACAATCAATCAAATCTGCATTAACATTGAAAGTTTGTTTTGATGAGAGGGTTTTCATTTTGTAGCCATTATGGTAAGATGTGATTGTGATAGGGCGTGCAATCAAGTTCCTCTACTCACAATTGAGAAATAATATAGGTCTGATCCAAAGCAAAGACTTATCTAAACTGCCTCATCAAGAAATTCCAAGTCCGACGCAGAATGGAACAGACACAGAGCAAAGGTCCGTATGGATATTTTAACAAACATGAAAAAACAACCAAGAATCACTGCAGTTTCTTTATATTGTCACCTTTCCCAAAATGCTTTACAGAAGCACGAACAAAACTAAATTTGCCATTAAACTACATAAGGAGATGATAGGTCCATAGGTTTCACCAGATAGATAGTATTTTAAAAGAAGCAGTGAGAGGGCTGGAGATTTATACGGGGAATCCAGAAGGATTGGGCCCCGGTTGACGGACACAAATGCAGGTAGTAGAATGATTGGAAATGATTGCGACCAAGAAATAGAAAAATTCAGAAGCTGCTTCTGGGATAGAGAACATTACAGAAAAAAGGCAGGACAAGATACATTTGAGAACAAGCATTAAAATGAGCACAAAGTTGTTACGTATGAAATATAAAATGACAATAACCATCCCATAAAAAACATAATTTTGACAGTGGGAGGTGAATAAGGTGAAAGTTTTCTTTAATGATCTGCGGTAATCAAAAGGATTTGAGAAGCAACTTGGTTTTCTTACATTAGTGTTTCTAGCCTGCAGCTTGGGCTCATCAGTGCAGCAGCCAACTTTTTCAGGCCCAAATCTCCCAGTGTGTTATTCATCAAGCTGGAATGTAATTATAAACACATTTACAATTTAGCCGTAAAACAAGAGCATGCAAACCTGGATTCATTCCTTAGTCTTTGGCAATCGGTCATATATCGTGCAAAACAAAAACATTGGCCCACTGTTTCCAGAATGAACAAGCATCCATCTACACAAATCCTACACAAATCTCAGTATATTCTCTTCACATTCTTCCCAATTCCTCCCAGATTCTAACATGCATACACACTAGGAACAATTTACAGTGGTCGATTAAACTACCAACCTGCATGTCTTGGGATGTTGGTGGGAACAGGAGTGCCCAAAGGAAACCCATGTTATCACAGGGAGATCACATGGTATCACAGTGTATTCTCCATATAGGCAACTCCAGAGGTAGGGAATGTTGTAGTGTTGCTGGAACTGTGAGAGAACTGCTGTACTAGTTGCTATACTGTGTTTCCCCACTATCCTCAATATACAGGAATTCATTATTTAGTTTGCCTGTTTGAAAATTATGGGCCTGGAGTTTGAGATTTGTAATAGGGAAAAAAATCATATGTGGTTAAAGTGCACGTTGTCAGATTTTGATAAAGGCCATTTTTATATATTTTGGTTTCACCATGTAAAAATTACAGCAGTGTTTATACATAGTACCCCCATTTCAGGGCACCGTAATGTTTGGGACACAGCAATGTCATGTAAATGAAAGTAGTCATGTTTAGGATTTTGTTGCATATCCTTTGCATGCAATGACTGCTTGAAGTCTGCGATTCATGGACATCACCAGTTGCTGGATGTCTTCTCTGGTGATGCTCTGCCAGGTCTGTATTACAGCCATCTTTAGCTTATGCTTGTTTTGGTGGCTAGTACCCTTCAGTTTTCTCTTCAGCATATAAAAGGCATGCTCAATTGGGTTCAGATCGGGTGATTGACTTGGCCACTCAAGAATTGATCATTCTTTAGCTTTGAAAAACTCCTTTGTTGCTTTAGCAGTATGTTTGGGATCATTGTCTTGCTGTAGAATGAACCCGCTGGCAAATGAGTTTTGAGGCATTTGTTTGAACTTGAGCAGATAGGATGTGTCTATACACTTCAGAATTCATTTTGCTACTACCATCAGCAGTTGTATTATTAATGAAGATAAGTGAGCCAGAACCTTCAGCAGCCACACATGCCCAGGCCATAGCACCCCCACGACCGTGTTTCACAGATGAAATGGTATGCTTTTTTTTTGCAATGTATGACAGATCTTGGGCAGTTCCTTCTCTCCTCCATACTTTGCTCTTGCTATCATTCTGATATGTTAATCTTCGTCTGATCTGTCCACAAGACCTTTTTCCAGAACTGTGGTTGATCTTTTAAATACTTCTTGGCAAACTGTAACCAGGCCATCCTATTTTTGCGACTAACCAAATACGGCTGAGCTCAGCAAGCCGCTCGCTGTGTGCTCCGCAGCCCGCTCGCCGCTCTCCCTCCTCCTCCTCTCCTTCCTCCCCTTCCCTCTACTCTCTCTCTCTCCGCTCCCCTCACACCCTCCTCGCTCCCCTCTACTCTCTCTCTCCCTCCCTTCCTCCCCTCCCCCCTCTTCCCCCCTTCCTCGCTCCCCTCTACTCTTGCTCCCCTCTACTTTCTCTCCCTCTCCCCCTCCCTCCCCCCTCCCCTCTACCCCCTTTCTTCCCCCTCTCCCCCTCCACCCCTCCTCTCTCCCCCTCCCCTCCCTCTCCCCTCCCTCCTCTCTCTCCCCCTCCCCTCCTCCCCTCTCTCTCCCCCCTCCCCCTTCCCCTCTCTCCCCCTCCCCCTTCCTCTCTCCCCCTCCCCCTCCTCTCTCCCCTCCCCCCTCTCTCCCCTCTCCCCCTCCCACCTTCTCCCTCCCTCTGCCCCCCCTCTCTCCCCCCTCCCCCTCTCTCCCATTCCCCCTCTCTCCTCTCTCTCCCCCTCCCCCCCTTCTGCCCCCTCTGCCCCCTCCACTCCACTTCCCTCGCCCTCTCTTTATCCCCCTCTCCCCACTCCCTCCTGTGTATGTGGGGGGGGGGGCAGTTAGTGTGTGTGACGCCACAGGCCGCCCCCCCCCGCAACTCCCACTTGGTCCAGTAATCAATAAAATTCAGTTATCACCATCCAGAAAAAAGTAAAATCTATATGTGGATGTTAGATGATAAAAATGTTGGGCATACCTCACATGTCAAAGTAGAAGTGGGATATAGATCAGCTACAGAAATGGGGCAGAGAAATGGCAGATGATATTTAATCCGAGCAAGTTTGAGGTGTTGCGTTTTGGGAGGTCAAATGTAAGGGAAGGTATATGGTTGATGGCAAGACCCTTAACAGCATTGATGTGCAGAGTGATCTTGGGATCCAGGTCCATAACTCCCTGAAGAAGCAACACAGGCAGATTATGTGGTAAAGAAGGCATATGGTATGCTCATCTTCAATATTGAAGACTGAAGGCATTGTTTGAGTCAGGAAGTCATGATGCAGCTTTGTAAGGCTTTGGTTAGGCTGTTTCTGGAGGATTCTGTGCCCTTTTTCAGGGAAGGATGTGGAGACTTTGGAGTGGTGGCAGAATAGTTTGCCAGAATGCTAACTGGATTAGGAGTATTAGCTACAAGGAGAAGAAATTTTGATTGTTTTCTCTGGAAAACTGGAGATTGAGTGGAGACCTGATAGAAGTATATACAATTATGAGGCATAGTTAGTGCAGAAAGTCAGAACTTTTTTTCTCCAGGGGGAAAATATCAAAGACTAGAGGGCATAGCTTTTAAGGTGAGAGGGGTAAAGTTTAACACAGTTGTGATGGGCAAGTTTTTTTTACACAGAAGGTGGCGAGTGCCATGAATGCACTGCTGGAGGGTGTTGGTGGAGACAGATACAATAGTTCATTTGATGAAGCTTTTAAAGAGGCACATGGATGTTCAGGTTATGGAGGGACCTGGATTATATGCAAGCAAATGAGATTAGATTATTTTGGCATAATGTTCAGCTGAGACATTGTTGGCTGAAGGGCCTGTTCCTGTGCTGTACTTTTCTATGCTCTACATTCTATGTTCTAACCAACTGCAATTGAGGTAAAATACATATGATTATGCTACATCTGACACCTGGTTCTTATATGATGTTAAAAAATAGTTAATCAAGGGTTTTAATGCCAAATTACAGCTTACCATAACTCCTTGGTTTGATTTTTAGCAGAGAGCAGGAGTGCACTGATGGAACTAATCATTTCTTCATCCACAATAGTGCCTGTTAACCTAGGGTTCAAAAGACATGTTACGTGGATGAAATAACCTTTAGAAAAAAGCGGAAAAGAAAGTGCACTGGTACTTATTCTTTCTCTCTTTCATCTGGTATTGCTCATGAATAGTTTGAGGTCTGGACCAATGGTCTGATGTTAAAGCATTGTTGCATTTAACTTGCACCCCCCTATTCTCAAGTACCTGTTGTGGGAAAATGGTGTAAGTAATCATTCCTTAGTTCAATGTGTGATTCAATGTGCCACCCGACTTTAGAGTATGAAACACAATGTCCGTTCCAGTGTTTTACTCAGCACCAGATTATAAGATATCATCTTTACCAACTTGATATAAAATTGAAAGGACAATATCTGATCTATTGTGCAAATTAATGCTACAATTTGAAAGGACAGGGTGTAATGTCTAGCTTCTGAATATAGAGTAACAAGTGTATGAACTACTGTCCTAACAAATGCAGTAAAATAAAAAGACAATTAGTTGGCAAAGGAGTTTAGTGTTTAGAGATAAAGCATGGAAACAAGGCCTTTGGCCTATCGAACCCACGCTGACCACCAATCACCTGCACACTAGTTCCATCTACACACTAGGGATAATTTACAGAAACTAATTAACCTACAAACCTGCATGTTTTTGGAATGTGGGACGAAACTGGATCGCCTGGAGAAAACCCACATGGTCACAGAGAGATCATGCAAACTCAGCACAGCCAGCACCCATAGTCAGGATCAAATCCAGGTCTCTGGTGCTTTGAGGCAGCATCTCTACCACTTTGAGGGCACATCTTTACCACTTGTGCCAGTGCTGAGTCGCCACACCACTCTGATACTTTGAGAAACTGAACAGGTTTGGTGCACATCATTATTATGAAGCAGGTAACAAAGGAAAGCATAAATCCAGAAAATATTTCAAAATCCTCCTGCAGTTGAAGTACCTGTCAAACTGCTCACTTGATCAGATTACTATGCAATTCTTAAATATACATTTCAATAGTGTTTCATCGGACAATAAGTTTACATACTCAGCATCCTTATTCTAAGTATCTAAATTTTAAATCATTGTGAATGTTCACTTTTCTAAGTTTGGATTTAAAATAACATTTATAATCCCTATGTTACAAAAAAATGTTATTAATTTTGAATAAAATACTTACATAATTTTTTCATAATATTTAATAACTGGTGACAGTCTTTTCAAGCCATTCGGCGTTGTTCTACATATAGATAAATCAAATTCTTCCTTGTTCATATCAGATGTTTTCAGAACGAAAGCCAACGCTGAATAATCAGCAAGTGACATTTTTCGGGAGGACAGCACTCCATGCTGGACAGACCTGATGATCTCGCTCATGAGTGATTTGTCATTCAGCTCATTCAGGCAGTGAAATAAGTTGATACACCTTTCTGGATGGATGTCCTGATGCAGCAGGTCCTTTATGTAGTTACTGGTATTCCGTAAGTCATCTTCCCAGTCCTGTATGTTGATGAGGAGACCTTGTAGACACGTCTGAATCCGTTTTTTCCCCAACCCACAGAGAAATTGTAGAAAGAGATCCAAGTGGCCAGTGTGACTTTGAATTGCCTCATTGCAGGCAATTTTACAAACCTGAAAAAAGGTGGGCTTTTGAAAGATTTGCCAAACACGGCTCAGCATGTTGCATGACATCAAGTTGCGCTTCTCGTTGTGATAAGATACAAAAATATAGAGGGCGGCAAAATATTCTTGGACTGTAGTGTGAACGAACGAATAGACACGCTTGTGGGAAAGAGGAGTGTATTCAATATAATATTCTCTACAGAATCCACTAAAGATGGATGAAATATCAACATTGAAGAATTTCAAATCTTCCTCACAAAAGACAAAGGTTTGAGACTTTAGAAATTGAAATGCAAGCTTGCCCAGATTTAATAGTGCCATCTGATCAGACTGAAACAACTGAAAGGTTTTCCCACCTTTTCCTTTCCATGACCACGATGTTGATGGTGGTATGTTACTATGACAATTAAAAAATTGGTATAAACCTCAGTTACTGTATCGCCACTAAATTCTTCAGCACAGCGTGACGTGAAAACATGTTCCAGAACAGTGGCCAAGATCCAGCAGAAAGCAGGCACATGGCACATCATCCAAAGACTGCGTTTCTTCCTCACCAGTTTTATAATTTTGTCTGTCAGTTGCCTGTCCTGACATTTCCTCGAGAAATATGTTTTCTTTCCTTCATCTTGGAATCCCTGTATTTCTGTCACTTTATCGACGTAGGAGGATGGGATTTGGTTCATTGTCAATGGGCGTGTTGTTATCCAAACGGATGCTGAAAGGAGGAGGTTGCCTTTAATGAGATTTGTCAAAAGTGACTGGAGAGGTAGAAGCTTTGCTATATCAGAACACACTGGGGTGTTTTCAAACTCCAAGGAAAAGCGACTTTCATCAAGCCCATCAAAAATAAACAGACAGCGGGCAGAATCCTCCAGAAAAGTCTCGCTCAGTTGCTTCATGTGTGGATAATGTTGTTGCACAAGCTGCACCAAGCTTAACCTTTCCTCAGACATTAGATTGAGTTCACAAAATTGAAAGGCAAACACAAAATCAAACTCCTGGTGTGCTTTCATCAATGCCCAATCAAGGACAAACTTTTTAATATAAATAGTCTTCCCAATGCCTGCAATCCCTTTGGTTATAACAACTCTCAGTTGCCGTTGCCTTTCGAGGGGTCTGAAAATATCATGGCATTTCATAGAGTTTAAATATGCCTCACCACATCCAGGTACGGATAATTCAATTTTTGTTATTTCATGCTCCTTATAAAGCTTGCTATATTCATTATCAGTGATCCAAAGCTCAGTAAATCTCTCAAGAAGGTAAATGCGCTCCCCTGCAACAGACGTGTAATCAGTGATGTACTCAAATTTTTCTGTTAAGAACTTTTTATGATGGATTTTAATTTGTTCATATGGTTCTTCTACAAGTAAAACAGAGAGAAGATTTTACATTTGGCTTATGTTACTAGCAGACAATACTTATGTTTATCTTAAAAATAAAACTCTACAGAATAAAATTGTCTTGATACATGACAGGTTGTGTACAATTTAAAGTAGTAATACTATCCATAACACAACAAATTCCTTCCAAAGCATAACATTCTTCTGCCTCCCAAACATAAATGAGAAATTATGTGACATTTCCATTTGCTTTACACATAAACTGTCATATGAGATTCGCAATTTCTTGTTAAAAAATACTTTAGTGTCACCAACTTTGCATTGTAAGTTCACATTCCCACAAACTATGCCTCTCATAATATGAATTATTTCTATCAGGTCTCCCCTCAACCTCAGGCATTCCAGAGAAAACAATCCAAGTCTGTCCAACGTCTCCCTGAAGCTAATACGAAATATCCAGGCACCATTCCGTTAAACCTCTTCTGCACCCTTTTTAAAGCCTCCACAACTTTCCTGTACTGGTTTAGAAAAAAATACTCATTTAAATGGTTCCTACAGACTGAAGCTTCTGCAATGTTGCAACTCAGCGAGCAGTAAACCACTTAACATTATTCATAAAGCAATAGCAGCCTTGAAAGTACTAATTGCCCTTTTGTGACCTTCAAACTATCTTCAGAAGAAAACCCTGTAGATGTTGGAAATAAAACAAGACAAATGCTAGAAAAACTCAGCAGGTCTGTCAATATATGTGAAAAGAGAAACAAGAATAAACATTTCACACTGAAGAGCTTTCATCATACTCTATCTGGTTCCCTGATAATACTCTTGAAATACCTGATAACTGCCAACAAATTCTAAAATGGTAGAATGTCTAATTTCATTCTGTATGCGAGACATACAGTCATCAGGTTGACTGTCAAAGAATGCACTACAAGATGGAGGATTGTCAAAGAGGCTTTTATTTTTAAGTAAGTCTCTTGCTAGAGGGTGCAAGAAAGAAATTAACAAAGAAATTTAGGGACAAAAATCATAGTTGATAGAGCCCTTACCTGCATTTCAACAATTTCCCACCATTTCAGCTCATGCCCTCTCCTACTGGATGAAGCAATAAATGAGTTCCCTTAATCCTCACCTTCCACTTCACAGCACTCACATGGAACGGATCATCCTTCACAATATTTGGTATCTTCAATAAGATGCCATCACTAAACGCACCTTCCCTGCCCCTTTCTTTTCAACACTTCCAAGCACCTTAGTCTGTTATTCCATCCTTACCATTCTCCTTCTTACTGTACTTTCCGAAGTAATTACAAGAAAGGCAACACTGTCCTTTTACCTGTATGCTCCCACCATCTGGAGACCCAAACTGTGCCTCCAGGTGAACGATTCACCTACATTTTTTTGTAAATGAGGCCCAATGTAAGCTTGAAGAATAGCACTTTATCTTCCAGATTCAACATCGAATTCTAAAACCAGGTAACACACTTATCTGTATCGGAAACTGACCAATTTGTATCTATGAAGCAGGCTCTGATTTTTTTCTCTCCATATTTTCTCATCTTGACCTACCAGGCATGCCCTAGAGCTCTGCATTTTGCAATTTTACAGTCCCTTGTTTGTGCTCTCACTCACTTAAGGCCCTCATTTCACAACTTTTACGTCTTTAGTACAGTTTATCTAACTATTTCTGTTAACCAATTGAAAGAACGACCTCAATTACATCTTATCCCACACACCCTATCAGAAATTTTCCCTTTGACCTATAAATGCCTTCCCCATCGTCTCTGCTGGTTACAAACCACTTGTTTTCACTCTTTAAAGTTCTGACAAAGGGGCTTTTGTTGTTTCTTTTTCCACAGGTGCTGCTTGATCCGCTGAGATTTTTCTACATTTTCTCTTTTTATTTCAGATCCAGATTAAAAAAACGGAACAAGAAAGTAATAATGTCTGGATCACTATCTGAGTACCATTTCAAGTAAATAAGGATCGAATACATGATTTAAAGGTCGGTGTGGAATAAATAGGGCACTCATGGGACACCTCACAAGAATTGGGAAAAGAAAAGACTTCTGTTAAAATGGGCTTTACTTCAATCAGGCTAGAAACAATGAACAAGCAAATCAAATAATTAGGCCTGTAAATAAGAATTCAAACTAAATAGCGGAGATGGAGAAGGAAAATATAGTAAAAGAGAAAGGGGAAAACGATTGTGCAGAATAGAATGATGAGTAATGATAACCAGAGTATGCCAGGATGGAACAGAATATTCAAATGTAAGATCTCCTCCAATCAGAGTTACATCTGGGACAAAATACAACGTTGAAGACTTTTTATCGGAAAACATAGATATTTTTAACAAGATAAGCAAAAAATAGAAATAAATAGATATAATCCAATTGCTGTTACTGGAGTATGGTTGCAAGTGGTCATATTTGGAAAGAAAATATTGGAGAAAGACATTGGTTAAATGAAAAAAAGGGCTCTGATATTAAAGAATGGGATGAAGGTAAATTCTTAGTTCAGAAAATGGAGTGAATGTGATTGGAGCTAATAAATATGAATTGGCAGGAATAGTTAGTAGTTGAAAATAGGGCCATAGACAGTTGTGGTAATGAAGAGTATGGTATAAACCAGGAAATAAGAAGTGCATGTAGCAAGGGTAATACAATAATCATGCAGCCACTTAATATATAGACTGGGAAAAAATAAATTAGCAGTAAAAATGTTGAGGAATACACAATTATAGAAACCTTGACCTGGAACAGGATTAATTGTCACCTGGAGGAAAGTAGATTAATTAAGGCAAAGTAGATTAATTGAGTTGCAAAGAGCCGCACAGTGGTTGCGGCAGTAGAGTTGCTGCCTTATAGTGCCAGAGACACGGGTTTGATGCTGACTATGGGTGTTGTCTGTACAAAGTTCGTATGTTCTCCCTGTGACTATATGGGTTTTCTCTGGGTGCTCTGATTTCCTCCCACATTCCAAAGACGTACAAGTTTGTTGATTAATTGGCTTCTATACTCAATAATTGAAGGAATCAAGATATTTGGAGATGGGTTCTGTGGGGCAGAAGCATCTAAAAATAATGAGTCTGCCAGGGCAGTCCTGTTTGTGGATTTTGGGAAGAAAATGGAAGTGGGCACTACAGGGCTGGCGAACTATAAGGTTGGAGGTTAAGTGGGAGATGCCTGCCATGGTAACATTCAAGTGGTACGTTTGACGAGATGTCCGAGAGCTAGAGTTTGCTCTCAGCACAGTAGTGGTCAGCCTGCCAGACTACAATGGCACCTCCCTTGTCAGCGGGTTTAATAACAATGTTGGGACTGTTGCTGAGTGAGCAGAGGGCTGTGTGTTCAGAGGTGAGATTGAAGTGGGTAAGGGGAGTGGAGAAATCAAGACAGTTAATGTCATGCCAACAGTTACAAATAATAAAGGGGGGAGGGGATGTTACAGACGGGAGAAGGGGTTGTGACTGGGAGGCAAGGAAAGAAAACGGCCAGAGGCAGAGGGAACTGAAGGAGAGCTCAACATCATGGTAGTCTCAGAACTCGTTGAGGTGTGGGCACGGGGATACAAAGGTATGACCTCTGCCGCAGACTGACCGTAATCGTAATTTGGAATTTTCTTTTTAATGTTTTAAAGATACCCAAGTATCTTTCTTATCAAGAAAACAAGTATTTTCTCATCTTCCCCTGTTGTTGACAGCTTTGGACTCTGCTGAATGCATGTTTGTATTGATAGTATGACATTACCTTTCTGACCATTCCTTTCAAAACATTCCACATTAATTGTGATTGGCATGGAGTTGATACTGGACTTCAAAATAACTGGTGAGATGATGCTGCTCCCTGACTGCGCATTCAGCTTCATATTGATCATGCCGTTTGTCTCTGGAACAATGGAAGAAGTTAGATTCCATGGATAAATATTTAAATTCACAATGTAATATCTAAATCTCCCCCCCCCCCCCCCCCCCTTACCTTATAACCTTGCACGCATGGTGTTTGCGTCACCATGGACATATTTGTATGCTCTAAAAGTCTACATAGTTAGATATTGGAGATTTTTGCTTCTGTGATTCAAAATCATGTCAGATTTGTTTGAGGCAGAGATACCAGGCAAAACAAATGCCCATGGATTGGGTTAAAGTTTAGTTATTTGGCAAATAATCCTGTCCTGTACAAAAGCGGTAGTGAAGTCAATCACTGCTTTGTGTGATGTCATTCAAGAATTAATATGCCTCATCAAGGACTTGTATGCCTGCTGGAGGTGAAAGTCAAAACAAAACCAATGGCATGATGACTTAAATTGCCAACAAGAAGTCAAAAGCCAATTTTTTGGGGGCTCGGAAGAGCAATGAATGAAATGTTATTACAGGTCGCAGCAAAGAAGATGCTAGATTGTCCACAAACAACATGACCATTAGCTGGATGGTAAATGCCAGGGAAAAGTTGGAATATTCTTAAAATACTTGCTAGAAACAAAGATGGGTGGACAGTTTCTGACCTAAACTCCAGAGGCTTAATGGGTTGGAAATCAATAAGCATCTTATAACTATTGAATCTAAAAGGTTTGCTCCTTATGTACCAGCCACTGGCTGATATCTCATCTACTTGAATACTTTTAAGCAAGAGCAAATCAACTATTGAGGAGGAGAACATCACCATATATTCAACTGATAAACACACAGTTTCTGACACAATGTACAGCATAGTCCTGCTGCATGAAAATACAGTGGGGTAGATTTTTTTTCCATTTGTTACATGTTTTAAGCACACCTTATAGAAGTAGAGCATTGAACTGTGCTTTTGAATTTGATTCACATGTAATCAATGGAACTCAAAGGTAGACAAAAGTGCTGGAGAAACTCAGCGGGTGCGGCAGCATCTATGGAGCGAAGGAAATAGGCAACGTTTCGGGCCGAAACCCTTCTTCAGACTCAATGGAACTCAATGTCAGAAGCAGTCTATGAAACACGTTTGGTCCTACATTGGTGTATGTAGCATGATGTGCATCTGGGATGAATTTATATCCCAATACCTGATCTATCTAGCATAAAGTAAGGAAGGAAAGCACATCTGTTTTAAGTTTGACTTTAAGTTAAATATATCTTCCAATGAACTGCCCAGTTACAGAATGTGAAAAGGTGTCACACTCAGTTTTCTATCTGACCCCCCTGTTGTGTTCTTATATAATACACTGACCTGCTGCCATTGTTATAGGTTTTGCTGTTTATCTTCAGAAACCTACTTGAGAGTTAATTTGATTTTGAGATCTTGAACTCTGGAAGACATGCAATAATATAAATGAATAACTCTCTTGTGAAGATTTAACTCACCATTAAGTTGAAACTTGGTCAAGAACATTATTGACTGATAGATAAAGAGAAGTTTCTAAAATTAAGGATATCAAAAGCAAAAATGAGTTGGGGTAGCAGAACAATTACTTCAGACATGGTTAATATATTTTTACTAGCTCCACAGGCATCATGATTTATTTATCTTTCAGTTCCCTCTTAGGACTGTATTAGTGTGCCCATGCATGCAATGTTCTGCCATGAGCTGATAGTTTGGGATTTTTATAACCCTAGGTTGGAGCACATACACTTAGCTATGAAACATGAAGATGGGTATATCTCATTTCATCTAGAGCATGACCTTGGGCCAAAAAGAACAGAATGTTTGTCCACTTCTCAGAATCAGAATGTTTACAGTGCAAAAGGAAACCATTCAGTTTATCAAGTCTGAACTGGCTCTATGCATGAGAAATCTTGCTCTAGTTTAGCATATTTCTGGATTTCCATTTGCACTTGCTGCTAGTCTTTTCTCATACCCTCTCATTGCTCTCTTATTTCCTTTATTACTTCCTGCCACAGAATTCATGTAATTAGCTTTTTTCGCATTGTTCTCTGCTCAATTGTACTTTTTCTTAGTCATCCGGGGAACTCTGGTATTAATTTCCCTAACCTTCTCCATTATGGGAATGTACCTAGAACACAGCTAAATCACCTCTACCTCAAAGACATCCCACTGTTCAATTACAGATTTGACTGCTGAGTTTTTATTCCATTTTACCAGGGCCAGATATCACCATTTGACGATTTTTACATTGGTGATCTCCACATTGACTTTCTCTCTTTATGACTAGACAAATGGTATGATATTTCCCAGAGCAAAGTAAAGCAAAGCTGTCTACATCAGTGAACTTGGAAGATGCCGATCATGATGGTTCTCCAGAATACACTTAAGAAACTCCTCTCCTTCTTTCCCTTCATTTACCATTTTCCTCATACCATATTCGAACAGCTGATGTCCCTCTTTTTCACCAGTTTGATTAGGTCATAAGCGCATTAGGCCCATCAAGTCTACTCCGCCATTCAATCATGGCCGATGTATCTCTCCCTCCTAACCCCATTCTCCTGCCTTCTCCCCATAACTCCTGACACCCGTTTTTCACCAGTGTTTTATACAAAACATTGCTAATTGCGACCTAACTGTCGCCTATGGCTGGTCCCACTCTCAACAATCCTTGATTTCACTACCTCCCTCTCACCCTTCTGACAGGTGTGCCCTCAGTCCCTCCACCAAGTAAATACAAATACGGGAAATCCTGTTTTTGGTTTTTCTACTGAATAGCAACAGAATGAAAGATAAACAAACGTTGAAAATACTCAGGGCAATCCACACCTGTGAGAAAAGAAGCAGAGTGTTTCCCACATCTATATAACTAAAAGTTTCATCTTGACCACTTCCTGTCTGCACTGTATATTGATTTTAGAAAAAACGCTAGCCAATATCGCTATGATTTTTGGCCATCTTACTAACAGTCCTCCTCCGCTGAGGCAGCCCTGAGGATTTTTCCAATCAATGAAAAATAAAAAAGTTATGAGTGTTTAAAAAATCTTGAGAGCAGCTTGTCAATCGCCATGATGAAGGTAATGCCCCTTCCGGGGGGGGGGGGGGGGGGGAGGCAGGACTATAAGACCCCGGATGTCTGGACGCGAGTCAGTCACTCTGGAAGATCACGAGGGAGAGGCCACGACTGTGATTCTAAGCTGTGAATCAACTGAACTGTGAGTCTGCAATGTATTTGCAATAAGTGATTTGTTAGCCCTTAATGAAAATGCAATGAGTTGCTTGACCTGCCCTGTGCTTGAAACGGCAATGGAAATGGAAATGAAATGAAAATGCAATGAGCTGTTTGCCTTGCCCTGTCCTTGAAACTGCAATGGAAATGGAAATGGAATGAAAATGCAATGAGCTGTTTGGCCTACCCTGTGCTTGAATCTGCAATAGAAATGGAAATGAAATGAAAATACAATGAGCTGTTTGGCCTGCCCTGTGCTTGAAACTGCAATGGAAATGGAAATGAAATGAAAATGCAATGAGCTGTTTGGACTGCCCTGTGCTTGAAATTGAAATTAAATTAAATGAGTTGTTTGCCTGCCTCAAACCACTAATTTCAGCCCACAAGTCCCCTATTAGCTGAGAAACCAGTCCCTTTTGCCCAAAATGCCCGTATTAGCCCAGGAGGAGCATTTTGGCCCAAAAGGCCCGTGCCAGGCCAGGAAAAGTCCAGAAAAAGCGCCTTTCACTGAGATTACACTCTGATTTTTTTTTTAAAGAGCCCTTTCGGCCCTTCAGGCCTGTCCTAGCCCAGGAGGAGGCCCTTCGGCCCATCAGTAAGTATTCCCCCTGCAAGTATTAAACCTCACCCCAGTATTTTTCTCCCTCCCTTCATCTCCCTGTGAGATCCAAGCCAGGATAGACTTTCCTCCATCATTGCTGTGATCTGCAGAAAAAGATCAAAAATGTCTAAAATTGATTCTCCACCTTCTCCCCCCGTCATCTCACAGAGTCTATCATCTGTTTTGGGCAGAATTTCTGGCAGTTTCTGAGCTGCCAGGCAACCAGGCCTGAGCTGCCAGCCCACCAGGCCTGAGTGACTGAGCTGCCAGCCCACCAGGCCTGAGTGACTGAGCTGCCAGCCCACCAGGGCTGAGTGACTGAGCTGCCAGCCCACCAGGCCTGAGTGACTGAGCTGCCAGCCCAAGAATCCATTCGGCCCACAATGTCCATACTAGCCCTCTGGAAACCAATCCCTTCAGCCCACAACACCCATACTAGCGCTCCAGAACCCCCCCCCCCCCAACTGGCCACCAATATTGGAATTGGTGGAGAGGTGGAATATTGTGTTGGGGGACCAGCCTTCCCGTGTGAACATGGGACCCAACGGGAAGTTTTCTGTCATATTTCAAATTTCCAGCAACTACAATTTTTATTTTGACATACACCACCAGAATGAACATCATTCTATGTGAATTATAGTACAAATCATTTTCCTGACAGTTTCTTAATGTTCAATTTCTGCTTGATTTTCTTACCCTTACATTTTTCGAAATACATTTTATTAAATATGGATCTGAAAAAAACATTAAATGGAAATTAAAAACAGGTTGCGGAACAACTACAAATCAAAGGAAAGGTGAATGGCCTCTTGATCAGTTGCCTACTGGCTTAACAGACAGTTAGTTATTGCATAAATATCACGTTATATCACCACAGCCAAACACTGTCCTATGTGCTCATTTAATAAAAATATAAAAACATTTAGAGCATACCTTATGGATTTATTAGAATGTCTAGACTAGAACATTCTTCTTATGAGAAGTGACAAATTACTGGGGTTATATTCATGAGAACCGATAAGAAAACAAGAAGTTTAAAGATTTTTGTATTATGATAAGCTTTGACATAGGGAATGGGGATACTATTACTTTGGTAAAAATAAAAAGCTGGGAGGAATTTCTTTAAACTTATTGTTGTCAGAGAATGGAATGTCTTGCCAGTAGCATGGTTGATAAGTATATGCACGTGAAAATGAATGATTTTGGAGAAAACCACCATAATACAGAAAGCTATTTAAAATAAAAAATTAAATACAAACATAACAAATAGTACAACTAATCGATATGAAGTATTGTACTTACAGAGATTACAGATAGCGAACACCAGATATACCCTTGATGGAGAGATAATATTTGATCTAGCAGGCATCAGAATCTGAAATGGAAAGACTGAGTTTATGAGCATGCAATGGTTCCGTTCTCATAGTTCCTGGAACCACAGTGAATTATTGACAAACCTGACCTACTTCCTATTGTTTTTTACATTCAGAAGTGACCACAGTTTTACACCAACACACCTACCCTGTGTATTATATTCCTAACATGATAGTCAAATGAATATGATCAAACATGCAGTATCACGTTTTACTCTGCAGTTTAAATGACATTTTTAAATTCAGCAAAGGAGATCAACGTATGTATAAAGAAAGGGTTTGGTTTTAGGCTTATTATTGTCACATGTACTGAGGTATGGTGAAAGTTTGTTTTGCATGCTATCCAAACAGATCAGATATACTGTACATAGATACAATCAGTTCACACTCAAATACAATAGATAGAGCAAAGGGGAAGGTATAGAGTGCATAACATAGTTTACAGCAGTGTTGTGCATTGTAGCACATCAGTTCCATAGACGCGGTCAATGAAAGAGCACTCACATCATGGCCCTGTTTTCACCAATCTTTCCACCACTACGCAAAAGAAGCGTAAGACGCCATTGTATGCAGATGCCAAGATGTGTGTTCAGCTCTGGCTGAACAATTTCCAATCTTGTGATGTGGACTCGATAAGAAGTTCCATAGACAGACTCCAATGTCCTCAATGGGGTAGAGGTGAATCGAACTGTATCCTAGCTTCAGAAGTCTTGGAAAGTAGCATCCAAAAGTAGATTGACAGTGAAAACAGCTGTAAAATCTTGTTAAAAGAAAAAGATTAATTAAAGTTAATGTAGATCTTAATGAGAAAAATATTTTTTGCATATCTTTACTGAAAAATTTACAGAAAACCTCAGAAAGAGAGAAGAACCACAGGTCTAATGTGGGTGAGAAGCATGAAGAAATTATGTTGGCTATGGAGATGAATGAACATTGTAATCTTTCAGTGTTATCTTACAAAACTTCCATGGATTCTAGAACACTTCCCAAATATTGCAAGATATCACATTGAAACCCAGGTCTTGAGAAAGGAAATAGAAATTGTAGTCCAGGCCAGACCTTACATCAATAATTGGGAAAATACTGAAATAACATAAATAAAGTACATATATTTTGCTGATATTTTTCCTGAGTTTCACAGGAAAAAAATTGGCCTATTTCCTGGACAGGTTTTCTCATCTTTATCACCCTCTCTTAAAGATACAAGAGTTGATCGCTTCTCAATGGCCGTGAGCTTCAATTTAACCAGGACTCTTTGCCACACTATTTAAAACCTCTCTTGATGTCAAAGACAATGACTCTCACCTCACCTTTGATGTCAGTTCTTTGCACCAAAGCTCTGATGAGATCTGGAGCTGAAAGATTAATCTCAAAGTGGACATCACTGAGCAGGTAGGTGAGTGTAGATAGTTTCTCCTAATGATATTTTATTTCTAAGTGGTCTTAACCAGCTAAGGTGAGGAAATCAGATAAGGCAGAAGTGTGCGGTTCAAAAATCTTTTAAACAGTTTATTTAAACCCTACCAAGTACCACAATACTGACCACCATCTTTGCTAACATGATCAACAGTCTACTGTCCCAGTCTGCTCCATTTCCAAATAAATTTGTATACAGAAAAGGTAGGTCGACAGAGGATGTCATCTCTTTTGCACTACCCTCAGTTCTGGATTATCCTGAGAAAAAGAACACCTATGTCAGGATGTTATTCATTGACCACAACTCAGCAATCAACATGATAATACCAAATAAACTCATCCCTAAATTTCTGGATGTTGGTCTTGGACCCTCCATCTGCAACTAGTTTCTGAACAACGTGACTGACGGACCTCATTTGGTTTGAATTTTTCATAAGATTTCCTCCAGCATGTGCCCCTCAGAGTTGTGTGATCAGTCCCTTGCTCTACTCCAAGGCCAATTTGATCTTTAAGTTTGCCAATGATACCACTGTTATCTACCAGGTAGACAAAAATGCTGGAGAAACTCAGCGGGTGAGGCAGCATCTATGGAGCAAAGGAAATAGGTGATGTTTCGGGTCGAGACCCTTCTTCAGACTGATGTGAGGGTGGTGGGGAAGAAGAAAGGAAGAGGCGGAGACAGTGGGCTGAGGGGAAGCTGGAAAGGGGAGGTGAAAGCAGGGACTATCTGAAATTGGGGATGTCAATGTTCATACCGCTGGGGTGTAAACTGTCCAAGCGAAATATGAGGTGCTGCTCCTCCAATTTACGGTGGGCCTCACTCTGGCCATGGAGGAGGCCCAGGACAGAAAGATCAGATTCGGAATGGGAGGGGGAGTTGAAGTGCTGAGCCACCGGGAGATCAGGTTGGTTATTGCAAACCGAGCGGAGGTGTTGGGCGAAGCGATCGCCAAGCCTACGCTTGGTCTCACCGATGTAGAGCAGCTGGCACCTAGATGAGGTTGGAGGAAGTGCAGGTGAACCTCTGCCGCACCTGGAAAGACTGCTTGGGTCCTTGAATGGAGTCACGGGGGGAAGTAAAGAGACAAGTGTAGCATTTCCTGCGGTTGCAAGGGAAAGTGCCAGGAGGGGGTGGTTTGGGTGGGAAGGATCGAATTGACCAGGGAGTAACGGAGGGAGCGGTCTCTGCGGAAAGCAGACAGGGGTGGAGATGGGAAGATGTGGCCAGTGGTAAGATCCCGTTGGAGGTGGCGAAAATGTTGGAGGATTATTTGATGTATGTGACGGCTGGTAAGGTGCAAAGGAGACTCTGCCCTCGTTGTGAGTGGGGGGGATGGGGAGTGAGAGCTGAGTTATGGGGAAAAGAAGAGATCCTGGTGAGAGCCTCCTCTATAGTAGAAGAGGGGAACTCCCGTTCCCTGAAGAATGAGAACATCTCCGATGCCTTGGTTTGAAACACCTCATCCTGGGTGCAGATGCGGCGGTAGATGGAGGAATTGGGAGTAGTCCAGATAACCATGGGAATCAGTAGGTTTATAGTAGATGCCGGTCAGTAGTCTATCACCTGCGATGGAGATAGTGAGGTTTAGAAATGGTAGGGAAATGTTTGAAATGGTCCAGGTGTATTTGAGTGCCGGATGGAAGTTAGTGGTGAAATGGATGCAGTCAGTGAGTTGTGTATGGGTGCAGGAGGTAGCACCTATGCAGTCGTAGATGTAGCGGAGGTAGAGTTTGGGGATAGGGCCATCGTACGCCTCAAACAAAGATTGTTCGACGTACCCTACAAAGAGGCAGGCATAACTTGGGCCCATGCGCGTGCCCATAGCTACGCCTTGTATTTGGAGGAAATGGGAGGAGTCAAACGAAAAGTTGTTAAGGGTAAGGTCCAGCTCTGCTAGGCGGAGGAGAGTATCAGTAGACGGGGATTGGTTGGTTCGGCGGTCGAGGAAGAAACATAGAAAATAGGTGCAGGAGGAGGCCATTCGGCCCTTCGAGCCAGCACCACCATTGATTGTGATCATGGCTGATCGTCCCCAATCAATAACCCATGCCTGCCTTCTCCCCATAACCCTTGATTCCACCAGCCCCTAGAGCTCTATCTAACTCTCTCTTAAATCCATCCAGTGACTTGGCCTCCACTGCTCTCTGTGGCAGGGAATTCCACAACTTCACAACTCTCTGGGTGAAAAAGTTTTTTCTCACCTCAGTCTTAAATGGCCTCCCCTTTATTCTAAGACTGTGGCCCATGGTTCTGGACTCGCCCAACATTGGGAAAAAAAATTCTGCATCTAGCTTGTCCAGTCCTTTTATAATTTTATATGTTTCTATAAGAACCCCCTCATCCTTCTAAACTCCAGTGAATACAAGCCTAATCTTTTCAATCTTTCCTCATGTGACAGTCCCGCCATCCCAGGGATCAATCTCGTGAACCTACGCTGCACTAACTCAATCACAAGGACGTCCTTCCTCAAATTAGGAGACCAAAACTGTACACAATAGTCCAGATGTGGTCTTGCCAGAGCCCCGTACAACTGCAGAAGAACCTCTCTGCTCCTATACTGAAATCCTCTTGTTATGAAGGCCAACATTCCATTAGCTTTCTTCACTGCCTGCTGTACCTGCACGCCAACTTTCAGTGACCGGTGTACAAGGACACCCAGGTCTCGCTGTACCTCCCCCTTGCCTAACCTAACCCCATTGAGATAATAATCTGCCCCCTTGTTTTTGCCACCAAAGTGGATAACCTTACATTTATCTATATTATACTGCATCTGCCACGCATCTGCCCACACACTCAACCTGAACAGGTCACCCTGCAACCTCCTAACATCCGCTTCACAGTTCACACTGCCACCCAGCCTTGTGTCTGCCACCCAGCTCTGCAAACTTGCTAATGTTGTTCCTAATTCCCTCTTCCAAATCATTAATATATATGGTAAACAGTTGCGGCCCCAACACCGAGCCTTGTGGCACTCCGCCTGCCATTCTGAAAAGGACCCAATTTTCTATCCACGTCAACACCCTATCCCCAATACCATGTGCTCTAATTTTTGTCACCAGCTTCACATGCGGGACCTTATCAAAGGCTTTCTGAAAGTCTAGATACACTACATCCACTGGCTCCCCTTCATCCATTTTGCTTGTCACATCCTCAAAAATTCCAGATTAGTCAAGCATGATTTTCCTTTCATAAATTCATGCTGACTTGGATTAATCCTTTTACTGCTATCCAAATGCCCCATTATTACCTCTTTAATGATTGACTAGCATCTTTCCCACCAGCGAAGTCAGGCTAACATGTCTGTAATTCCCTGTTTTCTCTCTCGCTCCTTTCTTGAAAAGTGGGATAACATTAGCTATCCTCCAATCCACAGGAACTGATCCTGGATCTATTGAACATTGGAAAATGATCACCAGTGCGTCCACTATTTCTAGAGCCACCACCCTGAGGACCCTGGGATGCAGACCATAAGGCCCAGGGGATTTATTTTCCTTCAGTCCCGTTAGCGTACCCAATACTATTTCTCGCCTAATGATAATTTCTTTCAGTTAATCTACCCCCTTTGATCCTCTGTCCTCCAGTACTTCTGGGAGATTGTGTCTTCCTTAGTGAAGACAGGTCCAAAGTACCTGTTCAACTCCTCTGCCATTTCCTTGTTCCCCATAATAATTTCACCCGTGTCTGCCTTCAAGGGACCCACATCTGATTTTGCTACTCTTTTTCCCTTAACATATCTAAAGAAATTTTTACTGTCCTTCTTTATATTCCTGGCCAACTTCCCCTCGTACTTCATCTTTTCTGCCAGTATTGCCCGTTTTGTTTCCTTCTGTTGTCCTATGAAAGTTTCCCAATCCTCTGGCTTCCGACTACTCTTTGCTGTGTTATACATCTTTTCTTTTTAATTTTATTCTATCCCTAACTTCTCTTGTCAGCCACGGTTGCCTCCTACTGCCCTTAGAATCTTTCTTCCTTTTTGGAATGAAATGATCCAGCGTCTTCCGGATTATGCCCAGAAAATTCTGCCATTGGTGTTCCACCGTCATTCCTGCTAGGATCCCTTTCCAGTCTTCCTTGGCCAGCTCCTCTCTCATGCCTTCATAGTCCCCTTTGTTCAATTGCATCACTGACACTTCCGATTTAACCTTCTCCTTCCAAATTGCAGATTAAAACTAATCATATTATGATCACTACCTCCAAGCGGTTCCTTTACCTCGAGTTCTCTTATCAAATCTGGTTCATTGGACAACACTAAATCCAGAATTGCCTTTTCTCTGGTCGGCTCCATTACAAGCTGCTCTTAGAATCCATCTTGGAGGTACTCTACAAACTCTCTTTCTTGGGGTCCTGAACCAACCTGATTTTCACAGTCTACCTGCATATTGAAATCCCCCATCACCACAGTGGCATTACCTTTGTTACATGCCAGTTTTAACTCCTGCTGCAACTTACACCCTACATCCGGGCTACTAATTGGGGGTCTGTAGATAACACCAATTAGTGTCTTCTTGCCTCTGCAATTCCTCAACTCAATCCACAGTGACTCTACCTCCTCAGTCCCTATGTCTTCCCTCACAAGGGACTGAATTCCATCCCTCACCAGCAGAGCTACCCCCCTCCTCTGCCCACCTGCCTGTCCTTTCTATAGGTAGACAAAATTGCTGGAGAAACTCAGCGGGTGCGGCAGCATCTATGGAGCGAAGGAAATAGGCAACGTTTCGGGCCGAAACCCTTCTTCAGACTGATGCAGGGTGGGGGGGGGGGGGGGGCGGGAAGAAGAAAGGAAGAGGAAGAGCCAGAGGGCTGAGGGAGAGCTGAGAAGGGGAGGAGACAGCAAGGGCTACCGGAAATTGGAGAAGTCAGTGTGCAGGCCACCGGGACAGAGGTCGGGGATGG
This sequence comes from Malacoraja senta, assembly GCA_038087875.1. NCBI lineage: Eukaryota > Metazoa > Chordata > Chondrichthyes > Rajiformes > Rajidae > Malacoraja > Malacoraja senta. The sequence continues at coordinate 33,933,664 of CM075984.1, forward strand.
GGCCCTGGTACATCTCGAACAAGGATTGTTCGACGTACCCTACAAAGAGGCAGGCATAGCTGGGGCCCATGCGCATGCCCATAGCTACGCCTTGTGTTTGGAGGAAATGGGAGGAGTCAAACGAAAAGTTATTGAGGGTAAGGTCAACTCCGCTAGGCGGAGGAGAGTATCAGTGGACGGGTACTGGTTGGTTCTCCGGTCGATCTCCATTGCAGGTGATAGACTTTTGACCGACATCCACAAGTGTAGTCTAGATAGCCATGGGAGTCAGTGGGTTTATAGTGGATGTCGGTCAAAAGTCTATCACCTGCAATGGAGATCGACCTGCGATGGAGATAGTGAGTTCAGGAAATGGTAGGGAAGTGTCGGAAATGGTCCAGGTGTATCCCTTCCCCTACCATAGATGAGGCTCTCACCAGAGTCTCTTCAATACCCCGCAACACTGCTCTCTCTCCCCATCCCCCCACTTGGAACAAGGGCAGAGTCCCCCTAGTCCTCACCTTCCACCCCACTAGCTGTCACATACAACAAATAGTCCTCCGTCATTTTCGCCACCTCCAACGTGACCCCACCACTCGCCACATCTTCCCATCTCCCCCCCCCCCGTCTGCTTTCCGCAAAGACCACTCCCTCCGTAACTCCCTGGTCAATTCTTCCCTTCCTACCCGCACCACCCCCTCCCCGGGCACTTTCCCTTGCAACCGCAAGAGATGCTACATGTGTCACTTTACCTCCCCCCTCGACTCCATTCAATGACCCAAGCAGTCGTTCCAGGTGCGACAGAGGTTTACCTGCACCTCCTCCAACCTCATCTATTGCATCCGCTGCTCTAGATGTCAGCTGATCTACATCGGTGAGACCAAGCATAAGCTTGGCGATCGTTTCGCCGAACACCTCCGCATTAACCAACCTGATCTCCCTGTGGCTCAGCACTTCAACTCCCCCTCCCATTCCGAATCCGACCTTTCTGTCCTGGGTCTCCTCCATTGCCAGAGTGAGCACCACCGGAAACTGGAGGAGCAGCACCTCACCAGGCTTGGGAGTCTGCATCCTGGTGGCCTGAACACTGACTTCTCCAATTTCCGGTAGCCCTTGCTGTCTAGTCCCTTTCTCAGCTCTCCCTCAGGCCTCTAGTTCCTCCTCTTCCTTCCTTCCCAGTGGTCTAAGAATCTAAATCCCTGCCAGTTCCTCAGCCACACATTCAGGTCCTGTGTGGCTGAGGAACTGGCTCTCGCCAGCACGAGGAACTGGAAGCAAACCGGAGATAACCACCCTGGCGGTCCTGCTTTTCAGCACTTTTCCAAGCTCTCTAACGTCACGCTTCAGAATATTCATCCCCTTCTTTCCGACATTGTTTGTGCCAACATGCACTACAACTTCCAGCTGTTCGCCTTCGTCCTTGAGGATTTTCTGCACTCTATCCGTGACATCCTGGATCCTGGCACCAGGGAGGCAGCACACCATCCTCAAATCCCTACTGTTGCCGCAGAAACCCCTGTCCGTACCTCTCACAATGGAGTCTCCAACCACCACAGCATTGCCTGACGTTGGCCTCTTTGGTTTTGGCTGAACAGCACCCCTTGCTTTGCAAGCCAGTGCGCCGCTCAGTGCGTCAACGTCTTCTGTCCTGACAGCTTCTAAGTGGGTGAACCTGTTCTCTGCCACAGAAGGTAGTTGGCTATATTTAAGAGGGAGTTAGATGTGGCCCTTGTGGCTAAAGGGATCAGGGGGTATGGAGAGAAGGCAGGGATGGGATACTGAGTTGGGTGATCAGCCATGATCATATTGAATGGCCGAAGGGCCGAATGGCCTACTCCTGCACCTATTTTCTATGTTTCTATGTTTCTACAAGAGGTACAACACCCGGGGACCTTTGCATTCCATGTTTACTTCCCTTTCTCACCGTCACCCACCTTCTCTCTTCCAGTACCATAGGTGTAACAATCTTGCTGTAGAAACGGAGGGCTTTAAGACCCTCCTAGTGGGGGATGGAGTTGTAGAGTGACTGGACATCCATGGTGAAGATGAGGGAATGGGGGCCTGGAAAACGGAAGTCATGGAGTAGTCGAAGAGCGTGTGAGGTGTCTTGAGCATAGGTATCTACCAGATCAATGAAAAGACAAAGTACAGGAAAGAGATCAAGAGGGGTGGCCCAGTGGCGCAGCAGGTAGAACTGCAGTAGCACCGGAGACCCGGGTTCAATCCTGGTTTCAGATGCAGTCCGTGTGGACGTTCTTCCTTTGACCAAGTGGATTTCCTGCAGGTGCTCTGGTTTCCTCCATCATACCAATGACATGTGGGTTTGTTGGTTAATAGACCTCTGTAAGATTACTGTGTAGGGAATGGATGCAAAAATGGGATAACATAGAACTAGTGTGAAGAGATGATCGGTGGTTGGCATGGACTCAGTAGGCTGAAGGTCCTGATTCCACGCTGTGTTTCTTAAAAAAGTCTCAGGGTGCCTATAATATCAGCCAGACAAAAGAGTTGGTTGTTCACCAAAGCAAGTGAGGAGGTGAACACACGAATGAACAGAGCTGCTGTAGAAATGGTCAACGGCTTCATGTTTCTACGCATCCATATCACCAGCAACCTAATCTGGCCCCTACATTTTGATTCGATGATCAAGAAAACATCTGTATGTTTACTTTTTAAGCATCTGAGAAGATTTGGCATGTCCATAAGGATTCTCTCAGACTTCTCAGTGGGAAATTGCAACCTTCACGTGGTCTGCCCTGTTTCGACGAATGCAATCAACCTGGCATGCACAATCAAGTAAGATCAAATAGAACAAGTTGTCCTACAACTTTAGGCTGTGCACGCCATACGCAAGAAGAAGAAGTGCACTATAGAATGTATTTTAACAGGATACATCCTAGTCTGGTATGGGAACTGCTCTGTTCTTGAGCACCGGAATCTGCAGAGAGTCGTGAACACAGACTAGTGCATCACAGGCTGATCATTTTCTTCTATCCAGTACATCTTAACAGGACATTACATCTGAAAGGCTGGAGGTATCACAAAGATACATACCACATTGGCCATTCCCTTTTCTCTCTTCTGGGAAAAGATACAGAAGCTTGAAAGGTCAGATGTCCAGACTTAAGCACTGCTGCTTCCCCATTGCTATCAGATTCCTGAACCACTCTTTCACATCACATTCCCAGAAGTGCTAACATGTACCCTTCACTCATACCGTTACCCCATTTGGTTATTGTACTTTTTTTTCACAACTTTGGATTGCACTACAATCTTAATATATTCAGATTTTTTTGCACATGTTCTTGTCTTTATTGTTGTAATTTATCGTTATTGTACATGTACTGTTTACTCTGTGAAATTCATACAAACAAAAATGTCTAATTAAAAGAACTACAAATGCTAATAGTGTTAAATATTCTGACTAAGTTAACAATACTAATTTAGTTACCTGTACTTTTCTTGAAGTTGACGCAAGAAAAAATACAATGTCTAGCGCTGATTTTTTAGCAGTTTCTGAAGAAGGGTCTCGAAACGTCACCTATTCCTCTTCTCCAGACATGCTGCCTGACCTGCTGAGTTACTCCAGCATTTTGTCTTTCTTCAGAATGGACATGATTTGTCAGCTGCTGTGGGCATGCCAAGCTGTTGAATACCTTTGCCTGTTCTACTAAATAGCCAAACGCCTTTACAATTGCAGCCACTCCAATCCTTACTTTCGTAAAGTGAGGGATGTATTTTTATCACGTGTGTCTTGAGATACCTCACGCCCTTTCAGTATTCAAACAGAAGCCTTCTTACATGGTGCAATAAAATACACATCATGATCATCTATAATGGAATAGAATACGCACAGCTGAGGACGATTGCACAGCGTAGGTGAATATTGGGCGATCTTCAGAGCGCCAGACTTTCCTGGAGGAGGGCTGCATTCCCCCCTTTAAACTGCTTATGTGCGGAAGTTACGGTTGGCGAGGCAGCATCAGGCCGCAGTGTATGCAGTATCTTAGTCGCTCTGGCTCTCAGCTGACTGGGTGTGCGGGGGAATTCCCCGCCCGCGGTGAAGCAGCGCACAGACTGGAAACCCCCCGCGCCTTGCCCGCTGATAAACAGCGGACAAGGCGCCGCGCGGCCGTCCGGCCGACCGTTTAAACTAACGGTCGGCGAGAGTTACGCGCGCCGGCTGAAGGGGAGGGTCGCGGGCGAGCGCTCGCGCCGGATGATGCGCGCACCGGCGGGAGTGCGAGCGCGAGACCGGACCTGCCCCTGCCCCCCCCCCCCCCCCCGGAGGGGCGCGGAGGTGCAGAATGCGAAGGGCATTGGGTGCCAACCGCCAGCGTTTCCCACCACTGTCCGACAGCAGCGGTCTCTCCGACTCCATCCCCAGGTCGTAGATCTCACACGCGATGTTTGCACTGGTGTGCGCCCGGTGAGGGGTTTGCCGACAGCGGTCTGGTAAAGAACACTGACACTGAGGGCACCTTGCCCGCGGACGGCCCCTGACCTCGCGCACTGTGCGACCTTTGACCCCGGCGAAGGAGGCGAGCCGCGTCTCACTGCAATCGACAGAGACCTGTGGCAACCATTCGCCCCTGTAGGGTGAGGCTGCCCACCTCAGCAATGAGGACATGAAGCCTGAACCACCGTCACCGTCAAACTCACCTGTACAGGGTGGCAGCTGGCGGGACCTGTAGCCTCATTCAGTAGTGTAAGTCTCTATGTTGCCCTTAGTGACTGTGCCAGCCGAATAAGAATTATCCATCCTAATTCTATTCTCTATCTTTGCCCCAGTAAGTGACAGTACATTTCACACACAATCAAGTACTTTTTATATATGAAGATAGACACAAAATGCTGGAGTAACTCAGGGAGACAGGCAGCATCTCTGGAGAGAAGGAATGGGTGATGTTTTAGGTCGAGACCCTTCTTCACATTGTCAGGGGAGCGGGAGGTACCTAGATAAGGAAGTGTAAGGCGTGAAAACAGGACAAAGGGAATAAAGTTCAAGGAACGTGTAGAATAGATCATTGTAGTTGGGAGAAGCTAACAGCAAAGCAAACAGATAAAATGTAATCGGAGACAGTAAGACTCGTCGGTGGACTGGGAAGGGGGAGGGATGGAGAGAGAGGGAAAGCAAGGGTTACTTGAAGTTAGAGATGTCAATGTTCATACCACTGGGGTGTAAGCTGCCCAAGCGAATTAGTCCCTTTGACCTGTTTTCACATATTACACGTCCTTATCTATACACTTCCTTATCTATGTACCTCCCTCTCCCCTGACATCAGTCTGAGGTAAGGTCTTGACCTGAAACATCACCCATTCCTTCCTTCCAGAGATGCTGCCTGCCTCTCTAAGTTACTCCAGCATTTTGTGTCTATCTTTGGTTTAAACCAACTTTTGCAGTTCCTTCCTACACTTTTTATATACTGTATAATGTGAGTTTCTCCTCTACCACCCTTTAGGACAGGGAATTCCAGGCCAGCTAATCCTACTAATTCCTTTAAAATGGAAGATCCTTTAGTAATGATTCTTCTGTCATTGTCATACAGCATAGAAACAAGTCTTCTGACCCACAGTGGCCATGCTGACCACCGATCCAGATTCGTATTCTCAGCATTTTGGTTTAAAGCTTACTATTTCATGGCTATTCAACTACTTGTCTAGATGTATCTTAAATGGTATGAGAAAATCTACCACTCCCTCAGGTAAAGCATTTGGGATTGCAACCACCATCAAGGTGAAAATACTTTTCCTCACATCCCCTCAGCTGATTTTCCCAATCTGTTTTTCTCGTCATTCTTTACTTTTAACCTAAAAATCACACCCTCAATCTTCCCCTTTGATGGAACTACCTCACGTCCTGTTTGATGCCCACTACAAAGATGGCTTGACAGAAAAAAATACTTATTGAGTTTATCAACGGTCGATAACTTGCTAATATTTCCACCAATATTCACACCATTGAATGTCTTTTGAGGTAGAACTTGGCACATTGTAGTCATCTCGGTATCTGTGTGATGACTTTGATGACATTTACACATACCATGGTCCAGATGAAAAGCTTATTCTTTAAATAAACCAATACTTCAGGATTTCCTTTCCAGTTTGGGATAAGAAAATCAATCAACTTTTCTGTTTGTTTTTGGACCACTGTATGTTAAGCATTCTTGCTGCATGTATCTGATTACATGAGTAAATGCCATGTAATGTCATTGTCAATAACATCTCCCGTCACTCTGCCAAAGATTGAGAGTAAACTGATGTTCTTTGCTTTGCCACATTGAATATGTCCTAGTTATTTTTAAACAAATAATTCCAGTGCAGTTTTTACCCTTGCTCCTCATCTTAAACCCTTGCTTTCTGCTCTTTCATCTATGCTGTAATCAACTAATGTGTGCCATAGGAAAAGCTTCTTCCTGGGTCTCCTATCTACACCTCTCAAAAATGTGTGTACCTCTATCAAGGTCCTCTCATCCTCCACTCCTCCAAGGAAAACAAACCCGGTCCCTCTTCATGACTGAAACATTCCATCCCAGGCAACATCCTGATGCATATCCTCTACACCATCTTCAGTTCATGTAGAGTGGTGACCAGCAATGCACATATTATTGTAGTTGTAACTTAACTGATACATTTTTTAAAGTTGTACTAAGACTTACCTGCTCTGATACTCTTATGTACTGGCAAATAAAGGTAAGCATACCTGGCTAATACAGGCATACATTCTTCACCAGTTTATTTATCCGTGGTACCAGTTTTAGGGATTTTGGTCTTGAACATAAGGTTTACGGATTTTGCATTTGGTCTTACCAGTTGAGGTAAAGATCATACTCTTAATAGATTTCCCATAATGTGTCATCTCACACTCATTAGGATTAAATTGCGTCTGGCATTACTGTGCTTAGCTTACCAACTGATCAATATCATTCAGTAACCTAATAATGCCATTCCAACTATCAGCAATACCAATAATTTTTTTTGTCATCAGCAAATTTACTAATTAAATCTCTTATATTCACATCCAAATTATTAGTATAAATAACAATCAGCAAAGGTCCCTGCACTGAACTCTGCAGCACATTACTGGTCACTGGCTTCCAAACAGAAATGCAAGCCACCATATCAGCTTCTGTCTTCTATTAACAAGCCAATTTCAGATCTAATTTGCCAACTTGCCTCAGACCGCAAAGGTTCTAACATTTTGGACCAGTTATTTATGTGTGATCTTGTCAAAGGTTTTATTGAAGATCATGCAAATCACATTAACTGCACTTGCCATGTAGAATCATGCAGCATGGAAACAGTCCCTTCAGCCCAACGTATCCATGCTGACCAAGATGGCCCATTTATGTAAGTCCCACTTATCTCTCTTTGACGTATATCCTTCCAAACCTTTCCTATCCATGTCTAAATGTCTTTTAAATGTTATTGTACTACCTCGATTTCTTCTAGCCATTTGTTTCATATACCCACTGCCCTCCATGAGAAAGAGTTGTGCCTCAGGTTCCAATTGTATCTTTCCCCTTCTTTCTTGAACCTATGTCCTGGGAAAAGAACTCTGTGCATTCACCCAATATATTCCCTTCATACTCTTATGCACCCCTCAGCCTCCAACATTCCAACAAATGAAGTCCTAGCCTGCTCCACCTCTCCCTAAAGCTCAGGCCTTCAAGTCCTGGCAACATCCTCGTAAATCTTTTCGGCATCTTTTTCCCCTTAATGGCATCTTTCCTATAGAAGGATGACCAAAATTGAAAACAATACTCCAAGTGTGGCCTCACCAACATTCCATTTTCTATAAGCATTCCCTTACTGATGAAATCCAATGTGCCAAAAGCTTCCTTCACCACTTTCAGGAAACTATGTACTTGCACTCCTAGATCCATCTGCTCTACAACACTCCCCCAAGCCCAACTGCATACTGTGAAGGTCCTGCCCCAATTTGACTTCCCAAAATGCACCACCTCAAGCTTATTTGAATTAAGCCCTATTTGCCATTACTCAGCCCACTTGCCCATCTGATCAAGATTCTACTATAATTCTTGATATCCATCTGTACTGTCGATGATACCACCTATTTTAGTGTCATCTGCAAATTTACTAATCATGCTTTGTATATTCTAATCCAAATCGTTGATATAGATGACAAACAGCAATTGCCCCAGGACTGATTGCTGAATCCTGGGGAAATTTACCCACACCACTTTAACTCTGCTTCCCATTTCATTCTGATCTTTCTGCCTTGCCCTCCTCTATTGTGAGTGTTAAACCACATGCAAACTGGAGGAACAACACCTCATATTAACTAGCCCTATTCGCAACTCTTTCTCTGCTGCATTGGGGCTACCTCCTGCACCCATGCAGAACCCATAGACTTTATTAACTTTAACACTAACTTTCACCCTGCCCTCAAATTCATCTGGACTATCTTGAACACCTCTCTCCCCTTTCTCGATCTCTCTGTCTCCATCACAGGAGACAGATTATCGACGGACATCGATTACAAACCTACCGACTCCTAAAGCTATCTGGGCTACTCTTCATTCCAATCCTGCCTCTTGCAAAGATGATATTCCCTACTCTCAATTCCTCGGTCTCTGCCGCATCTGCTTCCCAGATGAGGTGCTCCATACCAGGACATACAAGATTTCCTCATTCATCAGGGAACGTGGGTTCCCCTCTTCTATCAGAAATAAGGCCCTCATACATGTCCCCTCTGTGTCCCCTAGTTTTACTCTCGCTCTTCCTCCCCTTCCCCCAGACGCAACAAGGACAGAGTTCCCCTGGTCCTCACCTTTCACTCCACCAGCCTCTGCATCCAACTCATTATCTTCCAACATTTACGTCACCTCCTAAGGGATCCCACCACTAATCACATCTTTTCTCCACCACTTTCCGCCTTCCACAGGGACTACTCCTTCTGCAACTCCTGTTCACTCATTCCTTCCCACCCAAACCACGGCCTCCCAGGCACTTTTCCCTGCAACCACAGGAGATGCAACACCAGTCCTTATACCTCTACCTTCGACTCCATTCAGGGACCCTGATAGTCCTTTCAGATTAGACAGAGGTTCACATATACCTTCTCTAACTTCATCTACTACATCCGGTGTTCCGGTGTGGGCTCTTGTACATTGCCAAGACCAAGTGTAGACCTGATGGTCAATTTGCTGAACACTTACTCTTGGCCCACCTAGACCTACAGGTTACTCCTGGTTGTCAACCATTTCAAGTCCCCTTCTCATTCCCATACTGACCTTTCTGACCTTGGCCTCCTCCATTTCCAGAGGGAGGTCACACGGAAATTGGAAGAAAAGCACCTCATATTTCACTTGGGTAGCTGTCTAAACATTGAATTCTTCAATTTTAAGTAACTTCTAATTTTACTACCCCCTTGCCCTTTTCCTCTACCTTTGTCATTTTACCAGTTCCGCAATTCTCCACATTGTTTCCCTCTTGAGATCACATCTTCCCTAGCCAACAATGGGCCTACTGGCTGAGGTAATTTGTGGCCTGCCCTGATTGGTCCTGGTCTTTTCTCACCTCCAACTTTTCCCACCCCTCCCCCATTCCATACTTTCAGTCTGAAGAAGGGTCCCGACCCAAAACATCCCTATGGTTTTGATTTTTTTCTTCAACTGTCTAGAGTAGCAATGTTACAAAATTTTGAGATTTTAAAAATAAAGTCTGTAATTTATCCCATCAGATAAAGCATAAAAAGAAGTTTAATTTGACACCTAATTCACATTCATATCTTCAGTATTAAAAAAGTTATGGCCATTTTCATACTCTGAAATTAGAATCTTGTTCCCTATTGCTTTTCCATTGACTGAACACAAAAGCTGTGATCGAGGACAGTCAAAAGCCCATACCTTTCTTAAAAATTAAGAGAACTGAAAGAAATTTTCAGTTATTTTAGATTGAAGCATTCTGAAACAAATATGAAACAATCTTACTTAGATGACATGAAATTAAAGCATATAATTAGTTAGTTACCTAATTGTAGCTAATTACAAAATTCAATTACTAGATCTAAACATCTATCAATTTCTTAAGAATAGATTAACATTTTTAAATAGCCTAAGTGTCCAAATAACATTCACACAAGAATTCACAATATAACATAATTTTTTTGTCTCATTGTCATGGATTTATAGGCCAAATGGAAGAAATTTAATGTTTAATACCTGTAAATTAATGGGCATTTATATCATCTTGCGAATGGGGATTTCTGGAACGCGATCATTTGGAATGTTGATTTGCGGTGAATTTAACCCCGTATCGGCATGAAAATTATTGCCGTTAGTTCGGGGAAAAGAATCACCGTTTCGCATGTAAAAATGTGAATTAAAGGCCTCTTAAGGAGAACGTTTATACATAAAAATAAACTGTTTTCGTTTACCTGTCCCGTGTGTGAAATCCGTCCCCGTTGTCGGCGTTGACGGCTTCAGAAGCTGACTTTAAAATGACTCCAGCGCTGAAATTGTCGGGAGATTTTAAAAACAAAATACTCAAAACGCCCCTCGGAACGATTCTTCCGCAAAAGCTGGTACTCCAACAAAATATAATACAGGACAAGGTAGGAGAAACCCACGTTTTAACCCCGCCCCCCCCCCCTTCAAAGGCACCAAAATCTCGCACACGGCCAGTGGCAGAATTGCAGCGCCGCTGAAGGTAAGTATTGTAACAGTATTAGCGTTTGACATCTAAAAATAAGTTTATTTTGCTTTTGCTTTATTTCATCTTCTAGGAATCTTGTCATGCTAGGTGCTTTGGATTTGATAATTTGTGGGGATCCAAACCTTTTAAATCTCCTTCTTAAATATGTCCCATTGCTTTGACATTGATTTTTTTCTAATCAATTTTTGCTAATTAACTTCTCAGTCCACCAAAATATATCACCCTGTTTAGAATTTTTTAAATTTCTCCTTTGCCCTTTTCCATGACTATGCTAAATCTAACTTGGTTTCGGGTCAGGTAGAGTGAGTAGGCAACTCAGGCGAGCATTAAAGACTGGATGCAACCTAGATACTCCACAGTGAAACCGAACTGGAAATAAAAAGTTCTGCAAAAGGTAAGAATGGGGTGCGGAGAGCACAGGTGGCCCTGAGCAAAAAAAAAGAGAATGTTTTGTGAGCAGATTGTTGTGCCATTGTAATTACTCTCACACCTTGTTCCATGCACCATCCACCCTTTGTGTGAAAAAGTTACCCCTCAGATTCCTATTAAATCTTTTCCCTTCATTTTAAACCTATGTCCTCTGGTCCTCCATTCCCCTACTCTGGGCAAGAGACTCTACCCGATCTACCCAATTTATTTCTCTTGCGATTTTATACACCTTTATCAGATCACCCCTCATCCTCCTGCACTCCAAGGAATAGAGTCCCAGCCTACTCAACCTGTCCCTATAGCTAAGACCCTCGAGTCCTGGCAACATCCTTGTAAATCTTCGCTGTACCCTTTCCAGCTTCGCAACATATTTCCTATAAAATGTTGCCCAGAACTCGACAGAATACTCTAAATGCGGCCTCACCAACGTCTTATACAACATTTCCTCATCATTGGCATTCATCATTGCCAACAGCCATCTTTAGTTGACTTGTGTAATTAATTAAGTGCTTGCCTGGTTTTGCATAGATGTGTTGCCTCACAAATGCAGGTTTGCCTGGCTTTCACAATACCAAATGCAAATCCAATTTAAACAAAACTTAAATTCTTTGCTTATCAATTTTCCTGCTTGTGGGTTGGTCAGGTGAAAAATCAGCCTTATCATACTGACAAAATCCAAATCTGAGGAAAGACATTCTTGTCCAAATCTGAGGAAAGACATTCTTGCCCAAATCTGAGGAAAGACATTCTTGCCAAATCTGAGGAAAGACATTCTTGCCATAGAGGGAATACAGAGAAGGTTCACCAGATTGATTCCTGGGATGTCAGGACTTTCATATGAAGAAAGACTGGATAGACTCGGCTTGTACTCGCTAGAATTTAGAAGATTGAGGGGGGATCTTATAGAAACTTACAAAATTCTTAAGGGGTTGGACAGGCTAGATGCAGGAAGATTGTTCCCGATGTTGGGGAAGTCCAGGACAAGGGGTCACAGTTTAAGGATTAAGGGGAAATCCTTTAGGACTGAGATGAGAAAAACATTTTTCACACAGAGAGTGGTGAATCTCTGGAACTCTCTGCCACAGAAGGTAGTTGAGGCCAGTTCATTGGCTATATTTAAGAGGGAGTTAGATGTGGCCCTTGTGGCTAAAGGGATCACGGGGTATGGAGAGAAGGCATGTACAGGATACTGAGTTGGATGATCAGCCATGATCATATTGAATGGCGGTGCAGGCTCGAAGGGCCGAATGGCCTACTCCTGCACCTATTTTCTGTGTTTCTATGTTTCTAAAATATTTCTATTTTTCATTAACTGACCTCATACATGTAACTTTTTTCTCAAAATATTCTTCACCCCTCTGTTTGCAAAATAACTGGTTTGATTGATACTAATGAACAGTGGTGAACCTACAAATATGCATTCTTGGAAATGTTACCCTCAGGAAAGCATATTGGCGCCACTGGTAGAGCTGATGATTCACAGAACCAGAAAACTGGGTTCGATCCTGACCTTGGAATGCCGTCGGTGTGGAATTTGCATGTACTCCATGTGACCACATGGATTTCCTCCAGATGCTCTGGCTTCCTCCCACATCCCAAATTCGTGTGGGTTTGTCGGTTAATTGGCCTCTGTAAAATTGCCCTTAGTGTGTAGGGAGTGGATGTAAATTGAAAGAAATAACTCGTTCCTTTATCTCAAATTGCTTTACTGCCAATGAGTAAAGCTGGAGTAACTCAGTGGGTCAGGCAACATCTCTGGAGGACCTGTACAGGCAACGTTTTGGGTCAGACCTTTCATAAGACTGATTATAGGAGAGGGGAGAAAGCTAGTAAAGAGGTGGGGGTGGAACAAACCCTGGCAAGTGATAGGTGAATACAGGTGAGAGGGGTTTGATTGGTATTCCCCCAATGTCTCCAACATACAACCTCCTCATGGACTCCTCTTGCTGTCCTTCTTCCTTCACTGGATCTTTTTATTTTCAACTGCTTGTACAAAATCAAGTTCTTTGACTTACCCACTGCCTTACCCACTCCAAGCTCACCCTTCTGAATGCACAGCCCTCCACTGATGCAGCAACAATCCTGATATTTCTATCAACCCACCGAAAAGGGAGGTGCCTTTGTAGTCTGGCAAGCTGATCTCCACTTTGCTGAGGCCAAGTGCCAGTTCTTTGACACCTACCCCTTGTCCATGAGCCCACAGATGAACACCAGGCCATCACCCAGCCATTTCCTGATTTCATCACTTCTGGCAATTTCTCCTCCATAGATTCTAATCTTATAGTTCCTTAACAGGGTACTGCCCGTTTCCATCTCCTTCCCAAAATCCACAACCAAGACTGCACTGTCAGACCCACAGTTTCTGCCTGCTCCAGCACCACTGAACTCATCACCACATACCTCGATTCTGTCTTGTCCTCTCTTGTCCTGTCCTTTCTGACGTACATCCGAGCCACCTCACACACTCGTCATCACTTCAATATCTTTCCATTCCTATGCCCACATTACCTCATCTTTACCATGGATCTCCAATCCCTTTACACCTTCATTCCCCAATAAGGTCAGAGGGCCCTTTGATTCTTCCTTGAACAGACCCATTTATTTACTCTCTACTAACACTCTCCTTCATCTAGCAGAACTTGACCCTTCTCTCAACAACTTCTTTTTTGACTCCTCTCACTTTTTTCTAGTCATAGGCTTGCGCATTTGCATTTGCATTTGCTCTGTCTAAATTAAATATTTCAATCCTGAGAGGGGGCTTTAAACCATCCCATTTTAACTGGTAGTGCCATGGCTGACAACTTAAAACACAAAATCTCAGTCGCCACAGTAATTGCTCCACTTCATACTGACAAACTGGCTTTAGGTAAATAACATTTTAGAGAAGATGGCTTCGAATTTAGCATCTTGCGATTGTGAGAGTATCGCAGATACCCTTCAAGGTTTTCAGAGGAAATGCGGAGCTTGCTGAATACAGTCATCCGGGCTATGTGCTGATTTACAAACTGCACCCAAAAAATACTCGAGATAGCTGTATAAATTACATTTGCAGGCTGGATTACCTATTTTGTGGGTATTGCATAAATATTTCCTGATATTAGCAGCATAATCAATACATGTTTAGATAACATCTATAACAGATAAAACATTCTATTGATTATATTTTTGTTTTACTTACCCAGAAATGCACCACATAGAGTACATATCTCCAACTTCTGGAAGAATGTGGTGTTATGGCTTCTTCACATTAATTTGTTTTATAATTGAAAGCTTTCAAAATATTGCTGAGAATCAATTAGTTTGCTAATGTGAGGTTTGTTTCACATGTAGATCATTCATGTGGGGATAATGGGTTCATGATAAAGAACTTTGGTGAAATACAGTAGTTATATATATGAGAGCAGGCAGGTATTTTTTCAGGCTCATTTTTTTCTGATGCCAACAAAATTACCTCCCTACATCACTGCATCTTTGTAACTGCCTTAAGATTAATGTATAATTTTGACTGAAATGCACATTCTTTTAATATTCCAGAGCATTTATAGCTTCTATTCCGATGAACTGAAATTAAGAATTTAAGAGGACTTACTGACATCAGTGCCTGATTTCTTAATTGGAGGCCAAAAAAAGATCAGATTTTGATAATTGAGCCAAACAAAATTAGTCTTGGAAACCCAGTAATTGAAAGCCGAATCTGGTAGGAAATAGAATTGTGACGGTGGTGCAGAAACTGAAGATGTGCAGCAGATGGCAGTAAAGAGTGTGTAATTGTTTTGTTTTTAAAGTGATTTTCCCTATAGTTCATGACATTTGGAGTAGGAACCTATGGGAACTTCATACTTTTCCATAGATTAACTCAATTATGATTTGAGACAACACAAACATGGGAGGTTACTTCCTGCTGGTGTATCTGGATTTTGTTGGCCCATATCCCTCTAAACCTGTCCTATCCATGTACTTGTCCAAATGTTTCTTAAACGTTGCGATAATACCTGCCTCAACTACCTTCTCTGGCAGTTTGTTCCATACACCCATCACCCTTTGTGTGAAAAAGTTACCCCTCAGGTTCCTATTAAATCTCCCCCCCCCCCACCCCCCCCTCACCTCTAACCTTTGTCCTCTACTTCTCAATTCCCCACTATGGGCGGGAGACTCTAAAACTCTAAAAAAAAATTGAGTCTACTTATTTAGACATTTCCCTGAAAAAAATCATACCAAATTGCTCTGAATTGAATCAGTTGACAATCACAACAAAAGCAAATTATTTAGAACCATTAATACTGGGAATAGTGAATAATGGGTGTCTAACAACATAACATCTATTTATCTATTACATGAATTTCTACCCCATCATTTTTTTTTCACTTTAGGGGAGGGGCAGGATACAGTATGTTGTGATATTGAATGCGTGGATTTATTCCCCCTTTGGTTCTAGCCGTGGCTATAGTATGGTTTATAACATTTGGGCAGAGGATGATAACTGAGAATTAACCACTCATTCATTGACATATCAAATGATTTTCATTATCATATTCTCAAAGAATATCTGATACATAGACATTAATAATGCAATGTACATATTATTTGTTATTGGAAAGAAAAATACTAGGCAAAAACTATTCTGTGCAGATGGTCCAAAAGAGTAAGTTTTTCCATTGAAAGGTCAGCCTATTAACAGATGGAACAGAGCCACAAAAATGTACATGATCAAAGAGGTGATCTTCTTATCCACTTTTACAATTTGTAAACTCAGTAAGAAATGTTTAAAAGGACTATGAAATGGATAATCCATGGCATGTTTTCTGAAAGACTGCTGACAACTTTTAAGTGGCACCCATTAACAGTTGAACCTGAGCCCATGGAGCTGGGTGGGGTTGCAATAGACACTTCAGTGCAGCTAGAAACTTTGCTTCCAGTGATATTTGGTGGATATCAAGTTGAAATAAAACAAAACACTTCAATCACAAGAAGAGATTTAGGATGCAAAATTCCATCGGGTGTAAACAGGATTAGTCATCCATCTGACATTGCATAACCCAACATTGGAGCTTCAAAATAAGAAGGATATCATTTTCACACCTTTATTCAATTTATGCAGAAAGGATGAATGATATCAGACACAAAGACTTAGCAGGAGGGGGGAATCATTAACAAAGAACAGAACAGTGTAAATGGAATGGCATTATGGAGATGAACAATACATTATCTAAAACTGTAATATCAAATTAGTTTAACCTGCAAAATGGTATTGTGATCCATTTCATTGAGCAAGAAGTGAAGGGAAAGGCTGTAGCTAAATTTTTAGTACAAGCAGATAGAATTAAATGAAAGTAGGACACACTTTAGATGACTTCAATGCACATGTTGAAAGTAGGTCCATTTACTAGTGTGAGCCTATGACACTTTCGTCGGATCAATGATGCTGATTGGATCTAAGTGAATAACAGGCTTTTTTAAAATAAAGAACAAAGGCAACATTTCTGCGTTCTCTGAATTCCAAAATAAAACGTATAAATGTAGCGAAGTCTGTCGAAGAAGCAATGGGGATATCTGTCCTCAGATGCTAATTATTTCAGGTTCATATTTTTATAAATGGTTTCATAAATCTTGAAAATAAACAAAAATAAACTTTCATTGGCTTTTTAAAGAGCTTTCATGAACCACTTACTTGGAGGAATGAAAAATGGAGGGAATATAGATGTGAATTAACTAAAGGATGCTAACCAAAGGCAATAGGTAGTTTGATTCTGAAGACTACAGAATATAACTTAAGGACCTAGAAATTCAATCATATAACACTTGCTTCAACACAAATAATTGAAAATACACTTTGGATGAAGTGAGATATTCTGGGTTGCTTTGTGATAGTCCAGAAATTTGAATAGGCACTTCCTGATGTGAGATATGCTTGCTTATCTGATACAATTTCAGCACCAATTATGTATCAAGTTACATAATTCCCTGTGGAACACTTCTCTTTTAGTGTTGCCAGGGGCTTAAGTATATGTTGTTACTGGAGTGACCTGTGACAGTCATCCTCAGGACAACTGTATTTCCATCATACATTGTCAGACCGAGATATTTCCAAGATGAACCCAATTTTTAACTGCTAATAATTTACAACATAGGAGCATGATTAGGCCATATGGTCCTTCTTATCCTTTGCAGTTTATCACGTACATGGACATGACAGAGTATATGAAATCTTATGGTTTAATGGCTGAAGTTACTGAAACAGTTACTGGTGGTTTCAAATAATAGCTTCAGTGGTTTGAAATGCCCCTTGTTATGAGAAGTAAAGGCAGGTCCAGACAATTATCTGCTATGCTCCTGGAAAGTTGAGCAGATTTCACATATATTTTTCAATATGTGGAGGCACCTAAACATACTGGTGAAAAGAGATTGTGCACGCAATACTCCAAATGTGGCTTAACCAATGTCCTATTAAGCTGTACCATGACTTCCTGATTTTTATACTCAATGCCCTGACCAATGGAGGCAAGCACACCATAATCATTCATTACCACTCTATCTACTTGTGTTGCCACTTTTATGGAGTTATAATCTTTGACCCCAATATCCCAATGTTTATCAATATTGTTAATGATCTTGCCAATAATTGTATATTTTCCTCAAACATTTTGTCAAATGCATTACTAAGATCAATGTAGGCAACTTCAACCACCCTACCCTCATCAACCCTCAAAAACGTAATCTATTAATCATTTTAAATTTCCGGCACTGTCCATGCATTTTATTTTTCGATCCTATTCACTTCATAAAACTGATGTAAAAATATACCCTGTTAATCAAGTCTCAAACGTAAGGTCCATGGGTTTTACCTCAACCTCACATTTGGAGCACTGTCACAGGCCTGTACACTTTGTCAAAGTTTGCACACTCTGAGAGATGCAGCAGTCATGAATAAATATCAGCTAAATAAGTTATCTGACACCAACAGAAGCACTGCCTATTTCTTATTGCAGAAGGTAACACAAAGTAGGAGACAGCAGCAATTATTGGAGGTGGGGAGTGATGCATCTACATGCTTTTTCTCCGAAGGATAAAAAAAGCTAAAATTAAAATGAGATTGAATAAAAATTGGTGAGAGTTAAAAGGAAAGAAGAATATGCAAAATGCATGCCTGCACCATTAGCAATTAGTAAACCAGAAGAGGTGAACTGATTGAAAATGAAGTTATATTTATACTTAATACGCTATCTATTATTCCACTTTACATCCATTTCCAAACTTCTTCTGGTTTACGAGTACCAATGGCAGAGGCATGTGCTATGTATATCCTCCATTTAGCACAATGCAACTCATATTTTTTAAATTCAATCGAGAACATATCAGCTAAAGAACTTTCACACGAAAGTGGTTGAAGGAAAACCAGCATTCGATTTCACAATCATAGGCATTACCATTGGCATTGATGTATAGGATTGAGATGGGGTGGGTTGGTGGGTACCAATATGCTCTGGAAAGTGCAAGACAAGGCCAGTTCTCAGTAAGGCAAAGTTTGAGAGTGATAATGCATGGAAACAGACTCTCCAGCCCAATAGTCCATGTCAACCATCATGCATTCATTTTTATACTAATCCTGCCCTAACCTATTTTATTCTCCTCACATTCCCATCAATTCGCCCCCTGCCACCACACACAGATTCTACCACTCATCTACATACCACTCATTTCAGTGACCACAAACCTACTAACCTGAACATTTTTGGGATGTGGCAGGAAACCAGAGACCCATTAGACACCCATGTGGGAGAACCGTGCAAAGGCCACACAGAAAGCACCAGTGGTCAAGACCAGGTGCAGAATAATAATGCTGCCATCAAATTAGTATTACAAGCTGGATGTTGTCATGATTTCCCTATGAACGATTGTTCCATGTATGCACTCTAACCTAATTACAATTATGCCACTTTCCATCAAAAGTATGCATGAACATTGTAGGTCTTGTTGTAATGTTTGGACACCCTGTGAAACTGAGACAGTGTGTAAAACTTAGCTTAGAATCATACAACATGGAAGCAGGCCATTTGGTCCACCATGTCCATGCTGTCTTCTTCCCATCTACACTCATCCCATTTACTCACAATAAGTCCATAATCTTCTGTGCCTTGGCGTTTCAAATACTTGTCTAGATACTTCTTAAATGGGGTGAGAGTTTGCCCCCATCACATCTTCAAGGCTGTAGATTCCATACTCCAATCAGCCTCTGTGTTCACAAACTCCATCTGTATACTTCCTACCTCTCAACTTAAACCAATGCACTTTTTGTCTTATCTACTCCCACCGTGGGAGAAATAAATTTACTATCTACCCAACTCGACCCGTTCATTATTTTAGATATATCTCTCAGATTACGTCTCAGCCTCCTCCACTCCAGTCTCTCTTTATAATTGTAATGCTCCAAATCAGCAATCTTGGTGAATCTCCTCTACATCCTGTACAGTGTAATCAGATTCTTTCTGAGGCAACCAGAACTGCACACAATATTCCATGTTTGGCCTGACCAATGTTTAAAAAAAAGCTGTAACATGGCCTCCTAGCTTTTATATTCTATACCACTGTTAATGACACAATATATCGGCGAGACCAAGCATAGACTTGGAAATTGTTTCGCTGAACATTACGCTCAGACTGCCTTGGCCCATGCAATATCCCGGTTGCCCTTCCCATTCCTGTACTGACATTTCTGTCCTGGGCCTTCTCCACTGTCAAAGTGAGGCCACATGCAAATTGGAGGAACAGCACCTTATATTTCACTTGGGCAGCTTACAACCCAGCGTTATGAACGTTGATTTTTCTAACTTCAAGTAACACCTGCATTCCCTCCCCCTCTCTCCCCCCCATCACCACCCTAATGCAACCTTTTATCCCTCTTGTCATCACACCCTCCCCAGCCAACAATGGGCCATTATGGGCCCAACCCTTCCTGAGGCAATTTGTTCTGGTCTTTTCTTACTCCCATTTTATTTCATCCCTCTACCCTTCCTTTCAGTCTGAAGAAAGTTTCCAACCCGAAACGTCAGTGATACTGCCGAACCCGCTGAGTTACTCCAGCATTTTGTGTGTACCATACCAATAACTCCGTTGCTCTTATGTCTTTTTGTGATTCAAATACATTTTTGTGCTCCCACTAATGCTTGAAATTTAACAATATGAGCTGCATGTAAAACTAATTTGTGTTGACATCCAAATTTGGGACTATTCAATACTGGATATTTCCATTAGACAATAATTACATTGACTGTTCTAGCTGCATGAAAAATCAGAAAAATTGTTTATGATTCCTTCCATAACTCCAAAGTCCCAGAAGCAATATTTTAAGCATGCTATCGCCCTGCTTCTATCATTCATATTATAGAACATCATTCTATTAAAGAAAAAAAAAATCCAGTGACAAAGAAGCAAACATAAGTAGTAAGGTCTAACTTTTTTCTAACAAATCTCGGGCGGATCAAGTGTCATACTTTGGAGAAACAACAATAAGTGTTCACAGAAATCTGGGTGATTGGTGGGTGAGGTTTGGGGCAGCAAAACAAGGTCTGATTAGCTTAATACGGCGACTAAAGATCAGCAAAGTAAGATTAGATAGATAATAAATTCTTGACATGAGAATAACTATCATGCAGCATGTGGAAATAGTAAAAAAAACATTTAACTAATTGCAATGATCAGCATTTGTAAATTAGCATGGTCTTAGTATGAAGACCATCAGAACATATATGAATCGCTATCAAAAACAAGTTATAAAATTAGTAACGGTAGATTGTACAACAACATTGATGATACTTTTATAGGAATCTAAAGTTTGAATTTGCATTATAGCATGTTTTAGCACATTGCAGAGCAAACATAAAAGAATGTAGCGCAGGAACAAGCTCTTGGGCCTACAATGTCTGTGCCGAACGTGATGTCAAGTTTAACTAATATCTCCTCTCTCTTCATTAATGAATGAAGAACAACTACAAAAATAAAACATTTTGGAATGAGTTAGGTTTCTGTTATCCGCTATGGCATTGGTGAACGGCTGTAAAGTAAGGGAAACGTAAAAAATTCACCTGAATATTTTCATGTCACCTTGTTCAGATGTCCATGAATCTGGTATTCGCCACTCGAGGAGGAAGCTGATGGATCAGGCTGAGAAGTGTGAACTGCTACATTTTAGTAGGAAAAACAGACGAGTCAATATGAACTAGAGAGCACATTCTAAAAGGATACAAGAACAGAGCAATTTGGGATGTGTGTCCATTCTTTGCCAGAATGGCAGAGCAGACCAAGAGATAACAAAATAATTCCACATTTCCTACTCTAGTATTTTAAGAACAAAAAATTATGTTGAACCTTCAAATGATTTGGGCAGAAAGATCAATTTGTTATGGGGAATAAGGATATGGTTGAGGAATTAATCAAGTAGTGTGCAACTTGCTTCGCAGAACTTAAAACATGCCAAACATATTACTGAAGCAACAGTCCAGTGGGAATGGTGGATCAAAAGATAGTACTAAAAAGTTGATGGGTTTGAAAATTGATAAATCATCACAATCAACACAGTGCTCTACATCAAAAGTTTTGACGGAGGTGCTTTTTGAAATTACAAATGTTTTGGTTGCCATCTTTCAAAGTTCTATAAACACTGGAATTGTTCCTGTGAACTGGAGAGTACCTAATGGGGCCACACTAATTTGATAAGAATGGAAAAAGAAAACATGGAACTGGCCTGATGCCAGTGGTAATGAAAATGCTGGATTTTGTAATGAAGAATGTGATTTTTTTAAACTTAAGAAGAATGATAGGACTGAAGAGAGCCAATGTGTTTATGAAAAGACAACCACATTTAATTAATCTGCTAAAGTTCCTTGAGGATGTAATTAGTAGAATCAATTAAAGGGAACTTGTAGGTGTGGTGTTATCAGATTTTCAGAAGTTTTTTTTTGATAAGATACCATATAGGAGGTTGTTTAACAAGATTGGAGCACAACGAATTGACAATTGATTGTCAACCAGAAAGTAAAATGTGTGAATAAATAGATTATTTAGCTTTTTTGGAGCATTTATAAAAGAAAATTGGGATAAAGACTGGTAAGTGGATCCAGATGGGGTTGGAATGAAGGGCAAGTGAAACCAGGTGGAGAAGGGGTAAAGGTGAACAAAAGGAGAAGAAAATGAGGTGAACAGGTAAGTGTATGCAGGAAGAGAACACCAGGAATGTGGGTATCTGAAATTGGAAATTTCTATGTTCATAGCATTTGTTTGAGAGGTCTAACAAATTTGATTTACGAAGGGGAAATCTTGCTTGACTAATCTTCTGGAATTTTTTGAGAATGTAACTAGGAAAATGGACAAGGGAGAGCCAGTGGATGTAGTGTACCTGGACTTTCAGAAAGCATTTGATAAGGTCCCACATAGGAGATTAGTGGGCAAAATTAGGGCACATGGTATTGGGGGTAGAGTGCTGACATGGATAGAGAAGTGGTTGGCAGACAGGAAACAAAGAGTAGGGATTAACGGGTCCGTTTCAGAATGGCAGGCAGTGACTAGTGGGGTACCGCAAGGCTTGTTGCTGGGACCGCAGCTATTTACAATATACATCAATGATTTGGATGAAGAAATTCAAAGTAACATTAGCAAATTTGCAGATGACACAAAGCTGGGTGGCAGTGTGAACTTTGAGGCGGATGCAATGAGAATGCAGGGTGACTTGGGCAGGTTGGGTGAGTGGGCAGATGCATGGCAGATGCAGTTTTATGTGGATAAATGTAAGGTTATCCACTTTGGTAGCAAAAACAGGAAGGCAGATTATTATCTAAATGGTGTCAAGTTGGGAAAAGGGGAAGTACAACAGGATCTGGGGGTCCTTGTTCATCATTCAATGAAAATAAGCATGCAGGTACAGCAGGCTGTGAAGAAAGCGAATGGCATGTTGGCCTTCATAACAAGAGGAGTTGAGTATAGGAGCAAAGAGGTCCTTCTTGCAGTTGTACAGGGCCTTAGTGAGACCACACCTGGAGTATAGTGTGCAGTTTTGGTCTCCAAATTTGAGGAAGAACATTCTTGCTATAGAGGGAATGCAGTGTAGGTTCACAAGGTTAATTCCCGGGATGGCGGGACTGTCATATGCTGAGAGAATGGAGCGGCTGGGCTTGTATATTCTGTAATTTAGAAGTATGAGAGGGGATCTTATTGAAACATATAAAATTATTATGGGTTTGGACACGCTAGTGGCAGGAAACATGTTCCCGATGTTGGGGGAGTCCAGAACCAGGGGCCACAGTTTAAGAATAAGAGGTAAGCCATTTAGAACGGAGATGAGGAAACACACTTTCACGCAGAGAGTTGGGAGACTGTGGAATTCTCTGCCTCAGAGGGCGGTGGAGGCCGGTTCTCTGGATACTTTCAAGAGAGCTAGATAGGGCTCTTAAAGATAGCGGAGTCAGGGGATATGGGGAGAAGGCGGGAACGGGGTACTGATTATGGATGATCAACCATGATCACATTGAATGGCGGTGCTGGCTTGAAGGGCTGAATGGCCTACTGCACCTATTGTCTATGGTCTACTGTCTATTGTCTGCCGAGGTGAGGTGCTGAAAGACTAGAAGTAGCTAATATTGTGCCTCTACTTAACAACTATCGACTGGTAAGGCTAACATATAGGAAGGTTACCATAGAGGATTCTAGGGAATAAGATATACATTAATTTGGAAAGACAGGGGTTGACAAGTTATAGTCAGCATGCGTTTGTGCGTGCGAGGTCTAACAAATTTGATTGAGATTTTTGAAAATGTAACCAAGAAGGTTGATGAGGACGGGGCTATAGACAGTCGTCCATATGGGCTTCAGAAAGGCTTTTGATAAAGTTCTGCATGGTAGACTACTCTGGAAGATTAGATTGCATGGGATCCAGGGATTCATAGCTAAATGAATACATAATTTGCTTAATGGTAGGTAGTAGAGGGTGGTGGTGCAGAATTGTGTTTTCGACCTGGAATCCTGTGATTGGTGAGGTGCCTCTGGGACTCAAACTCACTTTGCATATTAGTATTCTCCACACTGATCTCTATGTCCTTCTCCTTGGTGAAAACAGGTGCAAACTACTTGTTTAATGCCTTGCCAACAGCCCCTCACTCCAAGCACAAATTTCCTCATTTATCCTTAAGCAGGTCTACCTTCTTCCTCGTTACCCTAGATTTATTATTTCACTTTGAAGTCTTCTAATTTTGGTGCACACCATGAGGTTTTATTACTAACTCTATAATTGAGCTCATTGTTTATAGACTATCTCCCAAGTACTCAATTTACAATATATAGTCAGTACCTTTAACGAAGAGATAGTTTTCAGACATTCTTTTTGTTTGTATGCTTGGAAACACACCCTCCTTCTCCGATGACAGGACAATTCACTATTCATTATCACTCATCTGTGTAACTGAACATTTACCTTGGAAATTAACAGCAAATTTGGCATTTCTGAGACATTGCAGATGTCTAAAATTTGCATGAACTGTTTGTGATATTTTTTTCATCAGCACACTCTGACATTCATGCAGCCCATCTTGGAAATATGAAGCTGCAGTGATTTTCCACTGCTTAAGTGGGGAAACACACACAAACAACAAGTTGAGACATTCTCCCTCAATTTCAGTGCAAGAGAACAGCTGTAATGATTTTTTAATTTAAAAATGTTCATGTTATTTTATTTTTTACTTAATATTTAAAATAAACCACCAGGTTTGAATATTTGTGACAGCTTTGATAGTTAAAGTATTGGTTTTAAAGCTTTTCAATTGTTCGTGGTGAGGCTTGTACTAACCTCCACCTCCCCTATTGTGATGGAATCTGTGTCACAGAAAGTCCTGCAAAAACAAAGTGTTCACCACAGCTTCTGTTGTTGGTTTCTCTTAGTAAATTCTCACTGAAAAAACTGTAAGGTAAGTGGAATTATCTTTTCCTGAGGCAACAAGTGACTACAAATGACTACAAACTTTAAGCCAGCATTTCAAAGACACTTTTTTTCTAAACAAGGAATATTGAGCATTATGTCTTTTTTAGGATTTGATTAAGATTTGGGTCTCTAATTGAACACTTAACCAGTAAGGGATTTTAACTATGTTTACTCCAGTACATCATGCATACTTCCAGTAGAGTTTAGTTTAGTTTATTGTCACGTGTACTGAGGTACAGTGAAAAGCTTTTGTTGCGAGCGAATCAGTCAGCAGAAAGATAATACATGATTACAAACGATCCTCTTTCAGTGTATAGATACGTGATAAGGGAATAACGTTTAGTGCAAGGTAAAGCCAACAAAGTCCGATCAAGGAAAGTCCGAGGGTCATGAAAGAGGTAGATAGTAGTTCAGCACCGCTCTTTGGTTGTGGCAGGATGATTCAGTTGCCTGATAACAGCTGGGAAGAAATTGTCCCTGAATCAGGTGGTGTGCATTTTCACACTTCTATACCTTTTGCCTGATGGGTGAGGGGAGAAGGAGGAGTGGCCAAGGTGCGACTCGTCTTTGATTATGCTGCTGGCCTTGCCGAGGCAGCTTGAGGTGTAAATGGAGTCAATAGAAGGGAGGTTAGTTTGTGTGATGGTCTGGGCTGTGTCCACAATTCGCTGCAATTTCTTGCGGGCAAAGTTTGAACAAAGCATATATTAAGTATGTTTGTTCCCTCCAGAGAATGTGGGAAATCAATACATAAAATTCCCAAGTTTAAGATAATATCCTGCAACATTTGTAACTTCAATGATCAGATTAAAATAACAAATGTTCTTGTTTAATTGATTCAAGTAATTTTGGTTATTAAAATCCCAACATGAAGACTGTTCAAATATATTTATAAAAAATCAACAAGCTGAATCTGAAAACAGCAGCAACTTTTTTAAGGGATATTTTCATGGGTGGAAACAGAGTGGTAATCCAATAAAAGTAATGGGAAAAAGCTTAGCTTCCCACTCTTTCCTGTGTTATGGCTAGAAAAATACACATGGGAGATAAAAGAGATTAAAGGGCCTGTCCCACTTGGGCGTCATTTGCGCTCCATTTACGCGACAGGCCGGTAGTGACTGACGCACGACTGTCGTGCGCAAATCACGCATCATTATGCGTCATCATGCGTCAGCACAGCCGTCTGGTGCGCGTGACGTCATTAGAATACGTTGCTTCCTTATTCTGCATCATGACCATCATGGAAATACTACAGAATTTATTGCTGCAGCAACAACAGAGACTTCTGTTAGCAGCAGCCCTCATACATACAGATCAGCCAGGCAGGAATACAACAAGAAAGGCTCGCAAGAAACCCAGGTAGAGGTCTGTGTGGTCGAGGTTAGAGGTTACATGACGCATAAAAGGTGGGCCGACTGTATGGGCGGCGCGCGGCATCGCATGTTTACGGACGTTGACACATGGTGATGTAACCATGCGTCACCATGCGATACACATGCGACGTCGGGACATCAGCGCGCGACGCCAATGCGTCAGCGTGCATTAAGCGATACGTCACGCAGGTGGTGCGTGAGGATTTTGGTACACTACAAAATCCTGGAGTGCCGTGCGATACCACGCGCCACTACATGCGATTCCACGCCGCGCTATGCGCGCGTCACCCACGCGCCCTCCGCGCGTCATGACGCGTCGACCAATTTTCTACATGACGCATAAATGAGGCGCAAATGTCGCCCAAGTGGGACAGGCCCTTAAGTAACTCCACAATGTTTCTTTTTTGTAGTTACTCTTCACTTGATACTATACTTGTTTCCAGCATCTTGGTGCTCTTTAAAGACAACAGTTTTTAATCTGATAAATATTAGGCAGACTAAATTATCCAGTTTGATCCCTATTCCTTACATAAAGTAGCAACCAAGACCATGACTAATATGGAAAATGTAAAATAGCTGGCAGATAATATATTTAAAAAAATAGCATGGGCGGTGCTCTTTTGTACTCAAAATGGTGAAGAAATGCATGATTAATAAACATATGGATCATGTGGCCGGAAAACAGAATAATGATGTTTAACTTTTTAGAGGTGCCTGTACACTGTACTGGTGTATACCATCACAAAAAGAAGCACTGAGCATAGGTATCTAAATTAATGCTTGGAGAGGGAAGGGTCAGTTATTGATGGAGGGAAATTTAAATGTAGATGAAATTATGAAAAAAAAATATGATATAATATTTTTTACAAATTAATTGTGTATTGAATGAGATCTGTGTGTAAATAGAATGAATTTTGAAAAACTCAGAAATACACAGCTAAGATGAACCTATGACCAGATGAAGTATTTTCAAGATTTGAAGATAGGGAAGAGATGACAGAAGATCCAATCACTGTTTATGAATGATGATCAAATTTAAATGTAGAATATTCAGTATTTATGTGTTTTGTTACTTGGATAAATTATCAAAAGGTATCTGAAACGATTAATTGGATGAAACGATAATGAAAATGGCTATGTAGTTCAGCTCTATGACGTACCTGCTTGATATGGATTTTCTTGCCAAGGAAGAATTAATGCCTTTCTGAATGCAAAATAAACCTCATGTTCCTGCAGGTTTCACCGACCTTTACTCAGCTATACACCTGAAGAGGACCAGAAATGGTAAGATTCAAATTATTTTTCTTGGGTCAGGAGGAAACCATGATCTTGCCTACTCTGGAGCTCTATATAAATATGAAGTTGGGTCATGTTTTAAGAACCTCAATATTGTATTGGCCCAGAACTGACAACTGCAGCATATCTCATAAAATTTATCTTTTCTCTGTTTCTAATTAGAAGACTTTCATTTTATTTTTTTAGTCTTGGACATTTTACAGTCCAATCTCAATTCCCTCTTTTTTCAGAATTTTTTGCATGCCATTCACTTCAATGTCCTTTGCTAACTAATTGTGACTATTTCCTTCCTCATTAAGTTTGTTAGTTTTAATCTGTGCAAAGCTGTATAGGTAAAGTGACCTAAAATGATTAACGTTAGTATGTCACAAAGCAATTTTACTACTGAAATTTCATAGGTAAACTGGATTTATCAGAGCTATCTGACTAAATATTCAATTCTGCTCAGCATTAGTCTGGATGACGCCACACTGAACAAAATCTTCAGCCAATCGTCCCTGTCCCGCCTGCAACTGGTCCAAAACGCCGCAGCAAGACTCCTGACAGGCACCTGAAAAAGGGACCACATCACCCCGATCCTGGCCTCTCTCCACTGGCTCCCTGTGCGGTTCCGTATACATTTCAAGATCCTCCTCTATGTCTACAAAGCCCTCAATGGGCTTGCCCCCACCTACATTAAAAGTCTTCTCACCCACCACTCCACCTCCAGGTCCCTCAGATCGGCCGACTTGGGGTTGGTGAATATCCCGCCGCTAGAATTATGTATATATGTATGTAGTTTGTTTGTTTATATTATTCTTATAACAAACGTAAAGCACTTTGGCCAATGAGAGTTTTTTAAATGTGCTATATAAATAAATGTGACTTGACTTGACTTGAGTTAAGTGCAACCCTTTTTCATAAAGGACAACTCTGCCATTGTACCTAATGGTACAATGTGCCCATTCAAAAGACTACATCCACAGGCACCAACAGAATTTTATCATAAATAATTTTAACCTTATCATCTGGCAAATTTATTGGGACTGGAGGCATTGCCCAGTGCAGTTGGGATTGTTGAAGGGCTTATCTTAGAATGGGGTTGACTTTGACACCAGAACCAACCATCAATTGATATAAATTCTCCTATAACAAGTGAATGAAAGTGACGCTGTCTGGCCCTCATACACTTGAGGCAGAGGAAAAATGACAGCAGCAAAATTAAGACAATTTTTGACAAGCATGTCTTCAAGAAGTCCAGGGAGGTCAGCAAAGACCTAGGGAAATTACTCGCCTCATGCATATTTCAAAGCCTGTGGTAAGGTCAGAAATACTATTAAGGACCATTTAGCAGCACACATCATTCATTCTGTTTCTGCATTTTCTTCACCTTATTCAAAATCATGTAATATTGACAAATGATTTGAGAAATATTTGTGAAACAATTGTATAGATTCCATGCATTCAGAATTATTTACTTAAAATGTCTTGATATAAATTATTTCCGATCAATTTCGTACAATTATATACAGAGCCACTATGTATGTTAGTGATTTTCTTAACTCCTCAGAAGTCTATTTGCAAGGTTGATGATTGTCTTACTCAACATGACATTAAAAAATAACTAATTATAATGAAATCAATAAAAATTGTTTCAAATTGTCAAGTTGTGTTACTCCACACTCTTGAGCATATAATTCAGTATGATACATCAATGGAACATTTTGAGAAGTTGCGCCTTTCAGATAAGAAGTTAAAGTGAATCACCAACTGCCCCTTGATTTGAACTTTCAAGTTTCTACTGATGGTATTAGAAGAAGAGCAGTGAAACATTCCTAGTGGCCTGGACAATATCCATCCTTTAACCTTCGCCACCAAAAAGACTGATTATCATTTGTTGCTGTTTGAACAAATTGAATTCTCTGTTTTCTGCATCACAATGGTGACTTTACCTCAAAAATAATTGACTGATTGTGAAATGCTTTGAATTGGCTCAAAGCTTTGAAAGATGTTATACAAATGTAAGTTATTTCTTTAACTGTGCTGTATTTATGTGTTTCTCCCATTAGGTCACTCTGCTGCACTGTGTGTGCTCAGTCTCTTCTATGTTTGTACTCTTCCAGAGGTACAAGCAGACAAATGCTGTCCATATTAAGGGAATGTGAACTGGGAATTGATAGATCATAAAGTGCCTTGGAGGTGAGAGAGGGTGCTGAATAAGATTATGTTTTTCCTTATATCCTCTTTGAGAGTGAAAGGTTGTAGTAGATAGAGCCTTCTGAATGCAGAATTGTAAGTCTGACAGACTTTAAAGTTGAAGTTGCTAGAAGAAAAGGAAAGGATCTTGCATGGTACAGGAAAGAGCTTGTTTGAATCAATTTTGGTGAAAGAGGGAGCTGTGGTAAGGTAGGTTCAGAAAAACAACCATATGGTTTATAATGTGCAGGAAGAAACTGCAGATGCTGGTGTAAACCGAAGATAGACACAAAAAGCTGGAGTAAAAACTCAGCGGGTCAGACAGCATCTCTAGAGAAAATGAGCAGGTGACGTTTTGGGTCGAGACAATGTCTCCTGTTCATTTTCCCTAGAGATGCTGTCTGACCCTCTGAGTTACTCCAGATTTTTGTGTCTATCATATGGTTTATAATGTTAGTCAATAAATGGTTTATATATTTATACTGGAATCAAATAATTTTAACCCCATGTGAGTCAAACTAACAGCAAGATAAACTATTCTAGACCTCGGTGAGAAAAGCTAACTACCCAAACTCATTAAATTAATAGCCATCTTGATTAGTTAATTGCATGATGTACATGCAAAGCATGTTTAATAAGACTAATAAGATGTGTAGTGAGATGAACTATGGACCAATTGCCTTAATAATTGAGGTTTTATAGTTATTTTTCATTTTTTAATATCATCCATGACAAATTACTAATAATATTGCATGAAAGTGCCACTGTTTAAATGAAGTTGCTTTCAACATTGACTTGCTTTCCCACAAACACCACCCACCAACCACCTTACACAAATACACGCACTATCACACAGCGAATGTGACAAATTCCTTCAATTGCTAAGGTAATTGTCCTTTTATTTAGGTCATATTGTACCATATCCACGCTTTAGTATAATAGAGGAAATTAAATGTAACCACATTTTTTGCTTGTTTAACTATAAATCTTGCTACAGTTCCTGTGCTATGTTCCCAATTGTCTAGCAGTGAAAATGGGTGACAGAATCCCCTGTGGGAAATTATATTTTCCAAGGCTATGGCCAGAAAGTGGTTTATGCAAAGCTTAATAACCTGTAATCTAACCCCCAAATGTGTTAACCAAACAAAACAAATGACCATATCAAATATTTGTAGCGATCTATTCTCTACCTTAGGCAAAAGAATTTGGAGTAATGGAGAAATATGAACCCAATGGATATGATTATAAAGTATCCTCTTACTTCCTCGAGTAAGGACCTCAAAAAACACCCTAATTCTATTTCATTGTTATATCTAGGCCATGCTGAATAATGCACTTGGGAACAATGACTAATTTGTGATGTTCACCTGGGAAATAGGGTCTATAAAACCAAGCACTGTACAAACCGTTATCTCAGATCCAACGGAAAGTTTGAATTCAGGGGATCTGCACCTCAACAGGTGAGAACATTTCCAATTAAGACACTTTTATATACAGAGGAAAGTTGAGTTTAAATAATATGTTGCAATTTTTGCAATGCTGTTTTGTTTTGTATGTCTCAAAAAATGAGATTATAATTGATGTGAAATATAAATTTATATTGATATGTGTAATTTGAACATTTTCTTTATTTTATTTTAACCTCATTCTATTCATTATTTGAAATCAGTAAACATTGTTCCTTTTTTCAAAAACTTAAGTTTGAGATGTTCTCCTGCATGAATCAGGTTTTGAGAATGATTCCCTGTGATGTGAGGTATCACACGCATGCTCAAATTTTAAGATTCGATCACAATGCTAGAGTCTATAATTAAGGATGTATAGAAGGAAAACCATATGCGAAATCTATTAAAACATTTTAGAAATGGTAACTGGCCAGATAGATAATGACGAACCAGTGGATGTGATTTATTTGATTTTCAGAAGGCGACACAAAAGGTTATTGAAAAAATGGAGGATTAAGCATGTGGAATTAAGGATAATTACTGGCATGGATTGAATATTGGGTAAAAGTCAGAAAATTAATGGGATGGAATAAAAAAGTCACCATCAAGTTGGAAGGCTCTGGATGTTGTAAGGATTAAAGCCTGGGTCCCAGCTGTTCAGTAAATTGGATGAGGAGTCCAAGTGTAATATGTCCAAGTTTGCTGATTAAACCAAAGGTTTATGCTCGAGTGCAAAGGATGCAAAGAGGCCTCGGTTTGATATGGGGAAATGAACGGTTCAGCCATTCAGATGAGATTTATTCACTCAAAGTTAGGGTGTTTAGAAATTGTTGTTTCATATGGCTATGGAGGTCACTGAGTATGTTTAAGGCAAAGATCAATAGATTCTTAGATAGAAAGTGAATCGAGGGATCTGGGCTGAATGGTGGAGCAGACACTAAGGACAGATAGATTTATTTTGTTTTTTTAGTTCTGTTTAAAAGTAACTGTTTTTCAAATCCTTCATTCAAAATATTTTGACAGTATTTCACAAATTTGTGATGCACTATTCTTAAAACTCATGTGAATTATTGACTTCCTCCTCAGAATGATCACAGATTAGTTTCTTGGATAGTCCTGGGAATCACTGGGGAAAATGTAGAAATGTAGTATTGTACTATATCAATATCCTCGGCCAGAAATATGAAGTTAACAAAAATAACAATTTGATTTTTCGTGAATCCCACTGAAGGATAAAAATTACTGTAAGTCAACTTTCTGAAAATTTTGACGCTGTATTTCTTGCAATGAGCTAATTATACAGGAGGACTATTTCAAGAAGCCAAATCGCCATCTGAACTGAAATCACAGTGAAAACACTTCTGAGTAACTTTAACCTGTCAGTTTTAGAAATAAAATATCCTTTTAAATGAAGAATAAAGTTCATTTGTTTAATTAAAAACAACTGTAATAGCTTTTGATGTACAGAAATGATACTAGGCCGACTGAAATTTGACTAACTCAGCTTCGATGACCAACTGAACTGAGATGACATTGGCCGTGCTTTCGTTTAGTGACAAGCCTATTTTTGTTCACTACATAGATTTTCTATCACTGAACACTCAGATGAGGCACCGGAAGCTGATTTATTTGTGGAAGTGTCAATAGTGCCTTGAGGAGGAGAGGATTTAAAATAAATATGAACTAAACAAGTACAGCGACAACCTGAACAGCTATTCTATTCTCTTGCTGCTGGCATATAACAAAACCAAAGCAAGAGAATTCAAGGAATTTGAAATAAGGAATTTTGGAAAACATTTTTGGAACGTTTAAATTCACTTATTAAAAAATTCACTAAATAACTCATTTATTTTAGCAGCATGGAAAAGCATTCTCTTTATTTGTATTGTTGATATGGTGACTCATTCTCTGATAGTTGTGAAGGACTATGAAAAAGTATTATGAGAAGAGTTAAACATATACTCAAACCCTCAATTTCTTGTAATAAATTTATAATGTAAATTAATCTCTTAGTGTTGCCTTTGCAATTTCCAGCAACATAATGAAACGGGGTGGATTTCAGCCAACTTAATTTGGAACACACTGAGGTAGTTTTGCTTACTTTTGTGTCAAAAACTTAAGTATTCACATCTTACTCTGGAAGATAACCTGGGTTGACTTACACAATATGACTTTGAGACTTTGAGATGTGCATCATCAGAGGTACTGTGAAGTAAATGGAGAGATATACTATGGACTAAGATTTAAATTGAAACATAATTCTTGATGAAGAAGGGGAAAGATTTATTTGATTGGTCTGGTTCACTTTCCCCATTCAAAGAACCAAAGGCAAATCAACTGATCGTTTATTGTCAGTTGCTGTTTGTAGGACCTGGAATTTAATTGTAGGTACGTCCAAAAAACAGTGATACTTTCTTCAGATAGTAAAGCAAAACTATGCATTAGTTTAGTGGCTCATTTGAAAATGAATTTGTATTTTCCATTGACAGCATGTACCCATTCATGAATAAATATGAATCTCTGGAACTCTCTGCCACAGAGGGTAGTCGAGGCCAGTTCATTGGCTATATTTAAGAGGGAGTTAGATGTGACCCTTGTGGCTAAAAGGATCAGAGGGTATGGAGAGAAGGCAGGTACGGGATACTGAGTTGGATGATCAGCCATGATCATATTGAATGGCGGTGCAGGCTCGAAGGGCCGAATGGCCTACTCCTGCACCTAATTTCTATGTTTCTATGTTTCTATATAGAGGCTGATACATAGGAACTAGCAAATAAATATTTTGACTTTCTCCATTGCGATTGTAGAAACTACATCATTTGAGATGCACTGCAATGAAACCTGCTAGATGAAGTTGTGCTTTAGTAGAAAATTAACCTGTTCAATATGAATTGTATTTTTTGTAGCATGGGGCCCCTTCACGATGTACAAGTAAATTTCATTCTGCATATTACCCACCCACAGGTTTTGGAGTCAGATTAAGAATGTTGAATGTATTTGCGGTTTGGGCTCTGCTCACAATTGCGGAAGGTCTTCAAAATGAAACTGGGCAGCCATCAGGTCGTGGACATCCTGATCCATCTGTTGAGTATAACATGTGTCCCATTCCAAACCAAGACTATCCTTTCAATGCAGATATGGTCCCAGCATACTGTGTCTGTATGCATTGTAAAGGGCCAAAAGGAGATCAAGGTCCTAAAGGAGACAGAGGAAACTTTGGAGCACCAGGTAGACTTTGAACGTTATTAATTAATCTGCAATGTATGTGTTTACAAATGTTATTCATGAACAAAACATCATTCAAGCAACCACTTCATTAGTTATGAGGTTATAACACTGAATCAATCCTTATAAAACGAATCCAGTCCCAATAAAATTGAACAGCTCATGTGAAATAGAAACAGTCATAAGACCCTGCAAAAAATAAAGTGTGAAATTGAACTAGTCCCCCCCCTAGCTCATGTGAAATAGAAACAGTCATAAGACCCTGCAAAAAATAAAGTGTGAAATTGAACTAGTGCCCCCCCCTAAAAAATCTTGTTTCTGTAAAACTGAACATATGTTGTGTCAATAGTGTATTAAAAAAATAGTAATAAAGGGAGAAATAGGTGGATGTTTGTGTTTACATAGTTTTTCAGCTTCCTTGACACTTCGGTTAAAATTACAAATGGATGAATGGGAGACTCCTGCAGTAATTCACCTAAAGAATTATTTTGAGGTTGTGAATAATTTATTTAAATATGCTAATTTTGTTTAGTTTAGTTTAGAGATACAGCGCGGAAACAGGCCCTTCGGCCCAACATAGAAACATAGAAAATAGGTGCAGGAGTAAGCCATTCGGCCCTTCAAGCCAACGGGTCCGCACCGACCAGCGAATCCCGCACACGAACACTATCCTACACTAGGGATATTTTTCACATTTATACCAAGCCAATTAACCTACAAACATGCGCGTCTTTGGAGTGTGGGAGGAAACCGAAGATATCGGAGAAAACACATGCGGTCATGGAGAGAATGTACAAACTCTGTACACACAGCACCCGTAGATGCGATCAAACCTGGATTTCTGGCACTGCAAGTGCTGTAAGGAAGCAACTCTACCATTGCGCCACTGTGCCACCCACTCAGCACACTAATCTTAACTTATTGTATAATTTCATATGTATACATTGCAAATGCAAAGAAAAGACTATAAATCTCATGGCCCATTAGACATGATATTAAGATCAAATCCTGTATAAGAGCCGGTATGGATATTTCTTTGACCATATGGATATTAGATTTACATGTGAAACTGATCTAATATATTGAATTTTGTATGGTGAGTGACTGACGAGAATAAAATGCATAAAATGCAAAAACGAATGATTGCGAATATAAAGAGCAAAAAAACAATTTGAATTTACATGATTTGAAATGATAAAATAGCTTGTGTGTCAGAGAACTAATGATCAAATAAATATTACATAAATATATAAGCTGTACTCAAGTAACAATTGGGTTCAGTTTTTTGGGATATCCCTGTCGATTTTGTCCTCAAATTGGAAAAAAAACATGAATAACACTTGAAATGGTAACCGAATCTCCACAGTATTGTAAAGATTGGCATCACAAGCATATAAGATTGCTAAGAAAGAACAATTACTAAAAAGAGAGAGAGAGAAAAAAAAGTATTTCTGCTGTGCATAGGAATGAACTTACATATGTACATTGGACTTCTGAATTCAATAATATTTTGAGAACTTATTTGTATGTTGGGTGTCCATAAGTCGAGTGTTCATTTCCCATGGACAGCCTGTACTGAACATTTACTAGTAAAACAGCCCGATAAGTCCAGGCCAACATTTATATTGCCCTCAAACCTTATTCTAACTTCACTGTCATTTGCATTACCTTAATTAGCATTGCGTGGGTTTTCTCCGAGACCTTCAATTTCTTCCCACAGTCCAAAGACGTACAGGATTGTAAGTTAATTGGCATGGGATAAATGTAAAATTGTCCCTAGTGTGTGTAGGGTAGTATTAATGTGCAGGGATCATTGGTCGGTGCAGGGGCCTGTTTCCACGCTGTATCTCTAAACTAAACTAATCTTTAATGCCTTAAGGGCCTGTCCCACTTTCACGACCTAATTCACGACTTCTGCCGAGTTTGCCCTTGACTCATACTCGCAGCATGGTCGTCACGAGGTCGTAGGTAGGTCGTAGGTAGGTCGTGATGCAAGTCGTAGGTACTCGTGGCATCAAGTAGGTCGGGGCGGTTTTTCAACATGATGAAAAATGTCCACGAGTAAAAAAGGTCGTGAAAGTGGGACATGCCCTTTAATGTTCCTTACGAGCATCTACACTATACCTACAGTGCCCTCCATAATGTTTGGGTGAAAGACCCATCATTTATTTATTTGCCTCTGTACTCCACAATTTGAGATTTGTAATAGAAACAAAATCACATGTGGTTAAAGTGCACATTGTCAGATTTTAATAAAGGCCATTTTTATACATTTTGGTTTCACCATGTAGAAATTACAGCTGTGTTTATACATAAATGTTTGGGACACAGCAATGTTACATAAATGAAAGTCATCATGTTTAGTATTTTGTTGCATATCCTTTGCATGCAATGACTGCTTAAGTCTGCGATTCATGGACATCACCAGTTGCTGTGTGTCTTCTCTGGTGATGTTCTGCCAGGCCGGTTTTACACCCATCTTTAGCTTATACTTGTTTTGGGGGCTAGTCCCCTTCAGTTTTCTCTTCAGCATATAAAAGGCGTGCTCAATTGGGTTCAGATCGGGTGGTTGACTTGGCCACTCAAGAATTGGCAATTTTTTAGCTTTGAAAAAATCCTTTGTTGCTTTAGCAGTATGTTTGGGATCATTGTCTTGCTGTAGAATGAACTGCCGGCCAATGAGTTTTGAGGCATTTGTTTGAACTTGAGCAGGTAGGATGTGTCTACACACTTCAGAATTCATTATGCTACTTCCATCAGCAGTTGTATCATCAATGAAGATAAGTGAGCCAGTACCTTCAGCAGCCATACATGCCCAGGCCATAACACCCCCACCACTGTGTTTCACAGATGAGGTGGTATGCTTTGGATCTTGGGCAGTTCCTTCTCTCCTCCATACTTTGCTCTTGCCATCACTCTGATATAAATTAATCTTCATCTCATTGTCCACAAGACCTTTTTCCAGAACTATGGTTGCTCTTTCAAGTACTTCTTGGCAAAGTGTAACCTGGCCATCTTAGTTTTGCAGCTAACCAGTGGTTTGCATCTTGCAGTATACCCTCTATATTTGTTCATGAAGTCTTCAACAGACAGCATTGATAAGTCCACACCTGACTCCTGAAGAGTGTTTCTGATCTGTCGGATAGGTGTTTGGGGATTTTACTTTATTCTAGAGAGAATTCTTCTGTCATCAGCTGTGGAGGTCTTCCTTGGCCTGACAGTTCATTTGCGATTAGTAAACTCACCAGTGCTCTCTTCTTAATGATGTTCCAAACAGTTGATTTTGGTAAGCCTGAGGTTTGGCTGATGTCTTTAACAGTTTTATTCTTGTTTCTCAGCTCATAATGACTTATTTGACTCTCATTGGCACAAATTTAGTCGTCATGTTTATAAACAGCAATAAAAGTTTCCAAAGGTGATGGAAAGACTGGAGGAAACACTAAATGATGAGAGCTCTCTTATATCTGCAACAAAGAGGCAATTAAACACACATGAGCAATTATAAACGCCTCTGAAGCCATGTGTCCCAAACATTATGGTGCCCTGAAATGGGGGGACTATGTATAAACACAGCTGTAATTTCTTCATGGTGAAACCAAAATGTATAAAAATGGCCTTTAATAGAATCTGACAATGTGCACTTTAACCACATGATTTTTTTCTATTACAAATCTCAAATTGTGGAGCACAGAGGTAAATAAATAAATAATGTGTCTTTCTCACAAAAATTATGGAAGGCACAGTATCTATTACTCACCATTTTTGGAAACAATGTTTCTTATGAATTTGTAGGGTTTTTTGGTAAATACCCTACATTGAGGTTCTTGTAAAATGTTTCATTGTGTTAAAAACTTTTAGTTCACCTTTTGATGTTCACTTTTTAAGAGAAAGATGTTTGTCCGTGAGAGATTCAACCTTGCAAATCCTTTTTGTACCACCTCAAGAGTCAAGGGTGTTATGTATATATACATGTGTGTTTATATATATATATATATATATATATATAATGTGAATGCTATAGTTTTCAGTCTCCCATATCTTTTTCTTG
Organism: Malacoraja senta; assembly: GCA_038087875.1. Classification (NCBI taxonomy): domain Eukaryota; kingdom Metazoa; phylum Chordata; class Chondrichthyes; order Rajiformes; family Rajidae; genus Malacoraja; species Malacoraja senta. Next base: position 33,972,274 of record CM075984.1, read on the forward strand.
ATGACAAGTGAAATGAGAGTGTGGCAAGGATGCTGTGGGTCTTTGGTGATGCTGGCTGCGACTCCTGTCGATCCCTTCAATGGTGTGAAGGTCAATACCCATGATGGACTGGGCAGTATTCACCACTTTTTGGAATCTTTTTTGTTTCTCGGCGTTCGAGTTGACAGGTCATGATGCAACCAGTCAATATGCTCTACTGTACACCTGTAGAAGTTCAGGAGAATATTCGTTGACATACTAAATCTCCTCAATCTTCTAAGGAGGTAGACGCGATGATGGGCTTTCCTTTTGAATAGCCTCTATGTCCTTTTTGTAGTGTGATCAGAATAGTACACAATAGAATAAGTATAAGCTTAGGCTAAGCTTGTCCTAAGATTTGAATTCCATCAATGTTAGTGATGACTAACATAGGTGAGTTAGCATTGCATCAGTAGATTATAATTTTTGTGTGTTAAAATGTTGTAGAGAGGTTTGGGAATTTAGGACTTAGTTAAATGTAGGCATATCACCAATATTTCAGCAAAAGATGTTAGAGCTTGAAAGAATTGGATGAGAATCCAGATACCTTGTGTGTTGCGCTGGACGAGGAGTCAAATTGCAATGATTTTGGAAAACTACAGTAATAAAAGCAGCACAGTTTAGGTACAACAAGGGGCAAGAAAGAAAACTTTTAAGAAGTACTAGCCATAGATTATGATTTAAAACATACACAAGGCATGGAGTTCACTTTATATATAAATACTGACAGAAATTCAATGGATTCATTTGAAAGGATTATGTGGGAAAACACAATGGAATACATTTTTTGTGCTGTTGTTTGTCACATATTCTAGGTTGTCTATTAGATCTTTTGTGATAGGCACAAATACATATAATAATTGAACAGAGACACCCTTGACCTTGACCAATGAGGCAACACACCATCCTGGATTCTCCCCCTTGACCACATGCCTATATGTGCCCCTGACTATAGAATCTCTTATCAATGCCACAAGTCTCAACTTTGTCCCTCCCAACTGCATGACAGTGTCAGTCACAATGTTATTGATCTAGCTGAGTTTGCTTTCCCCTGAGAGGCTATCCGACCAACAATATACAAAGAGGTATACCTGTCAATACCTGTAAATAGGTGCTTGAAGGTTGGCACAAACACAATGGACCAAAAGGCCTGGTTCTGTGATGTATGTTTCATGACTTCATGTGCAGGTAATTACTGCTTTAAATATTGCTGCTGAGGAGTCGGTGGTATGTTCAGCTCCAGTTGACAGCATTGGCATCAAATTAACCTTGCATGACTTACTACTTTCCATGCTTTCCGTAGGCATTAGTATATATGCTTATACTCAATATGATGGCGCAAATAATCACATGTAAAGGCACCAAACGTGGTGAACGTGGGTTACTTTATTCAGGCATTATAGGTAGATATACATGCACGTTGGTCCTCTAACATAAAGTTGTTGTTGCTACTGCAAGGCTGTTGCCTCATGGGCTCGATCTGAGCCCCTGCTGAGGTGGAAGGACACTCACCCCTATAGAGAAGACAGCTGGTCAGCTCGAAGTGAGAGAGAGAGAGAGGGTTGTCCCAGGGTTCGTTATATATCCCAGGACACACCCCAGTACCCCGTGACAACTCCTCCCTGCCTTTGCCCAGTCACGTGACCGACTGCTGAGGGTTCGTGTAGCTAGTGGCCCAACCACTGGGTGCTGCCACAGGACCCCCCCAGAACCAGAGGCAGGAAAACGAACAGGCCGACAAAATGCAGCACCCTGACTCGTAAACTAACAGGCAGACCATGAGGGCAGACGTTGAAAAGGGATGGAGCGCGCTCACCTTCTACCGGAAGGTGCGCGAGCATGGTCGAGGGCAGCTCTTGCTGTAGGTCAGGGGCACCCTAGCTATGGGTCGGGATGGTGGGGCCCATGGACGCAGTCGACGCTCCGGCTGTGGGCCATCCAAGGAGACCAACGCAAAAGCCGCAGGATGAACGAGGTATAGACCAGTCACGTCACCAGCAGGGGATCGTAACCTGAGAAAGTCATCGGCAATGATGCAAATACAACAACAAGAAACTAATAGTAATATTAAGCTAGGTAATTACAGTGTACAGTAGAAAAAAAGCAAACTACAGTGAGCAAACAGCAAAGATACAGCAAAGTCCAAAGTGGACGGATTACCTGTGTTTGAAACTGGAGGCTGTAGTAACACCAAGCGACCAGTGGTGGCGCTGTAGATATCGGTCAGGCTGCAGAGACGCCACTCGACGAGAGATTCCGCTGTTGATGGCGGTCGGGCTGCAGAGTCGCCACTCAACCAGAGGTGGTGCTGTTGACGGCGGTCAGCAGGTCGAGCATTGTTTTTTGTAGTCCCTGCGGCAGCCATATGGGAGTAGGCCGCTGTGGCCATTTTGGCGGCCGGCTGAGGCAACCTTAACAGGCGGCCAACCTAGGCATTTCCAGATGCGTGCAGGGCGGCCGGCATCGACGGGCCTCACCCCACCGCTGCAGGTAGGGACTCCACCCACCATCGCCGATGTCATCGGAGACCGGCTGCGGCAGAGGCTGGAAGCTGCCGGGGATTCCGTCGCGGGACCGCCGACTCACGACTGGCCGAACTCCACCCCGCTGCTGGACTGGACGGGCAGCCAGCACCCAGGGATTTTCGGGGTCCGCACCAGTGAGGATCAGAAGGACGTCTTTGGGCAGCCGCCCCAGATAGGCCCGCCCTATCGGGTGGCAAGGCCTTGAGCAGTGGCCGGCGGGGTAATGGGCGGGCTCGCTCCCCGTGGTCGTCGGGCAGTGATGCTGGGGGAGGGGGGTTGCTACACTCGCACCTCCTGCAGCAACTGGTGGGGGAGCGACGGCCGGTGGGGGAGCAGCGGCAGCCGCGGCCTCTCAGCTCCGGTGATCGGCTCCAGGCAGGTCATGCAGGCGAGATTGGCGGCTGTCTAACAAGGCCCGGACCGCGCCCAATGACCCGGGCGGCCTTTGGCATACCTAATGGTAGGGCCGGGTTGGCGGCAGCATCGTTGAGCTGGGCTGGGCTGTTGGCTGCAGACATCAGGTCACCACGGTAGATGGTCGGCTGCGTGCATTGGGAAATCCAAAATATCCGTTTTAGAATGTCGGGGTCACCAATGTAGAGGCATCTAAACGTGGTGAACAAATGGGTTACTTTATTCAGGCATTATAGATAGATATACATGCACGTTGGTCCTCTAACATAAAGTTTTTGTTGCTGCTGCGAGGCTGTTGCCTCGTTGGCTCGAGCTGAGCCCCTGCTGAGGTGGAAGGACACTCACCCCTGGAGAGAAGAGAGCTGGTCAGCTCGAAGTAAGAGAGAGAGAGGGTTGTCCCAGGGTTTGTTATATATCCCAGGACACACCCCTGTACCCCGTGACAATCCTCCCTGCCGTTGCCCAGTCATGTGACCGACTGCTGAGGTTTCGTGTAGCTAGTGGCCCAACCACCGTGTGCCGCCTCACACACACCTTAGTCATCATAATTTGAAGCAATCTGGTATCATGAGCATCCAAACAATATGAGGGATGGAGACAAATGTTACAGTCCTCGACCATTTTACTTGTGCAGGGGTGAAAGCTGTTGGGGATGAGGTGACAGATAGTGATAGTGTAAGATTTATTCTCAGAGATTAGATTCCACCCTTTTTCCTTGTGTTAAATGAGTGTTACATTTTGGCCTACTGACACCTTAGGGTGCACGAAAATAATGTGAGATTGGGGGTTCCTGGCTTTAAGAAATAGTTATTGTGGGTCAGCCCTTATTAGAAACTTATTTTCAAGTCTGAAATTAGAGCTGCTGCAAGCGGTCAAAATGATGAAGTACGTCAGCTAGGTGAAAGTAATCCCTTTGCAGCAGACATATTGACTACAGTATAAATGGAGGACAAAAACAAGGCATTAACATAGTGGAGTTACTATCGGGATGGGGATGAGGGGAGATTTAATGGCCCAGTTTGAACATACAGTCAAATTTTAATATAGTCTGACTGAGCCAAGTGCCAATATCAAGCTCTTCTGCAGCAGCGAGCCTGATGGTGCCCAATGCCTTGGGTGTCTCCAAGCCTTCACAGCGATGGGGCCACAGGCTAATACAGCTATGAACTGTGCAGTCAATGGAGAGATTTGTTGTTCCTTTACTTAGGGCTGCGGAAAGTGTGAATGTTTTATTCCATAGAATATCTCAATGGAGATAAAACATAAAAGTTAAAAATATATCAATATAGAGTTCTGACCATGTTTTTTAAATTCAAAAGATTCACTACTTTCTGAAATATGCCATATGTGTTGAGTGTTAATTATGAACAACTTTTTGATCTAATTTCTCATGGTAATAACTTAACAGGTGGTGTATGACAAAGTAAGAAATAAGATGGGAAAATGTGTCGTTAGAGTGAATCATCATCTGGTCAAATTTCCTGATGGATGAAGCATCCACAAAAAATGGGATAAAATACCTTAAATCATGCTCAACATTACACATAATAAGCTATTTAATGTAGAAATTAGGTACCCTGTTTCTAATTAAAATTCTAGGTTTGAGCAGTTTGGAATATAATGTAAAATAAGAAAGCCTGAGAATGTGCTTTTGTATAATGTCATGTTTTGTGTTTTTACAACATTATCTTATGTGTGGCAGGAAGACCAGGCTCGAGTGGCACAAAAGGAATCAAAGGAACAAGAGGACCGAGGGGTCCAGGTGGTTTTAGAGGGATAAAAGGTTTGTGTTTATTTTCATTTGATTTGAATTATTCATATGCATGATAAGGAAATGTTAATGAGGAAATGTTACAATAAAATTGCTGAAATATTTAGGATGAACTTCACTTTGGTCAGCAGTGCTCAACATACTGGTTGTGGTTATGTCTGCATATTATATTTTATAATTTTCTCATTAATTTATTTGCGAATGGCCAAAGACAATTTTCTTCCCCATGTACATTATAAGTTACTTAAGAATTTTAAATAATTAATTTGTTAATATACCTGAACTAGTCTGAAGAAGGGTCTCGACCCGAAAGAGAGTCTGAAGAAGGGTCTCGACCCGAAACGTCACCCATTCCTTCTCTCCAGAGATGCTGCCTGTCCCGCTGAGTTACTCCATCATTTTGTGTCTACCTTTAATTAGTTAATATGTCAAGCACTCATAACATGTATTGTTCATTATTTTATAATTTAATTATGAAGTAAATTCCATCTTCTACAATATTGCCACATCTTCTTAAAATATATGTCTATGCAATCAACCTTACTGACTGAAATAAACAAACTTCAACTAACTAACATTCAACGCATCCCATAAAGGTCACAATATCTCAGATATCAGATTATATCTAAATAGGTGTAATCTGATATCTAAACAGATATCATGGTAGTCTAAATAGATGATATTTCACATTAATTGAATTCAATTAGTGTACTGCAATTGGTACATTTCCAATTCCAACTTATAATTTTTTAATTTATCAAATAGTCCACTCTTTCTTTGAGAGAGACATTGTTAAACTGGTCTTCTAAAATAAAAGTTAGCAAAGAATGGGGAAGAACTTTTAACATGTTGCCGCTGGGAGTATTGACCTATGTCAAAGGATCAAGTCCTAAAGTCGTATAACATGAAACAAGCCCTTAAGCCTTTTATGCCTTGGCCTTTTATGTACTTGAGTAGATGCTTCTTAAATGACCTTAATGTATCTGACTGCAGCACCTCTTCAGGCACTGCATCCCACCTTTTGTGTGAAAAAAATATCCATTCAGATCCCCTCTTAGCTTCCTACCTCTCCCTTAACATAGGGTTTCTTGTCTTTGACACCCACCACATGGGAACATTTTGTTTACGATCTACCCCATCTTTCTCCCTCATAATTGTATCTGTCCCTCAGTCTCTTCTGCCCCAAGGAAAATAAACCCAGCCTATTCAGTCTCTCATAACCATAATGTTTCAATCCAGATAATATCCTGGTGAATCTCCTCTGTACATTCTCGGTACAATCACAATCTTTCTGCTTGTCTATTCTTTATGAAGCTGTATCATCATTTGTGAGACAGATTTTCCATGAATAAAGCCGTGCTGACTCTCCTAATGCATCCCTGCCGTTACAAGTGAAAGGAGATCCTGCCCTGGATAATTCTGTTTTCCCATGGTTTACCTATCGTTGTGTAAAACTTGTTAGTGTCTAGTTATCTACCTTTCCCATGCTTTCCTTTGAATAAATGAATAATATTTTCTATTCGTCAAAGATTCAGGACTTTACCCTTGGTTAACAAAGATGTCCATTAAGGCCCAGCAATCTCCTCCCTTGCCCCAAATACATCCCACAGTGCATCTCATCAGGTCCTGGAGATTTGTCCACATTTCTGCATCCGAAGACATATATCCTCATTCCTGATGCTGACATATCCAAAACAACCATGTTCCTTCCTTGCACCTCCTTCTGCCATGTCTTTCACTTTGGTGAATAGAGGTGAAAAGTATATGTTTAGGACTTCAGCGACGTTCCTTGGTTTGACGCACAGATTGTACTTATGGCCCAAAAGGGGGCCTACTCTTTCGCTGGTTACTTTCTTCTTCCTAATACCCTGGGATCTACCTTAATCTTATCTGTCAATAATATTTATAGGCCCTTTTTGGCCCTCCTAACTTTTTAAGTACTTTCCTGCGATCTCTCTACTCATGGAATTTTGCCATTTTCACTTCCATATGCCTATCATATGCTTCCTTTATTTTCATTCACTTCTCAGCATCTCTTTCCATCCAAGGTTCCCTAATCTTGCTATCTTAAAGGGGCTGTCCCACTGCGGCAACCTAATCCGCGAGTTCAGGCGAGTTTGCCCTCGACTCATACTCGCAGCATGGTCGACACAAGGTCCAAGGAGGTCTTTGCAACTCTCCTTCATGCTCCCCGCGTACTCGAGGCCTCAGCTAGGTCGCGGCGTATTTTTCAACATGCTGAAAAATGCCCGCGAGTAAAATAAGGTCGCCATGGAAAAAATCGATATCTTTTTACTCGTAGGTTTAGTCGAGGTAAGTCGTAGTAGGTCGGCATGCTATTCGTAGGTAATGGACGGTAGTCGAAAGAAATTGAGGATAGTCTAAGGTAAAGCTTGTTGAGAAAAAAATGGTAAGTAAACCGACCGGTAATGTTAAATGCCCGCTAAACTTTATTAAAGGTTGTCCGGCATGTCTCCACTCCTTCTTCCCCCCCCCCCCCCCCCCTTCTCCCCCCCATTGACGCATTGAAGGATAAGAACATTAAAAACAAAGATATGGGACATTCAGCTACTCATACCTGCTCTATTATTCAATAAGATCCTGGCTATTTTACTTCTATGCTCCCTCAATCTTCCATGTCCTTTAAGATATATATATATATAATATCAATCCCTCCTTTGAATATACTGTGATTATACTGAGTGATTAAGTGAGTTGCCTTTCCACTGAATAACCAGTCCATCGTTTTGAGATAATAATCCCTGGTTCTAGATACTCCAGCCAAGCGAAACATGAAACATGTATTCTGCTTCTGTTCTGTCAAGCAACAAACATTTTCATTCTTTAATGAAATTTCCTCTTATTTTTCTAAACTCAAGAGAATATATGCTCAGTTTGCTTAATCTCTTCACACAACATACCATCTTGGGTATCAATATGGTGATCCTTTGCTGCACTCCTTCTATCGCAGTAGATTTTGCCTTAAATAGAGAGACTGGATGTGTATATAATCTTTCTGATATGATCGATTTATATATACTTCTGATTACAATTCCCATATTTATGTTTGATTGCTTTTCAAGGATAAGCACCAAAAATTAAATTTAAGCTTTTGAAATATTGCTATGTACTGTTTTGGTTTGAGTTTTGTGCTTTTAATTCCAGGACAGAAAGGAGCTCGAGGTCCAAGAGGCATGATGGGACTCAAGGGGATTCGAGGACATCGTGGCTTTGAAGGCCGTAGAGGTATGTCACTGAAATGTCAAATGCATTTCCACTTTTTAAATTTTTTTTATTGTCATACAATGGTGAAACAAGCCCTTTGGTCCAGCTTGCCATACCGATCAAGATACCCCATCTAAGCTAATCCAATTTGCACATGTTTGTCCCATATTCCTTTCAATAGACAATAGGTGCAGGAGTAGGCCATTTGGCCCTTCGAGCCAGCACCGCCATTCAATGTGATCATGGCTGATCATTCACAATCAGTACCCCGTGCCTGCCTTCTCCCCATATCCCCTGACTCTGCTATCTTTAAGAGCCCTATCTAGCTCTCTCTTGAAAGTATCCAGAGAACTGGCCTCCACCGCCCTCTGAGGCAGAGAATTCCACACTCACAACTCCCTGTGCGAAAAAGTGTTTCCTCATCTCTGTTCTAAATGGCTTACCCCTTATTCTTAAACTGTGGCCCCTGGTTCTGGACTCCGCCAACATCGGGAACTTGTTTCTAGCTTGTCCAAACCCTTAATAATCTTATATGTTTCAATAAGATCCCCTCATCCTTCTAAATTCCAGAGTATACAAGCCCAGCCACTCCATTCTCTCAGCATATGACAGTCCCGCCATCCCGGGAATTAACATTGTGAACGTACGCTGCACTCCCTCAATAGCAAGAATGTCCTTCATCAAATTTGGAGACCAAAACTGCACACAATACTCCAGGTGTGGTCTCACTGGGGCCTTGTACAACTACAGATGGACCTCTTTGCTCCTATACTCAACTCCTCTTGTTATGAAGTCCAACATGCCATTCATTTTCTTCACTGCCTGTTGTACCTGCATGCTTACTTTTATTGACTGATGAACAAGGATCCCCAGATCCCGTTGTACTTCCCCTTTTCCCAAATTGACACCATTTAAATAATAATCTGCCTTCCTGTTTTTGCTACCAAAGTGGATAACCTCACATTTATCCACATTAAATTGCATCTCCCATGCATCTGTCCACTCACCTAACCTGTCCAAGTCACCCTGCATTCTCATAGCATCGTCCTCACAGTTCACACTGCCACCCAGCTTAGTGCCATCTGCAAATTTGCTAATGTTACTTTGAATCCCTTCATCTAAATCATTGATGTATATTGTAAATAGCTGTGGTTCCAGCACCGAGCCTTGCGGCACCCCACTAGTCACTGCCTGCCATTCTGAAAGGGACCCGTTAATCCCTACTCTTTGTTTCCTGTCTGCCAACCAATTTTCTATCCATGTCAGCACTCTACCCCCAATACCATGTGCCCTAATTCTGTCCACTAATCTCCTAAGTGGGACCTTATCAAATGCTTTCTGTAAGTCCAGGCACACTACATCCACTGGCTCTCCCTTGTCCATTTTCCTAGTTACATCTGCAAAAAATTCCAGAAAATTAGTCAAGCATGATTTCCCCTTCGTAAATCCATGCTGACTCGGACTGATCCTGCTAGTGCTATCCAAATGTGCCGCTATTTCATCTTTTATGATTGACTCCAGCATCTTCCCCACCACCGATGTCAGGGTAACTGGTCTATAATGCCCTGTTTTCTTTCTCCGGCCTTTATTAAAAAGTGGGATAACATTAGCTACCCTCCAATCCACAGGAACTGATCCTGTATCTATAGAATGTTGGAAAATTATCACCAATGCGTCCACAATTTCTAGAGCCACTTCCTTAAGTACCCTCGGATGCAGACCAGCAGGCAATGGGGATTTATCAGCCTTCAGTCCCATCAGCATACCCAACACCATTTCCTGACTAATGTGGATTTCCTTCAGTTCCTCCGTCACCCCAGATCCTCTGGCCACTAGTACATCAGGAAGATTGTTTGTGTCCTCCCTAGTGAAGATGGATCCAAAGTATCTGTTCAACTCATCTTCTATTTCCTTGTTCCTTATAATAAATTTTCCTTTTTCAGTCTTCAATGGTCCAACTTTGGTCTTAACTAATGTTTTCCTCTTCACATACGTAAAGAAGCTTTTACTATCCTCCTTTATATTCTTGGCTAGTTTTTACCTTCGTACCTCATCTTTTCTTCCCGTATTGCCTTTTTAGTTATCTTCTGTTGCTCTTTAAATGTTACCCATTCCTCTGGCATTTTATACTGTCCCTGACTTCCCTTGTCAGCCACGGTCGCCTCATTACTCCCCTTGGAATCTTTCTTCCTGTTTGGAATGAACTGATCCTGCACCTTCCGTATTATTCCCAGAAATACCTGCCATTGTTGTTCCATTGTCATCACTGCTAGGGTATCTTTCCAGTCAACTTTGGCCAGCTCCTCCCTCATGGCTCCATTGTCCCCTTTGTTCAACTGTAATACTGACACCTCTGATTTACCCTTCTCCCTCTCAAATTGTAGATTAATACTTACCATTTCATGGTCACTACCTCCGAATGGCTCCTTAACCTCAAGTTCCCTTATCAAATCCGGTTCATTACACAATACTAAATCCAGAATTGCCTTCTCCCTGGTAGGCTCCAGTACAAGCTGCTCTAAGAATCCATCACGGAGGCACTCCACAAAGTCCCTTTCTTGGGGTCCAGTAGCAACCTGATTTTCCCAGTCTACCTGCATGTTGAAATCTCCCTTAACAATTGGAGCATTACCTTTACGATATGCCAATTTTAAATTTTGATTCAACTTACACCCTATATCCAGGCTACTGTTTGGGAGCCTGTAGATAAGTCCGATTGGGGTCTTTTTACCCTTACAATTCCTTAGTTCTATCCATATTGACTCCACATCTAGTGCGAACTCCATCATCAAGTTCGCTGACGACACCACTGTTGTGGGACGTATCACTGATGGGGATGAGTCAGAATATAGAAGAGAGATCGAGCAACTGTCCATATGGTGCCAGCACAATAACCTGGCCCTCAACACCAGCAAAACCAAGGAACTGATTGTGGACTTTGGAAGGAGTAGGATGGGGACCCACAGTCCCGTTTATATCAACGGGTCGATGGTTGAAAGGGTCAAGAGCTTCAAATTCCTGGGCGTGCACATCTCTGAAGATCTTTCCTGGTCCGAGAACACTGATGCCATTATTAAGAAAGCACATCAGCGCCTCTACTTCCTGAGAAGATTACGGAGAGTCGGTTTGTCAAGGAGGACTCTCTCTAACTTCTACAGGTGCACAGTAGAGAGCATGCTGACCGGTTGCATCGTGGCTTGGTTCGGCAACTTGAGCGCCCTGGAGAGGAAAAGTCTACAAAAAGTAGTAAACACTGCCCAGTCCATCATCGGCTCTGACCTCCCTTCCATCGAGGGGATCTATCACAGTCGCTGCCTCAAAAAGGCTGGCAGTATCATCAAGGACCCACACCATCCTGGCCACACACTCATCTCCCTACTACCTTCAGGTAGAAGGTACAGGAGCCTGAAGACTGCAACGACCAGGTTCAGGAACAGCTACTTCCCCACAGCCATCAGGCTATTAAACCTGGCTCGGACATAACACTGAACTTTATTAGCCAATACTGTTATTTGCACTTTATCAGTATATTGATTCATGTGTGTATATATTTATAGAATGCCTTGTAGTCAATGCCTACTATGTTCTGTTGTGCTGAAGCAAAGCAAGAATTTCATTGTCCTATCAGGGACACATGACAATAAACTCACTTGACTTGACATCTCCTGTTTCAATGTCATCCCTTGCAATGGACTTAATTTAATTCCTCACCAACAGAGCTACCCCACCCCCTCTGCCCACCTGTCTGTCTTTTCGATAGGATGTATATCCTTGAATATTCAGTTCCCAACCCTGGCCCTCTTGCAGCCATGTCTCAGTAATTCTCACATCATACTTGCCAATTTCTAACTGAGCCTCAAGCTCGTCCATTTCATTTCTTATACTTACACTTCAACCTTTCCTATACATGTACCTGTCCAAGTGGCTTTTAAATGCTGTTTTAGTATTAGCTTCAATTTGCTCTCTGGCAGCTCATTCTATATATGCTCTGAATGAAAAAGTTGTCTGTCAGGTTCATGTTAAATCTTGCCCCTCTCACCTTTAAACATATGTTGTCTTGTTTTTCATTCCCTTACCCTGGGTAAAAGACAGTGCATTTAACCTATCAAATCCCCTCATGATTTTAGACACCTCCATAAGATCACCTTTCAGCCTCCTGTGCTCAAAGGAATAAGGTCATAGCCTGCCCAAACTCTCCCTATAATAAATCCCCTCAAGTCCTAGCAACATCCTCGTACATCTTCTCTGTACTCATTCCTGCTCAATGGCATCATTCCTATAGCAGGGTGACCAAAACTGAAAATGGTGCTTCAAGTGTGGCCTCACTAACTTCTGTAACATAACATCCCAACCTCTCTGCTTGATACCCTGACTTAAGGGCCTGTCCCACTTAGGAGACCTCCACTGCGACCTCTGGTGACCTTAAGCGACTTTAAAAAAAAATCAAGGTCGCGGTGACCTACGACCTCCTACGACCTTCCACGACTATGTGTACGACCTCCTACGACTATGTTGAAGACCTCCCTCGACTATGAAGAAGACCTCCTTCGACTGTTGAAGACTGGCTTCGACCACGTACGTTTTACTCGAGGATGGTCTCTGGCAAATTCTGAACCATGCAAGCAAGGAAGGAACTAGTTTGGACGATGTTAATAAAAACACAACTACTGCTGTTTGCAGTAGCCCTTTTGCTTCAGCAGCCTTTTAAGAAAAGCAGAAGGGGAAGAGCAAGGGTGAAGAGGAAGCACAAGAAGAGGTCTCAATGGGTGAATGGAGATGATGTGATGGACTGTCCCAGTACACCAGATGACTGGAAGAGAGTGGCACTGGGCTTTGACAAAAGATGGAACTTTAAGCACACCTGTGGGGCAGTGGATGGCAAGCATGCCATTCTTGTCCCTGTACCCCTCATTTTCCTTTTTGTACAGGATGGCATTCTGCTGGAACCATTCCTCAAGGTCCCCCTCCTGCTGCCTGGTGAAGGTGTAGGGCATAACCTTCCTTCAGCCCCCTCACCACCAATGGGGCATCTGCCTCTGATGCTGTGTCAGACACAGGAGAATGGGCTGCTTTGCTGCCTTCAAATGAGGCAGTGAAGGATGAGGTGGTGGTGGGGACATATACTACCACCCTGGTCTCCTCCACCAGGGGTCTCTCATGCAGGGCTACCTCCTCCTGCACTATCACCTCCTGTGGCATCACCTCCTACCACTCCTCCTCCTGGGTGGGCAACACCTGCATGGCAGTTTTTTTTAGGGTTGTGCCCTCCCCCTGCACTGCTGCCTTTTTGGTGCCATTTCTAAAACACAAGTCTCCTCTCCAAAAAAACTCTCTAGCTATGAATGAACATGCCTTGGAATGACTGAGGTGACGTTCTGCTGTTTAAATAACCTTTTTCACCCCGGAGTTATTACCTTCGACCACCTTTGACTCCCCTCCCCTCCCCTTCATCAGCCATCTGGTTGTCTCCTCCCCTCCCCCAGCCCTCGGGCTCCTCCTCCGCCTTTTTCCTTTTTTCCTTTCTTCTCCCCACCCCCTATCAGTCTGAAGAAGGGTTTCGGCCCGAAACGTTACCTATTTCCTTCGCTCCATAGATGCTGCTGCACCCGCTGAGTTTCTCTAGCATTTTTGTGTACCTTCGATTTTCCAGCATCTGCAGTTCCTTCTTTAACACCTTTGACTCCCTATGACTAGCATCACAACCTAGTACGGCCGACTTTGACTAGACCTACGACTAAAAAAAGATTGATTTTTCCCACGGCAACCTATTTTTAGTCGCAGCCAATTTTTAACATCTTGAAAAATACGCCGCAACCTAGCTGAAGCCTCGACTACGCGGAGACCACTTTCGTCCATGAAGGAGAGTGACGAAAACCTCCTACGACCTCGTGGCGACCTTCCCGTGACTATGGGTCGCGGGCAAGGACGCCAGAGGTCACGGTGGAGGTCTCCCAAGTGGGACAGGCCCTTTATGAAGGTCAATGTACCAAAAGGCTTCTTGGCCACTGTAACTACCTGTGATGCCACTTTCAGGGGACTATGTATATGTACCCCTAAATCCCTCAGCTCTGCAACACACCCCTGGGTCCTAACATTCACTGTGGTCCTGCCATGAGTTGACTTCTCAAAATGCAACACCTCGCACTAAGCCATTAGCCAACTTCATTAGCCATTCCTCAACCCACTTGCCCAGCTGATCAAGAGCCTGCTGTAATTATTGATAACCATCTTCACTATCCACAATACCACCTACTTTAATGTCAAACTTACTAATCATGCCTTATACAATCTCATCCAAATCATTAATAAAAATAATGAACAACAATGGGCCCATGGGAGACGTGACCTCCCGTGTACAAAACCATGTTGACTATCTCTAATCAGACCCTGTCTATCTAAATGCATATCTTATCCCTGTCTTATCCCTCAGAAACGTCTCCATTAACTTACCTACTGCAGTTGTTAGGCTTACTGGTCAAAAGTCCATGAGGCACATCACTCATCACAGGCCTACAGTCTGAAAATGCTTCCTACCATGAAGCCAATTTTCTATCCAGTCGGCTAGCTCTCCCTGGATCCCGTATGATCTAACCTTCCAGAGCAGCCTACCATGTGGAACCTCATCATAGGCCTTGCTGAAGTCCATATAAACAACATTTAGAACTTTGCCTTCATTAATCTTTTTGGTTACCTCTTCAAAAGAAACAATCAATTTGTGAGACATGATCTCCCACATAAAAAAACATGCTGACTATACCTAATCAGACCCTGTCTATTCAAATGTAAATATATCTTATCCTTCAGAATCTTCTCCATTAACTTACCTACCACAGGCTCATTAGCCACAACATTAGCCTCCAGTCGTCCGGGACCTCACCCGTGTCTGATGATGATTTATGTATCTCAACCAGGGCTTCTGCAATTTCTTCTCTAGCTTCTCACAGGGGCCTTGGATATATCTGATCAGGCCTGGCGGGTTTATTTATACTCCTCGACCATAATAAGGATTGTCCTCAAGACATCTCCATTAACTGTCCTAAGTTTCCTAATATTTACGTTTTTCTCTGCAGTAAAAATAAAGGTGAGATACTCATTGATGACCTTGCCCATCACCTGCGGTTCCACACGTAGATGACGGCTTTGGTTTCTGTGGGGCCCTATTCTCTCTCTAGTTATCATCTTTCCCTTAATCTCTTTGGATTTATCTTAATATTATCAGCCAGATCTACCTCCTACCCCCTTTTTAGACTCCTAGTTTCCTTCTTAAATATGCTCCTCAGTCCCCTAAACTCTTCTAGGGTCTATGGTCACTCGAACAATAGGCTCGCCCACTGACACTTCATTCACTTGGCCTTTCCAATTTCCTAAGAGTAGGTTATGTTTTGCCCTCTCCCTAGTAGGGCCCTCCACATACTGCCTAAGGAATCTTTCCTGAACATATTTAACCCATTCCATCCCATCCAAGTCTTTGGCCCTATTAGTCCTGCAGCTGGCTGCAATCTCCCAGCATATTTGCTCTTCTATTTCCCGTAAACTTTTAGGGGGCTCATAGTACACTCCCAACAAGGCGATCATCTCATTTTTTTTCTCAGCTCCATCCATATAGCCTCACTGGACAAACCATCAGTGATGATAGCTTAGACTACTATTGCAACATTCTCCATAATAAAGCAACCTTTACCCCCCACCACTGTCTCGCCTGCAGCTCCTTTCTCTGGAACATTAAGCTGACAGATGGATCCCTCACTTAGCCCAGTTTCTGTCATAGCTATAATGTGCATGTACCTACCCAAAACCCGAGTTCATCCACCTTTCCTGTCAAGCCTCTCGCATTGAAATAGACGCAACTTAAACCAACAGTCCTACCTCACTTTCTGCTGTGCTCCTGCCTATCCTGTCTATTGAACTTGCTTTCATTGCCTTCTGTACTGCCCCAGAAAACATTCCCAATAGTAAAAAAATCTGAAATCCTGCACCAAAAAATTAACCTATTCTATCTTCCTGTTCTTATCCTCATTAGCACGTGGCTCCAGGGGGGAATACGGAGATAACTGTCCTCGAGGTCCTGCTTTTTAACCTTTCGCCTAGCTCCCTGTATTCACTCTGCAGGACTGCATCCCTTTTCCTACCAATGTCATTTGTACCAACTTACATAATGACTTCCGGCTGCTCGCCCTCTCTCTCTTGAGAATATTGTGCAGCCACTCTGAGATATCCTGAGTCCTAGCTCCAGGGAGGAAACAAACCATCCTGGCAGCTCTTGCTGTCACAGAAACGCTTGTCTTCTTCACTAACTAAGAAGTCTCCTATCACTATGGCTCTGCTTGTCTTCACCTTTCCATGCAGTACCTCAGTGTTGGCCCCAATGCCATAGACCTGACCTCTGCTGCTCTCCTCTGACAGGTCATAGCCCCCAACAGTATCCAAAGGCACATACCTGTGGTCAAGGGGGAAATGCCACAGGGGATTCTGTACTCGGCCTGCTTCCTTTCCTGGTGGTCACCCATCTACTTCCTGCCCATGCCCTAGGCATGACCACCTCATTGTAACACCTATCATTGATCTCACTCCCAGATAATCCACAGGTCATCCAGCCCCTGCGCCGGTTCACTAAAACGGTCCATAAGGAGCTCGCGCAGGTGTGGCCCTCAGTGACACTGGAAGTCTTCCTGACTTCCCACATCCAGCAGGAAGAACATATAACTATTCTACAGTAACTGCCATCTGTACTGCTCTACGGCAAGGAAAATATACAAAGGGAAAAAAACATAGACTGTATCTTATCCCACCATCCCCCTCTACGCTGAAGCCTCTCGAGCCAAAGCTTCACAACTTGCCCTCCACCCGGCACTTGGATCTTAACACAACCGTTCCACTAGTGTCTATCTTCCTTTTTATACGCCCAGTAGTAGCAGTCACTCTTAGATGCTTACTGCTTTCAGCGGCAAAACTGATGATTTAGCCAAACCATCATCACATAAAATGTTTATCCACCAATAAAGTACACATTAACTCTATTGTATATGAGCTATGAGAAAGCACAGCCATGTCTGCTGAGAAAGAGACCTAAAGCACATTAGATCTGCCACAAACAGCAATTTGTGTGAGTTTTAGTTTTCAATTTGCTGGTCAATTTCTTAGACTTGCTCATGTCCCCTATCCGTCTTTACAATTTTTCCTGTTCTCTTTAAAGTTTAAATTTGCAGGTTGGAGACAGTTGAAAATGTTTTGCATACATCCAAATGACAATTAAGCAAATGCTTCAGCAAAATAATTTATATTTCTTTAGAAAATTATAGAGTAATTAAATTAATTCATTTTCTGATTATTTATTTTGCGAATGCCTTTTATATTAATCTTTTCAATTTTTGATTTTAGGTCTAAGGGGTAACCCAGGTGCTAATGGACGCCCAGGTTCTAAGGGAAGTTTAGGTGTTCCTGGTCAATGTCCTGCTGAATGCAAGAGCGTAAAAGGAGATGAAGGACAGAAAGGAGATACAGGTTTCAGTGGTCCAAAGGGAGATATGGGTGAAGTTGGCTTGTCGGGACAACCTGGCCTCAAAGGTGAAACAGGAAGCACTAGCCCTAAAGGAGACACAGGTGTTGAAGGAGTGAAAGGTAGCAAAGGGGAACTAGGTTCATGTGACTGTGTAGATGGAGAAAAAGGCGAACCTGGCAGTACTGGACCAACTGGACCTGGAGGAATCAAAGGAGATCAAGGGCCGACGGGTGAGCATGGAAAAACTGGCGAAAAAGGAGCCATAGGTGAACAGGGCAATGAGGGTGAAGAAGGACCTCCTGGCGCATGTGCTCCTACCATCCAATCAGCTTTTTCTGCTGGACGAAATGTCGAAGATGGGTTACCAAATCCGTTTTTCCCCATACCATTCACGGTAATTTTCTACAACAGGCAGGGACACTTTAATCCTACAGTTGGAGTTTACATAGCCCCAGTCAATGGGACATATCTATTTAGTTACCATTTGTCAATACTAACAAATCCTATTAAACTGGGATTATTTAAAAATCGTAAATTAGTTATCAAGACATCTAACCAAGCTACCCAGGATCAAGCTTCCCAAACTGTGATATTACATCTTACTGCAAGGGACAAGATATGGTTACAAGTGAAGGATTCTAGTTTCAATGGTCTGTATGCAGATCAGGATACTGACAGCACATTCAGCGGCTTTCTCCTTTATCCTGATTCCTGTTTTCCAGTAAATTCCAGGGGGTTATTCCCAGTTATGGATGAAACTAGTTACTACAATCCCTATTTTGATGATGAACCCCCAACACCTCCTGCAGATGATGGCTTAGGTTCTGGTTCTGGCTCTGGCTCCAACTACGTTCCTGATTCTGGTTCTTCATTTGAGTCCAGTCCTCCTAATGCCAGTGAAGCCCCATCATAGAGGCAAAAAACATTTAAAATTCCACAGAATCCAAAGTGAATGCATATGCCCACCAACTTTAAGCCTGACTATTTTCAGCTGTAATCACCAATTAGGCTAACTAGTTCATAAAGGAAGCATCCAAAATATTGATTTAAATATGCTGTAAAATCATGAGCCAAGGCTTGTAGTTTTTTTTTTTGTTATGCTATACTTCTAACAAACCGTTATTACTGTTTGATAACTAGGAATGAAAATAGCAATTCTTTCTTGTACCTCTGAATTTTGGCAACTATAATTTTTCTTTTATATTCATAAATTTGAGAATCTAAAGACAAGTCACATTTCAGGTATGTTGAGTGATGCTTTAATGGTTGGTTCTTTTTTATGATTGCACTCACATACCTATTGGAGAAACATTTTCTTCACCAACAGTGTGCGTTTAGCTGTTAGGTGAAGGTGTCTGGGTGAAAGTCATAAACTGGACCAAATGCACCATCAAAATGTACCAGCTGCCATATGTAGGTAGGAAGTGTGGTTCAGACACTGCTCAGCCTACCTAGGACATGTTTCTTTAAGAAAATGTACCAATTAGAATAAAATTCTGAAAAAACGAGTTTGTGTCATTTTGTTTCTTGAGGGCACACTCGCTCCATTTTTCATTTGTTAATCATATTAGCATGAAACTTGCAATGTCATCAGATATATACAAATCAAATTCTCCTGTCCATTTAAAAATTCCTTGGTTCAATTCAGATTAATCTTTTCCTCCATTCTAACAGAGGGGTTGGAACACAGGACTATGCTAGACCAGAAGAAAATGGTAAGATTAAACGAGAACTTACCAGTTTGAAGTTTGATCTTTATTTTATGAGGAGTTACAATGAAGGACTACGTGAAGAATCCCGTACAGCCGCACGTGCGTCAATCTTCAAAGCAGCGGTGTGAAACCACAGATAATAGTGACTGAAGTATAATAGTAAGATGAGAGAAGACTAGAACTACCAGATGATATTTATGAGGGTTGGGAGCGGAGGGCAAGTAGTCCCTCATCGTAACTCCTCATAAAATAAAGATCAAACTTCAAACTGGTAAGTTCTCATTTAATCTTACTATTTTACTTCGGAGTCACGTGAGTGACTACGTGAGGATTTCAAAGCTCTGTGATTTCATGCCGCGAGAAACAAGTCTACAGAACCACAACTGCTTCATTGACAAATGAGGGAAAACATTCATAATGCACACTGTCATGACATCGATTTAAAACATGCTGATGCTGTTAAATGAAGTAATCATAATAGTCCCATCTCTCATCCGGATGGAACCTATAAACAGAACGTAAAATGAGATTGAGAAATACCCTGGTCTGGCAACGGGTTATTATAAAATGTTTGGAAATTCGTTCTTTTGACCATGCTTCAGCCGTTAGGATGTGGTCCAGCGAGACATAATTAACCGTTGCTGCTGCTGTTGTAGCAGCCCTGGTAGAGTGAGATCTGGAATCAGTATCTACTCCTGCATAA
The DNA here is from genome assembly GCA_038087875.1 of Malacoraja senta. NCBI lineage: Eukaryota > Metazoa > Chordata > Chondrichthyes > Rajiformes > Rajidae > Malacoraja > Malacoraja senta. The sequence continues at coordinate 33,992,141 of CM075984.1, forward strand.
CTCAACTCTGTTTTATCACCTGGAAATGGTCTGAACTGATACGTTCTAATAAAGTTTTTTGTAACTAACAATCATAGCTAGCTAAGAGCCTCGAAGGCTCTTGGTGACCATGACGTATTGTTGTATACGTGAGCCCTCACATAACTAAAGGTCCCTGGATATGCCTTGACCTATTTTGAGACCTGTCACCCCTTCTGCTCTGCTTAAGTAAATTATAAACATAAAATACTATACATATTATTTACAGATGTAATCATCCTGTCCCGTCGCAATTATGTAGTGACTGACCTGTTGCGCTAAACCAGCGCCAGGAGGATAACTACCTAATGAAATCCGCCAAAGCTAAGAATGTAGCTAGAAACCCCCTGGTGAAAATAGTGTTAACACAATGTCAACCTCCCATACTGCATTGTACTTGTCCTGGGAAAACTTGTGTTAAGGATATCCTTTACTAACTCGATTGGATCTCGTTTGTTGCAGCAAATTGGATGGAAAGCACCTTGGCACCGTTAATGACCCTATAACTCAATATTGTCAAAGACCATTAAAAATGAACTCCAAGAGCTCTGAAATCTGTACCATTTTAAATGTAACATGAGCATTAAACAAACGCTTCCCATCTCCTGAAGAAGCAAAATACTGCTTTTTGGTACTATCCCAGCACTCTGAATACATACAAGAATAGGGGTGACAACCCAAGCCGTAGGCAGTCTATTGAGAATCTGTAGAACATAAATTGATTTTATCATGCAACGGCTGATTTCCCGAGCCACAGGCTGAACCAGCAAGTTACATTTAAAATAACCCTATAAGGTTGCATTATTATTATTCCCGACAAATCAGGAATCAAACTGCATAGGCCAATCACACAGCTGGAACCTAAAGCGGGCTCTTGATGCCTTTATTTGAAGCCCCGACTGATGAAGCAAAATGGAAGAAGACATAAAAGACCATTCCTCCTGCTTGTAGCGAAAATGTATCTTTCGGCACTGTTATGCCACACATTTTTGCAACCTGTGAATTAGCATGAAAACAACATATCTGTATTCGGTGTTGCATTGAATCAGAATTTCATAAATACGGTGTGGTCCAACACCCATTCTGTGTTGTCATTGATCTGTACTTTATCATTCTCCAGTGGCAAATGAGATTATGTACCTATTACAGGATTCTTTTACTTGATTGCACCCATGTGACTATCATATGCCACCATCATAGTGTATCAACATGAAGTTGAGCATGCAGATATGCATATTCGCTCAATCACTTTTTAACCCATTAAATGCACGTAGGGTCAGTTTGAGACTGAAACAGTGGATTTTAGTAAAATACAGATTCAAAATATCATCCAGCCAATACATAAGTGTTTTTTTAAAACTCTGAATAGGCCTCTTTGAATGATTTATTGTCATACTGTTATATTGGCTCATCATAGCAATGCCTCCAAATATCACCGATGATCACTGTAAATGGAAACAACCTATGAAATCAGTTGTTAATCAGCCATCTTTCATAATGAACAGGCCACTCCTGCCATCATTTCATGTCTGCCCTGAACGGCAACTCTGGCCCGATTCCTGAGCCTGTCTTGCAAGACAAACCTGGCCACAATACTCAGCCTGTCTGATAATTCTAACCTGTCCCAAAACAGTCTGGCCATAATTCTGAGCCTGACTCAAAAGACAATTCTTGCCACAATTCTGAACCTGCCTTGAAAAACAATTCTGCCCATATTTCCGAGCCTGTCTCGAAGACAATCCTGGTTAAAATACTGAGCCTGCCTCAACACAATTCTGGCCCAATTCCAACCTGCTTGGAATGCTAGTAATGTCCAGTTTTACATGGTTAAATGCCTCTGAGTAGATGACAATGTCTTAATCATTTGTGTATTGTACAACCAAGTGTAAATCTTACCAATTTGTAAGTTCCCTTAGTTGTAGAGTATAACTGGTAGAGTGCGTAGACCCTCTGGCCAACTTTCATGCTGCCTCCAGCTTCAGTGAACCGCTTACTGCTCATGAAGTCGTGGGGTGCGTTGTCACCGAAACTATGAAGCCTTGCTCGTCATTGGCCTTAATTGGTCCAACAGCTTGTGCTTCGTCCTCCAGGTTTTGCCTGTTGAATAGGTCTTACCTGAATAGAAGCTTTGACGGCTGGCTCTAACGTCCTCTGATAGCGGTGTTCACTGCATTGTGTTGGGATGGCAACCTTGCTACCAGGAATGGTACCTCTGACACGTGCCCTTTATCCGTTGGGGTATGCTCCACGGCTAAACCCTCAGACTCGTCGTCAGATTTACACTGATCCGGCATGTTCTCCTCCTCCATAAGGGAGACATTAAGCAGCCCTGTTACAAGGCGCTGCTGGCGCGGCCTCTCCAATAGGCCCACCCTTCAGGGTCAGATCAAAACTGCCCCGGTAAGCTCACCTCCTCCATTGAGGGAGACATTATGCAGCCCTTCTACAGGTGCTGTTGCCATACATTAAGCAGCCCTATTACAAGGCGCTGCTGGTGCAGCCTCTCCCATTGGCCGGCACTACCATAGACTCGGCATCCCCGTTAAGCAGCCCTGTTACAAGGCGCTGCTGGCGCGGGCTCTCCCATATGCCCAACACTGCCGCAGACTCGGTATCCCCATAAAGCAGCCCTGTCCAAGGCGCTGCTGGCACTGACCCAACTCCTGCCAATTTATTCTTATTACCGGCCCCAGGGCTGACCATTTTGGTTGGTTTACCCCATATCTTGGAGACCACTGCAGTCTGGGCACCGCATTGCTGCTGCATTTTCCCCCGGGAATCCCAGCGTCTATCTGCATACAGGTGGAAAAACCTTACCGGCACCAGGGCTGACCGTTCCGGTCCGTTTAACCCCTATCCTGGGGACCCCTGCGGTCTGGGAGTCGCATTACTGCTGGATTTCCCCTCCACGGGAACCCCAGCGTCTTTAAACATACCGGAGGGAAAAACCCTCCCGACACCCGGTCTTCTGGCTGTCCCCTCCCCGGGAACCCCAGCATCTATATTCATATTGGAGGGAAACCCTCCCGGCACCCGGGAACCCCAGCATCTATCTGCCAAATGAGGGAAACCCTCCCGGCACCCGGAGCGCCTGGAAGTCACTGACCACCTTGTCAGTGACTGAATTCACAAAAGCCGACATTCGCCAGCTACCCACTTCTGCGGTCGGAACCGGGGTTTCCCCACAGCCCATAGCTGGTTCCCTCGTTGGCCCTCGCGAAGCATCCGGCAGGAAAACCCCTGCAACAAGAGGTTCCTGCAAGGAAACAAAACAGGTAAGAAATACAACCTTACGTGAAGTTTAAACTTACCGCGCTGGAGGAGCTCTGCTACTCCAACCGGCCGCCTGCACCAATGCGTCTGACGTAATGACTCACGTGCGGCTGTACGGGATTCTTCACGTAGTCACTCACGTGACTCCGAAGTAAAATTCAGCATTTAATTGATCAAAGTCGATTTCAATGCAAATCTTGTTTTTACTATCAATACCCTTCAGTTGTTTTTGTCACAAATAGCTGATTTTATCAGCTTTTTGATTTATCCAAATTAACGTTTGACATTTCTTTGATTTGATTTGATTTAATTTATTGTCATTGTCTTCAATGAAGAGACAACTAAATTATTTTTCCCTTAGTCATACAAAAAAATAAATTAAAAAAACCCCACTAAACACAGAACACTAGTCCACAACACAAACATCCCCACAGCAGCACCAAAGTTCCCCACTGTGAGGGAAGGAACCAAAGTCCAGTCAACCTCCTTGCCGATGTTCCCCAATGTTCACCAGTGGTCAGGGCCTCCCGAGCACCCCGTAGTCGCCGCTACGGGCGGCCCGATGTTCAGGCCCTCTCGCCGGGAACCTCTCGTCGGCCACCTTCCACCGGAGTCCGCGGCTCCCGATGTCCACAGGCCGTGCTGGGCGGAGATTCGCGCTGGCGTCCCCCGGCAAAGGGTCACAGGACTCCGCGATGTTAAAGTCAGCGCCGCCCGCGTTGAGAGCTCCGCACCCACAGCTCTGCGATGTTGGAGCAGCGGCCCAGCACTCCGGAGCTCCAAGCGGCTATCCCAGGAAGGCCTCGCCCGCTCCGCGATGTTTCCAGCGCCTCGCCGGCGCTGCTGAAGCTCTGGTCCGGTCCCAGCAGGAAAGACCGCGCCAATCCAGCTGGTAGGCCGCGAGGGGGGGGGGGGGGAGACTCGGATAATAGCCGCATCCACGCCAGGAAGCGACTGAAGGACGGTTTCTACCTTACCCTACCCGCTTCCCCCCACATAAAATACCGAAAGAAAACTAAAAAAACACACTCTAAGCATAACAAAATAAAAAAAAAAGACAGCCAGACCGTGGGCGGAGGCAGCTAGCAACAGCACCACCGGATGTCCAGCATTTTTCTGGAATCTTTTTTGGTAAATCTCTTCTGAAGTATCACCAAGGACTTTACATCTTTCCTAAACTGGATTCAATATTCCAGTTGTGGATGACCTAGCTTTTTTTTCCTTAAAATTCATTGTGCTACATGCTTGTAGTTCCTTGCTACATGCGTCTGTTTATAAAAACACAGCATCTCATTTGCACATTAACTATTTTTTCAACTGCCACTTTCAATGTACTGTGCACACATATCCTCAGGTGTCCCTATTATTGTGGTGATTTTACAACTGTATCCTCTAATGTATCTAGTGTTTCCCTCTCTTAACATTCTTATTAAATTGTAACACTTTGAATTTCTCAGACATAGAAGGCACAGAATTCCAAAATTACATTCAGGAGAACTTATTAGCCAATATGTAGTAAGACCAACAAGAAGTTGTGGCTGGGAGAAATTTGGCAATTTGTTTTATGGAATAAAGCTGAGCATATACAAGAGTGTCAGAGCAAGTATTTTTGCAGTGATGATCATGATTTAATGTTTTTATGAAAAAAAAGATAAAATTAGAGTAAATATTCTAAATTCTAAGCAAATGTTATGAAACTGAAAAGTGATATAGCAAATGTGGACTGCAAACAGCTACTTAAAAGTAAATCTGTAGTAAAAGTAAAAAGTAAGAGTAATTGAATGAGATCCAAAGGGTTTGGGGTAAATAAGATCCCTCAAAGGGCTGAATATCAATTCTGGAGTGTTTTACATGGATAGGAAACGTTCGAAGGGTTATGGGCCAAACGTGGACAAATGGGACGAGCTTATTAGGGGCATCTTGGTCAGCATGGATGAGTTAGGCCCAACAAATTGTTTTTGTGCTGTGTGACTCGATAACTCTGAAGCCCCTGGATGATAAGATGTTGTAGGGTAAGGTAAGAGCTCAATATTGCAGGAAGTCCAGAAGCATATAACAAGTGGATGGTGAAATGAAAAGGAACATTGGTTTAGTTTAGAGATATATTGCGGAAACATGCCCTTTGGTCCACCGAGTCCGCACCGACCAGCGATCCCTGCACATTAACACTGCCCTACATACACTAGGAACAATTTTATATTTATACCAAGCCAATTATGCTACAAATCTGTACATCTTTGGAGTTCGGGAGGAAACCAAAGATCTCGGAGAAAACCCAAGCAGTTCACGATGAGAATGTACAAACTCTGTACAGACAAGCACCCGTAGTCAGGATCGAACCCAGGTCTCTGGTGCTGTAACGCAGTACCACCATGTAAAATGAAACCTGAAAAAACAGAGGCAATCTAAGGATGCGAAGAGCAATGGGCAACTAAGAAAAGAGAGGGGCTTATTGGGGATCAAGTTTAACTTGCATATAAGGCAGAGGATCTAGCAACATTAATGATTATTTCAAGTGAACAAAAAAAGGGTACATTATAGTTTGATCACACAAACCAACCAAATCCCCATTGACTTTTTCAACACTTCACGCTGCCTTGGGAATGCAGCCAACATATCAAAGACCATTCACTCTTCTCAATTCTGCCTTCGAGCAGCAGATACAAAAGATTAAAAGCACATGCCCGCCAAATTCAAGAAATGCTTTTTATACTACCAGACTACAGGTCTATCCTCCTATAAACTAAGAATGCAGCCATGATCTCCCAACCTATCTCATTGTGGCCCTTGTGGTTTTTTTGTTTTTAGCACTTTCTCTGTAACTGTAACACTGTCACACTGCAACACCATGTTTTGCAATCTTGTATTTTTCTCCTTGCGCTAGCAGTTGCACTTGCAGCTGGCTTGATTCGACACGTATAATATGATATGACCAGATAGCTTGCAAAAGATTTTTTCAATGTATCTCAGTACATGTGACAATAATAAAACAATAGCAGTTAAGTACTAATTTATAAATTAGGAAAAAGAATTAGACTGGCGGAGAGGTCCAAAGAGGATACTCTGAAGCCTCGGGCTTCAGGTTTAGTTTAGGTCAGCGTGGAAGCAGGCCCTTCGGCTCTCCATGTCTGCGCCGACCAGCAATCCCCGTACACTACCAGTACCCTACACACTAAGGACAATTTACCATTTATAGAAGACAATTCTCCTTTAGGAAGGAGATGAGGAGAAATGGCTTTAGTCAGAGGGCGGTGAATCTGTGTAATTTTTTGCCACAGAAGGCTGTGGAGACCGAGCCAGTGGATATTTTTAAGGCAGAGATAGATAGATTCTTGATTAGTACATGTGTTAGAGGTTATGGGAAGAAGGCAGGAGAATGGGGTTAGGAGGGAGTGATAGATGTGTTTTTATACATCAATGTATGGTTGTAGCTGAAAGACCTTGCCACACACATTAATATTTGGCATGGTGAAATAGTCACTGCACAGTAAAACTCTAATAATCCAGCACATTGGGGACTTTGGTGTTGCTGGACAGATAGATTTTATAGATTGTTGAATGTTATTTCTATAACTAGTTTAACACCACTTTTAATTTACCTTCTTTGAAATAATAATTTTTTAAGTGAACCCAGAAAGTCAAAATGAATCACAGAACAGTTTTAGCACTGGAACAAGGCCTTCGGTCCACAATGTCTCTGCCGAAAATGATGCCTACTTAAACTAATCCCTTCTGAAAAAACAATCCAAATTTGTTCAATCCCTTATAGTGAATATCCTCTCTCAGTTTTACTTCTTTTCAATGCCAGCTGTATAAGGTCTGAAGCTTACACTCTAAACTCAAAGGAATTTGTCAGCCCTTCTATTTAATAGCTTTCAGAACTCGATAAGTGCTGTTGTTTACTGGAGCTTGCTGTGGTTACATAACTTTACTAGTGCATCCTAGTGGTCTCCCTGCCAGCTTCCTACCAAAAGCACCCAGGATGCAGTCTTGGCAGTTCTCTGTGGCATCCATGACCAAGGAGCAGGTCTTCAAGGGGTTCCGTTCTTCACTTTCTCACCCACTGAGCAATCTCCAAGCTACCAGGGATTTTAAAACAATTTTAATCAGGTGTTTCAGGGATAGTAGCAAGTGATATCAACAAGAACTGGACTTCAAACTAGGACACGCGTAACTGCCTAAGGACAAGGACAGCTGCACGATAAACACCACTGTCTATGACAAGAACAGCCTACTTCAGATATTGAGTATGGAAACTAGCATGACCATGAGATGTTCTTATACGCATTGACCAAACATGCAGACATGTAGTGCCATGTTAATAGGCCTATGTCAAACCAGGCACCAGGCATCTTCAGCTCAGATATTTTGCACCATTGTGACTGATCGAGGAATGTCCCAGATTGCTCACTTACATATCAAACATGGTTATAGGCATATTTGTTCCATCAATCAATATTTAGGTTTATGCATCCAGTCAGCTTCTCAACATAATTATGAGTGTCTGGGCTTTTAGAATATTGATGTGAACTATGTTGTCTCAACAAAGGTACTTGATGGTTTTGTCAGTTAAGATGTGCTCTCATTTTAAATATGTAATTCTATGGAACCATTTGCCTACACTCAAATTATTTAAGACAACTGTGTAATTTTAATTGTAATTATAAAAATTGTATTCAATCACCTGCCGTTATCATTGTTCTTGAAGAGTATAGTTTCTCCCAGGAGATTCTTCCACTAGTTCTCCTTTTGAATGTCTGCTTGGGCTAAATAAAGTCTCTGTGAAGCTCATTCAAAATCACAACACTATCCTATTTCCATTAATACAGCACCCATCCATTTGTTCTGCAGTAACATTCTGCAGTGGTGGAATGGCATGTGACAATTTGCACAACATCAATCGGGATAACAGCACTGACACCAGCAACATGAGTTTCACTATGATTTTACACTGGAAAAAATTGAGAAAATTATTCAGTGAACCTTGTAATTTAAGTTCTCTCTCTATATGAACTTTTACAAGTCACATCAAAGAAACTGACATGCTGTTTTAGCACTAAGAAAAAATCACGGGGCAATCAGTATACAATTGTCTTTTGGAGGAGACATTAAACTATCTTGGCCTCCCAAGCAAAGTTATTTTGAAGATATTTATCCAAAAACTAACATTACAAAACAATATTATATTAAGGTGGTTACATTGGTCTTTTCAGGAGCTCACTGTGAAGAAGTTGCTTAATATGTTTTCTAAATTACAACAATAATATGTCAGACTTTTGGGATAACTGAAACAATGAAAAAAATTCAGATCTTTCACAGAGGGAGAAATAGAATGTGCGGGTTGGATTCTCAGTCAAAGGGTGAGAAAGGAATGGGAACAGTATATAAGGAGAAAGGAAAACTGGGTAGTGCATTGAACAGTAATGTTCCTATGTGTGGAATTTTGAGCAGAGACAACCTTTTGGTTTTCAGTTTACAAATGTAATTGACGTTGTACTTTGCCGAACCTTCCTTTCAAAATTGGAAAAGTAGCTGAAATGTAGAATCGCAGTTCATTTGATATTGACTCTTGTACTCCATCAACAAAATCAAAGTCTGTATCCTTCTCCCACTACTATCTCACCCCTCTGCTCTTAAAATTCTAATGGGAGCAGTCTGAGTATCGTTGGGAATACTGAACAAATGCAAGGCATCTGCTTTGGGTTTGACAACTAACCCCATTAAATTATGAATTCGTTGGTAAAATGTAGAAGTAACAAGTGCCTTGATTGATCGTGCAAGTGACAGTGTTACTTTCTTTATTGGATAAAGCGGCAATATCTAATATTGAGTATTATTACTGACACTCATAACTTGAACACGCAGTAACGCAAAACCATTTCAATTTTGAGCACAAAATGCTGGACATAGAAACATAGAAACATAGAAACATAGAAAATAGGTGCAGGAGTAGGCCATTCGGCCTTCAAGCCTGCACCGCCATTCAATATAATCATGGCTGATCATCCAACTCAATATCCCATACCTGCCTTCTCTCCATACCCGCTGATAACTTTAGCCACAAGGGCCACATCTAACTCCCTCTTAAATATAGCCAAATGAACTGGCCTCAACTACCTTCTGTGGCAGAGAATTCCAGAGATTCACCACTCTCTGTGTGAAAAATGTTTTTCTCATCTCGGTCCTAAAAGATTTCCCCCTTATCCTTAAACTGTGACCCCTTGTTCTGGACTTCCCCAACATCGAGAACAATCTTCCTGCATCTAGCCTGTCCAACCCCTTAAGAATTTTGTAACTTTCTATAAGATCCCCCCTCAATCTTCTAAATTCTAGCGAGTACAAGCCAAGTCTATCCAGTCTTTCTTCATATGAAAGTCCTGACATCCCAGGAATCAGTCTGGTGAACCTTCTCTGTACTCCCTCTATGGCAAGAATGTCTTTCCTCAGATTAGGAGACCAAAACTGTACGCAATACTCCAGGTGTGGTCTCACCAAGACCCTGTACAACTGCAATAGAACCTCCCTGCTCCTATACTCAAATCCTTTTGCTATGAATGCTAACATACCATTCGCTTTCTTCACTGCCTGCTGCACCTGCATGCCTACTTTCAATGACTGGTGTACCATGACACCCAGGTCTAGTTGCATCTCCCCTTTTCCTAATCGGCCACCATTCAGATAATAGTCTACTTTCCTGTTTTTGCCACCAAAGTGGATAACCTCACATTTATCCACATTATACTGCATCTGCCATGCATTTGCCCACTCAACCAGCCTATCCAACGCACCTTGCAGCCTCCTAGCATCCTCCTCACAGCTAACACTGCCCCCCAGCTTTGTGTCATCCGCAAACTTGGAGATGTTGCATTCAATTCCCTCGTCCAAATCATTAATATATATTGTAAATAGCTGGGGTCCCAGCACTGAGCCTTGCGGTACCCCACTAGTCACTGCCTGCCATTCTGAAAAGGACCCGTTTACTCCTACTCTTTGCTTCCTGTCTGCCAGCCAGTTCTCTATCCACATCAATACTGAACCCCCAATACCGTATGCTTTAAGTTTGTATACTAATCTCTTATATGGGACCTTGTCGAAAGCCTTCTGAAAGTCCAGATATAACACATCCACTGGTTCTCCCTTATCCACTCTACTAGTTACATCCTCGAAAAATTCTATAAGATTCGTCAGACATGATTTACCTTTCATAAATCCATGCTGACTTTGTCCAATGATTTCACCACTTTCCAAATGTGCTGCTATCCCATCTTTAATAACGGACTCTAGCAGTTTCCCCACTACCGATGTTAGACTAACTGGTCTGTAATTCCCCGTTTTCTCTCTCCCTCCCTTTTTTAAAAAGTGGGGTTACATTAGCTACCCTCCAATCCTCAGGAACTACTCCAGAATCGAAAGAGTTTTGAAAAATTATCACTAATGCATCCACTATTTCTGGGGCTACTTCCTTAAGCACTCTGGGATGCAGCCTATCTGGCCCTGGGGATTTATCGGCCTTTAATCCATTCAATTTACCTAACCCCACTTCCCGGCTAACCTGGATTTCACTCAGTTCCTCCATCTCATTTGACCCCCGGTCCCCTGCTATTTCCGGCAGATTATTTATGTCTTCCTTAGTGAAGACGGAACCAAAGTAGTTATTCAATTGGTCTGCCACGTCCTTGTTCCCCATGATCAATTCACCTGTTTCTGACTGCAAGGGACCTACATTTGTTTTAACTAATCTTTTTCTCTTCACATATCTATAAAAACTTTTGCAGTCAGTTTATATGTTCCCTGCCAGTTTTCTTTCATAATCTATTTTCCCTTTCCTAATTAAGCCCTTTGTCCTCCTCTGCTGGACTCTGAATTTCTCCCAGTCCTCTGGTAGGCTGCTTTTTCTGGCTAATTTGTATGCTTCATCTTTTGTTTTGATACTATCCCTGATTTCACTTGTTATCCACGGATGCTCTACCTTCCCTGATTTATTCTTTTGCCAAACTGGGATGAACAATTGTTGTAGTTTATCCATGCAGCCTTTAAATGCCTTCCATTGCATATCCACCATCAACCCTTTAAGAATCAATTACTAGTCTATCTTGGCCAATTCACGTCTCATACCCTCAAAGTTACCTTTCTTTAAGTTCAGAACCCTTGTTCTGAAGAAGGGTCCAGACTCGAAAAGTCGCCCATTCCTTCTCTTCGGAGATGCTGCCTGTCCCACTGAGTTACTCCAGCATTTTGTGTCTATCTTCGATTTAAACCAGCATCTGCAGTTCCTTCCTACACATTTTGAACAGAGAGGTCTTGTCCATCAACGTTCAAGCATTTCTCACTGACGTATCACAGATATGGGGGATTGCTAGAGAAAATCTTATTTATGAGCCTAAACAACGGGATGGATAATGATCAAAGTTGTCCATTATGCACTGACTAATAGTCCTCCAGAATTGACCAAAGGGTTCACAATAACAAGTGGACATGCCCAGTCACGGTAAATTGCAAAAGACGACACAGATATTCAAACAAATTTCTGATAGTAGGACCGATCTGGTTGAATCATCAAGGATTGTGAAGATGGGACAGTAGCCTGAAAAGTACTCAGAAATGTGCCATACCAGTTGGCATAGGGAAAGGTTGAAATTCAGAACAAAACAAATTGGTGACAGATGGTTGGGCACATCCACTACCCAACCCATTTATATCCACCCACTGGAATTGTGTCAGGAGTATTTATGGTGTTTATTGTGGAATTTCTATTTTAATGTCCTGAGACACTGTTTTGAGGCCCTTGACAGGAGTTCTCCCCACCACAAACCCTCTCATATTAATCAATAATGCTGTTTTGGTGTGGATAATTGCCCTGGTGCAGCATTTTTACTGGTAGCCAAGATTCAACCAGTGTAAATTCAATTAAATGTTTAAAAAATATTTTAAAACATTTAAATTAAATAAATGTAGACAGAGATATTTGTCACAAAAGCTCACCATCTGGATATTATTACGGCAGTAATGAAGATCAGGAATAACTTGGAATGGCCTCTCGCTACCCTTACTCCCAGTTGGTAGACAGAGCTCTGAGATCATCAAGGCTCTGCACTAATTTATATTAACAGATTATTAAAAGAGGCTTTATAATGTAGGGTTGTAACCTTGGACAGGATTTTCTTGTATTACATTGGCTCCTCATCACAGCTAGTAATCCGCTCAGATACTAATTCCTAGCAGATACAATTTTGTCCAATTGCTGTCCTATTGCAGTCAGTGTAATACAAGACAAAGGCTCATCCTCTGACTTACCTAAATACCTAAAGAAGAAAACAGATTGCCAAGGGATTCTTCATCAAGCATTTATTGGTTTTCCACCCCAAGCTGAGGTCGACTGTCTAAGGTACCTTATCAAAACCTATCCAATTTTATTAAAACTATTTTTTTTAACAAACTAGTAAATAGGTATTGTGCATAGGATTTAAAAAAAACGATATTTGTATTAACTGCTTAATTATTAGCAAGTTCAAAAAATAGAGTGGAAAAATTATAAAAGGTTGAAAGATCTAAACTGGGTTATGTCAAAAAATGAAATATGTGTGTTTTGCCTACTCATTGCAGAGAAGATTTATACCCCCATCTCGTTATCACGATGCTGTTGTCCAGCCAGCAAGAAGGTATAATTTATTGCCTTGTGGTGTATCAACAAGGACTCATTTTACTGGCTGATGTTATCTAGTGCTGTCAGAAGACATGCTATAGCTCTCGTTGGAGAAGTATACATCTCCCGCTGGTGGAAATCATGAAGGAACATACATGAAGCAGGCACTGTTTTTAAATTTGGTTTTGGATTTTGGCGAACAAGACTTACAGCACCAGAAACCTTAGTTCAATCCTGACTCTGGGTGCTGTTTTCTTTATGGAATTTGTACATTCTCCATGTGACCATGTGGGTTTTCTACAGGTGCGCTGGTTTTCTCCCACATTCCAAAGATGTGTAGGTTTGTTGATTAATTTGTTTCTGTCAATTGTCCTTAGTGTGTAGGGAACTAGTGTACGGGGATCGCTGGTCAGAGAGGACTCGATAAGTCAAAGTCATTCATTCACTGTTGTGCAAGCCAGTTTGCTAGATCGTGTAAATGGCTGCAAAGCTGTATAAAAAAAGATGTAAATGAGGAGAGATATCCACTATCTGCAGTGGTCCAGGATGTCCTCCGTATAGAGGATTAAGTTGCAGTGGAAGGAATTGTGAGGTGAACATCAAGATTGTAGCAGCAGGAATCTGGTTGCAGTGTGGCAAAATAAGTTTAAAGAACTAACACGTGTAGTTAAGGTCAATTGCATCTCTACCTCAGCTCCCAATATCTGTTCTACCAGTTTGCACACTGTGCCATGGAATGCTGACTTTTTACTGATGTAAAAACAATTTCCATCATTCATTACTGTTCCCTAACATTCATATATACCCACCTCATATTTTATCCTGTCCTTTAGAATTTTCATGACAATACTCTAAGCTTCATACTCACATCTCACATAGTTAAAGGGCTTTTGCTCATGAATCATTAACATGTAGTATCAGCTGGAATGCAATGTCTTATTTAGCAGATCCAGTGTCAATCAGTATTGCACAATGAATTATCTCACCAATTAAATCTCCTGTCTGTGTACCAAATAAAATGTATTTTAAATGTTGTTGATGGAGTAAATCAAGAACCAGAGACTGTAAGTTTAAGGTGAGTTGGGCAAGATTTAATACTAACCTGAGGAACAACTTTTTCACCCAGAGGGTGGTGCGTATATGGGATGAGCTGTCAGAGGAGGCAGTTGAAGCAGGTACTATAACAATACTTAGAAGACACTCGGACAGGTTCACAGATTGGCAAGATTTAGAAGGATATTTGGTAAACATGGGAAAATGGGACTAGCTCAGATGGGACATCTTGGTTGAACAAGTTTGGTTTCCATGCTTTATTAGTCTATGACTCTAGGCTGACATCCCAAAACTGTGGCAAGTCAAAGAAAACTGCAAATCCAAGTGGCCACACATTCTGACAGGCCTGATTGGTACCAAAGTTGACATGGTAGACAGTTGTGGAAGGCAAGCTGTCCTTGTAACCAATTACAAGATTATCCAGCTGCCTGGTAGAATATTGGAAGGATCCAAAACAATTATAACGTGTGGTGGTGGGAAAGCGTGTTTGAAAAATGTTGTACTGCTATGTTAAACTTTGAGCAAAGTTTGTGAACTTCACTTATCAATGTTTTCCAATTTTTGCTTTTCAGCCTCTTTACATAATATCACACCAGGAAGGATGAGCAATCCCGAGCCTCAGAAGAACCCCGCTCCCAGTGTGGTTGTTGCAAAAATGATGTCCCCACCTCCTGGCCCCAAAAACATCGTCTTCAAGAAGACTACCCGTGATAACGCGGTGCGTGACATCCCTTACCTTCCGAGGGTTTTACTTGTTTTTATCTCTTCCTCACAGATGTCATAAGACATTGTCGCATCAATGTCCTGGTTGTGTGGAAGATTTGGGTTGGCTGAAATTAGAGAATAGGTCCATCCATGAAAGATAAATAGCAGTGTCAGGCCAGTGAATGTGGGGCGTAACTGATAGGGTTGCACCCTCATAGCTCCAGACACCCAGTCCCAATCTTGACCTCTGGCATGCTCAGTGTGAAGTTTGCTTATTCTCCCTGTGATTGCATGAGTTTTTCCCGTGTTCTCTGGTTCTCACTAATATTCCGAGGACATGCAGGTTGGTAGGTTAATTGGTGTTTATGAATTGCCACTAATATGGAGGTGGGTGGTAGAATCATGTCGTGAGTCTTGAGTTCAAAATCTCATGATTATTTAATAGGAGAGTATTAAACAACCTCATTTGCTGCACTGAGACTCAATGACAACTATAGGGAGCTACAGTAGGTTAAGGCAATCTGTGTACCTTAACCAACACTGACCAAACAGATTACCCGCTTGTTTTGCTTTGATCAAAGTGGTTGCCAAAATTCTCTACATTACAATGAAGGTTATAATACTGAAAAGAAACATACTTCATTATAGTACAACATTTTGGTTATTCAAGCCACCATATAAGCATAATAAAAACAGAAAATGCTAGAAACACTCAGATACCAGCTGGTAGAGCTGCTGCCTCACAGTGCTGCAAACCCGGGTTTGATCCTGAACTCTGGTGCTGTCTGTGTGGAATTTGCTACGTTCTCCCTGTGGCCATGTGGGTTTCAGTGGTCCAATGGTGCTCATTGTCACATGAGCACTACACAGAAATTATTTTGGGCAGCATGGTGGCGCAAGTTTGATCTACACTATCACTGCAATTCCCTCTGTTCGTTTCACCCCTCTCCCTCTCTAGAACTTTCCACACTTTTCCAGGACTGATGCAAACCCCTTTACCAGAAATGTCAACTCTGTCTAGTTCTCAGGGTTACTGGCCAACCTCTGTATATCCCCAGCCTTTGATGTTTTACATGCAGTCACGGCTGCGAGATATAATTGGCAATGCCATCTCCATCATTCAGCATCGTACTTCTGTTTTTACAGATTGCAGTCTACTTGGGCAAGAGAGACTTTGTGGATCACGTCAGCCATACAGACCCAGTAGGTACAGTATGTATGCTCTGTGAGGAACAACAGAGGAGGATTCTACTCTCTGGCTCTTTTACTGCAAGAGGGATAATGTTTCCAGCTGTTTAGCAGCTATTAACCTGGAGTAATCATGCTAACAAATTGTAGTCTCACGTAAAATTGCTTTACATTTGATAAATTGCTTTACATTTGATCATTACTTGATATTAGCATGCACACTTACACTGATTTTTCCAAAGGTCTTTAATGAAAAACGAGCTCTTATTTTGGGATAGGACATAAAGGGCTAGAGTAACTCAATTGGTCAGGCAACATCCATGGAAAACATGGATAAGGTGACGTTCCGGGTTGGGACCCTTCTTCAGACTAATTAATGGGAATTGGGATATTGAATTCCCATAAAGTACCGAGAAACAGACAGCTCCGGAAAGCATAAACTGCCCTGCTGGAGGCTGCGTGGATTTAAAACCCTTTAGATCGATCGCTATGGCCTGGAAATTTCTTCATTCAGTACAAGTGGAGGTAATTTGATTGTGATCACTGAACAGGATTAGGGACTTTATATACTGGTAACACACCTCTGAATCCTGAATCTGAGTCCTTCTGAGAATGCTACATCTCTGCAAGGATGTGCAAGGTTCTCGCATTTCTCATATTTCCTCATGACATAAAAAGAAGCCTTTCGGCCCATTGAGTCTATGCTGGTTCTCAGAGCAATCCCATTGCCTCGCGTATTCCCCTGGAACATTTTCTCTGTTCTATGCCCATCAACTCCCCTCTGTCAATTCCTCTGACATCCACCTGTAACGGGGGGCTCAGTTGCAGTAATAATTAACCCAACAACCAGCAGGCCTTTGGGATGTGGGAGGAAGCCGGAGCACCCAGAGGAAGCACACGCAGTCACAGGAAGAACATGCAATCTCTACAGATTGAACCTGTTTAATCTGCTGCCTCCTGCCCACCTGTTTAGCACAAGCACTGATGCCAAATGGTGTAAGATGCTCATTCCATCATCCCTTTAGTGATACTCTAAAACACCCAGAGAGTTGTGAATCTGTGGAAATTCACCCAGAGAGTTGTGAATCTGTGGAATTCTCTGCCACAGAAGGCAGTGGAGGCCAATTCACTGGATGTTTTCAAGAGAGAGTTAGATTTAGCTCTTAGGACTAAGGGAATCAAGTGATATGGGGAAAAAGCCAGAAAGGGGTTACTGAATTTGGATGATCAGCCTTGATCATATTGAATGGCGGTGCCGGCTCAAAGGGCCAAATGACCTACTCCTGCACCTATTTTCAGTGTTTCTATGAAGGCCTTCAGACATTAGGAGTCTTGAAAATGTATGGAAAGTAACAAGATACCAAGCCTATTTTGGGATTAATTATAGGGACCAATCTTAACTGGTTCATGCCACTGCCTTGGAGTTTGAGGCACCATTCTTTCTTGGTAGGATCCTTATTTAATTTATAATTACTGATTCCAATGCCCATACCTAGCTATTGCCCTTGAGTCTCGTAATCATCTCATTGAACCCTATCTAGCATCTTCTCACACTCTCTAATCACCCCCTAACAGTTTTTCGATTCCCTGCTGCAAGATCCTTTGTGCTGAATAAGTAAATAATTAGAGATAGAACTTTTAACAGAGCACCCTTTACTGAAGGCAGTGTATCTCAGCAGAACCTTCATATTGTTCAGGAGGTTGGCATGTCCACGCAGCAGCTCAGGACGGTGGATGGCAGGATTGACACTGATTGCAGCCCAGCCTACCCAGAGCTAATACAGAGCTGGATGAATCCCACAGTGTCCTGAAGCTAGATGATGGGAAATCCAGGGCCTCTAATTAGAGATAGATTAGAGATTCCTTTATTTGTCATTCAGACCTTTCGGTCTGAACGAAATTTCGTTGCCTGCAGTCATACATATAATAATAAATAACAAAACACACAATAAACACAAATTAACATCCACCACAGTGAGTTCACCAGGCACCTTCTCACTGTGATGGAGGCAAAAGTCTTAAAGTCTCTGTCTCTTCCCTCCTTGTTCTCCCTCTGCGCTGAGGTGATCCAGGCTTCTGATGTTGTGACCCCACCGGGTGATGGTAAGTAAGGCAATCCCGCGGCTGAATCCGTGCTCCGTCCGCGACGGGCCGGTTCAAACTCCGCGGCCCGGGTTGGCCGAGGCTGCCGAAGCTGCCTCCCTCCAGTCCAGCGGACGCAGCTGTAGTTGCGTCCAGTAGTTAATAATGTTGGATGAACACTATAATTTCCTGGGGTTTAGTTGATGGGAGATTTGGGGGTTGATATTGCTGCTGGATAAACTACACAGTGTTCCTGCAATGGACCATTGAAGTTCTGGGCTGTTACAGGGGATGAATGATACCACAGTATCCATGAACTTCTTAATTAGAAGCACAGTGATGGACATATCATGCAAGGCAGCCAGAGCTGATTTCAATGACTGATTTTATCTGATTACCTTTCAGACGGTGTGCTTGTATTGGACACAGGCTACATAAAGGATAGAAAAGGTGAGAAATCCAGCACAGTTATTAAACGTTACACACAAGCAAACTGTCTACTTACTTTCTGGGGAAGTCCAGGACAAGGGGTCACAGCTTAAGGATAAGGGGGAAATCCTTTAAGACCGAGATGAGGAAAAGCTTTTTCACACAGAGAGTGGTGAATCTCTGGAACTCTCTGCCACAGAGGGTAGTTGAGGCCAGTTCATTGGCTATATTTAAGAGGGAGTTAGATGTGGCCCTTGTGGCTAAAGGGATCAGGGGGTATGGAGAGAAGGCAGGTACGGGATACTGAGTTGGATGATCAGCCATGATCATATTGAATGGCGGTGCAGGCTCGAAGGGCCGAATGGCCTACTCCTGCACCTATTTTCTATGTATCTATGTATCTATGTATCTACAGTTGCCTTAAGAGGTTTGTTCTACCTAGAGGTGAGATGAATCGGTTTTATTTAGTACAGACATTCTCAGCCTCCCAAACACAGCCTCACACATGATCTAGCTTACCCACATGCAGTTTGACATGCAGTGCATACAGTGGCCTACTTACAGTATTACAATGCATCGTTGCAAATCTAGCCACAGGTGCACAATCTTCCACACTCAGCGCCACACACACTCAGCTCGCACATTCAGTCTCTTTCAGCCCCAGCACCTATCTCCACATTCACTCAGCCTCACACCTTTAGCCCTACCCCTATTGTCACCTACTCCTGATGATGAAAATAAGAACTGAAATCATTAACTCAGTGCACAGGGGACCATAGATGTATTGACTTGATATGTTGAGTCACCAAGCCCACCAGACAAAGAAACCCTGATTTGTTTTGAATTCAGATCTGGTCACGTGCAAAGCCAAGCAGGTGATAGAGCCCAAGTTTCTTGAGCAGAAGTTCCAGAATAGAAACTCTCAATGATTATTTCTGATCTTCATTTCAGTTTTTTGCAGACTGCTCTCATCATTCCGTTATGGACGGGAGGACATTGATGTTTGTGGGTTGACGTTCAGAAGGGATCTGTATATGGCCACAATCCAAATATATCCACCCCCTTCAGGCCAAGAGCCTAAACCACTGACCAAGTTGCAAGAACGTTTAGCAATAAAATTTGGAGACAGAGCTTATCCTTTCTGCTTTCAGGTATCTCTCTCTCTCTATCTCTCTCTTGGTGTTATGGAGTAATTAATGTACTTGTCACCAGGATGAGCTAATGAATCATTCAACCATTCTCATACCTTGTTTCAACCAGGCACAGTTGCTTTTCAGCATTGCACCAATCTTTAGTTGGCTGAAGGCAATTCAAACCCGTGGTCCATTTAAAATAGGAGTGTTATTAGAGCCTAATCACTCTTGCCTGCCTGTGATATTGCTAAGCTGGCTTGAAAGTGAAGGGTACAAAAATGTGATTCATTTTTGTAAGACAATACAGGCAAAATATCTCATTCCTGCCAGTGAGTACCTTACTACAAAGCTCCTTTAGTTCATGATGACTCCTCAGGAGGCACTTTCTGGTGCTCATTTAAGTGGAAATCAATTGGACACTGTGAAAAATTAGAGTTATTATTATATCAAAGACAATTTACCTATGGGTAGCAAAGCAGAGGATTTAACAAGCCCTTATCACATCTTGAAAAGCAACTAACTAGTTTGGTGGGGCACAGTGATAAACTTATTTGAGTGCAGATCTTATTTGAGTCCAGATATGTGTTTAAATCCAACCACAGGAGCGGGGAAATTTAAAATCATGTTATTAAATGAGTTTGGAATAAGAAAAATATTATTGTCAGTCATAATAACCACAAAGTCACTGAATTCCTATTTTAACCGATCCAATTGTCTTCAGGGAAAGGAATCTGCCATCCTCACCCAATCTAGCCTATATGTGACTCTGGGCTACACAAGGCTAAATCTTATGGGTGTCAGAGGTTATGGGGAGAAGGCAGGTAAATGGGGTTAGGAGGGAGAGATAGATGAGCCATGATTGAATGGCGGAGTAGACTTGATGGGCCGAATGGCCTAATTCACTTATGATCTTGAAAAGACCCAGAATGACTCTCAGTTCAATGAGTAGTTAGGAATGAGCAATGCATGTTGGCCTATCTGGTGATATCTGCAATCTGTGAATGATTTGTGTTACAAACACGAAGCAGAGTCAGAGCAACAGAAAGAGCACTTGACCAGGAAGTACGATAGTCGGGCTACCTTATTTGACATCCGTATGTGCTCCGGCCATTTACTCACAGGTTGTAGGTGCTGCAGTGCTGATTATCGTGGCTCCTTTTGTCACTGAGATAAATGGTATAAGAAAATAGTCTGAAGTGTAAGACAGTTCACTGGCCTGCTTAAATATTGTAGAACAGGATATGACACAAGGACAAAAATAAGCCTCTTATAGAAAGATTAATAGTCATAAATATATATAACGTGGAAGCACACTCTTCAGTCCAACTCATCCATACCGATCAAAATGCTTATCTAAGATAGATCTATTTGTGTGCATTTGGCCCATATCCCCTTTCCCATCTACAAACCTGTCCAGCTCATTCCACATATGCACTATCTATCCTCTGTGTGAAAATCTGCCCCTCAGATCCCCTTTAAATCTTTTCCCTCTCACTGTAAATCTATACCTTCTAATTATAGACTTATAGACTCTTCAATCATGGGAAAAAGACCATCTACCCTATTTATGCCTCCATCATTTAATAAACTTGAATAAGGTCACTCTACAGCCTTCTTCACTCCAGTAAAAACAGTCCCAGCCTATTTAACCTCTCCTTTAACGCAAGTCTGCCAGTCCAGCAACCTTTCTGGAAATCTTTTCTGCATTCTCTCTTGCTTAATGAGAATCTTACTACAGCATGGTGACCATAATTATACACAAACCTTCCAATGTGGCTTAACCAACTTACACAGCTGTAACATGGCATCCCAGCTCCTATACTGTCTGAAGAAGGGTTTCGGCCCGAAACGTTGCCTATTTCCTTCGCTCCATAGATGCTGTCTCACCCGCTGAGTTTCTCCAGCATTTTTGTCTACCTCCTATACTCAATACCTCAGCCAATGAAGGCAAGTGTACTATAAGCCTTCTTCACCTCTCTATCTACCCGAGTTATTACTTTCATGGAACTACATGATGTACTTGTACCCCAATGTCTTGTTGTGCAATAATAGTTTTCCAGGCCCTGCTATTCACTATATATGTCCAGTCCTTCCCAAATTGCATCACTTTGCATTCGCCATTCCCTTGACCTCTATCACAATTCTTCTAGACCCTGTTGTAACCTTAGACAATTTTCTTCACTCTCCATTACACCAGGAATGTTGGTATCATCTGCAAACTTGCTAATCATGCCACCTACATTTTTTTGCAAAGCATTAGTATATATGATAAACATCAAAGGACCCAGCATTGAAGCCTGTGTTGAAAACCATGGAAATAACGAGTCTTCTCAACGTATTAACATTCCTTTTCTCGCCCTTGACAGTTCCCAGACTATCTACCCTGCTCTATAACCTTGCAACTGGGTCCAAATGAAGTTGACAAGGTGAGATATTTTACGTGTTGTTATAGGGATCGGGTCTTCAATTGCTGCAGACATTTTACACACTTGTTTCCATCTTTTTAATGAATAATTCCATTAGTTATAATGGTAAGGCTGAATACTGCTGGAAAGCCTTGTAAAGATATAATGCAGGAATGGAGGCCATAAGGCACTAGATGCTGGCCAAGGGCAGCGCATTGTGTATTGTATTCAAATAGAACACAATGCACCATCTGTCCATATGGTTTCAGCTGGAAAATACTATGGATCATGATGGCCTTTTGGCAGCAACAT
>CM075984.1:34014581-34152018 GCA_038087875.1 Malacoraja senta
GTCACAATATCTCAGATATCAGATTATATCTAAATAGGTGTAATCTGATATCTAAACAGATATCATGGTAGTCTAAATAGATGATATTTCACATTAATTGAATTCAATTAGTGTACTGCAATTGGTACATTTCCAATTCCAACTTATAATTTTTTAATTTATCAAATAGTCCACTCTTTCTTTGAGAGAGACATTGTTAAACTGGTCTTCTAAAATAAAAGTTAGCAAAGAATGGGGAAGAACTTTTAACATGTTGCCGCTGGGAGTATTGACCTATGTCAAAGGATCAAGTCCTAAAGTCGTATAACATGAAACAAGCCCTTAAGCCTTTTATGCCTTGGCCTTTTATGTACTTGAGTAGATGCTTCTTAAATGACCTTAATGTATCTGACTGCAGCACCTCTTCAGGCACTGCATCCCACCTTTTGTGTGAAAAAAATATCCATTCAGATCCCCTCTTAGCTTCCTACCTCTCCCTTAACATAGGGTTTCTTGTCTTTGACACCCACCACATGGGAACATTTTGTTTACGATCTACCCCATCTTTCTCCCTCATAATTGTATCTGTCCCTCAGTCTCTTCTGCCCCAAGGAAAATAAACCCAGCCTATTCAGTCTCTCATAACCATAATGTTTCAATCCAGATAATATCCTGGTGAATCTCCTCTGTACATTCTCGGTACAATCACAATCTTTCTGCTTGTCTATTCTTTATGAAGCTGTATCATCATTTGTGAGACAGATTTTCCATGAATAAAGCCGTGCTGACTCTCCTAATGCATCCCTGCCGTTACAAGTGAAAGGAGATCCTGCCCTGGATAATTCTGTTTTCCCATGGTTTACCTATCGTTGTGTAAAACTTGTTAGTGTCTAGTTATCTACCTTTCCCATGCTTTCCTTTGAATAAATGAATAATATTTTCTATTCGTCAAAGATTCAGGACTTTACCCTTGGTTAACAAAGATGTCCATTAAGGCCCAGCAATCTCCTCCCTTGCCCCAAATACATCCCACAGTGCATCTCATCAGGTCCTGGAGATTTGTCCACATTTCTGCATCCGAAGACATATATCCTCATTCCTGATGCTGACATATCCAAAACAACCATGTTCCTTCCTTGCACCTCCTTCTGCCATGTCTTTCACTTTGGTGAATAGAGGTGAAAAGTATATGTTTAGGACTTCAGCGACGTTCCTTGGTTTGACGCACAGATTGTACTTATGGCCCAAAAGGGGGCCTACTCTTTCGCTGGTTACTTTCTTCTTCCTAATACCCTGGGATCTACCTTAATCTTATCTGTCAATAATATTTATAGGCCCTTTTTGGCCCTCCTAACTTTTTAAGTACTTTCCTGCGATCTCTCTACTCATGGAATTTTGCCATTTTCACTTCCATATGCCTATCATATGCTTCCTTTATTTTCATTCACTTCTCAGCATCTCTTTCCATCCAAGGTTCCCTAATCTTGCTATCTTAAAGGGGCTGTCCCACTGCGGCAACCTAATCCGCGAGTTCAGGCGAGTTTGCCCTCGACTCATACTCGCAGCATGGTCGACACAAGGTCCAAGGAGGTCTTTGCAACTCTCCTTCATGCTCCCCGCGTACTCGAGGCCTCAGCTAGGTCGCGGCGTATTTTTCAACATGCTGAAAAATGCCCGCGAGTAAAATAAGGTCGCCATGGAAAAAATCGATATCTTTTTACTCGTAGGTTTAGTCGAGGTAAGTCGTAGTAGGTCGGCATGCTATTCGTAGGTAATGGACGGTAGTCGAAAGAAATTGAGGATAGTCTAAGGTAAAGCTTGTTGAGAAAAAAATGGTAAGTAAACCGACCGGTAATGTTAAATGCCCGCTAAACTTTATTAAAGGTTGTCCGGCATGTCTCCACTCCTTCTTCCCCCCCCCCCCCCCCCCTTCTCCCCCCCATTGACGCATTGAAGGATAAGAACATTAAAAACAAAGATATGGGACATTCAGCTACTCATACCTGCTCTATTATTCAATAAGATCCTGGCTATTTTACTTCTATGCTCCCTCAATCTTCCATGTCCTTTAAGATATATATATATAATATCAATCCCTCCTTTGAATATACTGTGATTATACTGAGTGATTAAGTGAGTTGCCTTTCCACTGAATAACCAGTCCATCGTTTTGAGATAATAATCCCTGGTTCTAGATACTCCAGCCAAGCGAAACATGAAACATGTATTCTGCTTCTGTTCTGTCAAGCAACA
The DNA here is from genome assembly GCA_038087875.1 of Malacoraja senta. Classification (NCBI taxonomy): domain Eukaryota; kingdom Metazoa; phylum Chordata; class Chondrichthyes; order Rajiformes; family Rajidae; genus Malacoraja; species Malacoraja senta. The sequence goes on from CM075984.1 coordinate 34,016,814, forward strand.
AACATTTTCATTCTTTAATGAAATTTCCTCTTATTTTTCTAAACTCAAGAGAATATATGCTCAGTTTGCTTAATCTCTTCACACAACATACCATCTTGGGTATCAATATGGTGATCCTTTGCTGCACTCCTTCTATCGCAGTAGATTTTGCCTTAAATAGAGAGACTGGATGTGTATATAATCTTTCTGATATGATCGATTTATATATACTTCTGATTACAATTCCCATATTTATGTTTGATTGCTTTTCAAGGATAAGCACCAAAAATTAAATTTAAGCTTTTGAAATATTGCTATGTACTGTTTTGGTTTGAGTTTTGTGCTTTTAATTCCAGGACAGAAAGGAGCTCGAGGTCCAAGAGGCATGATGGGACTCAAGGGGATTCGAGGACATCGTGGCTTTGAAGGCCGTAGAGGTATGTCACTGAAATGTCAAATGCATTTCCACTTTTTAAATTTTTTTTATTGTCATACAATGGTGAAACAAGCCCTTTGGTCCAGCTTGCCATACCGATCAAGATACCCCATCTAAGCTAATCCAATTTGCACATGTTTGTCCCATATTCCTTTCAATAGACAATAGGTGCAGGAGTAGGCCATTTGGCCCTTCGAGCCAGCACCGCCATTCAATGTGATCATGGCTGATCATTCACAATCAGTACCCCGTGCCTGCCTTCTCCCCATATCCCCTGACTCTGCTATCTTTAAGAGCCCTATCTAGCTCTCTCTTGAAAGTATCCAGAGAACTGGCCTCCACCGCCCTCTGAGGCAGAGAATTCCACACTCACAACTCCCTGTGCGAAAAAGTGTTTCCTCATCTCTGTTCTAAATGGCTTACCCCTTATTCTTAAACTGTGGCCCCTGGTTCTGGACTCCGCCAACATCGGGAACTTGTTTCTAGCTTGTCCAAACCCTTAATAATCTTATATGTTTCAATAAGATCCCCTCATCCTTCTAAATTCCAGAGTATACAAGCCCAGCCACTCCATTCTCTCAGCATATGACAGTCCCGCCATCCCGGGAATTAACATTGTGAACGTACGCTGCACTCCCTCAATAGCAAGAATGTCCTTCATCAAATTTGGAGACCAAAACTGCACACAATACTCCAGGTGTGGTCTCACTGGGGCCTTGTACAACTACAGATGGACCTCTTTGCTCCTATACTCAACTCCTCTTGTTATGAAGTCCAACATGCCATTCATTTTCTTCACTGCCTGTTGTACCTGCATGCTTACTTTTATTGACTGATGAACAAGGATCCCCAGATCCCGTTGTACTTCCCCTTTTCCCAAATTGACACCATTTAAATAATAATCTGCCTTCCTGTTTTTGCTACCAAAGTGGATAACCTCACATTTATCCACATTAAATTGCATCTCCCATGCATCTGTCCACTCACCTAACCTGTCCAAGTCACCCTGCATTCTCATAGCATCGTCCTCACAGTTCACACTGCCACCCAGCTTAGTGCCATCTGCAAATTTGCTAATGTTACTTTGAATCCCTTCATCTAAATCATTGATGTATATTGTAAATAGCTGTGGTTCCAGCACCGAGCCTTGCGGCACCCCACTAGTCACTGCCTGCCATTCTGAAAGGGACCCGTTAATCCCTACTCTTTGTTTCCTGTCTGCCAACCAATTTTCTATCCATGTCAGCACTCTACCCCCAATACCATGTGCCCTAATTCTGTCCACTAATCTCCTAAGTGGGACCTTATCAAATGCTTTCTGTAAGTCCAGGCACACTACATCCACTGGCTCTCCCTTGTCCATTTTCCTAGTTACATCTGCAAAAAATTCCAGAAAATTAGTCAAGCATGATTTCCCCTTCGTAAATCCATGCTGACTCGGACTGATCCTGCTAGTGCTATCCAAATGTGCCGCTATTTCATCTTTTATGATTGACTCCAGCATCTTCCCCACCACCGATGTCAGGGTAACTGGTCTATAATGCCCTGTTTTCTTTCTCCGGCCTTTATTAAAAAGTGGGATAACATTAGCTACCCTCCAATCCACAGGAACTGATCCTGTATCTATAGAATGTTGGAAAATTATCACCAATGCGTCCACAATTTCTAGAGCCACTTCCTTAAGTACCCTCGGATGCAGACCAGCAGGCAATGGGGATTTATCAGCCTTCAGTCCCATCAGCATACCCAACACCATTTCCTGACTAATGTGGATTTCCTTCAGTTCCTCCGTCACCCCAGATCCTCTGGCCACTAGTACATCAGGAAGATTGTTTGTGTCCTCCCTAGTGAAGATGGATCCAAAGTATCTGTTCAACTCATCTTCTATTTCCTTGTTCCTTATAATAAATTTTCCTTTTTCAGTCTTCAATGGTCCAACTTTGGTCTTAACTAATGTTTTCCTCTTCACATACGTAAAGAAGCTTTTACTATCCTCCTTTATATTCTTGGCTAGTTTTTACCTTCGTACCTCATCTTTTCTTCCCGTATTGCCTTTTTAGTTATCTTCTGTTGCTCTTTAAATGTTACCCATTCCTCTGGCATTTTATACTGTCCCTGACTTCCCTTGTCAGCCACGGTCGCCTCATTACTCCCCTTGGAATCTTTCTTCCTGTTTGGAATGAACTGATCCTGCACCTTCCGTATTATTCCCAGAAATACCTGCCATTGTTGTTCCATTGTCATCACTGCTAGGGTATCTTTCCAGTCAACTTTGGCCAGCTCCTCCCTCATGGCTCCATTGTCCCCTTTGTTCAACTGTAATACTGACACCTCTGATTTACCCTTCTCCCTCTCAAATTGTAGATTAATACTTACCATTTCATGGTCACTACCTCCGAATGGCTCCTTAACCTCAAGTTCCCTTATCAAATCCGGTTCATTACACAATACTAAATCCAGAATTGCCTTCTCCCTGGTAGGCTCCAGTACAAGCTGCTCTAAGAATCCATCACGGAGGCACTCCACAAAGTCCCTTTCTTGGGGTCCAGTAGCAACCTGATTTTCCCAGTCTACCTGCATGTTGAAATCTCCCTTAACAATTGGAGCATTACCTTTACGATATGCCAATTTTAAATTTTGATTCAACTTACACCCTATATCCAGGCTACTGTTTGGGAGCCTGTAGATAAGTCCGATTGGGGTCTTTTTACCCTTACAATTCCTTAGTTCTATCCATATTGACTCCACATCTAGTGCGAACTCCATCATCAAGTTCGCTGACGACACCACTGTTGTGGGACGTATCACTGATGGGGATGAGTCAGAATATAGAAGAGAGATCGAGCAACTGTCCATATGGTGCCAGCACAATAACCTGGCCCTCAACACCAGCAAAACCAAGGAACTGATTGTGGACTTTGGAAGGAGTAGGATGGGGACCCACAGTCCCGTTTATATCAACGGGTCGATGGTTGAAAGGGTCAAGAGCTTCAAATTCCTGGGCGTGCACATCTCTGAAGATCTTTCCTGGTCCGAGAACACTGATGCCATTATTAAGAAAGCACATCAGCGCCTCTACTTCCTGAGAAGATTACGGAGAGTCGGTTTGTCAAGGAGGACTCTCTCTAACTTCTACAGGTGCACAGTAGAGAGCATGCTGACCGGTTGCATCGTGGCTTGGTTCGGCAACTTGAGCGCCCTGGAGAGGAAAAGTCTACAAAAAGTAGTAAACACTGCCCAGTCCATCATCGGCTCTGACCTCCCTTCCATCGAGGGGATCTATCACAGTCGCTGCCTCAAAAAGGCTGGCAGTATCATCAAGGACCCACACCATCCTGGCCACACACTCATCTCCCTACTACCTTCAGGTAGAAGGTACAGGAGCCTGAAGACTGCAACGACCAGGTTCAGGAACAGCTACTTCCCCACAGCCATCAGGCTATTAAACCTGGCTCGGACATAACACTGAACTTTATTAGCCAATACTGTTATTTGCACTTTATCAGTATATTGATTCATGTGTGTATATATTTATAGAATGCCTTGTAGTCAATGCCTACTATGTTCTGTTGTGCTGAAGCAAAGCAAGAATTTCATTGTCCTATCAGGGACACATGACAATAAACTCACTTGACTTGACATCTCCTGTTTCAATGTCATCCCTTGCAATGGACTTAATTTAATTCCTCACCAACAGAGCTACCCCACCCCCTCTGCCCACCTGTCTGTCTTTTCGATAGGATGTATATCCTTGAATATTCAGTTCCCAACCCTGGCCCTCTTGCAGCCATGTCTCAGTAATTCTCACATCATACTTGCCAATTTCTAACTGAGCCTCAAGCTCGTCCATTTCATTTCTTATACTTACACTTCAACCTTTCCTATACATGTACCTGTCCAAGTGGCTTTTAAATGCTGTTTTAGTATTAGCTTCAATTTGCTCTCTGGCAGCTCATTCTATATATGCTCTGAATGAAAAAGTTGTCTGTCAGGTTCATGTTAAATCTTGCCCCTCTCACCTTTAAACATATGTTGTCTTGTTTTTCATTCCCTTACCCTGGGTAAAAGACAGTGCATTTAACCTATCAAATCCCCTCATGATTTTAGACACCTCCATAAGATCACCTTTCAGCCTCCTGTGCTCAAAGGAATAAGGTCATAGCCTGCCCAAACTCTCCCTATAATAAATCCCCTCAAGTCCTAGCAACATCCTCGTACATCTTCTCTGCACTCATTCCTGCTCAATGGCATCATTCCTATAGCAGGGTGACCAAAACTGAAAATGGTGCTTCAAGTGTGGCCTCACTAACTTCTGTAACATAACATCCCAACCTCTCTGCTTGATACCCTGACTTAAGGGCCTGTCCCACTTAGGAGACCTCCACTGCGACCTCTGGTGACCTTAAGCGACTTTAAAAAAAAAATCAAGGTCACGGTGACCTACGACCTTCCACGACTATGTGTACGACCTCCTACGACTATGTTGAAGACCTCCCTCGACTATGAAGAAGACCTCCTTCGACTGTTGAAGACTGGCTTCGACCACGTACGTTTTACTCGAGGATGGTCTCTGGCAAATTCTGAACCATGCAAGCAAGGAAGGAACTAGTTTGGACGATGTTAATAAAAACACAACTACTGCTGTTTGCAGTAGCCCTTTTGCTTCAGCAGCCTTTTAAGAAAAGCAGAAGGGGAAGAGCAAGGGTGAAGAGGAAGCACAAGAAGAGGTCTCAATGGGTGAATGGAGATGATGTGATGGACTGTCCCAGTACACCAGATGACTGGAAGAGAGTGGCACTGGGCTTTGACAAAAGATGGAACTTTAAGCACACCTGTGGGGCAGTGGATGGCAAGCATGCCATTCTTGTCCCTGTACCCCTCATTTTCCTTTTTGTACAGGATGGCATTCTGCTGGAACCATTCCTCAAGGTCCCCCTCCTGCTGCCTGGTGAAGGTGTAGGGCATAACCTTCCTTCAGCCCCCTCACCACCAATGGGGCATCTGCCTCTGATGCTGTGTCAGACACAGGAGAATGGGCTGCTTTGCTGCCTTCAAATGAGGCAGTGAAGGATGAGGTGGTGGTGGGGACATATACTACCACCCTGGTCTCCTCCACCAGGGGTCTCTCATGCAGGGCTACCTCCTCCTGCACTATCACCTCCTGTGGCATCACCTCCTACCACTCCTCCTCCTGGGTGGGCAACACCTGCATGGCAGTTTTTTTTAGGGTTGTGCCCTCCCCCTGCACTGCTGCCTTTTTGGTGCCATTTCTAAAACACAAGTCTCCTCTCCAAAAAAACTCTCTAGCTATGAATGAACATGCCTTGGAATGACTGAGGTGACGTTCTGCTGTTTAAATAACCTTTTTCACCCCGGAGTTATTACCTTCGACCACCTTTGACTCCCCTCCCCTCCCCTTCATCAGCCATCTGGTTGTCTCCTCCCCTCCCCCAGCCCTCGGGCTCCTCCTCCGCCTTTTTCCTTTTTTCCTTTCTTCTCCCCACCCCCTATCAGTCTGAAGAAGGGTTTCGGCCCGAAACGTTACCTATTTCCTTCGCTCCATAGATGCTGCTGCACCCGCTGAGTTTCTCTAGCATTTTTGTGTACCTTCGATTTTCCAGCATCTGCAGTTCCTTCTTTAACACCTTTGACTCCCTATGACTAGCATCACAACCTAGTACGGCCGACTTTGACTAGACCTACGACTAAAAAAAGATTGATTTTTCCCACGGCAACCTATTTTTAGTCGCAGCCAATTTTTAACATCTTGAAAAATACGCCGCAACCTAGCTGAAGCCTCGACTACGCGGAGACCACTTTCGTCCATGAAGGAGAGTGACGAAAACCTCCTACGACCTCGTGGCGACCTTCCCGTGACTATGGGTCGCGGGCAAGGACGCCAGAGGTCACGGTGGAGGTCTCCCAAGTGGGACAGGCCCTTTATGAAGGTCAATGTACCAAAAGGCTTCTTGGCCACTGTAACTACCTGTGATGCCACTTTCAGGGGACTATGTATATGTACCCCTAAATCCCTCAGCTCTGCAACACACCCCTGGGTCCTAACATTCACTGTGGTCCTGCCATGAGTTGACTTCTCAAAATGCAACACCTCGCACTAAGCCATTAGCCAACTTCATTAGCCATTCCTCAACCCACTTGCCCAGCTGATCAAGAGCCTGCTGTAATTATTGATAACCATCTTCACTATCCACAATACCACCTACTTTAATGTCAAACTTACTAATCATGCCTTATACAATCTCATCCAAATCATTAATAAAAATAATGAACAACAATGGGCCCATGGGAGACGTGACCTCCCGTGTACAAAACCATGTTGACTATCTCTAATCAGACCCTGTCTATCTAAATGCATATCTTATCCCTGTCTTATCCCTCAGAAACGTCTCCATTAACTTACCTACTGCAGTTGTTAGGCTTACTGGTCAAAAGTCCATGAGGCACATCACTCATCACAGGCCTACAGTCTGAAAATGCTTCCTACCATGAAGCCAATTTTCTATCCAGTCGGCTAGCTCTCCCTGGATCCCGTATGATCTAACCTTCCAGAGCAGCCTACCATGTGGAACCTCATCATAGGCCTTGCTGAAGTCCATATAAACAACATTTAGAACTTTGCCTTCATTAATCTTTTTGGTTACCTCTTCAAAAGAAACAATCAATTTGTGAGACATGATCTCCCACATAAAAAAACATGCTGACTATACCTAATCAGACCCTGTCTATTCAAATGTAAATATATCTTATCCTTCAGAATCTTCTCCATTAACTTACCTACCACAGGCTCATTAGCCACAACATTAGCCTCCAGTCGTCCGGGACCTCACCCGTGTCTGATGATGATTTATGTATCTCAACCAGGGCTTCTGCAATTTCTTCTCTAGCTTCTCACAGGGGCCTTGGATATATCTGATCAGGCCTGGCGGGTTTATTTATACTCCTCGACCATAATAAGGATTGTCCTCAAGACATCTCCATTAACTGTCCTAAGTTTCCTAATATTTACGTTTTTCTCTGCAGTAAAAATAAAGGTGAGATACTCATTGATGACCTTGCCCATCACCTGCGGTTCCACACGTAGATGACGGCTTTGGTTTCTGTGGGGCCCTATTCTCTCTCTAGTTATCATCTTTCCCTTAATCTCTTTGGATTTATCTTAATATTATCAGCCAGATCTACCTCCTACCCCCTTTTTAGACTCCTAGTTTCCTTCTTAAATATGCTCCTCAGTCCCCTAAACTCTTCTAGGGTCTATGGTCACTCGAACAATAGGCTCGCCCACTGACACTTCATTCACTTGGCCTTTCCAATTTCCTAAGAGTAGGTTATGTTTTGCCCTCTCCCTAGTAGGGCCCTCCACATACTGCCTAAGGAATCTTTCCTGAACATATTTAACCCATTCCATCCCATCCAAGTCTTTGGCCCTATTAGTCCTGCAGCTGGCTGCAATCTCCCAGCATATTTGCTCTTCTATTTCCCGTAAACTTTTAGGGGGCTCATAGTACACTCCCAACAAGGCGATCATCTCATTTTTTTTCTCAGCTCCATCCATATAGCCTCACTGGACAAACCATCAGTGATGATAGCTTAGACTACTATTGCAACATTCTCCATAATAAAGCAACCTTTACCCCCCACCACTGTCTCGCCTGCAGCTCCTTTCTCTGGAACATTAAGCTGACAGATGGATCCCTCACTTAGCCCAGTTTCTGTCATAGCTATAATGTGCATGTACCTACCCAAAACCCGAGTTCATCCACCTTTCCTGTCAAGCCTCTCGCATTGAAATAGACGCAACTTAAACCAACAGTCCTACCTCACTTTCTGCTGTGCTCCTGCCTATCCTGTCTATTGAACTTGCTTTCATTGCCTTCTGTACTGCCCCAGAAAACATTCCCAATAGTAAAAAAATCTGAAATCCTGCACCAAAAAATTAACCTATTCTATCTTCCTGTTCTTATCCTCATTAGCACGTGGCTCCAGGGGGGAATACGGAGATAACTGTCCTCGAGGTCCTGCTTTTTAACCTTTCGCCTAGCTCCCTGTATTCACTCTGCAGGACTGCATCCCTTTTCCTACCAATGTCATTTGTACCAACTTACATAATGACTTCCGGCTGCTCGCCCTCTCTCTCTTGAGAATATTGTGCAGCCACTCTGAGATATCCTGAGTCCTAGCTCCAGGGAGGAAACAAACCATCCTGGCAGCTCTTGCTGTCACAGAAACGCTTGTCTTCTTCACTAACTAAGAAGTCTCCTATCACTATGGCTCTGCTTGTCTTCACCTTTCCATGCAGTACCTCAGTGTTGGCCCCAATGCCATAGACCTGACCTCTGCTGCTCTCCTCTGACAGGTCATAGCCCCCAACAGTATCCAAAGGCACATACCTGTGGTCAAGGGGGAAATGCCACAGGGGATTCTGTACTCGGCCTGCTTCCTTTCCTGGTGGTCACCCATCTACTTCCTGCCCATGCCCTAGGCATGACCACCTCATTGTAACACCTATCATTGATCTCACTCCCAGATAATCCACAGGTCATCCAGCCCCTGCGCCGGTTCACTAAAACGGTCCATAAGGAGCTCGCGCAGGTGTGGCCCTCAGTGACACTGGAAGTCTTCCTGACTTCCCACATCCAGCAGGAAGAACATATAACTATTCTACAGTAACTGCCATCTGTACTGCTCTACGGCAAGGAAAATATACAAAGGGAAAAAAACATAGACTGTATCTTATCCCACCATCCCCCTCTACGCTGAAGCCTCTCGAGCCAAAGCTTCACAACTTGCCCTCCACCCGGCACTTGGATCTTAACACAACCGTTCCACTAGTGTCTATCTTCCTTTTTATACGCCCAGTAGTAGCAGTCACTCTTAGATGCTTACTGGTTTCAGCGGCAAAACTGATGATTTAGCCAAACCATCATCACATAAAATGTTTATCCACCAATAAAGTACACATTAACTCTATTGTATATGAGCTATGAGAAAGCACAGCCATGTCTGCTGAGAAAGAGACCTAAAGCACATTAGATCTGCCACAAACAGCAATTTGTGTGAGTTTTAGTTTTCAATTTGCTGGTCAATTTCTTAGACTTGCTCATGTCCCCTATCCGTCTTTACAATTTTTCCTGTTCTCTTTAAAGTTTAAATTTGCAGGTTGGAGACAGTTGAAAATGTTTTGCATACATCCAAATGACAATTAAGCAAATGCTTCAGCAAAATAATTTATATTTCTTTAGAAAATTATAGAGTAATTAAATTAATTCATTTTCTGATTATTTATTTTGCGAATGCCTTTTATATTAATCTTTTCAATTTTTGATTTTAGGTCTAAGGGGTAACCCAGGTGCTAATGGACGCCCAGGTTCTAAGGGAAGTTTAGGTGTTCCTGGTCAATGTCCTGCTGAATGCAAGAGCGTAAAAGGAGATGAAGGACAGAAAGGAGATACAGGTTTCAGTGGTCCAAAGGGAGATATGGGTGAAGTTGGCTTGTCGGGACAACCTGGCCTCAAAGGTGAAACAGGAAGCACTAGCCCTAAAGGAGACACAGGTGTTGAAGGAGTGAAAGGTAGCAAAGGGGAACTAGGTTCATGTGACTGTGTAGATGGAGAAAAAGGCGAACCTGGCAGTACTGGACCAACTGGACCTGGAGGAATCAAAGGAGATCAAGGGCCGACGGGTGAGCATGGAAAAACTGGCGAAAAAGGAGCCATAGGTGAACAGGGCAATGAGGGTGAAGAAGGACCTCCTGGCGCATGTGCTCCTACCATCCAATCAGCTTTTTCTGCTGGACGAAATGTCGAAGATGGGTTACCAAATCCGTTTTTCCCCATACCATTCACGGTAATTTTCTACAACAGGCAGGGACACTTTAATCCTACAGTTGGAGTTTACATAGCCCCAGTCAATGGGACATATCTATTTAGTTACCATTTGTCAATACTAACAAATCCTATTAAACTGGGATTATTTAAAAATCGTAAATTAGTTATCAAGACATCTAACCAAGCTACCCAGGATCAAGCTTCCCAAACTGTGATATTACATCTTACTGCAAGGGACAAGATATGGTTACAAGTGAAGGATTCTAGTTTCAATGGTCTGTACGCAGATCAGGATACTGACAGCACATTCAGCGGCTTTCTCCTTTATCCTGATTCCTGTTTTCCAGTAAATTCCAGGGGGTTATTCCCAGTTATGGATGAAACTAGTTACTACAATCCCTATTTTGATGATGAACCCCCAACACCTCCTGCAGATGATGGCTTAGGTTCTGGTTCTGGCTCTGGCTCCAACTACGTTCCTGATTCTGGTTCTTCATTTGAGTCCAGTCCTCCTAATGCCAGTGAAGCCCCATCATAGAGGCAAAAAACATTTAAAATTCCACAGAATCCAAAGTGAATGCATATGCCCACCAACTTTAAGCCTGACTATTTTCAGCTGTAATCACCAATTAGGCTAACTAGTTCATAAAGGAAGCATCCAAAATATTGATTTAAATATGCTGTAAAATCATGAGCCAAGGCTTGTAGTTTTTTTTTTTGTTATGCTATACTTCTAACAAACCGTTATTACTGTTTGATAACTAGGAATGAAAATAGCAATTCTTTCTTGTACCTCTGAATTTTGGCAACTATAATTTTTCTTTTATATTCATAAATTTGAGAATCTAAAGACAAGTCACATTTCAGGTATGTTGAGTGATGCTTTAATGGTTGGTTCTTTTTTATGATTGCACTCACATACCTATTGGAGAAACATTGTCTTCACCAACAGTGTGCGTTTAGCTGTTAGGTGAAGGTGTCTGGGTGAAAGTCATAAACTGGACCAAATGCACCATCAAAATGTACCAGCTGCCATATGTAGGTAGGAAGTGTGGTTCAGACACTGCTCAGCCTACCTAGGACATGTTTCTTTAAGAAAATGTACCAATTAGAATAAAATTCTGAAAAAACGAGTTTGTGTCATTTTGTTTCTTGAGGGCACACTCGCTCCATTTTTCATTTGTTAATCATATTAGCATGAAACTTGCAATGTCATCAGATATATACAAATCAAATTCTCCTGTCCATTTAAAAATTCCTTGGTTCAATTCAGATTAATCTTTTCCTCCATTCTAACAGAGGGGTTGGAACACAGGACTATGCTAGACCAGAAGAAAATGGTAAGATTAAACGAGAACTTACCAGTTTGAAGTTTGATCTTTATTTTATGAGGAGTTACAATGAAGGACTACGTGAAGAATCCCGTACAGCCGCACGTGCGTCAATCTTCAAAGCAGCGGTGTGAAACCACAGATAATAGTGACTGAAGTATAATAGTAAGATGAGAGAAGACTAGAACTACCAGATGATATTTATGAGGGTTGGGAGCGGAGGGCAAGTAGTCCCTCATCGTAACTCCTCATAAAATAAAGATCAAACTTCAAACTGGTAAGTTCTCATTTAATCTTACTATTTTACTTCGGAGTCACGTGAGTGACTACGTGAGGATTTCAAAGCTCTGTGATTTCATGCCGCGAGAAACAAGTCTACACAACCACAACTGCTTCATTGACAAATGAGGGAAAACATTCATAATGCACACTGTCATGACATCGATTTAAAACATGCTGATGCTGTTAAATGAAGTACTCATAATAGTCCCATCTCTCATCCGGATGGAACCTATAAACAGAACGTAAAATGAGATTGAGAAATACCCTGGTCTGGCAACGGGTTATTATAAAATGTTTGGAAATTCGTTCTTTTGACCATGCTTCAGCCGTTAGGATGTGGTCCAGCGAGACATAATTAACCGTTGCTGCTGCTGTTGTAGCAGCCCTGGTAGAGTGAGATCTGGAATCAGTATCTACTCCTGCATAACTCAACTCTGTTTTATCACCTGGAAATGGTCTGAACTGATACGTTCTAATAAAGTTTTTTGTAACTAACAATCATAGCTAGCTAAGAGCCTCGAAGGCTCTTGGTGACCATGACGTATTGTTGTATACGTGAGCCCTCACATAACTAAAGGTCCCTGGATATGCCTTGACCTATTTTGAGACCTGTCACCCCTTCTGCTCTGCTTAAGTAAATTATAAACATAAAATACTATACATATTATTTACAGATGTAATCATCCTGTCCCGTCGCAATTATGTAGTGACTGACCTGTTGCGCTAAACCAGCGCCAGGAGGATAACTACCTAATGAAATCCGCCAAAGCTAAGAATGTAGCTAGAAACCCCCTGGTGAAAATAGTGTTAACACAATGTCAACCTCCCATACTGCATTGTACTTGTCCTGGGAAAACTTGTGTTAAGGATATCCTTTACTAACTCGATTGGATCTCGTTTGTTGCAGCAAATTGGATGGAAAGCACCTTGGCACCGTTAATGACCCTATAACTCAATATTGTCAAAGACCATTAAAAATGAACTCCAAGAGCTCTGAAATCTGTACCATTTTAAATGTAACATGAGCATTAAACAAACGCTTCCCATCTCCTGAAGAAGCAAAATACTGCTTTTTGGTACTATCCCAGCACTCTGAATACATACAAGAATAGGGGTGACAACCCAAGCCGTAGGCAGTCTATTGAGAATCTGTAGAACATAAATTGATTTTATCATGCAACGGCTGATTTCCCGAGCCACAGGCTGAACCAGCAAGTTACATTTAAAATAACCCTATAAGGTTGCATTATTATTATTCCCGACAAATCAGGAATCAAACTGCATAGGCCAATCACACAGCTGGAACCTAAAGCGGGCTCTTGATGCCTTTATTTGAAGCCCCGACTGATGAAGCAAAATGGAAGAAGACATAAAAGACCATTCCTCCTGCTTGTAGCGAAAATGTATCTTTCGGCACTGTTATGCCACACATTTTTGCAACCTGTGAATTAGCATGAAAACAACATATCTGTATTCGGTGTTGCATTGAATCAGAATTTCATAAATACGGTGTGGTCCAACACCCATTCTGTGTTGTCATTGATCTGTACTTTATCATTCTCCAGTGGCAAATGAGATTATGTACCTATTACAGGATTCTTTTACTTGATTGCACCCATGTGACTATCATATGCCACCATCATAGTGTATCAACATGAAGTTGAGCATGCAGATATGCATATTCGCTCAATCACTTTTTAACCCATTAAATGCACGTAGGGTCAGTTTGAGACTGAAACAGTGGATTTTAGTAAAATACAGATTCAAAATATCATCCAGCCAATACATAAGTGTTTTTTTAAAACTCTGAATAGGCCTCTTTGAATGATTTATTGTCATACTGTTATATTGGCTCATCATAGCAATGCCTCCAAATATCACCGATGATCACTGTAAATGGAAACAACCTATGAAATCAGTTGTTAATCAGCCATCTTTCATAATGAACAGGCCACTCCTGCCATCATTTCATGTCTGCCCTGAACAGCAACTCTGGCCCGATTCCTGAGCCTGTCTTGCAAGACAAACCTGGCCACAATACTCAGCCTGTCTGATAATTCTAACCTGTCCCAAAACAGTCTGGCCATAATTCTGAGCCTGACTCAAAAGACAATTCTTGCCACAATTCTGAACCTGCCTTGAAAAACAATTCTGCCCATATTTCCGAGCCTGTCTCGAAGACAATCCTGGTTAAAATACTGAGCCTGCCTCAACACAATTCTGGCCCAATTCCAACCTGCTTGGAATGCTAGTAATGTCCAGTTTTACATGGTTAAATGCCTCTGAGTAGATGACAATGTCTTAATCATTTGTGTATTGTACAACCAAGTGTAAATCTTACCAATTTGTAAGTTCCCTTAGTTGTAGAGTATAACTGGTAGAGTGCGTAGACCCTCTGGCCAACTTTCATGCTGCCTCCAGCTTCAGTGAACCGCTTACTGCTCATGAAGTCGTGGGGTGCGTTGTCACCGAAACTATGAAGCCTTGCTCGTCATTGGCCTTAATTGGTCCAACAGCTTGTGCTTCGTCCTCCAGGTTTTGCCTGTTGAATAGGTCTTACCTGAATAGAAGCTTTGACGGCTGGCTCTAACGTCCTCTGATAGCGGTGTTCACTGCATTGTGTTGGGATGGCAACCTTGCTACCAGGAATGGTACCTCTGACACGTGCCCTTTATCCGTTGGGGTATGCTCCACGGCTAAACCCTCAGACTCGTCGTCAGATTTACACTGATCCGGCATGTTCTCCTCCTCCATAAGGGAGACATTAAGCAGCCCTGTTACAAGGCGCTGCTGGCGCGGCCTCTCCAATAGGCCCACCCTTCAGGGTCAGATCAAAACTGCCCCGGTAAGCTCACCTCCTCCATTGAGGGAGACATTATGCAGCCCTTCTACAGGTGCTGTTGCCATACATTAAGCAGCCCTATTACAAGGCGCTGCTGGTGCAGCCTCTCCCATTGGCCGGCACTACCATAGACTCGGCATCCCCGTTAAGCAGCCCTGTTACAAGGCGCTGCTGGCGCGGGCTCTCCCATATGCCCAACACTGCCGCAGACTCGGTATCCCCATAAAGCAGCCCTGTCCAAGGCGCTGCTGGCACTGACCCAACTCCTGCCAATTTATTCTTATTACCGGCCCCAGGGCTGACCATTTTGGTTGGTTTACCCCATATCTTGGAGACCACTGCAGTCTGGGCACCGCATTGCTGCTGCATTTTCCCCCGGGAATCCCAGCGTCTATCTGCATACAGGTGGAAAAACCTTACCGGCACCAGGGCTGACCGTTCCGGTCCGTTTAACCCCTATCCTGGGGACCCCTGCGGTCTGGGAGTCGCATTACTGCTGGATTTCCCCTCCACGGGAACCCCAGCGTCTTTAAACATACCGGAGGGAAAAACCCTCCCGACACCCGGTCTTCTGGCTGTCCCCTCCCCGGGAACCCCAGCATCTATATTCATATTGGAGGGAAACCCTCCCGGCACCCGGGAACCCCAGCATCTATCTGCCAAATGAGGGAAACCCTCCCGGCACCCGGAGCGCCTGGAAGTCACTGACCACCTTGTCAGTGACTGAATTCACAAAAGCCGACATTCGCCAGCTACCCACTTCTGCGGTCGGAACCGGGGTTTCCCCACAGCCCATAGCTGGTTCCCTCGTTGGCCCTCGCGAAGCATCCGGCAGGAAAACCCCTGCAACAAGAGGTTCCTGCAAGGAAACAAAACAGGTAAGAAATACAACCTTACGTGAAGTTTAAACTTACCGCGCTGGAGGAGCTCTGCTACTCCAACCGGCCGCCTGCACCAATGCGTCTGACGTAATGACTCACGTGCGGCTGTACGGGATTCTTCACGTAGTCACTCACGTGACTCCGAAGTAAAATTCAGCATTTAATTGATCAAAGTCGATTTCAATGCAAATCTTGTTTTTACTATCAATACCCTTCAGTTGTTTTTGTCACAAATAGCTGATTTTATCAGCTTTTTGATTTATCCAAATTAACGTTTGACATTTCTTTGATTTGATTTGATTTAATTTATTGTCATTGTCTTCAATGAAGAGACAACTAAATTATTTTTCCCTTACAGTCATACAAAAAAATAAATTAAAAAACCCCCACTAAACACAGAACACTAGTCCACAACACAAACATCCCCACAGCAGCACCAAAGTTCCCCACTGTGAGGGAAGGAACCAAAGTCCAGTCAACCTCCTTGCCGATGTTCCCCAATGTTCACCAGTGGTCAGGGCCTCCCGAGCACCCCGTAGTCGCCGCTACGGGCGGCCCGATGTTCAGGCCCTCTCGCCGGGAACCTCTCGTCGGCCACCTTCCACCGGAGTCCGCGGCTCCCGATGTCCACAGGCCGTGCTGGGCGGAGATTCGCGCTGGCGTCCCCCGGCAAAGGGTCACAGGACTCCGCGATGTTAAAGTCAGCGCCGCCCGCGTTGAGAGCTCCGCACCCACAGCTCTGCGATGTTGGAGCAGCGGCCCAGCACTCCGGAGCTCCAAGCGGCTATCCCAGGAAGGCCTCGCCCGCTCCGCGATGTTTCCAGCGCCTCGCCGGCGCTGCTGAAGCTCTGGTCCGGTCCCAGCAGGAAAGACCGCGCCAATCCAGCTGGTAGGCCGCGAGGGGGGGGGAGGGGGGAGACTCGGATAATAGCCGCATCCACGCCAGGAAGCGACTGAAGGACGGTTTCTACCTTACCCTACCCGCTTCCCCCCACATAAAATACCGAAAGAAAACTAAAAAAACACACTCTAAGCATAACAAAATTAAAAAAAAAGACAGCCAGACCGTGGGCGGAGGCAGCTAGCAACAGCACCACCGGATGTCCAGCATTTTTCTGGAATCTTTTTTGGTAAATCTCTTCTGAAGTATCACCAAGGACTTTACATCTTTCCTAAACTGGATTCAATATTCCAGTTGTGGATGACCTAGCTTTTTTTTCCTTAAAATTCATTGTGCTACATGCTTGTAGTTCCTTGCTACATGCGTCTGTTTATAAAAACACAGCATCTCATTTGCACATTAACTATTTTTTCAACTGCCACTTTCAATGTACTGTGCACACATATCCTCAGGTGTCCCTATTATTGTGGTGATTTTACAACTGTATCCTCTAATGTATCTAGTGTTTCCCTCTCTTAACATTCTTATTAAATTGTAACACTTTGAATTTCTCAGACATAGAAGGCACAGAATTCCAAAATTACATTCAGGAGAACTTATTAGCCAATATGTAGTAAGACCAACAAGAAGTTGTGGCTGGGAGAAATTTGGCAATTTGTTTTATGGAATAAAGCTGAGCATATACAAGAGTGTCAGAGCAAGTATTTTTGCAGTGATGATCATGATTTAATGTTTTTATGAAAAAAAAGATAAAATTAGAGTAAATATTCTAAATTCTAAGCAAATGTTATGAAACTGAAAAGTGATATAGCAAATGTGGACTGCAAACAGCTACTTAAAAGTAAATCTGTAGTAAAAGTAAAAAGTAAGAGTAATTGAATGAGATCCAAAGGGTTTGGGGTAAATAAGATCCCTCAAAGGGCTGAATATCAATTCTGGAGTGTTTTACATGGATAGGAAACGTTCGAAGGGTTATGGGCCAAACGTGGACAAATGGGACGAGCTTATTAGGGGCATCTTGGTCAGCATGGATGAGTTAGGCCCAACAAATTGTTTTTGTGCTGTGTGACTCGATAACTCTGAAGCCCCTGGATGATAAGATGTTGTAGGGTAAGGTAAGAGCTCAATATTGCAGGAAGTCCAGAAGCATATAACAAGTGGATGGTGAAATGAAAAGGAACATTGGTTTAGTTTAGAGATATATTGCGGAAACATGCCCTTTGGTCCACCGAGTCCGCACCGACCAGCGATCCCTGCACATTAACACTGCCCTACATACACTAGGAACAATTTTATATTTATACCAAGCCAATTATGCTACAAATCTGTACATCTTTGGAGTTCGGGAGGAAACCAAAGATCTCGGAGAAAACCCAAGCAGTTCACGATGAGAATGTACAAACTCTGTACAGACAAGCACCCGTAGTCAGGATCGAACCCAGGTCTCTGGTGCTGTAACGCAGTACCACCATGTAAAATGAAACCTGAAAAAACAGAGGCAATCTAAGGATGCGAAGAGCAATGGGCAACTAAGAAAAGAGAGGGGCTTATTGGGGATCAAGTTTAACTTGCATATAAGGCAGAGGATCTAGCAACATTAATGATTATTTCAAGTGAACAAAAAAAGGGTACATTATAGTTTGATCACACAAACCAACCAAATCCCCATTGACTTTTTCAACACTTCACGCTGCCTTGGGAATGCAGCCAACATATCAAAGACCATTCACTCTTCTCAATTCTGCCTTCGAGCAGCAGATACAAAAGATTAAAAGCACATGCCCGCCAAATTCAAGAAATGCTTTTTATACTACCAGACTACAGGTCTATCCTCCTATAAACTAAGAATGCAGCCATGATCTCCCAACCTATCTCATTGTGGCCCTTGTGTTTTTTTTGTTTTTAGCACTTTCTCTGTAACTGTAACACTGTCACACTGCAACACCATGTTTTGCAATCTTGTATTTTTCTCCTTGCGCTAGCAGTTGCACTTGCAGCTGGCTTGATTCGACACGTATAATATGATATGACCAGATAGCTTGCAAAAGATTTTTTCAATGTATCTCAGTACATGTGACAATAATAAAACAATAGCAGTTAAGTACTAATTTATAAATTAGGAAAAAGAATTAGACTGGCGGAGAGGTCCAAAGAGGATACTCTGAAGCCTCGGGCTTCAGGTTTAGTTTAGGTCAGCGTGGAAGCAGGCCCTTCGGCTCTCCATGTCTGCGCCGACCAGCAATCCCCGTACACTACCAGTACCCTACACACTAAGGACAATTTACCATTTATAGAAGACAATTCTCCTTTAGGAAGGAGATGAGGAGAAATGGCTTTAGTCAGAGGGCGGTGAATCTGTGTAATTTTTTGCCACAGAAGGCTGTGGAGACCGAGCCAGTGGATATTTTTAAGGCAGAGATAGATAGATTCTTGATTAGTACATGTGTTAGAGGTTATGGGAAGAAGGCAGGAGAATGGGGTTAGGAGGGAGTGATAGATGTGTTTTTATACATCAATGTATGGTTGTAGCTGAAAGACCTTGCCACACACATTAATATTTGGCATGGTGAAATAGTCACTGCACAGTAAAACTCTAATAATCCAGCACATTGGGGACTTTGGTGTTGCTGGACAGATAGATTTTATAGATTGTTGAATGTTATTTCTATAACTAGTTTAACACCACTTTTAATTTACCTTCTTTGAAATAATAATTTTTTAAGTGAACCCAGAAAGTCAAAATGAATCACAGAACAGTTTTAGCACTGGAACAAGGCCTTCGGTCCACAATGTCTCTGCCGAAAATGATGCCTACTTAAACTAATCCCTTCTGAAAAAACAATCCAAATTTGTTCAATCCCTTATAGTGAATATCCTCTCTCAGTTTTACTTCTTTTCAATGCCAGCTGTATAAGGTCTGAAGCTTACACTCTAAACTCAAAGGAATTTGTCAGCCCTTCTATTTAATAGCTTTCAGAACTCGATAAGTGCTGTTGTTTACTGGAGCTTGCTGTGGTTACATAACTTTACTAGTGCATCCTAGTGGTCTCCCTGCCAGCTTCCTACCAAAAGCACCCAGGATGCAGTCTTGGCAGTTCTCTGTGGCATCCATGACCAAGGAGCAGGTCTTCAAGGGGTTCCGTTCTTCACTTTCTCACCCACTGAGCAATCTCCAAGCTACCAGGGATTTTAAAACAATTTTAATCAGGTGTTTCAGGGATAGTAGCAAGTGATATCAACAAGAACTGGACTTCAAACTAGGACACGCGTAACTGCCTAAGGACAAGGACAGCTGCACGATAAACACCACTGTCTATGACAAGAACAGCCTACTTCAGATATTGAGTATGGAAACTAGCATGACCATGAGATGTTCTTATATGCATTGACCAAACATGCAGACATGTAGTGCCATGTTAATAGGCCTATGTCAAACCAGGCACCAGGCATCTTCAGCTCAGATATTTTGCACCATTGTGACTGATCGAGGAATGTCCCAGATTGCTCACTTACATATCAAACATGGTTATAGGCATATTTGTTCCATCAATCAATATTTAGGTTTATGCATCCAGTCAGCTTCTCAACATAATTATGAGTGTCTGGGCTTTTAGAATATTGATGTGAACTATGTTGTCTCAACAAAGGTACTTGATGGTTTTGTCAGTTAAGATGTGCTCTCATTTTAAATATGTAATTCTATGGAACCATTTGCCTACACTCAAATTATTTAAGACAACTGTGTAATTTTAATTGTAATTATAAAAATTGTATTCAATCACCTGCCGTTATCATTGTTCTTGAAGAGTATAGTTTCTCCCAGGAGATTCTTCCACTAGTTCTCCTTTTGAATGTCTGCTTGGGCTAAATAAAGTCTCTGTGAAGCTCATTCAAAATCACAACACTATCCTATTTCCATTAATACAGCACCCATCCATTTGTTCTGCAGTAACATTCTGCAGTGGTGGAATGGCATGTGACAATTTGCACAACATCAATCGGGATAACAGCACTGACACCAGCAACATGAGTTTCACTATGATTTTACACTGGAAAAAATTGAGAAAATTATTCAGTGAACCTTGTAATTTAAGTTCTCTCTCTATATGAACTTTTACAAGTCACATCAAAGAAACTGACATGCTGTTTTAGCACTAAGAAAAAATCACGGGGCAATCAGTATACAATTGTCTTTTGGAGGAGACATTAAACTATCTTGGCCTCCCAAGCAAAGTTATTTTGAAGATATTTATCCAAAAACTAACATTACAAAACAATATTATATTAAGGTGGTTACATTGGTCTTTTCAGGAGCTCACCGTGAAGAAGTTGCTTAATATGTTTTCTAAATTACAACAATAATATGTCAGACTTTTGGGATAACTGAAACAATGAAAAAAATTCAGATCTTTCACAGAGGGAGAAATAGAATGTGCGGGTTGGATTCTCAGTCAAAGGGTGAGAAAGGAATGGGAACAGTATATAAGGAGAAAGGAAAACTGGGTAGTGCATTGAACAGTAATGTTCCTATGTGTGGAATTTTGAGCAGAGACAACCTTTTGGTTTTCAGTTTACAAATGTAATTGACGTTGTACTTTGCCGAACCTTCCTTTCAAAATTGGAAAAGTAGCTGAAATGTAGAATCGCAGTTCATTTGATATTGACTCTTGTACTCCATCAACAAAATCAAAGTCTGTATCCTTCTCCCACTACTATCTCGCCCCTCTGCTCTTAAAATTCTAATGGGAGCAGTCTGAGTATCGTTGGGAATACTGAACAAATGCAAGGCATCTGCTTTGGGTTTGACAACTAACCCCATTAAATTATGAATTCGTTGGTAAAATGTAGAAGTAACAAGTGCCTTGATTGATCATGCAAGTGACAGTGTTACTTTCTTTATTGGATAAAGCGGCAATATCTAATATTGAGTATTATTACTGACACTCATAACTTGAACACGCAGTAACGCAAAACCATTTCAATTTTGAGCACAAAATGCTGGACATAGAAACATAGAAACATAGAAACATAGAAAATAGGTGCAGGAGTAGGCCATTCGGCCTTCAAGCCTGCACCGCCATTCAATATAATCATGGCTGATCATCCAACTCAGTATCCCATACCTGCCTTCTCTCCATACCCGCTGATAACTTTAGCCACAAGGGCCACATCTAACTCCCTCTTAAATATAGCCAAATGAACTGGCCTCAACTACCTTCTGTGGCAGAGAATTCCAGAGATTCACCACTCTCTGTGTGAAAAATGTTTTTCTCATCTCGGTCCTAAAAGATTTCCCCCTTATCCTTAAACTGTGACCCCTTGTTCTGGACTTCCCCAACATCGAGAACAATCTTCCTGCATCTAGCCTGTCCAACCCCTTAAGAATTTTGTAACTTTCTATAAGATCCCCCCTCAATCTTCTAAATTCTAGCGAGTACAAGCCAAGTCTATCCAGTCTTTCTTCATATGAAAGTCCTGACATCCCAGGAATCAGTCTGGTGAACCTTCTCTGTACTCCCTCTATGGCAAGAATGTCTTTCCTCAGATTAGGAGACCAAAACTGTACGCAATACTCCAGGTGTGGTCTCACCAAGACCCTGTACAACTGCAATAGAACCTCCCTGCTCCTATACTCAAATCCTTTTGCTATGAATGCTAACATACCATTCGCTTTCTTCACTGCCTGCTGCACCTGCATGCCTACTTTCAATGACTGGTGTACCATGACACCCAGGTCTAGTTGCATCTCCCCTTTTCCTAATCGGCCACCATTCAGATAATAGTCTACTTTCCTGTTTTTGCCACCAAAGTGGATAACCTCACATTTATCCACATTATACTGCATCTGCCATGCATTTGCCCACTCAACCAGCCTATCCAACGCACCTTGCAGCCTCCTAGCATCCTCCTCACAGCTAACACTGCCCCCCAGCTTTGTGTCATCCGCAAACTTGGAGATGTTGCATTCAATTCCCTCGTCCAAATCATTAATATATATTGTAAATAGCTGGGGTCCCAGCACTGAGCCTTGCGGTACCCCACTAGTCACTGCCTGCCATTCTGAAAAGGACCCGTTTACTCCTACTCTTTGCTTCCTGTCTGCCAGCCAGTTCTCTATCCACATCAATACTGAACCCCCAATACCGTATGCTTTAAGTTTGTATACTAATCTCTTATATGGGACCTTGTCGAAAGCCTTCTGAAAGTCCAGATATAACACATCCACTGGTTCTCCCTTATCCACTCTACTAGTTACATCCTCGAAAAATTCTATAAGATTCGTCAGACATGATTTACCTTTCATAAATCCATGCTGACTTTGTCCAATGATTTCACCACTTTCCAAATGTGCTGCTATCCCATCTTTAATAACGGACTCTAGCAGTTTCCCCACTACCGATGTTAGACTAACTGGTCTGTAATTCCCCGTTTTCTCTCTCCCTCCCTTTTTTAAAAAGTGGGGTTACATTAGCTACCCTCCAATCCTCAGGAACTACTCCAGAATCGAAAGAGTTTTGAAAAATTATCACTAATGCATCCACTATTTCTGGGGCTACTTCCTTAAGCACTCTGGGATGCAGCCTATCTGGCCCTGGGGATTTATCGGCCTTTAATCCATTCAATTTACCTAACCCCACTTCCCGGCTAACCTGGATTTCACTCAGTTCCTCCATCTCATTTGACCCCCGGTCCCCTGCTATTTCCGGCAGATTATTTATGTCTTCCTTAGTGAAGACGGAACCAAAGTAGTTATTCAATTGGTCTGCCACGTCCTTGTTCCCCATGATCAATTCACCTGTTTCTGACTGCAAGGGACCTACATTTGTTTTAACTAATCTTTTTCTCTTCACATATCTATAAAAACTTTTGCAGTCAGTTTATATGTTCCCTGCCAGTTTTCTTTCATAATCTATTTTCCCTTTCCTAATTAAGCCCTTTGTCCTCCTCTGCTGGACTCTGAATTTCTCCCAGTCCTCTGGTAGGCTGCTTTTTCTGGCTAATTTGTATGCTTCATCTTTTGTTTTGATACTATCCCTGATTTCACTTGTTATCCACGGATGCTCTACCTTCCCTGATTTATTCTTTTGCCAAACTGGGATGAACAATTGTTGTAGTTTATCCATGCAGCCTTTAAATGCCTTCCATTGCATATCCACCGTCAACCCTTTAAGAATCAATTACTAGTCTATCTTGGCCAATTCACGTCTCATACCCTCAAAGTTACCTTTCTTTAAGTTCAGAACCCTTGTTCTGAAGAAGGGTCCAGACTCGAAAAGTCGCCCATTCCTTCTCTTCGGAGATGCTGCCTGTCCCACTGAGTTACTCCAGCATTTTGTGTCTATCTTCGATTTAAACCAGCATCTGCAGTTCCTTCCTACACATTTTGAACAGAGAGGTCTTGTCCATCAACGTTCAAGCATTTCTCACTGACGTATCACAGATATGGGGGATTGCTAGAGAAAATCTTATTTATGAGCCTAAACAACGGGATGGATAATGATCAAAGTTGTCCATTATGCACTGACTAATAGTCCTCCAGAATTGACCAAAGGGTTCACAATAACAAGTGGACATGCCCAGTCACGGTAAATTGCAAAAGACGACACAGATATTCAAACAAATTTCTGATAGTAGGACCGATATGGTTGAATCATCAAGGATTGTGAAGATGGGACAGTAGCCTGAAAAGTACTCAGAAATGTGCCATACCAGTTGGCATAGGGAAAGGTTGAAATTCAGAACAAAACAAATTGGTGACAGATGGTTGGGCACATCCACTACCCAACCCATTTATATCCACCCACTGGAATTGTGTCAGGAGTATTTATGGTGTTTATTGTGGAATTTCTATTTTAATGTCCTGAGACACTGTTTTGAGGCCCTTGACAGGAGTTCTCCCCACCACAAACCCTCTCATATTAATCAATAATGCTGTTTTGGTGTGGATAATTGCCCTGGTGCAGCATTTTTACTGGTAGCCAAGATTCAACCAGTGTAAATTCAATTAAATGTTTAAAAAATATTTTAAAACATTTAAATTAAATAAATGTAGACAGAGATATTTGTCACAAAAGCTCACCATCTGGATATTATTACGGCAGTAATGAAGATCAGGAATAACTTGGAATGGCCTCTCGCTACCCTTACTCCCAGTTGGTAGACAGAGCTCTGAGATCATCAAGGCTCTGCACTAATTTATATTAACAGATTATTAAAAGAGGCTTTATAATGTAGGGTTGTAACCTTGGACAGGATTTTCTTGTATTACATTGGCTCCTCATCACAGCTAGTAATCCGCTCAGATACTAATTCCTAGCAGATACAATTTTGTCCAATTGCTGTCCTATTGCAGTCAGTGTAATACAAGACAAAGGCTCATCCTCTGACTTACCTAAATACCTAAAGAAGAAAACAGATTGCCAAGGGATTCTTCATCAAGCATTTATTGGTTTTCCACCCCAAGCTGAGGTCGACTGTCTAAGGTACCTTATCAAAACCTATCCAATTTTATTTAAACTATTTTTTTTAACAAACTAGTAAATAGGTATTGTGCATAGGATTAAAAAAAAACGATATTTGTATTAACTGCTTAATTATTAGCAAGTTCAAAAAATAGAGTGGAAAAATTATAAAAGGTTGAAAGATCTAAACTGGGTTATGTCAAAAAATGAAATATGTGTGTTTTGCCTACTCATTGCAGAGAAGATTTATACCCCCATCTCGTTATCACGATGCTGTTGTCCAGCCAGCAAGAAGGTATAATTTATTGCCTTGTGGTGTATCAACAAGGACTCATTTTACTGGCTGATGTTATCTAGTGCTGTCAGAAGACATGCTATAGCTCTCGTTGGAGAAGTATACATCTCCCGCTGGTGGAAATCATGAAGGAACATACATGAAGCAGGCACTGTTTTTAAATTTGGTTTTGGATTTTGGCGAACAAGACTTACAGCACCAGAAACCTTAGTTCAATCCTGACTCTGGGTGCTGTTTTCTTTATGGAATTTGTACATTCTCCATGTGACCATGTGGGTTTTCTACAGGTGCGCTGGTTTTCTCCCACATTCCAAAGATGTGTAGGTTTGTTGATTAATTTGTTTCTGTCAATTGTCCTTAGTGTGTAGGGAACTAGTGTACGGGGATCGCTGGTCAGAGAGGACTCGATAAGTCAAAGTCATTCATTCACTGTTGTGCAAGCCAGTTTGCTAGATCGTGTAAATGGCTGCAAAGCTGTATAAAAAAAGATGTAAATGAGGAGAGATATCCACTATCTGCAGTGGTCCAGGATGTCCTCCGTATAGAGGATTAAGTTGCAGTGGAAGGAATTGTGAGGTGAACATCAAGATTGTAGCAGCAGGAATCTGGTTGCAGTGTGGCAAAATAAGTTTAAAGAACTAACACGTGTAGTTAAGGTCAATTGCATCTCTACCTCAGCTCCCAATATCTGTTCTACCAGTTTGCACACTGTGCCATGGAATGCTGACTTTTTACTGATGTAAAAACAATTTCCATCATCCATTACTGTTCCCTAACATTCATATATACCCACCTCATATTTTATCCTGTCCTTTAGAATTTTCATGACAATACTCTAAGCTTCATACTCACATCTCACATAGTTAAAGGGCTTTTGCTCATGAATCATTAACATGTAGTATCAGCTGGAATGCAATGTCTTATTTAGCAGATCCAGTGTCAATCAGTATTGCACAATGAATTATCTCACCAATTAAATCTCCTGTCTGTGTACCAAATAAAATGTATTTTAAATGTTGTTGATGGAGTAAATCAAGAACCAGAGACTGTAAGTTTAAGGTGAGTTGGGCAAGATTTAATACTAACCTGAGGAACAACTTTTTCACCCAGAGGGTGGTGCGTATATGGGATGAGCTGTCAGAGGAGGCAGTTGAAGCAGGTACTATAACAATACTTAGAAGACACTCGGACAGGTTCACAGATTGGCAAGATTTAGAAGGATATTTGGTAAACATGGGAAAATGGGACTAGCTCAGATGGGACATCTTGGTTGAACAAGTTTGGTTTCCATGCTTTATTAGTCTATGACTCTAGGCTGACATCCCAAAACTGTGGCAAGTCAAAGAAAACTGCAAATCCAAGTGGCCACACATTCTGACAGGCCTGATTGGTACCAAAGTTGACATGGTAGACAGTTGTGGAAGGCAAGCTGTCCTTGTAACCAATTACAAGATTATCCAGCTGCCTGGTAGAATATTGGAAGGATCCAAAACAATTATAACGTGTGGTGGTGGGAAAGCGTGTTTGAAAAATGTTGTACTGCTATGTTAAACTTTGAGCAAAGTTTGTGAACTTCACTTATCAATGTTTTCCAATTTTTGCTTTTCAGCCTCTTTACATAATATCACACCAGGAAGGATGAGCAATCCCGAGCCTCAGAAGAACCCCGCTCCCAGTGTGGTTGTTGCAAAAATGATGTCCCCACCTCCTGGCCCCAAAAACATCGTCTTCAAGAAGACTACCCGTGATAACGCGGTGCGTGACATCCCTTACCTTCCGAGGGTTTTACTTGTTTTTATCTCTTCCTCACAGATGTCATAAGACATTGTCGCATCAATGTCCTGGTTGTGTGGAAGATTTGGGTTGGCTGAAATTAGAGAATAGGTCCATCCATGAAAGATAAATAGCAGTGTCAGGCCAGTGAATGTGGGGCGTAACTGATAGGGTTGCACCCTCATAGCTCCAGACACCCAGTCCCAATCTTGACCTCTGGCATGCTCAGTGTGAAGTTTGCTTATTCTCCCTGTGATTGCATGAGTTTTTCCCGTGTTCTCTGGTTCTCACTAATATTCCGAGGACATGCAGGTTGGTAGGTTAATTGGTGTTTATGAATTGCCACTAATATGGAGGTGGGTGGTAGAATCATGTCGTGAGTCTTGAGTTCAAAATCTCATGATTATTTAATAGGAGAGTATTAAACAACCTCATTTGCTGCACTGAGACTCAATGACAACTATAGGGAGCTACAGTAGGTTAAGGCAATCTGTGTACCTTAACCAACACTGACCAAACAGATTACCCGCTTGTTTTGCTTTGATCAAAGTGGTTGCCAAAATTCTCTACATTACAATGAAGGTTATAATACTGAAAAGAAACATACTTCATTATAGTACAACATTTTGGTTATTCAAGCCACCATATAAGCATAATAAAAACAGAAAATGCTAGAAACACTCAGATACCAGCTGGTAGAGCTGCTGCCTCACAGTGCCGCAAACCCGGGTTTGATCCTGAACTCTGGTGCTGTCTGTGTGGAATTTGCTACGTTCTCCCTGTGGCCATGTGGGTTTCAGTGGTCCAATGGTGCTCATTGTCACATGAGCACTACACAGAAATTATTTTGGGCAGCATGGTGGCGCAAGTTTGATCTACACTATCACTGCAATTCCCTCTGTTCGTTTCACCCCTCTCCCTCTCTAGAACTTTCCACACTTTTCCAGGACTGATGCAAACCCCTTTACCAGAAATGTCAACTCTGTCTAGTTCTCAGGGTTACTGGCCAACCTCTGTATATCCCCAGCCTTTGATGTTTTACATGCAGTCACGGCTGCGAGATATAATTGGCAATGCCCATCTCCATCATTCAGCATCGTACTTCTGTTTTTACAGATTGCAGTCTACTTGGGCAAGAGAGACTTTGTGGATCACGTCAGCCATACAGACCCAGTAGGTACAGTATGTATGCTCTGTGAGGAACAACAGAGGAGGATTCTACTCTCTGGCTCTTTTACTGCAAGAGGGATAATGTTTCCAGCTGTTTAGCAGCTATTAACCTGGAGTAATCATGCTAACAAATTGTAGTCTCACGTAAAATTGCTTTACATTTGATAAATTGCTTTACATTTGATCATTACTTGATATTAGCATGCACACTTACACTGATTTTTCCAAAGGTCTTTAATGAAAAACGAGCTCTTATTTTGGGATAGGACATAAAGGGCTAGAGTAACTCAATTGGTCAGGCAACATCCATGGAAAACATGGATAAGGTGACGTTCCGGGTTGGGACCCTTCTTCAGACTAATTAATGGGAATTGGGATATTGAATTCCCATAAAGTACCGAGAAACAGACAGCTCCGGAAAGCATAAACTGCCCTGCTGGAGGCTGCGTGGATTTAAAACCCTTTAGATCGATCGCTATGGCCTGGAAATTTCTTCATTCAGTACAAGTGGAGGTAATTTGATTGTGATCACTGAACAGGATTAGGGACTTTATATACTGGTAACACACCTCTGAATCCTGAATCTGAGTCCTTCTGAGAATGCTACATCTCTGCAAGGATGTGCAAGGTTCTCGCATTTCTCATATTTCCTCATGACATAAAAAGAAGCCTTTCGGCCCATTGAGTCTATGCTGGTTCTCAGAGCAATCCCATTGCCTCGCGTATTCCCCTGGAACATTTTCTCTGTTCTATGCCCATCAACTCCCCTCTGTCAATTCCTCTGACATCCACCTGTAACGGGGGGCTCAGTTGCAGTAATAATTAACCCAACAACCAGCAGGCCTTTGGGATGTGGGAGGAAGCCGGAGCACCCAGAGGAAGCACACGCAGTCACAGGAAGAACATGCAATCTCTACAGATTGAACCTGTTTAATCTGCTGCCTCCTGCCCACCTGTTTAGCACAAGCACTGATGCCAAATGGTGTAAGATGCTCATTCCATCATCCCTTTAGTGATACTCTAAAACACCCAGAGAGTTGTGAATCTGTGGAAATTCACCCAGAGAGTTGTGAATCTGTGGAATTCTCTGCCACAGAAGGCAGTGGAGGCCAATTCACTGGATGTTTTCAAGAGAGAGTTAGATTTAGCTCTTAGGACTAAGGGAATCAAGTGATATGGGGAAAAAGCCAGAAAGGGGTTACTGAATTTGGATGATCAGCCTTGATCATATTGAATGGCGGTGCCGGCTCAAAGGGCCAAATGACCTACTCCTGCACCTATTTTCAGTGTTTCTATGAAGGCCTTCAGACATTAGGAGTCTTGAAAATGTATGGAAAGTAACAAGATACCAAGCCTATTTTGGGATTAATTATAGGGACCAATCTTAACTGGTTCATGCCACTGCCTTGGAGTTTGAGGCACCATTCTTTCTTGGTAGGATCCTTATTTAATTTATAATTACTGATTCCAATGCCCATACCTAGCTATTGCCCTTGAGTCTCGTAATCATCTCATTGAACCCTATCTAGCATCTTCTCACACTCTCTAATCACCCCCTAACAGTTTTTCGATTCCCTGCTGCAAGATCCTTTGTGCTGAATAAGTAAATAATTAGAGATAGAACTTTTAACAGAGCACCCTTTACTGAAGGCAGTGTATCTCAGCAGAACCTTCATATTGTTCAGGAGGTTGGCATGTCCACGCAGCAGCTCAGGACGGTGGATGGCAGGATTGACACTGATTGCAGCCCAGCCTACCCAGAGCTAATACAGAGCTGGATGAATCCCACAGTGTCCTGAAGCTAGATGATGGGAAATCCAGGGCCTCTAATTAGAGATAGATTAGAGATTCCTTTATTTGTCATTCAGACCTTTCGGTCTGAACGAAATTTCGTTGCCTGCAGTCATACATATAATAATAAATAACAAAACACACAATAAACACAAATTAACATCCACCACAGTGAGTTCACCAGGCACCTTCTCACTGTGATGGAGGCAAAAGTCTTAAAGTCTCTGTCTCTTCCCTCCTTGTTCTCCCTCTGCGCTGAGGTGATCCAGGCTTCTGATGTTGTGACCCCACCGGGTGATGGTAAGTAAGGCAATCCCGCGGCTGAATCCGTGCTCCGTCCGCGACGGGCCGGTTCAAACTCCGCGGCCCGGGTTGGCCGAGGCTGCCGAAGCTGCCACCCTCCAGTCCAGCGGACGCAGCTGTAGTTGCGTCCAGTAGTTAATAATGTTGGATGAACACTATAATTTCCTGGGGTTTAGTTGATGGGAGATTTGGGGGTTGATATTGCTGCTGGATAAACTACACAGTGTTCCTGCAATGGACCATTGAAGTTCTGGGCTGTTACAGGGGATGAATGATACCACAGTATCCATGAACTTCTTAATTAGAAGCACAGTGATGGACATATCATGCAAGGCAGCCAGAGCTGATTTCAATGACTGATTTTATCTGATTACCTTTCAGACGGTGTGCTTGTATTGGACACAGGCTACATAAAGGATAGAAAAGGTGAGAAATCCAGCACAGTTATTAAACGTTACACACAAGCAAACTGTCTACTTACTTTCTGGGGAAGTCCAGGACAAGGGGTCACAGCTTAAGGATAAGGGGGAAATCCTTTAAGACCGAGATGAGGAAAAGCTTTTTCACACAGAGAGTGGTGAATCTCTGGAACTCTCTGCCACAGAGGGTAGTTGAGGCCAGTTCATTGGCTATATTTAAGAGGGAGTTAGATGTGGCCCTTGTGGCTAAAGGGATCAGGGGGTATGGAGAGAAGGCAGGTACGGGATACTGAGTTGGATGATCAGCCATGATCATATTGAATGGCGGTGCAGGCTCGAAGGGCCGAATGGCCTACTCCTGCACCTATTTTCTATGTATCTATGTATCTATGTATCTACAGTTGCCTTAAGAGGTTTGTTCTACCTAGAGGTGAGATGAATCGGTTTTATTTAGTACAGACATTCTCAGCCTCCCAAACACAGCCTCACACATGATCTAGCTTACCCACATGCAGTTTGACATGCAGTGCATACAGTGGCCTACTTACAGTATTACAATGCATCGTTGCAAATCTAGCCACAGGTGCACAATCTTCCACACTCAGCGCCACACACACTCAGCTCGCACATTCAGTCTCTTTCAGCCCCAGCACCTATCTCCACATTCACTCAGCCTCACACCTTTAGCCCTACCCCTATTGTCACCTACTCCTGATGATGAAAATAAGAACTGAAATCATTAACTCAGTGCACAGGGGACCATAGATGTATTGACTTGATATGTTGAGTCACCAAGCCCACCAGACAAAGAAACCCTGATTTGTTTTGAATTCAGATCTGGTCACGTGCAAAGCCAAGCAGGTGATAGAGCCCAAGTTTCTTGAGCAGAAGTTCCAGAATAGAAACTCTCAATGATTATTTCTGATCTTCATTTCAGTTTTTTGCAGACTGCTCTCATCATTCCGTTATGGACGGGAGGACATTGATGTTTGTGGGTTGACGTTCAGAAGGGATCTGTATATGGCCACAATCCAAATATATCCACCCCCTTCAGGCCAAGAGCCTAAACCACTGACCAAGTTGCAAGAACGTTTAGCAATAAAATTTGGAGACAGAGCTTATCCTTTCTGCTTTCAGGTATCTCTCTCTCTCTATCTCTCTCTTGGTGTTATGGAGTAATTAATGTACTTGTCACCAGGATGAGCTAATGAATCATTCAACCATTCTCATACCTTGTTTCAACCAGGCACAGTTGCTTTTCAGCATTGCACCAATCTTTAGTTGGCTGAAGGCAATTCAAACCCGTGGTCCATTTAAAATAGGAGTGTTATTAGAGCCTAATCACTCTTGCCTGCCTGTGATATTGCTAAGCTGGCTTGAAAGTGAAGGGTACAAAAATGTGATTCATTTTTGTAAGACAATACAGGCAAAATATCTCATTCCTGCCAGTGAGTACCTTACTACAAAGCTCCTTTAGTTCATGATGACTCCTCAGGAGGCACTTTCTGGTGCTCATTTAAGTGGAAATCAATTGGACACTGTGAAAAATTAGAGTTATTATTATATCAAAGACAATTTACCTATGGGTAGCAAAGCAGAGGATTTAACAAGCCCTTATCACATCTTGAAAAGCAACTAACTAGTTTGGTGGGGCACAGTGATAAACTTATTTGAGTGCAGATCTTATTTGAGTCCAGATATGTGTTTAAATCCAACCACAGGAGCGGGGAAATTTAAAATCATGTTATTAAATGAGTTTGGAATAAGAAAAATATTATTGTCAGTCATAATAACCACAAAGTCACTGAATTCCTATTTTAACCGATCCAATTGTCTTCAGGGAAAGGAATCTGCCATCCTCACCCAATCTAGCCTATATGTGACTCTGGGCTACACAAGGCTAAATCTTATGGGTGTCAGAGGTTATGGGGAGAAGGCAGGTAAATGGGGTTAGGAGGGAGAGATAGATGAGCCATGATTGAATGGCGGAGTAGACTTGATGGGCCGAATGGCCTAATTCACTTATGATCTTGAAAAGACCCAGAATGACTCTCAGTTCAATGAGTAGTTAGGAATGAGCAATGCATGTTGGCCTATCTGGTGATATCTGCAATCTGTGAATGATTTGTGTTACAAACACGAAGCAGAGTCAGAGCAACAGAAAGAGCACTTGACCAGGAAGTACGATAGTCGGGCTACCTTATTTGACATCCGTATGTGCTCCGGCCATTTACTCACAGGTTGTAGGTGCTGCAGTGCTGATTATCGTGGCTCCTTTTGTCACTGAGATAAATGGTATAAGAAAATAGTCTGAAGTGTAAGACAGTTCACTGGCCTGCTTAAATATTGTAGAACAGGATATGACACAAGGACAAAAATAAGCCTCTTATAGAAAGATTAATAGTCATAAATATATATAACGTGGAAGCACACTCTTCAGTCCAACTCATCCATACCGATCAAAATGCTTATCTAAGATAGATCTATTTGTGTGCATTTGGCCCATATCCCCTTTCCCATCTACAAACCTGTCCAGCTCATTCCACATATGCACTATCTATCCTCTGTGTGAAAATCTGCCCCTCAGATCCCCTTTAAATCTTTTCCCTCTCACTGTAAATCTATACCTTCTAATTATAGACTTATAGACTCTTCAATCATGGGAAAAAGACCATCTACCCTATTTATGCCTCCATCATTTAATAAACTTGAATAAGGTCACTCTACAGCCTTCTTCACTCCAGTAAAAACAGTCCCAGCCTATTTAACCTCTCCTTTAACGCAAGTCTGCCAGTCCAGCAACCTTTCTGGAAATCTTTTCTGCATTCTCTCTTGCTTAATGAGAATCTTACTACAGCATGGTGACCATAATTATACACAAACCTTCCAATGTGGCTTAACCAACTTACACAGCTGTAACATGGCATCCCAGCTCCTATACTGTCTGAAGAAGGGTTTCGGCCCGAAACGTTGCCTATTTCCTTCGCTCCATAGATGCTGTCTCACCCGCTGAGTTTCTCCAGCATTTTTGTCTACCTCCTATACTCAATACCTCAGCCAATGAAGGCAAGTGTACTATAAGCCTTCTTCACCTCTCTATCTACCCGAGTTATTACTTTCATGGAACTACATGATGTACTTGTACCCCAATGTCTTGTTGTGCAATAATAGTTTTCCAGGCCCTGCTATTCACTATATATGTCCAGTCCTTCCCAAATTGCATCACTTTGCATTTGTCTGAGTTAAATTGCATTCGCCATTCCCTTGACCTCTATCACAATTCTTCTAGACCCTGTTGTAACCTTAGACAATTTTCTTCACTCTCCATTACACCAGGAATGTTGGTATCATCTGCAAACTTGCTAATCATGCCACCTACATTTTTTTGCAAAGCATTAGTATATATGATAAACATCAAAGGACCCAGCATTGAAGCCTGTGTTGAAAACCATGGAAATAACGAGTCTTCTCAACGTATTAACATTCCTTTTCTCGCCCTTGACAGTTCCCAGACTATCTACCCTGCTCTATAACCTTGCAACTGGGTCCAAATGAAGTTGACAAGGTGAGATATTTTACGTGTTGTTATAGGGATCGGGTCTTCAATTGCTGCAGACATTTTACACACTTGTTTCCATCTTTTTAATGAATAATTCCATTAGTTATAATGGTAAGGCTGAATACTGCTGGAAAGCCTTGTAAAGATATAATGCAGGAATGGAGGCCATAAGGCACTAGATGCTGGCCAAGGGCAGCGCATTGTGTATTGTATTCAAATAGAACACAATGCACCATCTGTCCATATGGTTTCAGCTGGAAAATACTATGGATCATGATGGCCTTTTGGCAGCAACATAACCTGTCATTGTAGTAGGACCTGGAGTTAATTCTGCTTCAATGCTAACAGTTGTCCCGCACAGTGGAAGAACTAATAAGGGGCAAAATCAGATCCGGATTTCTCCTAAGCTGCTTGACGGGAAGGCTTTTTGTCAGGGCATTCGCGATAGACTTCTGGTCATCCATCGGACTTTGAGGGATGACCAGCAGTCTGTCATTTTAGGGCTTGGTCATGAATTATTCCAGTGGGTGTTTTCACAAGAGTGTGCTGGCCTTTCTCCCGTTATGTGTACGATTGAGGAAAGATTCTCTGCTTTCTCCGTAGTGTTGCGGCGTGGACTTCCAGATCAGTGCGTTCTGTGCAAAATCTTCCCGCTTTGACGCAAAAATCCCCAAAAGGTACATTTAGCTTCATCCAAACGCGGAAAATGATCGACATTGCTTTCTTTCTCTGCAGAACAATAAACACAACACGTACAACAATGCAGGAAGTGACAGTTCTCAGGGTTTGATTAGCAAGCCAAGCTGGTTCACAGTGCTGGCAGTGGATCAGTGCCGAGCATTAGTTCTGTTAATGCAGACAGGGCTAATCCCTGTTTGCTTATGCAGGCACTCTCTGGATCCAAACAATTGAATCATATGCAAGCGGCAAAATATTTTGGCTTTCAATACACATTGATGTAAGATTATTATGTACTTTTAACATATTACATTTCTCAGCATTATTTTGTGAATGAGACAGTTAAAAATTGTTGATGCGCAGAAATCTTTTGTGGGCAAAACAATTGTGTGGTATAAGTTGGATAATGTAGGTACGGGCAGAATGTGTAGGACTCATGTCTCTTGGCTTGATTTCATAGGCACATTGTGAAATAGTTGACCAAATTCAGATCAAAGAGTGAATCTCTGTTGGCCTGAAAGGACCTATTTTAGATTTGTTTTTTATTTATCTAGGGAAGTGTCAGTCATTGAACAAGGTCAACATTTATTGTCCATCCCCCTTTGATCACCTTCTGGACTGTTGCATTGCCTTCATGATGGTACTCCCTTCACATAATGTTCTGTAGGCTGCATCTTCCTCAACCAAACTAGATAATCCCACTGTCTTTCCCGCCCCTCCCTATCGTCTGGTTAGTCAATTCATGGATTATTTGTGGGATCTTGCTGCAGGCAACTTGGAAAACATATATTTGTGCATAAAAACATCTTGAAAAGTAAGAATTTTAGCAGTGTAGAGATACAGCATGGAAGCAGGCCCTTCGGCCCATTGAGCCAGCAATCTCCATACACTGACATTATCCTACACACACTAGAGACAATTTACAATTATACCAAGCCAATTAACCTACAAACCTGTATGTCTTTGGAGTGTGGGAAGAAACCGGAGCACCCGGAGGAAACCCATGCAGGTCAAGGGGAGAACGTACAAACTCCTTATAGACATCACCCGTAGTCACGATCAAACCTGGTTCTCTGGCGCTGTAAAGCAGCAACTCTACCGCTGTGCCACTATGCCACCCCAAATGTCAAGGTTTCAAGATCAAGGTCAGTTTATTGTCAAATACTGATTAAGGTACAGTGTAATTTCAATTCGAGATTTGGATGTTAAGAAACATTTTTTGGTGTTTGGGAGATGCTGTTAGAATACCTTAGGCAAGGAACTGCGGTGCATTCTGTTGACAGTGCGCATCTCACCCACTGCGCATTAGCGAAGGAGGAAGGGAATATCTAAGGTGGTAAATTGGGTACCAGTCAAGATCATAATCATAATCATAATCATACTTTATTAGCCAAGTATGTTTTGCAACATATGAGGAATTTGATTTACCGTACAGTCATACTAATAAAAAGCAACAGTACACACAAAATACATTTTAACTTAAACATCCACCACAGTGACTCCTCCACATTCCTCACTGTGATGGAAGGCGAAAAAAATTTAAATCTCTTCCCTTCTTTGTTCTCCCGTGGTCGGGGGCCTCGAGCCTTCTGTTGACGGGACGATCTTGACTCCCGTAGCCGGCGGTAGGCCCTCCACGTCAGGACGATCAAGGTCCTGCAACGGGGGGGATCGCAGCTCCCCCTGCCGGGCAATCGGATCCCAGGTCAGGGCTGCGACTTTGGAGCTCCCGACTCAGTCTCTACCCGAGACTGCGAGCTCTTCGATGATCAAATCCACAGGCCGTGGTTGGAGCGTCTATCCCAGGCAAGTGATCGACCCCGATGGTGTCCACACCCCGCGATGGAGCTCAAAGTCAGTCCCGAGCAAGGCCTCCAGCTCCATAATGTTAGGCCTCAGAGCGACCGGAGATACAACTCGGAAAACAATCACACCTCCGGCAAGGTAAGAGATTGAAAAAAAGTTTCCCAGACCCCCTCCCCCACGCCCCCACATAAAACAAACCAGAGAACATTAACACAAACTTTTAAAACACACTAAAATTAACAAAATAAAAATGAAAGGACAGACAGACTGTTGGCGAGGCTGCTATCGTGGTGCCATCCGGTGGTAAGATGGCTGCTTTATCCTGGATGGTGTTGAGATGCTTGAGTATTGTCATGCAATAATTAATGACAGAGTTTATGAGAAGCAGATTATAAAGTTCCTAAGTTTTCTTGTAGAGTGTGTCAAAGATTTCCTAAGACCATAGGAAGGCCATACAGATTAAAGATAATGCAAGCATCAGGATTTGTTCTAATACAAATAAATGTTCTACTCTATTTGGTGATAGAAACAAAAATGATACAAAATGATACAAGATGCACAAAGTTGAACTTTTTATGCAAAATGTACAATATATTCACTCATACATACATACATACATACATACATACATACATACATACATACATAGTGAATTGACTGATGTACATTCAATGCTTTTTTTGAAATATAATGCAAATAATGGTTGTCTAGTTTCAACACCATTGAACTACCAACATTCCTCCACTTGCAATTGGTTGTCCTGGATAGTCCATTTACTGAATTCTTTCTTCTCCCAGGAGTTCCGTTTCCATGGTTATCCGTAAGGTGCAGTATGCTCCTGATAAACCGATTTTCCAGCCAGTGGCGAAAACATGCAGATTGTTCCTCATGTCAGACAAATCTCTTCACCTGGAAGCATCACTCAACAAAGAGGTGAGTGTTTGGTCAGTCATAACTCATCCTGGCAATGCGAGAGAGGAAGCTGAGATCAGAATTGCCAAACAGGCTTTGCCAACTTTTTAACAGGTTCTTTCTTCCTGCTCAGGTGGAGGTAAAGCATTTGCTATAATAGCGGGAAACCTCCCAGTGTTCTGCCCACCATTGGATAAAAGAATAATCGGGAAAGAAAGAATAGCTATTTGGATTTGAGTTGAAACAAAGTTGTCCTTTTGATTTTGAAACATCAAGAACTGAAGTACCATTCTAAAATCCTAGCATTCAATTCAAGAAGAAAAGAGCATTTACTTCCAATGAAATTAGCATCACAAGGTTCAAACCTGGAGATCCTGGGTTTCCTGCAGATGCTCCTGATTTCTCCCACATCCCAAAAATGCAGCATTGTTTGACCTGGAATCGCTGCATTGTTTCCTGGTGTGTATGTGAGTGGCAGAATTTAGGGGAGAGTTTTATGTAAAATGGGGCGAATAAAATGGGCACAAAATGCTGGAGTAACTAAGCGGCTCAGGCATCATCTCTGGAGAAACTGGATAGGTGATGTTTTGGATCGGGACACTTCTTCAGACTAAATAAATAAACAGAGAGTAAAATGGGTTGGAGTAGGATCGGTATAAGTATGGAAAGTATTGTCCTGATTTGAAATGCACTTTTTAATAGATTTATTACCATGGTGAACCAGTTGAAGTGAGTGTTGAGGTGATCAACCATTCCAACAAGACAGTGAAGAAGGTCAAAGTAACAGGTATGGAAACAAATTCAGACTTTGAAAATCCTGCTTGTAAATTTAAAAAATGCAAAAAGGTTCCAGTGTATTGGAATTTGGATCCAAAAGGGACTAGATAAAGATGCATTACAAAGAGATCACTGGCCTAGGCCGGCTTCCAACTGTGGTCCTGAGTCCCACAGGGCATTCCTATCTGGAAGGAGACCTAGGCAAAATGTAGAAACAAAGAACTGCGACTGCTGGTTAGTACCAAAGATAGACACAAGGTGCTGGAGTTTCTGAGCGGGTCAGGCAGCATCTCTGGAGAAAAAGGCTGGGTGACGTTTCTGGTTGGTACCCTTCTTCAAACTGAAAATTTCAGAATGGCAGGCAGTGACTAGTGGGGTACCACAAGATTCAGTGCTGGGACCCCAGTTATTTACAACATACATTAACGATTTTGATGAAGGAATTAAATATAACATCTCCAGGTTTACAGATGACACAAAGCCTAGTGTGAGCTGCGAGGAGGATGCCATGAGGCTGCAGGGTGACTTGGTTAGGTTGGGTGAGTGGGCAGATGCATGGCAGATGCAGTTTAATGTGGATAAATGTGAGGTTATCCACTTTGGTGGCAAGAACAAGAAGGTAGATTATTATTTGAATGGTGTCAGATTAGTAAAAGGGGAGGTGCAACGAGACCTGGGTGTGCTTGTACATCAGTCACTGAAAGTAAACAATAGACAATAGACAATAGGTGCAGGAGTAGGCCATTCGGCCCTTCGAGCCGAATCGCCTTCATTATGATCATGGCTGATCATCCCCAATCAGTACCCCGTTCCCGCCTTCTCCCCATATCCCCTGACTCCGCTATCTTTAAGAGCCCTATCTAGCTCTCTCTTGAAAGTATCCAGAATTCCACAGACTCACAACTCTCTGTGAGAAAAAGTGTTTCCTCGTCTCCGTTCTAAATGGCTTACCCCTTATTCTTAAACTGTGGCCCCTGGTTCTGGACTCCCCCAACATCGGGAACATGTTTCCTGCCTCTCGCATGTCCAAACTCTTAATAATCTTATATGTTTCAATAAGATTCCCTCTCATCATTCTAAAGTCCAGAGTATACAAGCCCAGCTGCTCCATTCTCTCAGCATATGACAGTCCCGCCATGCCGGGAATCAACTTTATAAACCTATGCTGCACTCCCTCAATAGCAAGAATGTCCTTCCTCAAATTAGGGGACTAAAACTGCACACAATGCTCCAGGTGTGGTCTCACTAGGGCCCTATACAACTACAGAAGGACCTCTTTGCTCCTATACTCAACTCCTCTTGTTATAAAGGCCAACATGCCATTTGCTTTCTTCACTTTCTGCTGTACCTGCATGCTTGGTTTCATTGACTGATGAACATGGACCCCCCAGATCCCATTGTACTTCCCCTTTTCCCAACTTGACGCCATTTAGATAGTAATCTGTCTTCCTGTTTTTGCTACCAAAATGGATAACCTCACATTTATCCACATTAAACTACATCTGCCATGCATCTGCCCACTCCCCCAACCTGTCCAAGTCACCCTGCATTCTCATAGCATCCTCCTCACAGTTCACACTGCCACCCAGCTTTGTGTCATCTGCAAATTTGCTAATGTTACTTTGAATCCCTTCATCTAAATCATTGATGTATATTGTAAATAGCTGCGGTCCCAGCACTGAGCTTTGCGGTACCCC
The DNA here is from genome assembly GCA_038087875.1 of Malacoraja senta. Classification (NCBI taxonomy): domain Eukaryota; kingdom Metazoa; phylum Chordata; class Chondrichthyes; order Rajiformes; family Rajidae; genus Malacoraja; species Malacoraja senta. The sequence continues at coordinate 34,056,953 of CM075984.1, forward strand.
ACTAGTCACTGTCTGCCATTCTGAAAGGGTCCCGTTAATCCCCACACTTTGTTTCCTGTCTGCCAACCAATTTTCTATCCATGTCAGCACTCTACCACCAATACCATGTGCCCCAATTTTGCCCACTAATCTCATATGTGGGACCTTATCAAATGCTTTCTGGAAGTCCAGGTACACTACATCCACTGGCTCTCCCTTGTCCATTTTCCTCGTTACATCCGCAAACAATTCCAGAAGATTAGTCAAGCATGATTTCTCCGTCGTATATCCATGCTGACTTGGACCGATCCTGTTCCTGCTATCCAAATGTGCTGCTATTTCATATTTTATAATTGACTCCAGCATCTTCCCCACCACCGATGTCAGGCTAACTGGTCTATAGTTCCATGTTTTCTCTCTTCATCCTTTCTTAAAAAGTGGGATAACATTGGCTACCCTCCAATCCACAGGAACTGATCCTGTATCTATAGAACATTGGAAAATGATTACCAATGCGTCCACAATTTTTAGAGCCACGTCTTTAAGTACCCTGGGATGCAGACCATCAGGCCCTGGGGATTTATCAGCCTTCAGTCCCATCAGTCTACCCAACACCATTTCCTGCCTAATGTGGATTTCCTTCAGTTCCTCCATCACCCCAGATCCTCTGGCCACTAGTACATCAGGAAGATTGTTTGTGTCCTCCTTAGTGAAGACAGATCTAAAGTACATGTTCAACTCATCTGCCATTTCCTTGTTCCCCATAATAAATTCACCTTTTTCTGTCTTCAAGGGTCCAACTTTGGTCTTAACTATTTTTTTCCTCTTCACATACCTAAAGAAGCTTTTACTATCCTTCTTTATATTCTTGGCTAGCTTACCTTCGTACCTCATCTTTTCTCCCTGTATTGCCTTTTTAGTTATCTTCTGTTGCTCTTTAAACATTACCCAATCCTCTTGCTTCCCGCTCATCTTTACTACGTTGTACTTCTTCTCTTTTATTTTTATACTGTCCCTGACGTCCCTTGTCAGCCACGGTCGCCCCTTACTCCCCTTGGAATCTTTCTTCCTCTTTGGAATGAACTGATCCTGCACCTTCTATATTATTCCCAGAAATATCTGCCATTGTCGTTCCACTATCATCCATGCTAGGGTATGTTGGCCTTCATAGCGAGTAGATTTGAGTATAGGAGCAAAGAGGTCCTACTGCAGTTGTACAGGGCCCTGGTGAGACCACACCTGGAGTATTGTGTGCAATTTTGGTCTAATTTGAGGAAGGACATTATTGCTATTGAGGGAGTGCATCGTAGGTTCACCAGGTTAATTCCCAGGATGGTGGGACGGACATATGGTGAAAGAATGGATCAACTGGGCTTGTATTCACTGGAATTTAGAAGGATGAGAGAGGATCTTATAGAAAACATATAAAACTCTTAATGGATTGGACAGGCTAGATGCAGGAAACATGGTCCCTATGTTGTGGGAATCCAGAACCAGGGGTCATGGTTTAAGAATAAGGGGTAGGCCATTTAGGACAGAGATTAAAAAATAATTCAATCAGAGAGTTGTGAATTTGTGTTTTTTGCCACAGAAGGCAGTGGAGGCCAATTCACTGGATGCTTTGAAGAGAGAATTAGATATAACTCTTAGGGCTAAAGGAATCAAGAGGTATGGGGAGAAAGCAGGAACAGGGTACTGATTTTGGATGATCATCCATGATCATATTGAATGGCGGTGCTGGCTCAAAGGGCCGAATGGCCTACTCCTGCACCTATTATCTATGTTTCTGTGTCTATGAAAGTTTTCTTGTTGTTTTAAGCACTTTGCTTGTATCTTTGAGAAATAGGCAATTTCTGTACCCAATTGTTATGTTTGGAAGTTCAAGGCTGCAGCTATATTGGCGAAATAAAAATGTAATAAAAAGGCATTTTCTTCTTTGGCAGTCCTATGGGATCAAGGATGACTTTTTCTAGATAATGCTCTTGTTTTGTATGTTTTGAGGTGGCCAATGGAACAACTGTGGGCTCTTCCACAGATGGGGCAGATGAGATGTGGTAGGGCAGATGGGTAGTTTGTGACGTACTGAACTCTTCCCATATGAGGCTTCTGTGCGCTCCTGTTGCACAGACCCTGGCTTCTAAATATCATCACAAAGCTGCTTCCCATGTTACGTGGCCATAGGTCAGTGATTCCCAGGCATCCGTGAGGATGTTGCATTTCTTGAAGATGGCTTTCAGATTTAATGTTTTCTCTGTCTATCCAGTAGTGATGTTGAGAATGTGTGAACCTCTTTGTGGAAATATTACAAATTAATTACAAGAACAAATGAATACCAATGCTTTCCATATCCATAAGTAACTAACTACACTTATGACTTCAGTAGCTTCAGACGATTTTGTAGAGTCATAGAGTTATAGTCATAGAGTGATACAGTGTGGAAACAGGCCCTTCAGCCCAACTTGCCCACACTGGCCAACATGTCCCAGCTACACTAGTCCCACCTGAATGCGAATGGTCCATATCCCTCCAAACCTGTCCTATCCATGTAACTGTCCTATTCATGCACCTGTCCAACTGTTTCTTAAACATTGGGATAGTCCCAGCCTCAACTACCTCATCTGGCAGCTTGTTCCATACACCCCCACCCCTTTGTGTGAAGATGTTACCCCTCAGATTTCTATTAAATCTTTTCCCCTTCACCTTGAACCTATGTCCTCTGATCCTCAATTCCCCTTCTCTGGGGAAGAGACTGTACATCTACCCAATCTATTCCTCTCATGATTTTGTACACCTCTATAAGACCACCCCTCATCCTCCTGCACTCCAAGGAATAGAGACCCAGCCTACTCAACCTCACCCTATAGCTCACACCCTCTAGTCCTGGCAACATCCTCGTACATCTTCCCTGAACCCTTTCAAGCTTGACAATATCTTTCCTATAACATGGTGCCCAGAACTGAACCACAATATTCTAAATGCGTTCTCACCAATGTCTTATACACCTGCAACATGACCTCCCAACCTCTATACTCTATATTCTGGCTGATGAAGGCCAAAGTGCCAAATATCTTTTTGACCACTTTAATAATAATAATAATAATAGATTTTATTTATGGGCGCCTTTCACAAAGTCTCAAGGACACCTTACAAAGTTTAACAAATAGTGTAGAAACATATAAGCGGAATGAAATAAATAGCAGACATCACCAGAACACAAATTAAAGATAGAATTAAATCCAAAAATCAAAAACACAATATGGAAGAGAGAGCAGCGGCTGCTAAAGCGCGCCAGCGTCCACTCTCCCTTCCGACCACCATCTTGGACAAAGACTAACATAAACACTACACATTACACACAAAATCATCCCCCCACAATGATTACCACTGTGGGGGAAGGCACAATGTCCAGTCCCCAACCCCAGTTCACCCAAAGTCAGGCCTATTGAGGCCTCCACAGTTGCCTCTACGGAGGCCCGATGTTCCTGGCCGTTTCTCGCCGGGTGTTGTTGCCCCGGCGTCGGGAGAGTCCTCACAGCGGCTGGGATGGCTGGAACGGCCGATCTCCTACCGGAGTCCGTGCACCTGAAGCCGACAAGGCCGCGCCGATTTGGAGCTCCGAGGCTCCCGATGTTAGAATTGGCGCCGCAGCCCGCAGCTGGCCGCTCCACAGCCCGGAGGTGTTGAGCTCGGCGGTCCAGCTCACCGGAGCTCCAGCGCGTCGATCCAGCGCGGCAACCCAGGCAAGGCATCGCCCGCTCCGCTCCACGATAGCGCTCCAGCGCTGTGCCGCCACCGAAGCTGAAGGTGCTGGGCAGTCCCCACAGGAAAACGCCGCTCCAGGCCCGCTGGTAGGCCACGAGGTCGGGTCGACGGGGCAGCCCGGAGAAAAAGCTGCCTCACCGACCAGGTAGGGACCTAGAGATAGTTTCCCCCTTACCCCCCTACATTAAAAGTCAAAATTCCCCTAGACATAGACAGGAAAAAAAAACAAAAAAACTAAATTAAAAAGTGAATTGAACGGACGGCTGCTGGTTAGCAGCCGTTCCCCAAGATAGCTCCTCCCACTTTAATATTTATCTACCTGCGACTCGACCTTCAAGGAACCATGCACCTGCATTCCTCGATCCCTCTGCTCTAAAGCACTCCCCAGAGGCCTACCATTCACAGTGTAGGTCCTGCCCTTGTTCGACGTCCCAAAATGCAACACCTCACACCTCTCTGTATTAAATTCCTCAGCCAACCTGGCCAATCGATCCAGATTCTGCTGCAATCTTTCACAACCATCTTGTAATGATGTGAATCTGTGAAAGTTCCTCTGTTAGTCTGTCGTTGTTTATCCATAAAGTGAACCACGTCTGCCTTTGAACACGATGAAGACTAACTTGATTGTCTATGCCCCCAGCTGATCAGATTTCGATCGTGTTCCTGTATTCACATGACACATACAGGCACAGAGTGGCCGAGCAAGAGGTGATGTAAGTGATCGTCTTTCCGGTCGGTTCAGTTTTTAGTACAGCTTCCTGACGTAGCAGGCAGTCCGATGCAAAGTCGTGGCTTCATCCCCTTTCTTTAATGTTGATAACTGATAAAGAATTTTCAAGGCCCAGGCCAGAACCTCTTCACTTCCAAAAAAGAAAAATTCACGTGCTGGAGAGTGAAGTGGTTCGATATCCATCCATGTCGTAGGCTTTTGGTCTGGGTATATTTCCTTGACATTTTATTAACCAATCCTTTGCAAAATTTTAGTTGGTCTGTTCATATTTCATAGCCATATGTGTGAAAATTACAGGTTCAAATGTGGAAAATTTAGGTTCAAATATCTTTCTGAACTGTATTTTTTGCACTTTAAATAGCAATGAGCTTTAGATGTTTCAAAAATCGGGACAGGAGCCTCTGCAGTTTAAGTGATACTTGGAGTATTGACATGCAAAGTTTGCAGGATACATTTGCAATGTTTATTATTTGTTTGCTATTTTGATGGTTTGGCACTGTGCATGTTGGTTGCAGGGCTGCAGGCTATGTCTGCTGGGATGTGCACCCTTGGATAATGGTTTGCGCTTCTTTGCATTTCACTTGTATTGATACGTGCATTCTTGTTTAGTGAACAAGTCAATCCAGGTTCTACTCTGAAGAAGGTCTACTCACTCTATCCCATAGTTGCCAACAACCGTGAGAAGCATGGCTTGGCGTTGGATGGAAAAATCAGAGATAAGGACACCAATTTAGCTTCTACTACCATGTAAGATTTGCAGGCTTTACAAGAGAAGTGGTTACTTCATGGCCAATGGCTTAATATTTTCAAAGATTAATTTCTTTATAAATAAAATGTTCTTGTGTTTAGTTTTAATTTAGTTTAGAGATACAGTGCGGAAACAGACTCTTCGGCCCACCAAGTCCGCACCAACCAACATTCCCTGCACATTAACACTATCCTACACATACTAGGGACAATTTACATTTATACCAAGCCAATTCACCTACAAACCTGGACGTCTTTGGAGTGTGGGAGGAAACCGAAGATCTCGGAGAAAACCCACGCATTCACGGGGAGAACGTACAACTCTGTACAGACAGCACCCATAGTCAGGATCGAACCCGGGTCTCTGTCGGTGTAAGCGCTGCAAGGCAGCAACTCTACTGCTGAACCACTGTGCTGGCCACGGTGGTTTGTGTTGGGATTAAGGAACATGTACTGTATCTGTTCATCGTGACAATTGTTTTATTTTATCATAAAAATACAACCCCATAAAAGATAGGAACCGAAACAAACCATCTGGCCCCACAACCCTTCTCTGACAATCATTGAGATCATTGCTGATCTGCTACTTTAATGTCATCCCCATATTCATTAATATCCAGAAATCTATGGATTTCACCTTTGAATAAAATTAAGGATTAATGTTCGACAACCTTCCAGGGCAGAGAATTCCAACAATTTTCTATTCTCTGAGTGGAGAAATTTCTCCTCATCTCAATCCTAAATGGTCTGCCCCTGTAGACCATGTTCCCTGACTCTTCCACCAAGGCAAATATCCTCCTGGCATTCACCTTGATGAGACTTGTAAGAATTCTGTGAGCTTCAGTGAGATTCCCTCTCAATTCCAGAGAATACAGACCTGGTCCACTCAATATTTCCTCAAAGACAAACCTGCCATCACAGAAATCAGTCTACTCAGTCTTCATAGCACTCTCTCTATGGACATTTACCTTTTACTCGGTGAGGATACCAAAAATGTCTAGAAGTGTGTGTCTTTTCAAGTTGATAACAGCCAAAACACTACTGTGAAATGTCCATGCTTGATACAGGTATTCTGCCTTTTATATCTCTGGTAGAAGTCCAAGATTTGCTTGGTATTTCTATTGTTTGTTGATTTGATATTAATATTTTTTTTATTATTGTGCTGTTTGTACCAAAATGTATGAAAAGCTTTGTTTGTGTGCTATTCAGTCAAATCATGCCATACATGAATACAATCAAACCACGCACGTACAACATGTGGTGCAAAGAGAAAAATACCAAAGTGTAGAATATATTGTAACAGTATTATAGTGTTTTGGTTACAGAGAAAGTGCAGGGTCTGCAATGAGATGGGCTGGAAGATTGGGACTACACCTTAGCTTATGGTGGGAGGACCGTTCAGTAACCTGTTAACAGTGGGGAAGAAGCTGTTCCTGAATTGGGTTGTGTGTACTTTCAAGCATTTTATCTTCTGCCCAATGGGAGAGGGATTGAACGAGCTACTTTGCCGAGGCACCATGAAGTGTAGATCGCGTCAATTATGGAGGCTGGTTTGTGTGATGGACTGGGCTACATCCATAACCATCTGTAATTTGGGACAAGGTCCTCTCTGCAATTCAGGCTAACAAGTGGTACTCAGTATAAATAGATCTGTACAGCTGTAATGTTCCTGTACATACGTAATCTTTTTTTTTACAGGCATTGCTGTGATATTCATGTTTAAGAGTAGTGGTGGTGAAAATCTAATTTAAAGAGTGTGAGCTTGTGATTGTGCCAGGGGCGTGTGATGCGAGATGTGTTTTCAGTTGCCTGTGAAATGAAATCTTACAACATTCTAGTAAGCAGGCCAAGCCCAGAGTGATGATGGCCAACTCTGATATCCCTCACCTTTTAAGGCTCTCTGATACAGTAACCTTTTTACACAGAGGGTGATGGGTGTATGGAACAAATTGCCGGAGAAGGTAGTTGAGGCAGGTACTATCACAATGTTGAAGGAAAAGTTTAGACAGGTACATGGATAGGATAGGTTTAGAGTGAAATGGGTCAAATGCTGGCAGGTGGGACTAGTGTAGACGGGACATGTTGGTCGGTGTGGGTAGGTTGAGCCAACGGCCCTGTTTCCACGCTGTATGACTATGACTATGACTTACTTAAATTGATGATTTATTTGTGCTTTTTACTGTCATGTTTTATGGGATAATGGCATTGCCTTACAATAATTCAAAGCTCAAAGTGTAGACTAGATTCGGCCTTGATCAGGGACATGCCCATGCATCAACTCACAATGCCTATTTCACTGGAAGTAGATGCTTTGACCTGCCATGGCTCATTCTTTGATAACCTCATAGAACAGTACAGCACAAGAACAGGCCCTTTGGCTGACAATGTCTGTGCCATACATGATGCCAAGATAAACTATTCTCACTTGCCTGTACATGATCCCATATTCCTCCATTCCATGCATATCCATGTGCCTATTTAAAAGCTTCTATTATATCTGCCTGCACCAACACTTCTGGCAGCGTTCCAGGTACTCATCACTATTTGTGTAAACAACTTGCCCCGCGTATCTCCTTTAAACTTTGCCTCTTGTTACAAACGCTCGGTTATTCTTGACAGGTTCTGACAACTGGTTGGAAAATCAGTAATATCAGATCCTTTTTCCTTCCCCTTGTCCTTTCCCTGTTGCTGTAGTTACATTCTAATTATGGTTATCGACCTGAAACTTTAACCCACTCTTCTTCAATCACTTCAGTTTTTCCAGTATGTTATATTTTCACTTATGATAGTCCTTTCCCACGTAAATAAATGTCTGGTTTTAATATCTCCATTCCTCTAATCAGCTAACACAAGTCATTTTCTGTTTCCAGCCTAAAGGAAGGAATAGATCGGGTTTGGGGAATTCTTGTCTCCTATAAAGTTCAAGTGCAGCTGCTTGTTTCTGGGTAAGTGTTACACACCAGTTGTGATTTCCTCTCTTGATCTAAGTTCCATAAGGTTTTCAGATAAGCTTTCCCTGTTTTCGGGAACTCCAGACAGGCATCTCGTGTATTACGCAGGGTTTAAGTGCTTGAAAAGTGGCACATAATTTAAAAAACGCATAAACTAAACATACCATGCTGTCAGCAGTACATTTGAGCACCTTATTCCGAAAACACAAGCGCATAAATCAAGCTTAGGTATTAAAGGAACAAGTGCATTATTTCAAAAAACACATACTGTAAATCAAACATGCGTAGAATTTGAGGTGCCTGTTTGTGAAACTATTCCACGCCACTAACACAAGCTGAATTGGCGTCGGTATTTTTTACATCTCCAATGTACCCAGGAGGACAAAGCTTCAACCTTGTGCTGTTTTGCCTTCCTGAGCAAGACAGAGTGAACTTCCACAGTGCTCACTCCTCCAGCAGCATCACCTCGGTGCTTCGAAGAGTTTAAATATCCAACAAGATTGGATTTTACTTTCTCCTAGTATTTCTTGAGAAACACACCCTCTAAGTAAAGCAATTGTCTTCTTGCTGCAGCCTTCAGGGAAGGAACAACTTCAGCTGCAGGAATCTTGAAATGACATGGGATTTGATAGCTCCCATTGCACAGAGAAATAGGGTGAAAGTTTAAACGGTGATTGGTCTTGGGTTCAATTGTAATCTCAACTAAGCCGAGCAAGCCTACTTTGCCATATCAGCACAGGGGTGGGGGGGGGGGGGGGGGGGGGAGGATGAAGAGGGGTGTTGGTTTCACAGTGTTAAGTCTAGCCTTCCCATTCAGTGGTGAAGGTCCTGAGGTTGGAACAGCTCAAGCCAAAGCCCAAAGCGGGGAAATACTTTAATAAGAAATTCTCTTCCAGTGCCTTGGTGGGCGAGTGCTCTACCTTGGGTGAAACTGAGCCATGCAGACTCTTATATTTGATGACCTTCAGTAAAAGAAGATTTCTCCCCAGTTGTAGAATAGGTAACCATCGGACAAACTGTCTGCAAATTCAGTACCCAGGGTGCAACCAGGAGAGTGTGTCTTGCTCTTCAAGTCATTGGTTTGACTGATGGCCAGCACTGTGCTGTTACAGGAAAGCCCAGATCCAGCCCTTAGGTTGCAGGAAGAATGCCAAACACAAGGTTGTGTTACGGGAAGAACGCCAAACACAAGTTTGCCCAGGAAAAATAGTAAGAAGTGGTGATCTCAGTTAGATCCAGCATGGCTTTGGTTCCTATTTCTGCTTTGCCATTGATTTTGTGCTGATTTCTTCCTAACTGAAGGTCCCACTACAAAGGAAAGGCAGTATCAGAGTACACTTAGCTTGATTTTGATCTTCATCCTCAGGGTAGTGTGTTGGTAGAGACATGTGTGACCACCTGATGGAAGATGGAAGATTATTTTACAGCAGTCATTCAGAAATGTCACAAACACTGTTACTATCAATATTGACCCTTTTTTTTAATCTTTCAGAATGCTGGGAGTTGTTTTGTTCAGGTAATAACATATTAAATAATTGAAGTTTGTGATAGATTGTCTACTTCACTGTAGTATCAGACTGGTCACGCTGCAGTTTTTTGAAGGTCACATTCATTAGTTTGATTTTCATCTGTTGCTTGGGCATAAAATAAGAATGGTGACTATCATAGAAACCACTAAATCTCAATTTAATTGTTGGAAAATCTGCCAGTCCTGTTACTATAATGACTGGTAACATTAAAAACAATCCTCAATACCTCAAACCCACATAGACTAGAGTCAGGTTCCTGTGTTCAATTCATTAACAAGGAATTTGATTGGATTTACATGAATACATATACAATTCAGATGGAAAAACAGAATTGTGATGCTTTTCTTAGCCGATTAGAATGTTGTTGTCTCCTGCGTTATCTAACTCGTGAAGAAAGATTAGCAGTTTAGTGAGAGTTACATATTATCACCAGGGATAATCCTCCCCTCAGGGGGAGAATTAGAACAAGTGGCACATCATTGCAGCAATGTAAAGCAACACCAGAATCTTCCCAGGGTCAAAAATAACACACAATGACACAATGGTAGAGCAATCCTGAACCAGGATTGAACCTGGGTTTCCGCTGCTGTGAGGCAGTAGCTGTACCAGCCCCTATTCTTCTATACCCCTCACACCCACTCAGCCATTCCCCCATTCCCCAGCTCGCATTTCCCATTCCTTCATAGCCCCATTCCCTTAGCCCCCATTTCCCAACTACTGAAGTCATTAACCCACCGGCTCCTACTTCCATGTGATCTCTTCTTGACCTGGTGTAGATTCTCAAGCATTTCTGGGACATTTGTGATCAGTTTACTTTGTTTTTCCTTTACAGTGATGCTGCTGTGGAGTTACCTTTCTTGCTCATGAATCCCCCAATAGAGGTCGCAGCTGGTGAGCACCAAATATATTCTGAATTAACATATTCTGAAGACCAGCTGACTGAATGACACAGGGGTCCTGGTAGATTTATGTTTTATCTAATAAGTGAGAATAAAAAGTGGTTAGGCTCGAGAGCAAAGTGATACAATACAGTACTTCATAATAAGTTCATAAGTGATAGGAGCAGAATTACACCATTTGGCCCATCAAGTCTACTCCACCATTCAATCATGGCTGATCTATCTCTCCCTCCGAATCCAATTCTCCTGCCTTCTCCTCATAACCCCAGACACCATACTAATTTAGAATCTTTCTATCTCTGCCTTAAAAATATCCATTGACTTGGCCTCCATGGCCTTCTGTGGCAAAGAATTCCACAGAGTCACCACCCTCTGACTAAAGAAATTCCTCCTCATCTCCTTCCTAAAGGAACGTCTTTCAATTTGGCTATGACCTCTGGTCCTAGACTCTCCCACTAGTGGAAACATGCACAGTAAAGAAAGGATAGGAGTTCAGGCCACATTAGGAGTGAATCAATGTGCAAAGAAGATGGAGTTTGGACCATTGAAAATTGCTGCAATTGAACTTCTGCAAAATAATTTAGTCTGTGGAATTGAATATGAAGGAGGTAAACTATTACAAATCAGCATTGAGAAATTAAATTTCCGTCCAATTAAATTTTATTTTAATTCTGGTCTGAAGTCCTAGGTTATGATGTAAGAATACAAGGAATGGAAGTAGGAGAAGGACTACTGGCTGCTTGCACCAGTTCCACCATTCACTGTGATGATCACAGCTGATACCTCAGCACCACTTTCCTGTATTCACCCCATATCCTATGATCACATGAATATTCAAAGTCTATCAATTCCTGCCCTGAACATACCCAGCAGCTGAGCTTCCCTATGCGAGAAGTGATTTCCAAAGATTCACCACTGGGAGACATCATTCCTGTATTTACCCTGTCAAGATCCCTTACGACTGTCAAGAGTCAAGAGAGTCAAGAGTGTTTTATTGTCATATGTCCTGGACGGGACAATGAAATTCTTACTTGCTGCAGCACAACAGAATATGTGAATCTGTAAACATTGTATGTAACGGGGGGAAAAAAAGAAAAGGTTCAATAAATAACAAATATAGTGCAAATAACAAATAATAATATAGTCTTTTGCAGTTCAGAGCTCAGAGCTTATTCGTTGTGTTTAATAGCCTGATAGCTGTGGGGAAGAAGCTGTTCCTGAACATGGACGTTACAGTTTTCAGGCTCCTGTACCTTCTTCCTGATGGCAATGGTGAGATGAGTGTGTGGCCAGGATGGTGTGGGTCCTTGATGATTTTGGCTGCCTTTTTGAGGCAGCGACTATGATAGATCCCTTCGACGGTGGGGAGATCAAAGCCGGTGATGGACTGGGCAGTGGTCACAACTTTTTATAGTCTTTTTCGCTCCTGGACGTTCAAGTTGCCAAACCAGGCCATGATGCAACTAATCAGAATGCCCTCTACTGTGCACCTGTAGAGGTTTAGGAGAATCCTATTCGACCTGCTGAATCTCCGTAATCTTCTCAGGAAGTAGAGTCGCTGATGTGCCTTCTTTACAATTGCATCGGTGTGCTGGGTCCAGGAAAGATCTTCTGATAATTAATTTGAAGTTATTGACCCTTTCCACCATCGTCCCGTTGATATAAACAGGATTGTGGGTCCTCATCCTTCCCCTACCAAAGTCCACAATCAGTTCCTTGGTCTTACTGATGTTGAGAGCCAGGTTGTTGTGCTGGCACCATTTGGTCAGTCAGTCGATCTCATTTCTATACTCTGACTGGTCCCCGTGATTCCTCCAACCACAATGGTGTCGTCAGCAAACTTGATGATGGAGTTCGCACTATGACCGGCTACGCAGTCATGGGTATAGAGTGAGTAAAGCAGGGGGCTGAGCACGCAGCCTTGAGGTGCTCCCGTACTAATTGTTACTGAGGATGAAATGGTTCCTCCAATTCGAACAGACTGTGGTCTGTGGATGAGGAAGTCGAGGATCCAATTGCAGAGGGATGCACAGAGGCCCAGTTCCGTGATCTTGGAAGGGATGATGGTATTAAACGCCGAGGTGTAGTCTATAAGCAACAACCTGACGTAGTTGTTTTCATTGACCAAGTGGTCCAATGTGGAGTGGAGAGCCAGTGAAATTGCATCCTCCGTTGACCTGTTGTGGCGGTATGCGAACTATAGTTGGTCGAGGTTCTTTTCGAGGTAGGTGTTGATGTGCACCACAATCAACCTCTACTGTTTGCCTTCCTATGGCCTTCCTAATTACTTGTTGTACCTGGTAGATATTACTGAAACTTGGGTTTTAGGTTGTTATGCAGCAACTAAACGTTATAAAAGGTTATAGAATTTGCTGAAATGAGAAAAGAGAACAGCTTTAATGATTAAGGATGAAATCACTTAAATGATAAAGGAAGCTAATGACTTTCCTTTATAAGATACAATGAGCTAAAGTTGAATCTTTTGTAGCTGAATGCAGATCATTGAGCAAGCGGACATTGTCTAACAACAAAGATGTCAAGGGCATTACTAGAGGTGATAAAATGTGACAATAATGTCTGTCCCACCTACGTGATTTTTTCGGCGGCTTGCCGGCACCAGTCGCAGCTTTAGAAAATCCAACATCGACCAGAAAAAGGTACGACTCTTTGGGCGACTACTCACGACCAAACAGGCATCACCCCGCGACATGTCATCTGTTTGGTCATGAGTAGTCGCCCAAAGAGTCGTACCTTTTTCTGGTCGCCGCTGAATTTTCAACATTTTGAAAAATTTCGGCCACCTGCTGCGACTATGACGGGTGCCAGCAAGTTGCCAAAAAAATTGAGTAAGTGGGACTGGCCATTAAAAGGGTAGCAAATTTGGGGAAGCAGAGAGAAAATATATCTATCGCTTGGCGCAGACTCGGTGGGCCAAGTCAAGAGCTGACTATCCTAATATAGACATTACCTTTCAAGTCTTTCAAGAGTGAAGTGAGGTTGGAAAACACTTCCAAAAGGTGGGAGAAGTTTAGGGAACTCACTCCTAAAAAATTGATTAACCTTGATCAATTTTTATTTTAAATCCGTGACTGGTGGGTTTTCATTAACAAAATGCATCAGGAACATTGGGAAAAGGCAGTGTTGGTCAAAGATCAGCCATGACCTCATAGAATGGACGAACAGCATTTATGGGCAACATTAAACAGAATGGATGCAGAAAGAGATTCCAGTCAATCGGTTTGATTGTATTTCTTCTTTTGGAATTCTGTAGAACACAAGCAATGAGAAGCTTTTGAAGTCCTGCACAATGGAAGTGAATGGGAAAATAGGTAGATCATTGTTATTCTGTGCAAATGAAATGATTTAGAGAGCTTGCAGTACTAGGATTCCACTTAATAGAGTTGAGTGAGATGGCGTTTAGCCTATTGAAATTTTTATGATTATTGTGAGACAAAATAATAGAATTCTATATAGACATATCGTAAAAGATTTAGGACCATTAGAATTCAACAAAAAGGGGCAAATAAGATGAGATTCTTGTATTTTAAAATTGTGGTCTGATTATTTGTGCAAGGAATTATTAGTTATCTTGTTACTTTGTTCTGTGGGAATGTGTAAGATGGAAGGTGTGGAGATTTAAATGCTATTTCTGAGGTTGGGCAGCTAACAGATTCTGCTGGGCAGCTAACAGATCTGTAACAATGATCTATTCAACATTTTCCTTGATCACCATTCCCTTTGTCCTGCTTTCACACCTTTACCTTCCTTATCTATGTATCTCCCTCTCCCCTGACGTCAGTCTGAAGAAGGGTCTTGACCCGAAATGTCACCCATTCCTTCTGTCCAGAGATGGACTTTACTTTCACATGGTGCCAAGCTAGGGTTTTCCATGTATATCTTAATAGTTTAATTGAATTTAAATAATGAATCATACGCCTTTCCATATTTTCTTTCCTTATGCTCCCTGGCATCTGCAACTCAGAAAACATGTAAGTACCTTTGTTTACACTTTGCATTGTTAGTTAATGGGCAATCTTGAAATGTAGCACTTTTGCTGTGTTTATTTTATTCCAGACCCAGAATTCAAAAATTAAAAATGCATCTAAAGCAATGACATTCTTTCCTAAAAGGACACAACTGAAGAACAAAGAACTTACATTAGACTTGTATAGGGCCATGCTTTGTATTACCTCTTGAATAAAATTAATTGCATTTGGAGTACTATAAACAGTGCTGGTCATGGCATTATATAAAGAGACTGATGGCCCTGGAGAAGCTGTGAAAGCACTTTAGTTTAGTTTAGTCCAATTTGCGCTGGGCCTCACTTTGACAATGGAGGCCCAGGACAGAAAGGTCAGTGTGGGAATTGGAGGGGGCTTCCTCCATTGTCAGAGTGAGGCCCTAGTGAGGCCCAGCGCAAATTGGAGGAAAAGCACTTTAACTCCCCATCCCATTCCCACACTGACTTTTCTGTCCTGGGCCTCCTCCAATGTCAGAGTGAGGCCCAGCACAAATTGGATGAACAACACCTCATATTTTGCTCGGGGCGTACACTCCAGCGGTATGAACATTGACTTCTTAAACTTCAAGTAACCCTTGCTTTCCCTCTCTCTCCACCCCCCCCCTTCCTAGTTCTCTGACCAGTCTTACTGTCTCCATCTACATTTTATCTCTGTTTGCTTTGTTGTTACCTTCTCCCAGCTACCGATGATCTATTCTACATTTTCCTTGATCAACATTCCCTTTTCCATGCTTTCACACCTTCACTTTCCTTATCTATGTATCTCCCTCTCCCCTGACATCAGTCTGAAGAAGGTTCTCGACCCAAAATGTCACCCATTCCTTCTGTGCAGAGTTGTTGCCTGTCCCGCTGAGTTACTCCAGCTTTCTGTGTCCATCTTCGGTTTAAACCAAGATCTGCAGTTCCTTCATGTACATATGATGCTCAAAGTGCTTGTTAGGGTTGATGTTGCTGTTTGCACGAGTGGGAACATTTCTAATGAGGGGACATGGTTTCAAGGTCAAGGTACAGTCATTGAAAGGTGAGTTGTGTAGGAACTTCTCACATAGGTTGGTGAATCTCTGGAATTCTCTATCCCAGAGGGCTGTGGAGGTGGAGGTGGGTTTTTAACAAGGAACTAGCACAATTATATAAAGATCAGTGCAGGGCAATGGAGAATTGGCAAAGAAGAGGAGATGAAGCCTGGGCAGATCAGTCGTGAATGGTGAAGCAAGTAAGGAGCCAAGTGGTCCACTCTTGCTCCCAATCTGTTACGTTCAAACATGTTGCACTCTGCTGCAGAAGCTTTATCTGGGATTTTATCTGTCCTTTGCACTGCACCAGTGCAGACATTACAAAGAAACAGGTAAATACAGGCCCATTATTGGGCCTGGGCATCACAGGGAGTTGGGGTAGAAGATTGTGGATTAGAAAATGGAGGTCAGGTCAAGGGTCAGCCAGTAAAAAGCAGATAGGCAAGAGGCACAAGCTTGGAAGGTGGGTGAAGGCACAAAGTTACCTGGAAATTTTAAAAAAGTAACATAAAAGGAGCATACCTGAGTGGAATGCTCAGCTTGGACTCAGAACCTCTTAATGGAAGTTCACCTTAAGTAGCGTTAACAGGACGAGATTTAATTAATGCATCAAGAGCCTGTTTCTGCCGGGGTGACTAACAAGCTACATTCTCATTGAAAACCCCAGTGCAATGTGGCATGCTGTGTGGCGTTGAAAACCACCATATTGCCCTAGGTTTCCTGTAGATTTAGTGGCAGACACAATGGGGAACGTGGAATATGATTTTCCAAATCTGCTTGGATAGCATGCAGAGCAAAGGTTTTCACTGTATCTCTGTACATGTGACAATAATATCCCTAAACCTAAAATCCCTGTTCCACATGAATTTATACTCTAAAGCCCCAAATTTGTTAATAATTGATTAAAATGGATTATGTGATACCAGAAAATGTGGCATTGCACATATTTTGCCCACAGAAGCTTCTGACAAATTGTTTATCAGACCTTTACCTGTAATTTTGGCCGCAAATCCTTGCCCATTTTATTCTAAGTCCTCACATTCAGCATGACTCGAAATGTCACCCATCCTTTTTCTCCAAATATGCTGCTTGTCCCACTGAGTTACTCCAGCACTTTGTTTATTATGGATTATATTTTGTTCAACATCAGTAGTTATGCTGCTGTTTATGACACGACCAATGAATTTCCATTATATTCCTCATACTAACGAGATTAAACTTATTTTTTATTTTTCTCCTGCATTGTCCTCAGTGCTAATGATGATGACATTGACTTTGAAGACTTTGATCATGGTGGCCCAATGGCGGTGACTGAAGATCTCAAGGAAGGGAAGGAATTAAACTCTTGATGTGATTTTCAACTCCCACTAGAATCCAGCCATTTGTGTGTCGATGTCAGAAATGCATGCAAACTATCTCAATATTTATTGTAATTGCTTTAGTTCTTATGTTTTGAATAAACTTGTAGGTTATCTCAGCACTCTTGGGCAGCTTAGGACTTTATTACTTGGAGTGTAGAAGACTGAAGGGTGATCTTGTAGAGGCTTTTAAAATCATGAAAGGCACATATATGGTGAATGCTCAGAGTCTTTATCCATTTGGAACTAGAGGGCAGAGATGTAAGGTGTGCGGAGAAAGATTTAATTGGAACCCGAGCTGTAACTTTTCACAGAGGGTGGTATGAATATGGAAACAAACTGCCAGAGCAATTGATTGCGGTAGGTATGATAACATTTAAAATAATTTGGACAGGTACATTAATGGAAAAAGGTTTAGTGAGATATGGATCAAATGCTAGCAAATGGGACTGGCGTAGATGGGCATCTTAATTGACATGGATGGGTTGGGCTGATGGGCCTGTTTCTGTGCTCCATGATTCTTACTCCATGAATCTATGATTCTACACTCTCAGGTCTGGCAGATCATGGGTTAGGTTTGAGCTTCTAGGTGAGAGCTCTTCTCCACGTGGATCAAAGTCAGGTACAGAATTCAATAAAGGATCCATCATAGAAAGGATCGTGATGTATATAAGATTCTATCCACCAGAGCTTCTGCTGGCACTTCTGTTCTCAGGCAATGTGACGCACAAGGGAACAGCTTAGAGGGGTGATGGTAGAATTGGCATTCTGCAAGGATGATGAATGGACTGGAACTGTTGAGAGGCAATGGGATATCAGTGCACAATTCTAAAAGATCATTATCATCCAAATAAAAACATTGGCCTTTCTCTCATGGAGTCTGTGATATAAAATGGAAGAAGTTATATTTCAGTCAACAGAGAATTTGTCAGGTCCCATCTCAAACGCTGCTTATGGTTTATTCATTCATCATCATTGAAAACGTTAGCGACACAGTGGTGCTGGTGTCCGATGGGCACTGTGATGGACACACCACACATCTCTGTCCTCCATGCAGCTGGCAAGCTCCTCTTTTGTCTCTACACATGTGTCTTCCATCAACGCTTTCACCATCGTCTTGATTGGCCGTCCTCGGTCACGTCTTCCATGGGTAGGTTCCCACAGCACAACCTTGTTTGCTGGCATTTCTGGGTGGCGGTGGCAGTGACCAGTGAGCCTCTTCCTTCTCAATCTGATCTTCTCGGTCAGAGGTGGATTCTCCCCATAGAGCAGGGCGTTGGTGATGTGGTCCCTCCAACTGACATTTTGAACTTTTCTGAGCATTCGGGTGTAGGTACCATCGAGAGACTTGGACAGTGCTCGAGTGAGAGACCATGCCTCACACCCGTACCCATGCTTCTGGTTTAAAGCAGTGAGAAACACAAAGAATACATTGGATATGGAAGGAAGTGCAGCATAGCTTCACCTGTTTAATACCAGAACATACTGTAAAGATTAATTTATGAGACTAGGGTACATAACCTTGACAGGAATGAATGGTTACGGACTGGAATGCATTATTTGAACAGCAGTAAAAGCAGATTTAATTGTAGTGTTTTAAAGGGAGCTGGGGAGGTTTTTGAAAAGATAGATTTTGCAGGGCTTTGGGAAAAAGTTGGAGGGGTGATACTGGCTGCTTGACTTTGATATAAGTTATTACCAACAATAGGTTAAATTGGGTCCCTTCCAAGCTGTAATCATTCTGATTGGTATGATTTAATCAAGATTTTGAATATATTACATGAATTTGATAGCCAATTTTAAAAGAAAGTATTTCCTCTGTTGTGGATTCCAAAACTATTAGGTTTAACTATAAAAAAGTAGGACTAGGAGTGTAATGCTTGAGTGAAATCAGGAAACAACTTTAATACAAGGGGGAGAAAAAAAATCATGAAAAAATCTCTCCTTCAGAAGGTTATGGATGTTGGGTCTTAAGACTGACTGGTTTAGTTTCATCTATTGTCACATGAACCGAAGTACATGTGAAAAGCTTTTTTGTTGCATGCCATCCAATCAGCGGAAAGACTACACATGATTACAATTAAGCCGTCCACAGTGTTCAGATACAGGTTAAAGGGAATAAAGTTCTGTGTATGATAAAGTCCGATTAAAGATCGTCTGAAGGTCTCCAATGAGGTTGATGGTAGGTTAGGACCGCTCTTTAGTTGGTCATAGGATGGTTCAGTCGCCTGATAACAATGGGAAGAAACTGTCCCTGAATCTGGAGGTATGCGTTTTTGCACTTCTGTACCTCTTGCGAGGTGGGAGAGGGGAGGAGAGGGAGTGTCCAGGGTGAGACTCATCCATGGTTGTCCAGGTGAATTTTAGGGTAGTTATCCATTTAACACAGCAAGTACTTTATATCACCGGTTTTGGACCTGCTCTGATTATTGATTCCTAACTATTAGAAGTCCATCATTTACTGACTGGAATGTGCATTAAATGTTGAATATAACATTGCTATTTGATTGTTTTAATAAAGGTTCCAATGAGACAGATTAAAATCTAATTAAGAACTCATCCTGTTTATGGATTTTTTTAATTATTTGTGACAATGAAAGGCTGCAAATTTAAATGAAAACCCACAGAAATTGGCATCTTATAAAATAAATGCTTTATATGTGTACGTACAGGTTGTCCCTAGGTACAAACATCTGACTTGTTGGTGAGACTATATATGAATGAGAACCCGTAATAATAAATTCAAAAATTCAACATCCGTCCGTATGCTCATTCCTACAAATGGCAAAACAAATTTCTTCTCCCTCTCTCCACTTTCGGTAATTTTTCTTTCATATTCTTCTGATGTGCTTTTGATGCCATTCATTACAATACTGTGAAGGTATATTTATCAGTATATCGAGTGATTTAATGTATTTTTCGACTTGGACAAAATCAAACTTATGAATGTCCATAACAGAAACATGTTCGGTACCTGCATGTTCTGTAAATGCATGCACAGGCCACCTTGAGTTAAACCAAGGAAGTGATGTTGAACTGCTGAAACTACCGCTTTGATTTTTTTCTGTAGTTGTGAGCATCCTGTGGTATAAAAGGATATCCTGCCATGGATAGGATACATTTAGCATTTATAGTTATACCTGTGATGAGATGACACAAGCCTGAAATATACAGAAGGCTGAGCAGGAATTAATTCAGTTCAGAACCACATACTGAGAGGGTTATGTAAAAGTCCGCGCGTTTATAAATATTCTGTAAGGCCTGCAGCTGACGTTACTGAATGAGGGCACACTGGCGCAGCGGCAGAGTTACTGCCTTACACTGCAAGACACCCAGGTTCGATCCTGACTACTTGTGTTGTCTGTATGGAATTTGTACGTTCTCCCAGTGACCATGTGGGTTTTCTCTGGATGCTCCCGTTCCCTCCCATACTCCAAAAATGTACAGGTTTAAGGTTAATTGGCTTTGGTAGCATTGTAAAATTATTCCGCATGTGTACGATATTGTTAGTGTGGGGGATCGCTGGTCCGCAGACTCGGTGTGCTGAAGGGCCTGTTTCCGTGCTGTATCTCTAAACTAAACTAAAGTGCTTTCACAGCTTCTCCAGGGCCATACCCTCCTCCACTGATGGCAAATAGGATTAGTGTAGATAGGTAATTGATAGCTAGCATGGACATTATATGCTAAAGGCACTGTTTCTGTGCTGTATGACTATGACCCGAGGCAGACCATATCATTAGGTTAGCCAGGACCATACTCCCAAAACAGACAAACTCGTCTGAGCTGTGAAGGGAAGAGATTACCAGGTGGATTAAGGAAGAGATTCAAGAATATGCTCAAAACTTTCCTGCAGAAATGTAATCACCCCAACTCCTCCCTCATCCTCCTTCACCCCCACCGACTCCTGGGCCATGTCCACTCCAAGTAGAATAGGAACATTTGGACGGCATTGAGCATTTCAAGTACAAACATCAGGAGCACTCAGAGGCCTTGTGTAAATGGCAGAAGCAACACACAACACCGGTAGCATTACTGCCTTACAGCGCCAGATTCCCGTTTCGATCCTGAGTACAGGTGCTTTCTGTACAGAGTTTGTTCGTTCTCCATGTGACCCCGTGGGTTTTCTCCAGGAGCTCCGGTTTCCTCCCACCCGCCAAAGATATGGTGATAGTGTATGGGGATCGCTGGTCGGCGTGGACTCAGTAGGCTGAAGGGCATGTTTCCATGCTGTACCTAGAAACTAAACTAAAGTCAAAGATACGCAGCTGCTTTTGCCCCACCAGACACCTCCATCCTAACTATGGAAACACTATAGTCCCCCTTTTAATTTTTTAGAGGCTCAGAACTCATAAAATAGATTTCCTTCTAAATCATTCTTAATCCTGAGAAGCTTCCTAAGAACAATAAGAAAGCACATGTTTCAGTCCTCCTGTTGTAAGTGTTGGTGCACTTTTTCCTGATTGGCAATCATGAAGTAATTTGCATTATTCAGAAACATTACATATTAAAAGATTACAAAAAGAATGGACAATTATCTTGAATGCATTTTATTTTAGACTACTTGTTGCATATATGAAATAATACCTCTACCAAACTATTCATCCCATTCATAAATCAGAATGGTTAATATATGCCCAATTCACAACAATGCCCTAAGACACCCAAGAATTAGTTGGAGAAATAGTATCATAGTTTCTTCAAGAGGATGTCATATTTCTGAGCGTTATTCGCTCTGAAAGAAGGGCAGGCTGGAATCTGACAGTGTCCTGGTAATTTATCTAATGCATAACCGACATCCCAGAGCAAGCTGGTGGAAAGAACATTGTATGTATTGCATGTATGGTTTATATATTTTGCTCTATGTATCTTGGATTGAGTTACAAAATGGAATATATTCTAAGACGTCAAGTGTCTTTAGGAAGCAAATACAGAACTCAAATTATATTATAGGCTGAGTTAATGGTTTGCAAATAATTCACTGAATCTCTAAATATTTCTGATTTTGACATGGACACATTCTATTTTTTTTAAGTGCGCTTCATTACTTTGTGGGAATGCTTTTACTTCATTATATCATCATTTGTTTCACAGTGGCTGATTTCATGGCCTGTGCACTTTGCCTTTTATATGTACTACTATACCTGATAGGACAGGTTTGGAGGGAAATGGACCAAGTGCAGGCAAGTGGGACCAGTGTAGCTGGGACATTGTTGGCTGGTGTGGGCGAGTTGGGCCGAAGGGCCTGTTTCCACACGGTATCACTCAACTCCACTGTCCATTTCTCTGAAAGTGTTATGATCCCAGTATAATCAATGCTAATTTATCGTGATAATTCACAGTTCAATACCATGAAATAACAGTAAAGTTCTATCATCACCAATCCAAGTCAATGAACTCCCTTACAAAAGATTTAATCAATCTTTCTGTACACTGTCTTCCCATTAACATTTTCTTTCCACACACGATCTAACATCCCTGAAACTGAAGCCAATCCAAAGCCAGTAGGGTTTCATAGGATATAATCTTCCCATGATCCAGCTGCCCCACAACCTGAACTTTTCTCACTCCTTCCCAGGTGTGCGGAAGAAATCAGAATCCTACCCACTAACAGGTAAACAATTCTCATTCATATTATATTGAGCTACAAGCAACAGTCTACATGGCTCTTCAGGGTGTGGCCGATGTCACTCATCGTCTTCCACGTCCACTGTCCCCTGAGGTGACAGTCCTACAGTTTCTTCAATGGCAATGTCATCATCTTCTGTATTTCTGAAGGTAAAATCAGCAGAGTTTAATATTACGTTCACAGCCTAACTCCACACGTCCAACAAACCACATGTAGCCTATCCCAATTATCCAACAAATTCTATTCCATGCTGGAATAATCATGATGAGGGGTCAATCAATGTTTATTTATTAGTTCATTACAACTGTAATAAATACAGGGATCGTTTTCCTTGTCCAGCCGAGTAACTTTTCAATCAATAACTTGCTGTCAGAAGTAATTTACTCCAGTACATTCTTGCTAACAGCTTACCAGCATTGGAAAATAAATATTAAAAATGAGAAATATAATTACGTGCCCCACAGGTTTCATTGCTGAGACCTATCTATAACATATCAGGCCCAAAGCAAACTTCCTCAAACCATGTTTTTTAATAAAGCCCGTCAAAAAAAGATATTAAAAATAATTAAAATAAATATTCTTACTTGTTACATTCTGTGGAAAGGAATTCCATGGTGAGTGATCCAGAGGCAAAATGCAAAGAAAAATAAAATTAGCCCAGTTATCACTTCACATGTGATTAATTCACATGTATATACAGAAATGTATAGATAGAGATAAGTAGAAAGATGGCAAACATAGATTTACAAAATCGCACAGATAAAAACAAAAACAGATAAACATATTTAATGTACAGAACCAAAGGCACTCTTATGAACACAGGCACTCAGATGCACAAATGTATAGATACAAAGCAAATAATGTTATTTATATAGTATCTTTAAATATCAAAATGTTGCAGGAACCAGTTGAGGAGATATTAGAGCAAGTGGCCAAATGACTGACAGTTTATCAAAGCAGTCAGTATGATGAAGGAAATATAAGGTTGCAAGACAAGAAGCTTTAGGAATTCCAAAGGGCTTTCACTGGACAAGGTAGTGTTACCATTGGGAGAAGATTAGATCTGGAGATGGCTCTAATAATTTGCGTTGAACATGTCCTTTGTGCTTGTTTAGTGCAGCAGATACAAACTAAAGACAGTGTGATGTCCATGGATAAAGCAGTTTGTGTAATTTTAAAGGCTTGCTGATTCAATTCCTGACAGCTAGCAAAGTCAAAATCATGCTTTCCCCTAACTTGGGTCTTGGATTCTTTCTGACAAGTCCTTCCTGAAAATAATTACTACAGCTAGGACCTAAACTAAATGCTCTCCAGCTTGTCCACCCAACCAAGGGTGACAGATTTAACCATCCATCACTGATAACTCTACCTTTATTAGCTAAAACCTAAACACTGGAATTGCCTTCCTAGAACTGTCTCTCTCAATTGTTCTTTCTTCCCTTCAGATAATCCATAGTATCTACCTCTTTGATCACTCTTTCCCAGTTGATCTTGTATCTATTCTATAAATGCCTCCATCATGTCCATCCAATCGCACCTTAATGAGCAATCAGAACATTCAACTCCACCAGGTAGAGACAATTCTTGTCTGTGTTTTTATTAGTTATCCTCTCGCACGCCTTCCTTTCCATTCCTCATACAACCTTTAAATGTTGAGGCATCAGGCGAGGACCTCCTTTTAATACTTTTGCATAGTAGTCTAACCTTCCAGTCTGAAGAAGGGTCTCGACCCGAAACATCACCCATTCCTTCTCTCCAGAGATGCTGCCTGTCCCGCTGAGTTACTCCAGCATTCTGTGTCTATCCTCAATGATAATTCAAGATGAATCACGTTGGGATTCCATTCTCTCACACTGAGGAAAACTGTGCTTGCAGAACAAATGAATGGGTGGTCAGGAGTTACAATATTAATGCTTGACTTTCCTACCAGTGAATTCTGTAAGTATGACACGTTAAACAGAAATGCAAGATTGCAGGGTCACCCAGCAGTTTCTGTTGATTAGATTAACACAAGATCTACTAATTCTCTCTTACTCCCATTACAGAATTCTTATTCACCCACTTCAAATCTCTTACAGTCTGTACTGACCAGTAGAATCCTTGAAAAAATATTTAAAATGTCTTTTGGCCATATTTTGATTTAGCTGTTCAGGTTTCATTTATTTAATTGCTCTACTTTGAGTAAGTTTTATTTAATTTGCCTACTTATTTAATTATACTACTGAAGCTAGTGATGAGAAATGTAACCGTTTTGACCACCAGGGGCACCAAACGATTGGCAGCCCCGCCAACAGTCTGTTTTTTCGTCTTTTTAAATTTTTTTAGTGCATTTTATAATGGGGTTGTCCCACTGTACGGGCTAATTCAAGAGTTCTCCCGAGTTTCCCCCGATTCGAACTCGGAGAATTGCGGTAATAGCCGCTCGTAGGTACTCGGGGCTCTCGTGGACATTTTTCCAACATGTTGAAAAATCTTCACGAGTCTTCACGAGCTTACCGCGTTTCCCGATTACCTGCCGTTAGCGTTACGAGCCACTAAGAGATGTCCCGAGCTCCGACATACCCGTTCCGTACATTCTACGTGCTTACCACGAGTTTGATTTTTTTTTAAACTCGGGAGAGCTCTTGAATTAGCTTGTACAGTGGGACAGCCCCTTAAGTCTGTGTAAATGTTCTCCGATTTGTTTTATGTCTGGGTTGGGGGAAACTTTTTTTTTTCAGTTTCTTACCTTGCCGGAAACACGATGTTTCCGGGTCATGTCTCCGGTCGCTCTGCGGCCTACCATCAATGGAGCTGGAGGCCTCCTCGCACTGACATCGGGCCCCACCGTGGGGCACGTACTTAATAGAGCCGATCCGTTGCCTGGGATCGCTCCAACCGTGGCCTGTGGACTTACCGTCAAGAGCTCGCAGTCGGGAGAGGCTAAACGGGAGCTCTGACCAACGCAGAGGCTCGACCAGCCCCGACGTGGGGTTTGATCACCCGGCGCGGGGGTCTAACATCCCCCCGATGCAGGAGCTGGATCGCCCCGATGCGGAGGGCCCAAAACGCTGCCGGCTATGGGAGTCAAGATCATCCTGTCAATGGAGGGCTTGAGGCTCCCAACCGCGGGAGAGCAAAGGGATGAGATTGAACTTTTTTTCGCTTTCCATCACAGTGAAGTATGTGGAGGAGTCACTGTGCTGGATGCTTATGTTAAAATGTATTTTCTGTGTTCTGTTGCTTTTTATTTGTACGACTGACTTGGCAAATGAAATTCCTTGTATGTTGCAAAACATACTTGGCTAATAAAGTATTATTGTGATTTCGATTGATGGATATTTGATGGTTAGTATGGTCAGGGTGTTTCTGTGTTTTAAGACTATGACCAAATGAAGCCTTTAAACTGCTGACTATTGTCATGGGGTTTATAGGCACATTAGAGCCAGTCTTACTGATCTGTTAATTAGGCCCAGTCATTACAATTCTTAGGCCCCCTTCGGTCATGGCTGACCATGAGTGTCTCCAGGGTTGGAGGTCGCCAGTGCATGACTTTGTTTAACGTGGGGAGACTGGTGCACAGACAGCCACCACCAGTCCTTGACAGATCTGGGTTAGGATCCAGTGGCGTCCAAGACGACCGGAGACCCTTTTCAGCTGCAGCCTTCATCCACCTTCCCAGCCGTTGTGATGTTCCACTAAGGTCAGCCATCATCCTCTGCCTGTTCCACTGTTGAGGTCTTGGTCATTATAATAACAGATGGATAATCCCCACGGAAGTTTCAAGGTTAATTCCCATTCATTTCTGATTCAATCCCAGCGGTTCAAGAGTAAATCTTCAAGCATTTCCGTCATTGTGTTTAGGACTAGACTCAGATGATTGTGTTAGGCTTTGGGGAAAAGAGGTGGCTGTGGGTATTGAGGTGGCAGACCAGATAGCAAACGAGGTAGTTGGCAGCAGGTCAATGTTGCCTCACCACAGCTCTTTACTATCACCAAACTCGAGGGACATTAGGCCAACGCAGCACAGTATTTATTGGATGGGTATCATGAGGCCATCACTCGTGCTACATTTGTGGGGCCATTCCCTGTGAAAATTCTCACTAAATATGAAGTTGTACACCATGGTAACAAATCACAAATATATCAGCCCAAAGAAGATTCCACAATAATCGTATTCATAATTGATACCCACCAGGTTTGGCGTGCATGAGCAGAAAGGGTATTTCCACAGTGGCATCACTGCAAACAAAGAAAAGGTATCAGCAGTTGAGACAAACATTTCACAGTGTAAGAATGCTGCCATTGAGTCAGCAGTACACTGCATCAAATCCAAACAGATTTCCTGATCTCTAGCTATTAAAAGTAAAAATTTGAATAGATATGAAACCTTTCATTCCCTCTAATGGAATGCCTGCTGCTATTTTTTAAAGAGAGCTCTCACAATGGGAATGAAATAGAAGACCAAATTATCTGCATTTGTGATGGTGATAAGGAAAATCTGTTGGCCAGGACATTGAGTAATCTCCCCTGATCTACAGATAATGTCTTGGGATTTTTGGTGCTTACATGGAAGTGCAGCATTCTTTCTGCCAACCAAATTTCTATACTCAAGGGTAAATGGTTAGCTTCGCTGCCTGGACAGAACAGATGACAATAGGGTGAAAATCAGGCATGTCCAGCAAGTGATGCATAATCCTGGGCGATTCAAGTGCAAATTACTCTGTCTGTTGAATGGAGTTTTAACCCATAGTCTTTTGATTCAGAGAAAATAAAGCATTCACTGCCTCATATGGCTTGGTCATTTACTATACAAGGCATCTGATGATGATGCATGCAATGTATTTTACTTCGGAGTCACGTGAGTGACTACGTGAAGAAGCCCGTCAGTGCGCCTGCGCGTCATTACGTCAGACGCCTTGACGCAAACGGACGTGAGGAGCAGTGCTCCTCGAGTGTTGTAGTTTTTCAACTACAAGGTAAGTAAAAACTTTTTTACAGGTTTTCCAGGTCCGTTTACTGTGGGTCTATGGCGATTTTTTCCACAGACGCCATGGGAAAAAACGGACAGGGGGAAGAGGCGAGCGACATAGCCGACAGAAGTCGGGAAAGTCGGGAGTCCGCGGTTAGAGACCAACCGCCTCTAAACCCCGGTACAGTCGCCAGCGGTGAGCATAGCGACTGTGGACCTGGGGCTGGTGAAAACACAGTCAGTGCCTGTCGGGCAAAAGACAAAGTTTAAATCCCAACGGAGGGAGTCCCAGGCAATGAAGAAGCTCCAGGGCTAGATACTGCTTTAGAGCGTATTGCCCAAATAGAAAGCCTTTTACACAGGCTGTTGGAGCAACGTTCACTCAGTGAGGAGTGTTCTGAAAGCCAAGCTGCTGGAAACAGCTCAAACAGCTCCTGGTACAGGGCTAGATACTGCTTTCGAGCGTATTGCCCAAATAGAAACCTTTTTCATAGGTTGTTGGAGCAAAAGTTCACTCAGGAAGGAGTGTACTGTAATCCAAGCTGCAGGAGCAGCTTAACAGCACCTGGCGCAGGGCTGATAGAATGCACCCTCAGGAATGAGGAGCGTGCTACGGGTCATGAGATTTCAGACCCCGACTCTGACGGTGAGGCTGTACAAGGCGATGAAAAGCAGCTCCCAGATGTTCCAACCCTGGTAGTAGGATTCGCTGCCCCGTCAGGGTCAGGAGAGCCATTAGGAAGAACTGGCCTCCTTAAAAAATTACTTGGTTTACCATTAGCTGGAACAGCATGAAATGGATGAGACTGCAAGAGTATCTGGAATCAGTTGCAGAGAATATTAAAGCTGCTGGGTTCTGGAATAACTGCTTTTACCAGAATAGCAGGTAACAACCAAAAGATGACGAAGTTGCATCAGCAAGCACTGGGGTTGCTATGCAGCACCCACTTCGAGAAGTGCTATACGGTCTACTATGAATCCGAAATTCGCAGCACTCTGCAAACCAAGTAATATACAAATTACCCAACTTACTCTTTGGAGAGATCTCGGGAGACGTATTAAAGAGTTGGAAGATGAAGCGAAAACAGGATTGATGAAGACATCAATGGTTGTGAAGTCTGTAAAGAGGAAGTATCCTTTCAGACGTCATACGGATCCTGGACCAAGTCGCTCATCAACGCAGGGACGTAGTTGGCGGCCTGCAGCGGGAGCAAGAACCAGTGGGCGTGCTTCCGGGAGAACCCAGGAATCTCAGGGTACTCAAATGACTCAAGAGGTAGGTGGACCTGGTTCTCATGGGAACATACTAACTGGATTAAGTCCAAAAGTTGGAGGCAGGTTACATTTCTTCTATAATAATTGGAAGAAAATTACTTCAGATGTGGTAATCCTGAATAATATACAAGGATTTCGAATTGAATTCAATCCAAATTATGATTTGCCTGTTCAGCATGTTCCTAGCCGAACTCTGCACTTTGTACAAAAATATTCCCTCGATCAAAAAAGGATGGAGGATGTAGGATTCTTGTAGATTTGATAAATCTGAATCCTTTTGTGCAATTTAGACATTTTAAAATGGAAACATTTGTGACTGCCACACAGCTTATTTCAGAAGCATGTTATATGGCAACTATAGACTTGAAAGATGCATATTATTCAGTGTCTGTTCATTCACAAGATAGGAAGTATCTTAAATTTAAATGGATGAACCAGTTGTGGCAGTTCAAAGCTCTGCCTAATGGGTTAATATCTGCACTCAGAATATTCACAAAAATTGTTAAAACCAATTCTGGGCTTGCTGAGTAGCCAGGGGCATGTACTAATGGCATATTTGGATGATGTCTTCATTATAGGAAAGACAAAACAGTCAACAGAAGTATCTGTTGCAGTTGTGAAATCAATTTTTGAAAAGTTGGGGTTTCTAATTCATCCACAGAAATCTAGGTTAACACCATGTACCTCTATTAATTATTTGGGGTTCACAATTGATTCAGTCCAAATGAATATCACTTTGCCCAGGGAAAAGGGTGGATTTGATTAAAGATTGCAGTAATCTCCTAAACGAGCAAAAACCTTCAATTAGACAGGTGGCTCGTGTACTGGGAAAATTAGTAGCAGCATTCCCAGCAGTCCAATTTGGACCATTACATTATCAACAGCTGCAGAGACTTAAAGAACAGGCACCGAGAATGCATGTTGGTCGTTTTGATAGAACCATGCAACTAACAACAAATGCTGTTTCTGGTCTGCAGTAGTGGATTCTACATGTCTCAAGCAGTTCCAGCAAAGTGCTGATTGAACAACCTTCCATGATATTACAAACTGATGCCAGTGCACCAGGATGGGGTGCAACTGACTTAACGTCTAGCTGAGGAGGCAGATGGAATCAGGAAGAGTTATTGTTACTGCAGACATGAGGAATTAACTATTTGGAGCTTCTAGGATGTTTCTATGGGCTCCAAGCTTATTGTTCTAACACAACTAATAAGCATGTTCAAGTTCAAATTGATAACACAACAGTAGTTGTTTATATTAATGATATGGAATTAAGTCGGTGTCTTGTGACAAAATGGTTAATCAACTTTGGGCTTGGTGTATTGAAAAGAACATTTGGATTTCAGCTATCTATCTACCAGGTAGAATGAACGATAGCAGACACCATTCTACCAGTCACGAAAAGTTCCATGATAATAAAGAATGGATGTTGAATCAAGAGGTATTCAATGATATAGTCATCAGATTTGGAATGACCGACATCGACTTGAATCATCAGCTATCGAGATATGTCTCATGGAAACCAGATCCAGGAGCAGTGGCGATTGATGCTTTCTCGCTACATTGGGGTGGTATGTTTTCATATATATTTCCACCTTTCTGCCTCATAAGCCAATGTTTGCTTAAAATCAGGCAAGATGCTGCTTCAAGGGTATTGGTAGTACCAGATTGGCCTACACAGCCATGGTATCCGTTGATATTAGAATTAACAACACAAATGTTGATGAAAGTCCCAAAAAAGAGTAATTTATTGCTGCTCCCTGTACAGGGGAACAACATCCATTATATGATCGTTTGGATTTGTTGATTTGCAGGTTTTAAGAATGCCTTTTCTGGGACGAGGACTGTCTGAGCATACTGTGGACATGCTTACGGCAGCCTGGAGGAAGAGCACTCAAAAACAGTACCTTTCTTATATTAAGAAATGGGAAAAGTTCTGGGTACAAAAGAATGTGCAATAAAGTACTGCAGATATTTCAAATGTTTAGAATTTCTGTCAAAACTTTATTATGATGAAGGTCTGAGTTATAGTGTAATTAATTCAGCCAGAAGTGCATTGTCCTCATATTTGGTTCTGGATTCAGAAAGAAACTCAATTGGGTCACACCCAATTGTTTCCAGACTAATGAAAGGAATCTTTAATTCCAAACCACCGAAACCTAGGTACGTGACAATATGGGATGTAAGTGTGGTACTGAAACTACTTCGTGATGGTTATCAAGTGTGTCTTTACCTTTGGTCAAGCTCAGTATGAAAGTATTCATGTTTATGGCATGAGTGACAGCACAACGAGTGCAAACACTTGGAAAATTACAAATAGATAGTATGGAAGTAACTGAAGACAAGGTTACATTCTATATCTATGACCTAATAAAGCAAATTAGGCCAGGTGTGACAGGATTTAAAATTATGCTGGCAGCATATCCAAATGATCCATGTCTTTGTATTAAGACATATTTATTACAATACATTAAGGTCACAAAGAATTTGAGAATACGGAAACTGGGTTTTTGATCACACACAAGAAACCACACAAGAGAGTTTCAATACAGACTATTTCCAGATGGATAAAAGAAGTCTTAACAGTTGCTGGTATTAACACTTATGTTTTTACGTCTCACTCGACTAGGGCAGCAGAAATGTCGGCGGCCAGGGCAAAAGACGGCCCCGTCGACCATATCCTCGCAGCCGCCGGGTGGTCCAATGAGTTGATGTTTCAACATTTTTACCATCGGCCTATTGTTAATGCGGGGTTGTTTGCAGAAACTATTTTAAGTTCTGCGTAAATTCCTCTGGTTTAAAGGGGATCTGATTCATTTCATTTTTGAAATGAATTACTGCATTTGTGGTACAAATGTTATTATGAATGCATGATTGATTATTCTCGTTCCGAGTCAATCTATGCAGTGAGAAGCCGGGATTGATCCACGGCATGAAATCACAAAGCTTTAAAATCTTCACGTAGTCACTCACGTGACTCCGAAGTAAAATAGTAAGATTAAACGAGAACTTACCTAAGTTTGAAGTTTGATCTTTATTTTATGAGGAGTTACGTAGGTGATTACGTGCCCGCCACGACCCTACCCTCTATCATAAAGGTCAGATGGAAGTTCTTGTATTACTCGTTTTAGTATGAGACTATATTACTTCGGTTCTTGTTTTTTGTGATTTCACACCGCTGCTTTGAAGATTGACGCGCAGGCGCACTGACGGGCTTCTTCACGTAATCACCTACGTAACTCCTCATAAAATAAAGATCAAACTTCAAACTTAGGTAAGTTCTCGTTTAATCTTACTATTATGTAATACACCAAGTGCCTTGGAGATTGAACGACACATAATACAATGCGTGCATACCTTATGCATTCTGCCCATTTTCTGTTCTTCCTCAGATACATCGTGCTAACTCACGATTTGTCAGATACTTTATATGGTAAGCCTGCAGACTTTGGGACTGTTTTAAGTGCAGAATAAGAGAGGATACTCGTTCCACATTTATCACCGATTCAGAAAGATGTTAAAAGCTTAGCGAGAGGCTTTAATTAAGGAAGGATACTGGCAATTTCATATAACATTACTCACCTGGAAGAAATGTCACCTAACATGCTGCAAGAGTGAACAGATGAAATGTCAAGGTTAATATCATGCATGATTGATGAATGTATTGCAATTCATTCCAGACAGCTTACATTTAAATATCTTCCCAGAAAGAATATGGAGTATACACTGGGTAGCGACACACCACAATCATCTGAGTCTAACTGTATCTAATTCATATACAGCAAGTTACCAGCAACTACAATGACCCGCTAATACGCTATCAGTGATGTTGATTGAAGTCTTGTTAAATGGTATCTTGATACTTTTATATCCACCTGAAAGGGCCGACAGAGCATCTGTTTAACATCATCCTGCATTACACTGTGAACCAAAGTGGAGCTTAAAGCCATGAGTTTGACCCAGATTTAACAGTGCAACCATCAAGTCAAGCCTGACTGTAATGAAGCAGAGACCACAACTTAAATAGATTTACGCTTCAACTTTAAGGTTCCGGGACTGCCTGCAGGAGAGATTCAGTCTCCCTGTGTTTCAGATTTTATACTTGGATGAATACCGAGGCTCCCTGGCTTAGAAAGTCAATCATACTGCTCATATACGACTAAATGGTGGTATAAAAATTGATCACTAAAGTTAGCATTTTCAAACGTGCAAGGTGCAGATTAGGAGATGGAACTGTGTGATTCCATGTGCACGATGCTTCATTGCATTGGCAGCTGGGCATGCATCATCGATGTCAATGTGCATGCAAGGCATGTCTGATGTTGCTGCTGCAATACTTGAGTATCCATGGGCAACTGAACATGACAGTGAGCCTTAACAGCAGGAGGACAGGCCAGCTAAGTGCCATTGAAAGGGATAGTGAGCATTTTAGGGAAGTATGGGTTTCAGACCCCACACTAGACAGGGATAGATTATTTTCTAATGTACCTCACAACTGATTCTGCAGGAAGGGGCTAAATCATGTAATGGTCATGATTACCAATTCCAAACTGCCAGAAAGTGTGAGTGAGAATTAGAAGTCTGCGTGTTCATTTCTATGACCACACCAACCTTCCTATCATTAGGTGAACCACATTCACCTTACCACTTGTAGTGGTGGTTCCTAAGAATATAACTCCCCCACCGTCTCAGAGGAAATGTGGGAGATATTCAGCTAGTCCACTGAACAGTGCCTGTATAACATGTGGTTCCAAGTGTAATACAACTTTCAGTTCTTGGTGGTGGAATCTGTAATTTCCTATGTGAGTGCATCCAGACTCTGCTTGTGTGTGCCTGGGTTAGGTTTCCATTAATCTTCCTCTGTGAACATAAACATAACTATCATTGCTATTACAAAGCAAAATAAAATATGATCCTGTACACAGGATCATACAGAGTTGCAAAGAAAATGTTTGAATGTTAGATGTGTGAATTTGTTACTAGTTAAAACCAATTTGTACACCACTCACCCTGGGATCAGCAAGCTGACTTTCATGGAGTAGGACACCAACATCCCTTGAACTTCTCGATCAGTTCCTTCCTTTAAGCTGCAATGAAGGAAGGAATGGCATTACACTGCACAGACCAAGTCATAGAGGTCCTCAAACATATTTGATCACGTCATTGCTTCCGGTCTCCCCTTTCTGCTCCAGTCTATATAAAACAAGCTTCCTATCACCTCTCTTTAAATCAAAGCTGAGACAACAACCTGGCTGCTCAACACCAGGCTTGAGATCTAACTATTCCTTTGGTTTATTAATGTTTCATTCACAAGAAGAAGAAGAAGAAGACAAAGAAGAAGAAAGCTGATGTAATTTTGGTCATTCAATCAAGAGTCTAAACCCAGACTTCCAACTTAGGGAAAATGCAAATCCCTGCTCGCTCAGGCTTGTAGTTCTGATAGAAACAAAATGCTGGAGTAACTCAGCATGTCAGGCAGCATCTCTGGAGAAATGGAATAGGTGACGTTTCGGGTCGAGATCCTTCTTCAGGCTGAGAGTCCTTCCCTTGCTTCACTAGTTTTAGCATGTTATTAATGAACTCTCAGATGCCTACGACTCCCACACTCAGCACACATCTCTGAACCAGAGATATACACCTGCAAGATCCATGACTTTATTCTGTACATGTCCGCCCTCCTTTCCTTATTGTTGCTCTTCCTGGAACAAGACTCACCTTGGTTCCCATGCACATCTATCTCACCCTTACATCAGGCCAACATATGGCAGTTATTTACTTCCATTTTTCTTGATTTCATTGCCTTTTGTAGCACATTTCCATCTGCTATCCAAAAGGGCTGATAATAAAGAGTTTCTCAGTTCAGGCAAGCCTAAAACTAAAAAAGTGAATAAGAGCAGTGAAAATGAATTCAATCCCCCCAACATTGGAAAGATTTATTAATAATTTGGATACAGTTCAAAATAATTAATCAACAGAAGGATAGAAAGTTATGGGCCTGTCGCACTTAGGCGACTGCCGGCGACTGTCAAGTTGCTGGCAGTCGCCTGAAAAACCGGCAACTTGAACGGTGACTGTCAGAGTGGCACACACACACACACACACACACACACACACACACACACACACACACAAACACATCTCATAGGCGGGGGCCAGGGCATGCGGGGGGAGCGCTGTCTGAAATTCATACGGTGCAAAGCCAAGGTGATACAGACACACACCGCGATGAACAGGAAGGTTGGCACTGTAATTAAGACAGCTAGCACAGTGTACGGTAAGTTCTTTAAAAGAGGGGGGGGGGAGAAGGGGAGGAGAAGGAGGGAAAAGGAGTGGAGACAACTGTTAAGAAGCCAGACAACATTTAAGAAGACAGGGATACACGGCTGTGAAGCTCGGCGGACATTTAACATTACCGGTCAGTTATCCTTGGTTCTGTAAACTACTGTTTACGTTTTTTTTCCCCCAATGAGCCAATGGAATTCACCGGTCAGCACCGGCTACAGCCTACGAGAACCTAAGAGAACCTTCGACCTCCTGGCAACCCACTAGGACCTCCTTGTGACCCACCTACGGCTCGAGAATTCTCGCTACTCTCCGTGGCGGCTTCATACTAGTCGCGGCTAATTTTTTAACATGTTGAAAAATTCACGGCGACCATAATGAGGCCGCGACAAGTTCCCAGAATGTGGCAACTCTTCACGACCATGAAGGCGACTCGCCGGCAACCACCCGCAAATATGTGGCGACCGCAAAGTCTCCGGCAGTCGCCTAAAAAGTCGCCTAAGTGGGACAGGCCCATTAGAATAATGAATGATTCTGAGATCTTTCAATGTCCTAACCCTTCACTTTGTGACCAGCACAGTGGATCTTCAGCCTTTCACCACTGAATTTGACCCTTCACCTAGTGACCTATACTGTGGACCTTGACCTTTCATCTGGTCACCTGAACTGCGGACCCAGTGCCTTCAATGAGAATTTTGGCTCTTCTGCTTTGTTGCTTTGCCTTGCTGCGTGTTAACTTATTTCACTTGGTGCTATTTAAACATTCAATTTGAAAACTATCACCTTCAGTTTTAGAGAAGGAGTAGCTCTTTGAAATGAATTGTTTAAGTTGTAGCTAGGCACTCCAAATAACAACATTTTAATTGGATAAGTTCCATAAGAACAATTTTTTAATGCCACAGATTGTGCATTCCAAAACTTTGTGCATTCAAAAAAAATAAAAAAAATAAAATAAAAATAAAATAATAATAATAATTAAAAAAAAATTAATAATAAATAAATAAAAAATAAAAAATAAAAATGGCGGCCGTAAGGCGCGCGCCGGTACAGTCCCTGCTTCTATGTTACGCACTTCTGTCCTATGTTAAAAACTCCTCCTGCACACTCAATTACGATCGAATTGAGTTGCTCACTATAAGGGCAAGATCGAACGGAGTTTTGGGATCGCCGACCCTTGCACAAACCCTTCCAGGAACTCCTTACCTGGTCCACACCCCGGAATCTCTCCTAGGCCTGGCCGTGGCCATGGCCGACGGTCCGGTCGATGGCGAGCAGGAGTCCGGGCTCGGTTCAGGAAGCGGCCCTACCGGCCTCCACTACCGGCATTACTACTCTCCAACGTCCGATCACTTCGGAACAAGATGGACGAACTCCAGCTTCTGATCCACTCAAGGAGAGAGTATAAGGAGTCATCTGCCATTTGCTTCACGGAAACCTGGCTGGGTCAATCTGTTCCCAACTCAGCAGTAACCCCACCTGGCTTTACCATCTACAGAGCCGATAGGTCGGCAGGGATGTCACACAAGTCCAAGGGTGGGGGGATCTGCTTCCTTGTCAATCAACGCTGGTGCAATAACATCACTGTACAAGCACAACACTGCTCCCCTGATATTGAATTCCTCTGTCTGAACATCAGACCGTTCTATCTACCCAGGGAATTCTCATCTATTGTGTTAATTGGCGTCTACGTTCCACCCGACGCTAATGCTAACACGGCTATGGATATGTTAGCACAGCACATTTCCTCCATGGAAAGCTCACGTCCTGATTCCATCATTATAGCCTTGGGCGATTTCAACCACAGCTGTCTAACTAAAGAACTCCCCAACTACACTCAGCAAGTTACATGCCCGAGCAGAGGAAACAATATTTTGGATCATTGTTACATAGATACATAGATACATAGAAAATAGGTGCAGGAGTAGGCCATTCGGCCCTTCGAGCCTGCACCGCCATTCAATATGATCATGGCTGATCATCCAACTCAGTATCCCGTACCTGCCTTCTCTCCATACCCCCTGATCCCTTTAGCCACAAGGGCCACATCTAACTCCCTCTTAAATATAGCCAATGAACTGGCGTCAACTATTCAATTCAATTCAATTCAACTTTAATGTCATTGCACAAATACTGATTATGGGTACAACGAAATGCAGTTTTGCGTCAGTCCGTAGTATAGCAATATAGATTTTTTTTTTTAAAAAGAGGATACAGAATAATAAAAAAAATACAGAATAATAAACAATGGGGACGGAGGGACCGGAGGAATCTATCGGCGGGACTCCGAGTTCAGCAATGCGACGGTATGATTGTAGAAGCTGTTCCTCATCCTACTGGTACGAGACCTGAGGCTCCTGTACCGCCTCCCTGATGGGAGGAGGGCAAACAGTCCATGGTTGGGGTGGGAGGGGTCTTTAATGATCTTCCCAGCCCGTTTCAGACACCGTTTTCGGTGGAGGGCATCCATGGCAGGGAGTGGGGCACCGATGATGTGCTGCGCGGTTTTCACCACCCGTTGTAGTGCCTTCCTGTCCGCAACAGTGCAGCTGCTGTACCATACCGTGAAGCAGGTGGTCAGGATACTCTCAATGGTACACCGGTAGAAGTTGGTCAGGATCCGGGGGGACAGGTGGGCTTTCTTGAGCCTCCTCAGGAAGTAAAGGCGCTGCTGTGCCTTTTTGATCAGCTTGGAGGTGTTGAGGGACCAGGACAAATCCTCCGAGATGTGAACCCCGAGGAATTTGTAGCTGGAGACGCGCTCCACCTCAGTCCCGTTTATATGGATGGGGGTATGTCTGCCCCCACTGACCTTCCTGAAGTCGACAATAATTTCCTTCGTCTTCTTGGAGTTGAGGACGAGGTTATTGTTGGCACACCAGGTTGTCAGGTGCTGGACCTCCTCTCTGTAGGCTGACTCATCGTTGTCACTGATCAGTCCTACCACCGTGGTGTCGTCAGCAAACTTAATGATGGCGTTGGATCCGTACTTAGGGATGCAGTCGTGGGTGAAGAGGGAGTAGAGGAGAGGGCTGAGCACACAGCCCTGTGGCACACCGGTGTTCAGTGTTATAGTGGAGGAGGTGAGGTTGTTGACCCTAACAGACTGTGGTCTGTTGGTGAGGAAATCCAGTGTCCAGTTGCAGAGGGAGGTGGAGATGCCAAGCCCGCTGAGTTTGGTGATCAAGCTGGCAGGGATGACAGTATTAAAAGCGGAGCTGAAATCAATGAACAGCAACCTGATGTAGGAGTTGTTGTTGTCCAGGTGGGTCAGGGCAGAGTGTAGGGCCGCCGATATGGCGTCCTCTGTAGACCTGTTGGCCCGGTAGGCAAACTGATGGGGGTCCAGTGTGGGGGGGAGGCTGGCTTTGAGGTGAGCCAAGATCAGCCGCTCAAAGCACTTAGCAATGACAGGGGTGAGTGCCACTGGGCGGAAATCGTTGAGGCTCCCTGTGGCTGACTGTTTGGGCACTGGCACGATGGTTGATGTCTTGAGGCAAGTGGGGACAACACCCTGGGCCAGTGAGAGATTGAAAATGTCGGTAAAGACTGGGGATAGTTGTCCAGCACATGCCCTAAGCACCCGGCCAGGGATGCCATCGGGGCCGGCAGCTTTGCGCTCATTCACCTTGCTCAGTGCATCTTGTACAGCAGAGGTGGAGAGACTGAGGGGTTGTTCATTTGGGGGGGGAGCAACTTTGATGGCTGGGGTTTTGTTATCCCGGTCAAAGCGAGCATAGAAATGGTTTAGTTCATCAGGAAGGGTGGCGTTGTCTGGGGGAGGGGTGTTAACTTTCTGGTAATCGGCAAGGGATTTGATTCCTTGCCACATGCGCCTGGGGTCAGAGTTGTTTTGGAAGTGCTCCTCAATCCGCCGTTTGTGATTGAGTTTGGCATTCCTAATTCCCATTTTCAGATTGGCCCTGGATGAGCTGTATCCCTCAGCGTCGCCAGATCTGAAAGCGGCATCGCGAGCCTTCAGTAGGAGTCTGACCTCCCTGCTCATCCACGGCTTCTGGTTAGGGAAGGTCTTTATTTCTTTGTGGGTAGTGACATTATCGGTGCAGAATTTTATATAGTCCATAACTGTTGAGGTGTATGAGTTGATGTCCACTTGTGAATTGAAGGTGGACTGAGTAGCAAACAGACTCCAGTCTGTCTGCTGAAACTGCTGCTGTAAAACAGAGACAGCCCCCTCAGGCCAGACCTTCACTGTCCTCGTGGTAGGTTTCACACGTCTGATCAGAGGTGTGTATTTGGGGAGCAGGAACAGAGAGAGGTGGTCAGACTGACCAAGGTGGGGGAGGGGGAGGGCTTTGTAGGCTTCAGTAATATTAGTGTAAACTAAGTCCAGAATATTGTTTCCTCTGTGGCAGAGAGTTCCAGAGATTCACCACTCTCTGTGTGAAAAAGTTTTTCCTCATCTCGGTCTTAAAGGATTTCCCCCTTATCCTTAAGCTGTGACCCCTTGTCCTGGACTTCCCCAACATCGGGAACAATCTTCCTGCATCTAGCCTGTCCAACCCCATAAGAATTTTGTACGTTTCTATAAGATCCCCTCTCAATCTCCTAAATTCTAGCGAGTATAAGCCAAGTCTATCCAGTCTTTCTTCATATGAAAGTCCTGACATCCCAGGAATCAGTCTGGTGAACCTTCTCTGCACTCCCTCTATGGCTATAATGTCCTTCTAACATCACTGGCGCATACCGTGCCTTTCCTCGTGCTCCATTGGGCAAATCAGATCATGTAATGCTGCTGCTCATCCCCGCATACAAACAAAAACTGAAATCCATCAAGCCCAAAACAATAACCGTTAAGTCCTG
This sequence comes from Malacoraja senta, assembly GCA_038087875.1. Taxonomy (NCBI): domain Eukaryota; kingdom Metazoa; phylum Chordata; class Chondrichthyes; order Rajiformes; family Rajidae; genus Malacoraja; species Malacoraja senta. Next base: position 34,096,897 of record CM075984.1, read on the forward strand.
GTCAGAGGATGCCATCGAAACGTTAAGGGGTTGTTTTGAATGCACTGACTGGGACCTCTTCCTCGACGCATCCGGCAACAACATCGACGTGTACACTGACGTGGTGACGTCATACGTCCGCTACTGTGAAGAACTGTGCGTCCCCTACAGAACTGTCACAATACCCAGTAATGGAAAACCCTGGTTCAACAAGGATATACAACTTCTTCGCAAAAAGAAAAATGCAGCCTACACCAATGGAAACATTGATCAATACAAAATAGCAAAATATGAACTCAGGTCTGCAATACGGAAGGCAAAATTAGCTTATTCAAAGAAATTGGAACAACAATTCAAAACTCAGAATTCAGGAGAAGTCTGGAAAAATCTACAGAAGATGACGGACTACAAAAAATGTCCTGTTGCCATCTCAGATGAGGATCCGGACTTACCGGAAAAATTGAACACTTTTTATGCACGCTTTGATAATGTCACCCCGCCATCCATGCCTCCCCCCCCACCTAACTCAGCACCATTCACCATCTCTGAGGAGGTGGTGAGGGCGGCCTTCAAAAATCTTAATAAAAGAAAAGCGGCAGGGCCAGACGACCTCAGCCCCGCTGCTCTTAACCACTGTGCAGCTCAGCTGGCTCCTGTGTTCACCTCCATCTTTAACACTTCCCTCAGCCAATGTAGAGTCCCGCAGTGTTTTAAAGCATCCATTATCATCCCTGTGCCCTAGTCCTCCAAGGTGAGCTGTCTGAACGATTTTAGACCTGTTGCACTAACATCAGTTGCCATGAAGGCCTTTGAGCACATAGTCCTCACCCATCTGAAAACATACACTGTCCCCATCATGGACCCTTTTCAATTTGCATACAGCGCCAACCGGTCTGTGGAGGATGCTATCAACCTAGCTCTTCACTACTCCCTACATCATTTGGAATCACCGAACACTTACGCACGCATCCTGTTTATAGATTTTAGCTCGGCCTTTAATACTATACACCCAATTAAACTCTACAATAAACTGTTGGACATGGGCATTCACCTAGCCATGTGCCATAGGATTTTACATTTTCTGACAAACAGACAACAAAGAGTCAAGGTGGGTGAAAAACTCTCCAGCCCTCTGACTCTCAATACAGGAGCCCCTCAAGGGTGCGTTCTGTCACCTCAGCTCTTCTCACTTTACACCCCAATGCAGCTTAGTTAAAATTTTCAAATATGCAGACGACATGACAATAATTGGTCTCATCTCAGACAACAATCATGGGGATCATGGGGAACAAGGATATGGCGGACCAATTGAATAACTACTTTGGTTCCGTCTTCACTAAGGAAGACATAAATAATCTGCCGGAAATAGCAGGGGACCGCGGGTCAAAGGAGTTGGAGGAATTGAGTGAAATCCAGGTTAGTCGGGAAGTGGTTTTGGGTAAATTGAATGGATTAAAGGCCGATAAATCCCCAGGGCCAGATAGGCTGCATCCCAGAGTACTTAAGGAAGTAGCTCCAGAAATAGTGGATGCATTAGTAATAATCTTTCAAAATTCTTTAGATTCTGGAGTAGTTCCTGAGGATTGGCGGGTAGCAAACGTAACCCCACTTTTTAAGAAGGGAGGGAGAGAGAAAACGGGGAATTACAGACCAGTTAGTCTAACATCGGTAGTGGGGAAACTGCTAGAGTCAGTTATTAAAGATGGGATAGCAGCACATTTGGAAAGTGGTGAAATCATTGGACAAAGTCAGCATGGATTTACGAAAGGTAAATCATGTCTGACGAATCTTATAGAATTTTTCGAGGATGTAACTAGTAGCGTGGATAGGGGAGAACCAGTGGATGTGGTGTATCTGGACTTCCAGAAGGCTTTCGACAAGGTCCCACATAAGAGATTAGTATACAAACTTAAAGCACATGGCATTGGGGGTTCAGTATTGATGTGGATAGAGAACTGGCTGGCAAACAGGAAGCAAAGAGTAGGAGTAAACGGGTCCTTTTCACAATGGCAGGCAGTGACTAGTGGGGTACCGCAAGGCTCAGTGCTGGGACCCCAGCTATTTACAATATATATTAATGACCTGGATGAGGGAATTGAAGGCAATATCTCCAAGTTTGCGGATGACACTAAGCTGGGGGGCAGTGTTAGCTGTGAGGAGGATGCTAGGAGACTGCAAGGTGACTTGGATAGGCTGGGTGAGTGGGCAAATGTTTGGCAGATGCAGTATAATGTGGATAAATGTGAGGTTATCCATTTTGGTGGCAAAAACAGGAAAGCAGACTATTTTCTAAATGGTGGCCGACTAGGAAAAGGGGAGATGCAGCGAGACCTGGGTGTCATGGTACACCAGTCATTGAAAGTAGGCATGCAGGTGCAGCAGGCAGTGAAGAAAGCGAATGGTATGTTAGCTTTCATAGCAAAAGGATTTGAGTATAGGAGCAGGGAGGTTCTACTGCAGTTGTACAGGGTCTTGGTGAGACCACACCTGGAGTATTGCGTACAGTTTTGGTCTCCAAATCTGAGGAAGGACATTATTGCCATAGAGGGAGTGCAGAGAAGGTTCACCAGACTGATTCCTGGGATGTCAGGACTGTCTTATGAAGAAAGACTGGATAGACTTGGTTTATACTCTCTAGAATTTAGGAGATTGAGAGGGGATCTTATAGAAACTTACAAAATTCTTAAGGGGTTGGACAGGCTAGATGCAGGAAGATTGCTCCTGATGTTGGGGAAGTCCAGGACAAGGGGTCACAGCTTAAGGATAAGGGGGAAATCCTTTAAAACCGAGATGAGAAGAACTTTTTTCACACAGAGAGTGGTGAATCTCTGGAACTCTCTGCCACAGAGGGTAGTCGAGGCCAGTTCATTGGCTATATTTAAGAGGGAGCTAGATGTGGCCCTTGTGGCTAAAGGGATCAGAGGGTATGGAGAGAAGGCAGGTACGGGATACTGAGTTGGATGATCAGCCATGATCATATTGAATGGCGGTGCAGGCTCGAAGGGCCGAATGGCCTACTCCTGCACCTAATTTCTATGTTTCTATGTTTCTAACAATGAATCACAATACCATCAAACAGTGGACAGCGCAGTCAAATGGTGCGCAGAAAACAACCTCCAGCTTAACACCTCAAAAACCTTAGAAACCATCATAGATTTCAGACGCAAACAAAACCTCAAACCCCCGGTCCATGTCAACTCCCATCCCATAACCTCCACGAACTTATTTAAGTTTCTGGGCACCTATATCTGCAATAATCTAAAATGGCACATCAATGCTGACCACATCATTAAGAAAGGACAACAACGACAACAAGGACAACAACGCCTATACTTCCTCAGACAGCTCAAGAAGTTCAGAGTTCACAAACACCTCCTGGTACGCTTCTATCAATCCATCATTGAAAGCATCATTACTTCCTCAATCACAGTCTGGTACGGAAACACTGACAGTCATTCACTACACAGAATACAGCGCATTGTCTCCAAGGCCTCTAGGATCATCAACTCTCCCCTCCCCTCAATCCATTCCATTTACCTCCAACGTACCTCAAAACGGGCAACAAAGATCCCATCCAGCAAACCACCTTTTCTAGTCTCTCCCTTCAGGGAGGCGCCTTAGGTCACTTGCTACAAAATCCACCCGTTTTAAAAACAGTTTCTTCCCCATAGCAATAAGAACACTTAATTCCCTCCAATAACTTTTTGACTTTGATGTATACAGTGTCTTGTCTATGGTTTTTGTCTGTTCTTTTGCACTATGTATTGTTGGTGAGATTTGTGATTTGTGATGTGCTTTATTATTATGATCTGTGTTGTTATTAGTGTTAATGTGCTAAAGCAGTGTACCATCATGTACCGAACCCAATTACCACCAACCCTGGTCGTGTGGCAAATAAAGTTTCTATCTATCTATCTATCTATCATGCTAAGCAGTGGTCTTCATTCACAGTACAACATCAAGAATCTGTTCCCTACCAATAGCTTTGCATTCATGATTCATTCTACTCCAATTCCATCAACTCCCTTCAAATCTCATGTATTGCAGATTCATAGCACTAAAAATAAAAACAGATTTTTTTCATTATTTGATGAAAACTCTTCCGAATAAGGTAAGTTCATTGATCCAAAGCATCATGGTAAAACTCTCTCTCTCCCTCGCTAGCATCACCTCTCCTTAAGGCTTCTTCCATATTCAGCAAGATGGTCAACAACAGGAGCATCAAAGCCGAGCCCAATTCTACATGCACTTTGAGAAAGTGAGAGGAGGAAGAAAGAATGAGGGGAAAGATAAGGTGGGAGAGGAAAGAAGATAACCTTGTGAACAAGAGAGACTGGAGAGCAAGAGTAAGATACAGATGAATTGGAGGAGGAAGGGAAACAAGCATTTTACAGCAAGATTTATTGGCTTGTGATCTGGAGTTGTAATCCAAGCTGAATTTATTATCTGCCAATCCCTGGAGAATTTTGGTGACACACTGGTGTAAATAGTAGAGTTGCTTCCTCATAGCTCCAATGGCGCAAATTTAATCCTAACCCCTGGCACTGTCTGTGTGGAGCTTGAGTGTACTCGCTGAGACTATGTGGGTTTCTCCTGAATGCCTCAGTTACCTCTCAGATCCCAGAGATTGTAGGTTAACACTCCACTGTAAATTAACCTTATTGTATACTGTAGGTGAATGTGTAAATCAATGGACAGTTGATGGGAATGTGAAGAGTCCCCTGTATCTCAGTCTGAAGAAAGGTCTTGACCCGATACGTCACCCATTCCTTCTCTCCAGAGAAGCTGCCTGTCCAGCTGAGTTACTCCAGCATTTTTGTGTCTATCTTCGATGTAAATCAGCATCTGCAGTTCATTCCTACACAATCCTTTCACTCACTCAGCCTTCAAAATGAAGTACTGTGTGTACGTGTGCGTTCACCAGATGGAACTCCAACTGACTTATGAAACATTTAAACTGATTGAATAGGCAAGACCTAAATATGAGACACATGTTTTAATCTGGAATCCTAGATTGGCAATAGGGTGTTAACAGCTCTTTAAATCAGCTCTTCCCTTTATATTAATCCCCATCTTGCCCTTTTCTGACAGTCTGTCTGTTTCTTTTATATTTGCACATTTCCCTTATGTCTCATTTCCCTTCAAACACCATTCCATTTCTTTCTCTTTGTCCAACCTCCCTCCTCACCCGTCCTTGTTCATCCTTGCACCTCAGTCTCCCCGGCATGCACTCCTCTATACGACGTCATCATCCAAGTCAAGTCCAAATTCCTTACATGGTGGAAGAAGCCAGGTTACTGTCCTCCAGTTTGGTTTTCCCATCCAGCGCGATTCCATGTTTGCCTCGGTTGTCGGCCATTGTGGGCAAAAGCACATAGGTCTTTGAGAATGTGGAGCCTGCGGCAACCTGATCACTGTGTATTTAAAACAAAAACTAATATTTAGATGCACCATCTTATTTGATGGAAGCATATTTCCTCTCATTAAAGCACATTCAATCATCACATTCCTGAATCCCATCTACAGCAAGAAGTTTAATTCTAAAAATGGTGTTATTCCATCAAGGGATGTAATAAATGTATCACATTTCTTATGTAACTTATTTCTATCGGTCCTACATCTACATGGCTTGGATGAAGTTTTGGATGACTGAAAGTATGTTGGGGAGGTCATGTCCTATGATGCATGTTCTTCTCATTCTGTCCAGACCTCAAAGAACTTAAAAAAAACAAAAACACAAAGTACCCGTGTAACTTAGCGGGCCTTGCAGTATCTCTGGAAGACAAGGATAGGCGACGCTTCATGTGAAGAAAATAGACTCTATCGTACCAGAAAGATTATTTGGGGAAATTGATGGGAATGTGGGGGAAAACAATTGGATTAGTGAAAATGGGTGTTTGAAGGTTAATATAGACTGGCTGTGCCTGAGGGCCTGTTTGCTGAAGGACATGATGTATGATTGAATCTATTTAAAAGTGAAAGTGATGAGACGCAAATGAGAAAAAATAACAGAGAACCAAGGCAACTTGTAGTATAAGGATCCCAAATTATCTAAGACAGTCATACAGACGTCAGGATGTTTTCTAGCTTTTTTTAGCCTTGGTAGTCCAATGGGATTATTGAATTTATACAACAATGTACTTACTTTGCATCCTCCTCAGCAACCACCTCTGTGTATTTATCATTCGAGTACAGCACCACAGTGGTTGTTTGTTCAACTGAAAATGGAAAAAAAGGTATTTAGATCATGCGGTATTTATAGGTGAAAAAAATCTGATTGAGACAAAGTATCAACATTTCCACCATGACAAATTATGAAATATGGTTAATAAAATGTGAAGAACCAAGACAATTTAGAAGGCAACATTATAAAATAACTTTCAGAATGACAAATAAACACACTTTCGACTCGAACTAGGGATCATTGTTTAAAATACACGGTTATTCATTTATGACATCTATGGGATGTTTTATTTTCTCTGAGGTTTAGAATCTTTACCATACTTCCTCAAAGAGCAGGAATAGATTCTTGATAAAGGTTAAGAGGGGAAAAGATTATTACTAGATAGAAATGTGATGTTTGGGTTACAATCAATCTGAATAAATGGTGGAATAGGCTGACAGACATACTCCTGCTCCTAATCCATCTGTTTGTTCATGCCTCCTCTGTCAGAGAGTTGGAGTGACATTGACACTCACTCATGCAGCTTTGTTTACCCAGAAACCAAGGCAGGCATTTACTCAGAAACCCACGAGGCAATCACTGGCTGCTGAGACAGAAGCATGAGCTTTATAGGATTAAATCTTGATCAACTTTTATGTACAAAAACTTCAAAGCCGTCCAATGGGTAGAAGGCATGGGGTTGAGTGGGGAAAATAGATCAGCCACGATTAAATGGCGGTGTAGTCTCGATGGGCCGTATGTCCTCATTCTGCCATATGGTCTTGCAACCACCATTCTCACCTCAAGCCTTTGCTGCTTATTCCACTCACCTGACAATCATCCCCTCCCCCACACCTGTATCCACCTATCACCCGCTAGACTTTCTTCCTTCCCCACCTCTATTTTCCAGCTCTCTCCACCCAACTCCAATTAGACCCAAAACATTATCTGTCCATTCCCTCCACAAATGCTGCCTGGTCTGTGGAGTTCCTCCAGCACCTTGTGTTTTGCTCAACATTCTGGCATCTGCAGTTTCTTGTGTCACCAGGTGTGCTCATACCTGTAACTTTGATGCTCTTCACATGTTTGTTGGAGTTATTTGTCACTTGAACATTGATGTTGATGGGATCCCCGTGGTAATATATCTGAGGAGTAAAAATAATCATCAGCTTAAATATTGTCCTTTTCTGTCTCCACTAAAACCAGTCACTCTTTCTGGTGCCTCATTCAATTGCCAAAGTTCATTCACAAAATGACTGAGAAAAATTCGGCATGGAAACAGGCCCTTTCTCCCACCTAGTCCACGTTGACCATTGATCACTCATTCACACTAGTTCTATGTTATCACACTCTCACATCCAGCCCCCTCACATTAGGAGCAATTTACGGAGGCCAATTAGCCTAAAGAAATTCACATCTTTGGGATGAGGCAGAAAATTGTAGCACCCGGAAGAAACCCACACGGTCACAGGGAGAATGTACAAACTCAACGCAGTCAGCACCTGAGGTCAGGATCAAAACCAGGTCTCTGGCAAAATGTGGAAGCAGCTTTACCAGCTGTGCAAGTGGACTCTTTTTTATAAAAATTCAGATTTGGGCATTGTTGGCAATGACAGCATTTATCGCCTATCGTTCAAAGATATTGATTGGTAGATTAGCCTTCAGCATTCAAGGAGTGAAGTATTTACTTGGGGCTTCTATCGTGCGGCCCTCACCTCTTTATTCAGGGATGCCATCAGCTGAAGAGGCTGGTCGGACATGAGGAAATGCTTGCTGATGTGAGTACTTGGCAGTGGCCCGGCTCGATCTGGAGCATACTGCACTTTACGGATAGTCATGCGCACAGAACTTCTAGATAAGGAAACAAGACAGACATTTATCAGTCAGAAACCAGCTAAAGTAATTAAAAAATAAAATCTGATTATGAAAGTTGATTTCAGTAATATGTCACAGAAAGGAACTTTTCACCTTTTCATGCCTACCAGACATAGAATGTAGAACAGTACAGAGGAACAAGCCCTTCGGCTCCTGATTTCTGTGTTGAACGTGATACTATAAATTACGCGACCTCGTGATCGCGTTGAGGCGCACGGGCATCGTATGGCCGTACGGGGCCGGTCCCACTTAGAAGCGCGGAAGGGTATGTAGTTGTGCTGACATCACGCGGGGCTCAGAAATTTTTGTAGTGAACAAAATCTTCGCGCGCCAATGGCCTGTTGCGGAACTGACGGCCAAAGTGGGACAGGCCCAAGACCCTGGCGTGACACAACGTCTCACCTTCAACAGCAGCAGAAGCAGGCAAACAATCGCCGAACTCGGCCTGCAACTCATGGCCGTTGCGGTCCGGATCCGCCCCCACTTCTACTCCCAGAGCGGGGCCAAGAATATTGAAGATAGACACAAAATGCAGGAGTAACTCGGCGGGACCGGCAGCATCTCTGGAGAGAAGCAATGGGTGACGTTATGTGTCAAGACCCTTCTTTTCAGACTGAAGAAGAGTCTCGACATGAAACGTCACCCATTCCTTCTCTCCAGAGATGCTGCCGGTCCCGCTGAGTTACTCCAGCTTTGTGTCCATCTTCAAATGATGTCACGCGCTCCAGACGGCTGAGCGTACGCATGAAATCGCGCCCGACCTTCGCGGGGCTATTGCGGCTCAACGCGACCACGAGGTCATGTAATTTGAGTGCCAAGGACACGTAAATGGGATAGGCCCTTAAATTTTCCTAATTCGTTCCTGCTGTACATGATTGAAATCTTTCCATTCCCTGTCTATCCATGTGCCGATCAAAAAACCTCTTAAATGTCATTATTGTGTATCTGCTTCCACCACCACTCCTGATAGCATGTCCAGCTGAGGAAGCTGTGTAAAAAAAACTTGCCCCATGCATCTCCTTTAAACTTTGCTCCTTCAAGATATAATAATACTTGCCTGATTCTTAACGCCCTAAAGGGACTTCCTGATTAGAAATAATAACTGAATCACAAATTCTTCCTGCATTCAAAAAGTTTTTTTAAAAACCTCACAATTTAGATACAACAAAACTATTTTTACTCTGTCTCACCAGTCACTCACAGGGCAGATAAAGGTTAGATGTAAAAATGTAAAAAATCTTATACAGCACTCAATATCTTTATTTAACATGGATATCGCTGGTAAAGCCAGTATTATTGTACATTCCAAATTATCTTCAATAAGCTGGTGCAGGGTTGACGTTTTCATGTCCGCTACCTTTATCCCTCATAGCTGCAGTGATTAAGGGGTTTTTAAGAGGTATTTGGAGGTACTGTTGTGGTGCTAGACAAGTAACTGCAAAGTGCTTTGTAGATGGTACATACTGCAGCTACCATGCATGGCGGGAGGAGAGAATTAATGTTTAAGGTGATGAATGGGTACTAATCAAGTGGGCACCTTTGGGTAATGTTAAACTTTCTGAGTGTGCTGGAGCTGCATTCATCCAGACAAATGGACATCTATCATCACGTTTCTGATTTGTGCCATGTAGAGAGTGGAAAAGCTTTGGGATAATTCACCCACTATTGGGTACCCAGCCTCTAAGTTGTTCTTGCACCCACATATCTGGGTGTTTGGTCTAGTTGTACTTCTGTTTAGTGGTGACCCCAAGGAGGTTGATGATGAATTATGAAATGATAAATTAACTAAAACTAATTAAACTAGCAAATAGTTTGCACCAATGATTCATTAATGACCCATTGACAATTCACAATTCTTTGCATCTTTGTTTCACTCATCTAATTTCAGCCGGTAATTATCAAACTTAATTATACCGAGGCAATGACAGGTATGTCATGTGTCACTTGATCACTTATTGCAGAACATTAGTTTAGCTTAGTTTATTGTCACGTACCTTTTACGGATCTTTTCCTCGAGATTGCTCACGCAGAAAGCTATTATCTCAAAATCTACGGAACAAAGCTGCAGAGAAATCAGAAACATCAGAAGTTGTAGTTATCCAGCAGGGGAGGGGAGGTAATAAAGAGATCAGGTCCAGGCTGTTAGTTCATGAACACTGTCAGGTTACAAATCAACAGAAGAATATTCATTGTAAGTTATCAGTCCATTGGGCACGGACCATTTCCAATTCATGTATTCACTGGAGCGGACCCATGCTAGGTTACAGGACCATGAATGATGATTCATTATGAATGAATGGTCTGTGGAGCATTGACACATTCTAGATTATAATCATGTGCACTGATTAATGGATAATGATTTGTTCTAAATTGCAGATTCAGGATCTCATTCTAGATTATAAATTCATGCACTAAATTTCTCATTTTCAAGTACTTGCTCACTATCTTTCAGAGACACTTATAGAATGAGCTTGTGACATTTTTTTCAGGAGGAATATGCCAGATTCCAACAACTCCAAGTCAAAGACTGCCTCACCGCTCACTTAGATTTCTTGCCAACGATATCGAATCAGCGGGAAGTCATTAATACTACTGTCAAAAATAAAGATTCACTGCTTTAAGGCAGAGGCAAAACTATTTATTTTCTCTCAAAATCACCATCTTTTGCAACTCTCTTCCTCAAAAATCTTGGAAGTAGTGCTTCTCAATACATGTTGGAAGGATTCTTGATAAGGGGGCTTAAAGTGAACATGCGTACCTTGGAATGCAGTTCAATTCAGCCACAATCATAAATGGCAGAGCAGGTTCCAGAATTCAAGTGGCCAACATCAACAACTAACTTGTATATTCCATGAGATTACCCTTGACCATCTCTTTTCAAAGAAGAAAAGTCCTAATGCAAGACTCATCATGTAATGATCCTCATTCCTGGTAAACTTCTTTTCAACAGTTTCTAAGGACTTTCCTGACTCGGTGTACCGAGAATTGCTTCGACTAAGTAATTAATATTTAACCTATCCACTTAAACATATTCTATGCCTTCAGAAATGCAAATAACCAATATGCTTTATAAGCCACATCATCAACCTCCTGTTTAAGAAGGAACTGCAGATGCTGGAACAATCAAAGGTAGACAAAAATGCTGGAGAAACTCAGCGGGCGAGGCAGCATCTGTGGAGTGAAGGAATGGGTGACGTTTCAGGTTGAGACCCTTCTTCAGACCCTTCATCAACCTCTTCTGTGATTTTGAAGCATTTCTTTGAGGGACACTCATGTTTCTTCTCATCCATTTGAAAAATAGTGCCATTTGTACCAAACTGTATTTCAACACTGTCCTTCCATAACTGATATACTTCATACTTTTCAAATTTGAACTACAACTGACATATCTCATCCTATGTTATCATCCTATTTCTCATTCTTAAGTGCAGCAAGAAAATGTATCCTCACCAAAACACTGTAAAGTTTTGGATTGTCTTCAAATTTTGTATCCAAGCATCCAAGTTTATAAAATTGAAGTGTTGGCCCCAACAGTTCACATCCGAGAAACATTGCACAACAGCCCACACCTGAATAGCACCATTGCTGCTATCCTCGGTTTCCTGCCTTTTTTTAAATTATTTTTTTATTTTAATTTTTTATTTATTTATTTTTTAATTTATATATTTATTTATTTATTAGAAGTAAGTACATTACATTTTGATGGTACCTTTTTACAGGTTCCCAGAATTATTAAAACATTCTATGTACAACTTCCTTTTTTTTTTTTTAGAAAGAAAGAAATGAGAAAGAAAGAAGTAGTGAAGAGTAAAGAAAAGTCTAGTGAGTGTGAGATAAAGAAAAGAAATAAGTAAGAAAGTGAAGCAGAAAGGAGATTCTCCCTCGCCACAAGTCGATGCTTTTTTATATTCTTAATCATTTTTCGCCCAAACCCAGAATTTTTTAATTTTACAATACTATTGCACCACATGAATCCACAAGGTCAATAAATGGAGACCAACTCGTTAAGAATTGGTCTTGTTTATCTATTAGGAGTCTCATTTCTTCCAAGTGGGCAGTTTCCAACATATTATCAATCCACATTTTGAGTGTTGGTATAGTAGCATTTTTCCAAAATTTAAGTACGAGTTTTTTTGCTATTATTAAACCATAATTAAAAAATGAAATTTGGGATATATTTAATTTGTTTCCGTCTCCTATTACTCCGAAGATAATCGTTTCCATATTAGGTTCCATTTTTATCTTAAATAAACTAGTAAATATATCAAATATATCACACCAAAATCCATGAAGTTTTGTGCAAGAAACGAAAGAATGTGTGACATTGGCATTTTGAGAAAGACATTTATCGCAGATGGGAGAAATATTTGGATAGAATTTATTCAACCTAGCTTTTGAATTATATAATCTATGTAATATTTTAAATTGAATTAAATTATGTCTGGCGTTAATCGAACATTTATGTATATATATCAAATACCTCTCCCATGTTTCTTTAGAAATTGTTGTCATTAATTCTTTTTCCCAGTTTTCTCTAATTGCCTCTGTTGATGGCAATTCTCTATTAAGAATACTATTATATAAATATGATATTCATTTTTGTGAGTCCGCCTTAATATTCATTGCTTCTTCCAATGGGTCTATCATTATGCTCTGTAGTCTTGGTATATATTTTTTTATAAAGTCACATATCTGTAAATATTTAAAGTATTGGTTATTATTCAGATTAAATTTTTATTTTAATTGTTGAAATGATAATAAATTTCCCATTTCATACATGTCCCCCACCTTTTTAATTCCCAATCTTTCCCATTGTCTATATGTTTTATCCATAAAAGATGGTTTAAATACCGAGTTATTCACTATTGGTGTTAATGATGATAAGTTCCTTAATTTTAAAGTTAATTTTATTTGTTTCCAAATTCGAATTATATTATGTATAATTGGATTCTTCTTATATAATGTATTATTCAATTTTATCGGAGAGAAGAGGATCGCTCCTAAATCGTACGGAAAACAATCGTCTTTCTCCATTCTTATCCATTCCATCTGTTGAGAAGGGCAGTCCAACCAATAAAAGATATTCTTAATATGCACTGCCCAATAATAATATAAAAAATTAGGCAGTGCAAGTCCCCCTACATCTTTAGGTTTACACAGATGATTTCTTTTAATTCTATGTGCTTTGTAGTCCCAAATAAAATTAGTAATATTAGAGTCTAGTTTTTTTAAGAAATATTTTGGTATATATATTGGTATGGATTGAAATAAATATATTATTTGTGGTAGAAATATCATTTTTATGTTTCCTGCCTCTTAATTACTTCACATACAGACTGCCAATTTTCCCTTAATTTATCTTTGGTCTTCTCAACAAGCCACCTTGTGGCTCTTCATTGAACTGCTTCACTCTGTTACCTTCAGCAGATTCAATCAGGTGAGTTGGTGTAATTTACCTCCAGCAAATCCATTTCACCTCTCCGTGGTCATTCACTGCCTTTCTAACTAACACATGATTTTGTCCCTGATAATGGCTTCTAATCTTTACTTCACCAGTGATGTTAACCTGACTATCAGTTTTCTCCTGCTTTCCCCTTTCCTTCCTATTACCAGTGTTCATATTCTTAACTATAGCATTCCTGGCTACTGCATGATTTCTGTATTCATCAAGAATGTAAGGATTATGGCTGCTGTCTCTACTAGTTTATTTCTCTCAGTCTATAGACCAAGTGATTTATTTACCTTAAATGCAATAATTTTCTTAACATGTCATCCCTAGTGGTACCTCGAACATGCTTCCCTTGCTTCCCAATCTCACTCCGTGTTATTCGATATATTAGTTACCAAAATTATAGTTCATCGGTTTGGATGCTACTCTGTAAATCATTCTCCATTTGGACCAGGTACATTTGGCCTATTCTACACAACCAAAATACATTAAAAATGTAAATTAGCTTAAGGCAAATCTAGAAATTAAAATTTAAAACAGCATTTGAATTTGGACCAGCTTCAATTTCATCAGGTGATCTTCATTTTGAGCGATTTTGGTGGCATTAATAAGGAGCGGTTTTAGACTGTTATAGAACATTGAATCACGACTGTCATTAGAGACCTACCTTGTCTGGATCATTGGCACCAGGCTGAAGATAAACAGAGCAGGGCAGATAATTTGGGAACTGTTAAAAGAAAGGACAGAAATACATATTATGGCAGGTCATAAATAACACTTAAAATAAGAACATCTGGTTATGCAAGATTATTAACAACCTGAAAAGAGAAAGGCAAAGCTTTGTCTCCAATCTTCTTCATCAAGCGTTCCTGCAGCTTGGTTAGTGATTTCAATTCCTCGCCTGTTTGAGGGTACACCTGGACAGTAGATATATACAGGTCCCTTATAAAAGCCTGTCCGATCATCTCAGTGTCCTCTGGTCCATAATGGAAAGTACATTTCAGTCTGCAATAAACTGGAGAGGCAATAATAGTGAAGATTAGAGAGTTCGAGAATAATTTAAATTACACTGGATATACTGGGCAAGTCAGCTGGTTCCATAAAGGATCAAACATGCTGCTTATTGCTGGATCGTTCAGATGTGAGAATCTGATCAGAGGGAACTAACAATTCATTGTGATCTTTCCACAGATTTCTTGGAAGCTACTTATGATTTATCCTGAATCCCTACTATTAAGTTTGACGAAGCGCCTTTCGTATGCAACTTTGCTTCGTTTTTTCTGGGCTTCAAACATACAGCACAACCCACTTCCGTCAAATTATATTAATCTGGCAGCGCTTTTCATTCCTGAATCTGTATTTATTTGTCCATGGATTATTATTATGGAGATGAGCTTTGAAGCAATTCCTGATAATCAAATTCATTGATCTTATATTGGTAAAAGACACACAGTGGGTCTTTTGTCTGTGGCTGGTTTATTCCTTCTTTCTTTAGGCACCATTTGCATTTTCCACTGCCAAGGAGGGTGGTAATCTGAGGAAACGGGTTTATAAGTTAACACCAAGAACAATGGGAAGATGAGGTTTCTATATTATTAGCACTATGCACAGGAATGCACTGTCTGGTGGGGTGGTGGTATTTAATCCAGAAACAACTTTCAAACGAGGACTGGTTAACTTCTTGATATGGAAATAAATTGTGGGAATAGAGTTGGGGACTAAATCTGATTGAATGCAATGTTCAAACACAGGGCATTGCCTAGTTGTCTGCTTGGGTACACAATTAAACCCAGGGCTACTAGGTTTCTCAGGGCAACTAGGTTTCAGTAATAAACATTGGCCTTCACACATAGGTCCTCATGTTCAGAATGAATTTAAAAATAAATTACATTAAACAGATCAACATCTCCACAAAAACAGGAATGAAAAGAAGCTGTGTAAGTGAGTAAAATATTTCTCCTAACATCAGACGCAGGGGCTCCATGGTCTCATTTTTTAATGTTGAGCAAGAACTCTAACCAAATCTGGTCATTCCACTTTCACAGATTGCCAAATATTATTGGATTAAAAATGAAATATTGAGAGGTTTTGTTAAAGACTTTGTACAATTGATAATGCCAGGAAATTTTAATACTGCAGATGGTAAAGATCTCACCTTTTTGTTCCCTTACGTAACCGGTGTCCACCAACAGCACACCATCTACAGAGGGAAGCAGAATATTTGGTTACTCCGAATCTACGTTCAAACCATATTACCCATAACAATTTATAATTGGCTCAGATTCTTGGAATTAATTGATCATAACCAATACAGTCAATGCTCATAACTTTCAATAACTCATTCCAAGCTGTCTGGTATTGTTGAAAAAATAATTTTAAAATATCCATTTGCACAAGAACCTGTGCATTTTAGAGGAGGACATTTTCCAAATTCTGTCAACAAAATATCCGTCGGTATATAGAACGGTAATAGATAGTCATACAGATTTAGAATGAAACATGAGCAAAGGTTTGACCTCTCTTGTTATATGACAATCTTAGGAGATATGTATGTTTGAGTGTGTGAGAGAGAACTAATACTGCACACCTCAACTACAAAACTATTTCAGTGATGATCTACTATGGACTTTGCTTAGGTTACACGACATACTTTAGTCTGCACTATTATGGTTTGGTTACCTAGCATTACTGATGATTTATTGTATTATTGTTGTGTTGTATTAATGTGCATGCAAAGCGCTAGCAAGAAAGAATTTCATTGTTTCATTCCTCGTGCATTTGACAATTAAATGATCTTAACTCTTGTTTACTGACCTTGCTAGTAGTAAAGGTTTCTCCCCATCCACTGACAAAAAATAACTAGAAAGACCTCTTTAATCTCATATTACTCTTTCTGCTCTAAGCAGAATAACATTTGCCTCGCCAGGGTACTAAATGTTCTCAGCCCTGTCATTGTTCTTAAAATTATGTCTCTGCTCTCTCCAAAGTCTCACCTCCCTCACAGAGAGTTGTCAGTGCAAAGCAACACCAAAGATGGGTCTTAAGGTAGAACCATCATCTAATGGACATAATTCCAGAGGTAGCCCCCCCCCCCCAAACTGAGAGATACTTCCCCCTCTAGTAATTTATTTCATTCTTCACATGTTTAAATTATAATGTCTTATTCTTAATTGTTTACTGTATATCGTGTTGTTACTTGCGAGCAAAGCACCAAGGTAAATTCCTTGTATATATACATACCTGGCTAATAAAATGTATTCAATTCAATTCATAGTCGGATTCTCAAGATCAAGCCTACCCCCACACTCAGGTGAGTGACATCACCTCGGTGAGGGTCACTACCACTCAGACTCTGCCCGTCAGATTGAAAGACACCGTCAGCCACAAGCATCTCTTAGATGATAGTGGCTGCTGCAATGAGAGGGAAACGGGTCGACTTTCTATAGGGAATGTCCTTATTAACAGAAGATAGACACAAGACACTGGAGTAACTCAGCGGGACAGGCAGCATCTCTGGAGAGAAGGAATGGGTGATGTTTCGGGTCGAGACTCTACCTGCAGACAGGTTAGGGATAATGGAAAACGAGAGATATAGGTGAAGATGTAGAGAGATAAAGAATAATGAATGAAAGATATGTAAAAAAGTAACGATGATAAAGGAAACAGGCCATTGTTAGCTGTTTGTTAGGTGAAAATGAGAAGCTAGTTTGACTTGGGTGGGGGAGAGAGGGAGAGAGGGAGAGAGGGAGAGAGGGAGAGAGGGAGAGAGGGAGAGAGGGAGAGAGGGAGAGAGGGAGAGAGGGAGAGAGGGAGAGAGGGAGAGAGGGAGAGAGGGAGAGAGGGAGAGAGGGAGAGAGGGAGAGAGGGAGAGAGGGAGAGAGGGAGAGAGGGAGAGAGGGAGAGAGGGAGAGAGGGAGAGAGGGAGAGAGAGAGAGAGAGAGAGGGAATGCCTGAAGTTAGAGAAATCAATAATCATACCATTGGGCTGTAAGCTGCCCAAGTGAAATATGAGATGCTGTTCCTCCGATTTGCATTGAGCCTCACTCTGACAATGGAGGAGAAAGGTCTGTGTGGGAATGGGAAGTAGAATTCCATATTAACAGAGATGATAATGAAAGCTAAGGAAGAAAATAAATTGCTGAGTTATTGTGGGAATAAATAAAGTTATTTTTAAGATTTACTGGGAGAGTAGTTGATTGTAAGTGATTCACACTTACCTACAGGGTCAATATGGCTGCCATGGTCCACAAAATCTCTTTTGCTCAAATAGGCAGCAACCTATTAAAGATCAGAAGTGGAAATCATTGGCAGAAGAGGATGATAATTACACTTTATTCATCAATTAAATGGCCGTAAACAACTTATGGATTAAAATAACAAAGGAAACATTGTTAAAGGTTGAAACAAAAATCATGTAAGAGTTTAAACTGATAAGAATGTAGAGATAGGTCCAGTTTAGACAGTAAACATATGAGAATACAGACGGGGTTTGTATGGAGTTTGATCTGCTCGTAGTATGGAGATAGGACAGGACAAATGGTAAACAGTAATATAAAGAGGCAACATAGAGGCTCACCTGATGAGCTAAAGGAAAGAGGATTAGTGAAGAGGATGAACTTGACTTAAGTCAGATATGTGTGGAGATTATGCTGATGTACAATGGCAGGCACAATATAGTGATTATAATGATTCAGAGGTGGAAACAGAAGTGATCTAGGGATTACTCTGATAAGAATACAGCTGACAGTGTAGAGGTGTGCCGATCATAGTGGAGACACAAGGGTCGTGCGAAGTTCAAATTGACTAGCCAAGGACATGGGATCAACATGCTTAAACTAACCATCATACAGAAATTGGGAAGAAGGTCAAGCTTAAATTGGAATATATAGACAAAGATAATTCCGAGCTAAATTTATCAGGATATGAAGGTGATGCAGAGTTTCGAGACAGTTTCGAGAAGGTAACTCCCTTCTTGTGCAGGAAACAAAGAATCTTATATTTAAGAAGCCCTCTAGGATGGAGAATTTCAAAAGACATCTCAATTTATCTCTGACTTCACTGATTGGTCATAGAGCAAAAATAGACAAACAAATCAGCACCTAGAGCAGGAGAGTGTAGAACAGGTTGGGGGCTGGACACAGGGGATTCAGTTCCAGGGTAAGGCCCATTCAGCGTTTAAATTGATCAACAAATAAAGCCAACATTTATAAAGATAAGACAGGTTTAGTTATACAATCTGTTTTATAAACTGATTTTAAATTGATCAGACTAAAAAGTATCGTGTTTGAACTGAATGGACAAGTGGACTTTCAACTGATTGGGGTATAGGGACAGGACCAGTAAAGAGTTAAATAACTGCAATGTAGCAAACACAGCAGAATGAGTGCAACGGTAAAGGTGAGAGTGCATTGGGGAGAAACAGGGTCTGATGGAGCCTCATACAAAGCCTATAATCTACAATTTTCTGAAAAGATGGGGTAATCAAGGAAAGTAAAAGGTATCTGTGTTAACAAGTAATTTAAATCATAAACATATGAAGGCCAATTAAAATGCCTTATGAGTTTCCACTTATATATCAAGGTAGATAGGATAGGATATAAAAGGGAGTAAGATATATTCCGAATGTACTTGGCCTTCAGGAGTTTTGGCGATGGAACTTCAGGAGAGATACACACAGGTATTAGCCTTGAAGACGGTGTAGCAGAGATTCACGCAAATGATTCTGAGATTTAACCCATAAGATTATGAGGATAATTTATATAAACTTGATTTGCATTCTCAGAGAATCATATAGCACAGAAATAGGACCTTCGGCCCAACATATTCATAGCAACCATTTTGTCCAGCGTTCCTGAATTCATTTGTCCACATTATGTCCATATCTTCTATGCCTTGCCTATTTAAATATGCATCTAAATGTCGCTTAAATGTAATTATTGTTTCTGATTCCACTACATCCTCTGGCAGCAAGTTCCATAGTTTGACCACTGTCTAACAAAACCTTCCTCTCAAATTCTCTTTATAACTCTTTATTTTTAATTTAAACCTATACCCTCTTGTTTTTGATACTCCTCGCAGGGGAAAATGATTCTGACTATCTATCTAATCAATGCCTTATACGTTTTATTTAATCACCCGCAGCCTCCTTCACTACAGAGAAAAAAAAACAGCCTAGCTAATTTTTCGCCATAATTAAAATCCTCCTTCTTATAGTGTGGCAACCAGAATATCACACAATTTTCCAAGTTCAATAAAACCAGCATTTAAAAGAGTTGAAATATAATGTCCCAAATATTATATTCTATGCCCCAATGTCTAAAAGCATGCCATGTGATCTTTTTTAACCACCTTTCCACCTGTTGTCACTGTCAGGGATCTATGGACTTGAACCCCAATGTCACTTTGTTCATCAACATTCCTTAGTGTGCTAGTATTTAGTGTAGTTTATTATTGTCACATGTACAGTGAAGAACTTTGGTTGCACGCTATCCAGTCAAAGAAAATACTATAGATGATTTGCCATGTGCCTTTTTTAAACCACCAGTGTTGTCACGTTCAAGGCACTTTCACTTGAACCCAAAGGTCACCCTGTTCATCAAGATTCCTTAGTGTGCTACAATTTATTGTATATGTCCTACTCGTACAATTTTCCATCTGATCCATACCCTGCTGTAGCTTTAGAAAACCTACTTCGTCATCCACCACTTACTAATCATGCCTCCTACATTCACATGCCGTTTTAAAGTGTTTGGGAATCACGAAAAAAATCAGGATAGAACTTTCAATGAATGGTAGGGCCCTGGAGTGTTGTAGAGCAGAGGGATCTAGGAGTACAAATACATAGACCCCTGAAAGTGGCAGTAAAGAAATCGTTTAGCACATCGACCATAAGTCAGGGAATTGAGTATCGAAGTTGAGACATTATTTTACAGTTGTACAAGATGTTGGTGATGCTGCATTTGGAATATTTTTTGGTCACCCTGCTATAGGAAAGACTCGATAAAGTTCGAAAAGGTGCAGAAATTTACAAGGATGTTGCCAGCGCTAAAGGGCCTGAACTATAGGGAGAGGTTGGGCAGGCTAGAACTTTATACCTCGGAATGCAGGAGACTGAGGGGTGATCTTACAGAGGTGTATAAAATCATGAAGGAAATGGGCTGAACGCACCGAGTCCTTTTTCTCAGGGTTTCAAGAACTAGAGAGCATAGGTGAGAGGGAAAAAAATTAATAGGAACCTTGCAAACAAGGATCTCAACCCCTGTGGTACTCCACTGGTCAGACTTCCAATCAGAAAAGCAACTTTCCACCACTACCCTCTGCCTCCCAACACTAAAACAGCTTTGGATCAAATGAGATAACTTACTTGGATTCCGCATGTCTTAGCCTGCTGCAGCAGAATACTCTGTGACACCTTGTCAAAAGCCTTACTGAAGTCTGAAGTCCAGGCTGCCAACACATTCTGCCATGACTTCTTCATTCCACCCAGTTATCTCCTCAGAAAAATCTATCAAATTAGTGCTGCAGGATTTACCCCGCGCAAAGTTATGAGAACTATCCCTGATCAGCCTGTGCTTTTCCAAATGTACATAAATCCCATTCCTTGGAATTTTCTCCAATAATTTACCTACCACTGACATACGGCTTACCTAGCTTATCCCTGCTGCCTTTCTTAAATTACCTATCCTCCAGTCTTCTCGCACCTCACATGCGGCTAACAAAAACTTAAATTTTTCCATAAGCGCCACAGTTATCTCTTCCCTTCCTTCCCATAACAATCTGGAATAAATCTCACCCAGCCCTGAAGAGTTACTTATCCATCCCAGGACATCGAACATCTCCTCCTTCTTAATACATGACCTCACTGTGTTTCACATCTTTCTCCTTGGTGAACACAGATGAGACATAATCAGTTAGAGCCTTGCCCACATTCCATGGCTCCAAACACAAATTACTTCTTAGGTCCCTAAAGGGACACCTTTGTACCCTGGCTACCAGCTTGATCCTGATATAGAATGTCTTTATGTTGGGTCTTTATTAAATCAAACGCATGGTGCCAGAGCTGTCAACTTCTTGGATGCTGGTCCCAGAAGAGGATCTAATATCATCCACTTGAATCACTGCAATCTTAAATCTCTATTATATTCTGCACTCTGGTATTTTTTTCCTTTTGCACAACCTTTACTTGGCTTGATTGTACTCATATATAGTATGATTTAACTGGATAGCACGCAAACAAAGCTTTTCTCAGTATCTTGATATATGTGACTGATACACCAATACTGATCCCAATAAATCTATTTTGATTCTGCTCAATCATATTATTATTTTGTAAGCCCCTTAATATCTCATTCGTCATTATAGATTTCAGCCTTTCCCTACTATCAGCTATCAGATTATGCAAAGGTTTTCTTCTCTTTCCTTTATTATATGGCAGCGTCACATCTGCTACCCTTCAATCTGCACAAACCTAGAACCTACAACATTTTTGAAGTAGGTAACCAGAATAACCAAGTCTATCTATAGCCACCATTCACTAAACTCAGAACATAGATCACCAGGTCCTTATCTTCCAGACTTATTATTTTCTGTAGTAGTATTTTTTCATCAATAGGTTTACTTCCTCAATAGTCAGGTATACCTTTCAGCAATGCCTTTCCGGGTAATCCTATTTCCTTATATTTAAAACCATCTTTAATTTCTCTAATAATCCATGTGTGTGGTTTTCCTGTCTTAGATTGAAAAACCACGTTTCAGATTTTGAACTACATGATATCCAAACTTATTACAAAATTCTATATTATAGATGCTCTTTCCTAAAAGGTCTCTTAGCAAGAAGATTATTAATTAACACTATCTATTTTGGAATGCAATATGAGAGTAATCCGAGGCAAACATGGTAAGTGTAACATGTTTATATTGCCAGGATTTGTCAATAATTCCATTGGCTGTCTATCATGCAAATTCTGCAAGGGTAGAAGGTGAACTGTGGACCAGAATCGTTTTCATCTTCAATGTATACACTCCCTGTAGCTTTTGCACTGCCCTGCACTCTAGACACTGATGCCCCAAAGACAACCACACCCAAGAGAGCCACATCTCACAGCACCAAAGAGTGGCATTTTCTGTGTGACACACAAGTTTCCTCCCAGTGCTCTTATTTCCACCCACAACACAAATCCATGGGTTGGTAGGTTAATTGGCCACTGTAAATTGCTCATATGTAGGTGAGCAATGGAGCTTAGGGTCAGCTGATAGGAATGTGGGTAGAATTTTAAATATGAGATTAGCGTAGATGGATGACGTTGGTGTAGACTGAAAGTTCTGTTTCCGTGCTATATCTCGACAAGACTTTGAGACCTTTACATATTTACTGGCCCATCCTATTTCTTTATACTTGCTTTTATATCTTGCTACAACTTGCTTTTTTTCTAACTTTTCAGTTCTGATGAAATGTCATCAGCCAGAAAAGTTGACTGCTTTTTTAGGTTTTCTTTTTCTGCATTCTATGTTTCTATATCAGACTGCAACTGAAAGGTGTGGGTTATTCTATTGTAAGGGGAGATCATAGAGGAAATGTGGACAGAAACATTTTTGTCATTCCCGTTTGCTTCTGATAAAGAAAAGGGACAGGGACACAATAAAAAGATAAGAAAGTACAAACCGATTTGTCACGAGACACTTTTTTAAAGACAACATGCTTTTTGGAATTCTTGCCGTCAGCACTCATTCTTTCTACAATGGGTGGTATTTCGTTGTAGGATCAGGGTTGCTGAGAAGACAAAATAAAGAGAGTTGCTCGACTGAACGTATCAAAGCACTGTATTTTGTGAATAATAATTAAGTGCCCGGCTAGCTCAGTCGGTAGAGTGCGAGACTCATAATCACAAGGTCGTGAGTTCGAGCCCCACGTTGGGCGAGAAATATTTGGGCGACACAATGGCATAGCGGTAGAGCTATCGTGCTTATAACGCTACAGGTGCTTGTCTGCACGGAGTTTGTACGTTCTCCCCATGACCTGCGTGGGTTTTCATCGAGATCTTCGTTTTCCACCCACAATCCAAGATGTACAGGTTTGTTGGTTAATTGGCTTGGTATAAATTCAAATAAATTGTCCTTGTGTGTGTAGGGTAGTGTTAATGTGCAGGGATCGTTGGTGGGTGCAGACTCAGTGACCCAAAGTGCCTGTTTCTGCGCTGTATCTCTAAACTAAACCCAAGTAATTTTGAGCTGCATCTCTAAACTAAACTACATTAAGTAATGATATAATTAATTCACAGGTGGCCACATATGAGGCAATGATTATCCTCAAAAAATATTTCAGAAACAAATGATTCTTTGAATCCAGGTATACTTATTGTAGGCTACTATGTATATACTTACATTTATTGATTAATCTTGGCACGTCATGTCACTATGAGTTATAAAAGATCAAACAACATCCTTTCACACTCTAGGATTGAATGATACAAGTGGATCAAAAACTGTTCTTTTACAATCTTGGACTGGGTAACACCTAGGTCATACACTGTCCTGTCACATTCTGGGACTGGGTGATACAGTGAATCATATACTATTCATATGGATATTGATGATTAGCGTTGAAATATTAATGCAAAACATTTGTGTTAATTCAAAACAAGTGGAGTAACCAACATAAAGTTAACACACATAATTATGGTTGAAAAATTAGAAAGATATAGAAGCTAACGTTTTGAGTGCATCTAAGAACAAAAAGACTGGGTGTGCATGCTTTAGGAGGAGGCAGACCACATTGAAGAAACAATAGCTTTAGAATACAAATACAAAAAGGTTTTGCAAAAACTAAAAAAATTATTGAATAGGCCCTAGCTCAAATTCTATCACCAATTTTAGGCACTTAAATTTAAAAGGTGCTGAGATTTATTAGCAGGTCACCAGGGTTAGATTTCAGGTGCCAAACGACTGAAGAAACGTTATTGCACTTAGAAGAGAGTTAAAAATTGGTTAAACTGTATTATTCAAAACTTTGATGGGTTTTGAGAGAATTAATAATTGCAGTAGCAGGGTGGTCAATAATCAGAGGATGGATATTTATGGTGGGTAGAGAGATATAGCATTGAAATAGGCCCATCAGCCCATTGAGTCCACACCAATTATCCATTTACCAAAAGTTCTTTGTTATCCTACTTTCTCATCCACTCCACAAACAAGGGGCAATTTACAGAGGCCAATTAACCTACAAACCTGCATATCTTTGGGATGTGGGAGCAAACTCGAGCAGCTGGAGGAAACCCACACAGCCACAGGGAGAACATGCACAGTGGTGCAGTTGGTAGAGCTGCTGCCTCTCGGCACCAGACACCCGGGTTCGATCCTGACCTCGGGTACTGTTTGTGATTACTGAATAAACTGGAGGTAACAGGCAGAAGCAATATTTGTGCATCTTATTGGGACATGGAATTCACTTTGTGAATGGGTGTCGGAATCAAATTCAGTAACTTTCAAGAAGGAATTAGATAAAAGATTGAGAAGAATAGGTACGCAGAGCTATGGGATTAAGCAGAGAAATTAGACAAACTGGATGGTTCTTTCAAAGAACTGCTGCAGGTACGATGGACTATGGGTTTTTACTACACGATATGACTGTGTGCATAATAGTGCTGAATCATAACTAGAATGTTATTAGTTAGTGAAAAACATTCCTGCATTGGAACTGGACACTAACATTAATTTAGATAATAATATCACATTAGAACATGCAATCATTAGCAATCACAGTGCTAAATTAGAATTAGCAGCAAGTGAATGAGTGAGAAAGGTCTCTTGGACCTAGAATAACTGAACTAGATGAGAGCTATTGCTGTTACTGGCTGAATATGGATGCTGCATTAAAATCAACCACTGTTACTAACAGAATAACTGCAGTAGTAATTGAGTTTAAATACTGTTTTAGTTCCAAATACACAATTGTTAGCATAATAGAAACACATGGATTGATATTACCAAGAGCGAAAGACAGGTCCATTGGGACTTTTTCCTAAGACTATTTTCTTCACAATAATAATTATAAATTAGACAATAATAATGCAATTATGCAATGGGAATACTGTGTACCTGAAGGAGCCACAGGACAGATATAGATAATTGCTATTCCACACCCTTCAGCGTTTCCTAGAATGTTCCCTCGGTTAGAACTTTTCTTAGCCTGTTCTCACTCCAAGTAGGAAGTCTTCCTCTCGGGATTGCATCAGCCCAATATTGGTACTTGCACGTGAAGAACTGGAATCATTTATAGACAGTCAATTTAATGAGTCCATCCTTAAGCTGTTGAAGGGAGGTTCATGTTTCTCATTTACATGATCAAGCTCAGAAATCCTGTGAGACATTCTAATAAGCCTCTGCTGTCCAGCAGACTGAACAGATTATAGGCTGTATCGTCAGCATAGCAGATTCGTATCAAGGTTAATAAATCTGGTAGTAAATCTTTTAATAACCATATGTAATCTGTTGACACCTTCAACAAATACACAACGTCATGCATAATAGTGCATATATAGTATGAGGATATTATCCATTTCCCTCTGGTCAAACCCACGCAATTAAATGGCTCTGGTTGGAAGTTACCAAACTGATTGTCAAAGAAGAACAAAGTGCTGGAGGAACGAAGCATCTGTGGAGAGAAATTGTTAGACTACTGGCTAGTTGTGGGTCTCACAACTCTTGTTAATGGAGATGCTGGAGATTACAAATGCTGGTGTCTTGTGCAAAAAAACCCGGTGTTGGAGAAACTCAGTGGGTCAAAACTACGTTTTAAATAGGCCTGACCCAAAACAATATCCGTCCATTTTCATCCACAGATGGATTAATTAATTAATACTTTATTGTCACATGTGACAAGTCACAGGGAAATTCTTTGCTTGCATACCCAAGGTATGCAAATAGTTGCCCATAAAGGGCGCTGCCAAAGTTAAGAGTATCCATGCCAGGTCCCCCTTTGTTTCCCCCCTCCCTCACGGCAGCTCCCCCCCACGTCGGGTCCTCCATTGTCCATTGTTCTGCCCCCTCCCTCACAGTGGTCCCCCCATGCTGGCTCCTCCATTGTTCCTTCCCTGACCCACCGAGTTTCTCCAACACTGCTTTTTACTCAAGATTTCAGCATTTGTAATCTCTTGCGTCTCCACTGATCAGGTACTGTATTCTTAGACTTAACATCCTTTTTTACCATGACTGTCACCAATGCAAGAGTTGTGAGACCCACAACTAGCCAGTGCTTCACTGGGTCAGAAGGGGAGCATTTAATAATTGCCAGAAATGCATGTGTGAGAGCACTGGGCAACAATGAGCTTGGGGCTCATCCCCGGTTATCCCTGCAGCTAAAGGTCAGCCTATTCAGATGTAAATGAAATCTGACAAAGTAGCAACGCGTCTATTCTGTGGAATGGAAACTGTTCATTCCAGTCTCAGTTTGTCAGGGTATTTCTTCCGAAGAGGAAGAGCTGACTATTGAGCCTGGATTGAAAGACTTGGTTGAAGGGCCAGGCAATTCGCTTGTGCGGCTTAATACTTATGTGGGATTAATGAGATATTCTTAGCTTCAACTGCTGTTGAGTTGAAAATAGACTATCTTTGTGTAGGAATTTGCTCTTTGAGATTGTGGGGAGTTAGTTTTATAAAACAGCTAGTATACGAGTAAAATCATTTTTTGTTTATGGTGTTTATAAATTACTATCTTTACATATTGGTTGTCCTGCTGCAAGTACGAATTTCCTTGTTCCATTTCATACGACAATGAAACACTTGACTCTTGCCATGGAATGGGTATGGTCTAACAGTACATGGTCAGTATGAGTTAGAGTAGATATAGACATAGAAACATAGAAAATAGGTGCAGGAGAAGGCCATTCGGCCCTTCGAGCCAGCACCGCCATTCATTGTGATCATGGCTGATCGTCCCCAATCAATAACCCTTGCCTGCCTTCTTCCCATATCCCTCGATACTTAATGACCGTGGAGAGAAAGGTGGTCAGTGCTTGATGGAGTAAGCATGTTAGCTGCAGATAGAATGCAAGGAAACCAGACATAGTGCTGCATTATAAGAGTAATATTAAAAGGTGAAGGGATAGCAGTAACTAGGAAGTGACAAGATTACAATAACCCTACATTCAACAAAATTCTAATTTTAGAAAGATTACTTATCTAACCAACGCAATCAAATAACAACATGCATCTAGATGGGGCCTTTCACAATCTCAGGACTTCCTAATAGAGTGAAATCACTTTTTTTAAATATTAGGAAGTATGTAAATTCATAGATACTTGAACAGTGACCAAAGATTGGCAGGTAGCAGGTGTAACACCACTGTCTAAAAAGAGGAAACAAGATAACAGAACAGACCACCTAATCAAACATCAGTGAGAGGGGAAATGGTGTCATCTATTTTTAGGAAGTAGTAACCAGACATGTAGAAAATGACAACAGCATTGGGCAGAGGGTAGCTTCTCAATAGGACAGGTTTAGAGGGATATGGGCCAAACGCAGGCAGGTGGGACAAGTGTAGATGGGGCATATTGACCAGTGTGGGCAAGTTGGGCCGAAGGGCCTGTTTCCATGCAGACTCGGACGCTAACCTAGTTTTATGAAAGGGAAAAATTTTGACAAATCTTTTAGTTTTTGAAGGTTACAATTGGTAGAGTTGTTCAGTTAAATGATCTGTATAATGCTGACCCTAAATGTCACCCATCCTTTTTCTCCAGAGATGCTGCCTGACCGGCTGAGTTACTCCAGCTCTTTGTGCCTATCTTTGGCATAAACAAGCGCCTGCAGTTCCTTTCTACACACGTTTTGAAATTCATTCCCAAATCTATTCTCAATTTTTTAAAGCACTGCCATCACCAAGCTTAATAGCTGGAGAATTGACCAGTCTTGTATTGAGTGACAAGAATTGCATTGCCACTATATGGCAGTGTTTTTCTTGAAGCAAAGATTAAACTAAAATGCTCAAAATAAAGAGTTCATGGAAATTTGTGGCAAGAAACAGTTCATAGCTCAGATTCAATGGCACTTCATCAAAACCTGCTGAGTATTTCCAGCATCTGCAGTTGGTTTTCAATTATTTGTCTTAGAGTACCTGGTTTAGCAAAAGCCTCAGTGAGGCCAATACCCATCACCTAACAGTATAACGTTCCATGCAGACTTTAGGAACTTAAAAGAACTCCAGAAAGCATCTTACAGTTTTAAAAATCATAGCTCTGTGAAAAGCCAAATAGCAGCTAACCTGAAAGAACCTGATACTAAACCTGGTTACAGTGAAGAGGTGTTTTGCTGGGGGGCTTTTGCTACTCTCCACACTTCTGGATGGCGTTAGTTGCTCATTAATATAAAACTGTGCAGGATTCGGACAACAATGTACGTTGATGCATCAGATGTTACTTTGAATCAAATTGAGTTTTTGAAAATCATAATTTATGGAGATGAATTTTGTAGCTACACATGTCATTACAGGTGTTCACTAGGTAATAGCGATTTGCCACCACTCCCTACTTTGCCCTGAGGAAACCATTGTTATCTCAGCAACGACAAATGTAATGTGAACGAAAGTGAGAAAGTGATAGATCAGTCATGATTTAATGGCGGAGTAGACACGAAGGGTCGAATGGCCCAATTCTGCTCCTATGCCTTATGAACTCATTTGCATTGCACAGCAGTTCAAACCATCAACACATTTATAACAATATAACAGACACAATCTGCAGGGGAAAACATTGAATGAAATTACAGTAGATATGTGGCAATTCAGAATTTGACACGGGTGCATTATTTAAAATTAAATTTTATTACAAAAAACATTTGTAATGATTTACAGAGGAAATTGGTGGGATTACATGGGATTCAGTCACGAGCGAGCTAAATCTCAGCCAAACAACTATGTTGTTATGCTGTGCTCTTCAGAGCAAAAATATAAAGTGCAAATAAGACTCTGGAGAGCACTCTTAAAGCATTGATACAAATGAGGTAATTGGAACATGCCACTTAACTAGATGCACACACACACAGACCAAAGATCAGACCCTGGTATTGTTGCTCTCTATACAAGAACAGATACGCAACTTCATCTACAATCAGTGCAACATTTTATGAATAGTCGACCCCTGCATTACAGAGATGTGGGGGGGGATTGTATTTCTAGAAATCAGGCTTTCCGTAACACAAAGCTGTGTCATCTGTTCATATATCAAGAAACGTGCTGGAAAGGTGTTGATATATTTACTACCCCCTGCTCCCCCCCTCATGAAATCTGTGAGAGTACATTTTATTCTGTATCTCAAATATTTTGATAGTGATTTGAGAATTCTGCAAAGATGAATTTTGGTTAACCGAATGGCCATAATGTGGGGGTCGTTTGCAGCACATTTGGTAGAACTTTCCTATCCAAGTAAGGTTAGATCTGCAGGCTCGGCTAAGACAGGAGACACTTGTCCGCTCTCTTCCCAATTCCAAATGGCTTGGGTTCAGAGCAATGAAAAGCAACAAATGAAACTCTTTCCATAACAAATACAGGGGCTCAATATCAGAACATTGCATCTGCAGCTGTGAAGGAAGAGTATGAAGCCTTGAGCTCCAGAGCGCAGTCTACCAGCCCCACCCTTAAATTACACTGGGCTACTTTCAACAAGAGTGAATTTTGTTTGGAATGCAATGATGGAACTACCAAGTGGACTCCAAGATGGTTTGATATGAGCAATTTTACACATGGGCAACACCCAAGGACTAAACACTCTTCAGCACTGCTGAAGTTCAACGATGAACAGCGATGAAAGGTCAGATATTCCTTGAGAACAATATATGGAGATACTGTTAATGGTTATATTTTGATTCATCGCTTTACGTAGAAAGTCAAGGAACAGAGCAGTGTCTTAACTACTGGTCTTTATCAATCTGAACGCACAAACAGCCCTATAGTGGTGCAGATGGACCACTCAGGTGGTGCCCGAGATAGGACATGTATGGACATGGACTGACGGAAATGTATGCTAGATCTTGCCAAGTGTGCTCTCAGCAAGAATCAGATTCAGAGTAAAAGTGCCCCAGCAATAAGCATTCCTCTATTAGGTGCCACAAATGGCCTTTTTGCTTTTTCTCGTAAATCATTCCAAAATGACATGCAACTTGGGTTAAATGTAAGTTAACAAACACATTAGCTACATGGGTCACAGAGTAAACCTGTAGAGTAATTTTTTTGCAATCAAGTACTCCCGGATTAGGTGAAGCGCAGATTAGATATGAGCAAATTGAGACTCCAAGAACTTCTTGCCTCACTATTTGGACTGACCATCAATTTGGTGCACATAATTGGAAGTGGTCTTGCAGCCGCCTGAGGACAACAGTGGGAGTTTCTTTCCATTCGGGGCTCATGGGACTCACTCTCATTACAGGGTCAGAACTGAATTTGAACTTAGATCTCAGATGGTTCCTTTTCAACAGATTGCAATCTCCTTTTCAGCATCATTCTCGCTATAGATTCTCTTTCATAACAAATCCCTTTGCGATTTCTCTCGCATACCAATTGATTTGCTGCATTGGTGCAATTTTCTTTTCACTCATCATTGAGCAACTTTAAAAAACCACAATATGTAATTGCAATAAGCTTTTTAAAAGTGAAAACAATGTTTGGTAATTTAACATATGGTTGGCTCCTCCTCAATTTGGCAAAGGCTCTTTAAATTACAAGACCTGGTACTAGAATAAGGTAGGTATTTCAATATAAGCTTGGATTAGACCATGAGTCATATGAAGAAATAATAAATGCATGCTGCTGAACTTTCTTGCCCAGTATCTAGCTCATATTATATGTGTGGACAATGTAGAAACGATATGCTGTTGGCATACTGCTGTCCAAATACAATAATCAGGCACACTTGAATTCTAATTAACACTCAAACATACTTTTAAGTCACTTTATTAGAGATGTTATACTTAATATAACAAGTTTTCCAGCTGTCGCAGTGCTTTGTGGATGGAGTGCAGGGACCAGGGCGCAGTATATTGAGGAGACAATTGGAACCCTGGGACTTAGTGTTGAAGTACACACTGGAACCTGCACCACAGTGTATTTAATGAACATGGACACCAAGGCCTAGTGTGCTGAAACATCTGTGGGCATCATCACCCAGTGAGATGCCAAACCATCCAGATTTCCAAACACTTGGATGGTGGATTGTTAGGGTTATACTGAAAATTTTACCTACAGCCTTCTGAAACTATTAGTGCCTGCTGGGGAGTAGACCCGTCACCTTCTGGTGACTTGACGCTCAATCTAGAAATGTGCTTAGATGGCATTGACAGAATATGAAGCATGAGAATGTGGTGGTGGTTGGGGGGGGGGGGTGAGGGAGGTGTGCATCACGAGGTAGATGCTTCCATTCAATATTTCCCACGCAACCAACACACACAGACATACTTTCCAGCGAGTCACAATGGTCATTTTCAGTATGTCTAGCTACTTCAATGTTTACCTAACACAGGAGAGTTGATGCCAATTTTAACTCCCCAAGCGCTTCTCTCAATCATCAGATAGAGAATACACACAAGAAACCTGTCTTAGGGATTCAACCGTATCATGTCATATGACACAAATGGTGGTATGATGTCTCTATAGGAGATACATGGAACAAGAAGCTGGACAATGCTTGACTGGGTCTAGAAATACTTTAAAGTGCAAAGTTTGGAAGCTGGTCCTCTGAATAAAGTCTGCAAACTAGCTTGATCATAAAAACTGAGTCGTCGAAAATAAAATGCAAGGAACAAGTGACCATTGAAAACATTCAGGATAAGTTATGGAAGGTTGGGTGCATGAGTAAAGAGGGTAAATAGCAAGACTTGACAGGTGGATTGCTAAAACTGAGGAGAAACCGTGCAGTTCTGCTGATCGTGCAAATGTGGCCAGATTAACCTTTAATGGAGATTAATAATGGGAGGTTTATCCCCTTGGACGCCAGCACGATGGGAGCATAATCACATGATTCACAGCAGCAACCCACCACTAGCTGAGAGTAATTGGGAAGAAGCAATAATTTCAGTGCAATTAAGCTACAAATGCAGTAATTCCACGTTTAAAGAACAAACAATTAAAAATTAACATCTGCCCTCAGTGGTAGGAAACTAAATTTCTCTTTCAGGGAAAGCTTCTCACAATAATATAGTATATGGTGCATAACTCCCTCACAGTACAAGCAAACATCTTTCCTTGTCGATTAATGCAATAGCTATTCTTCACTTCAAACTATTTCACCAACAAAGCACAAGCCATCTGTAACTACATTTCACTTTCAGCACTTCCCATTCCAGAATCTGCCAAAGAATTAAAACCAGTATTTTTACTCAGGTTGGGGAAGGGAAATGATGGACACAATACATCAACAGATCCTGTGATTGGTATGGTAGCAACAAAAAGGAAGCAGAGGCAAGAAGACAGCCAGGCACCTTAGGTGGAAAACCCAGGCCTAGTAGAGTGGCTTTGTGTCCTGAAGTTAATCACAGCAGCTGGTATGGCAAAAAGCCCTGCAGATATCACCTCAAATGATTTACCCCAGCAGGCAGAGCATGCTTCTTGTGAATGATTGTAAATGCAGAAGAGCCCACCATTGTCCAAATGCCTTGGCAGCAGCTCAGATATACGAGAGGGATGTTCTACAAGGCTTACTCTGCCATACTGTGTTGCAATTCCAAGCATGTCGTGGGCAATCTCCTCCGTGTAGCTAGAAGGTGTGTTGAGTGCAAGGGCACTACGGTGGTTTTCACTCAAATCCCTGACCAAAGTACCACACGACTTCCTTTGTCCACACTGATCACATGCTCCCCAGATGGCGACCATGATACTGCGTTTACAGAGGAGCTGGACAGAAAAAAACAAGTGTGGAAAAACATGTCAGTTTTGATTTTGCACCTGCCTTTGCAACATGGTATGCCGGCCAACATGACCTCCCACGAGTTTACCTAAACTCTATTTTAATCTTTGCAATTGTTGGGCAAGGCTTCGCTAAATAAGTTTCTTTAGGGAGGATGGAAAAAACATGCCCATACAAAGAATGTAATCAGGTACTGCACTAGAGCTTATATCGGTGACACAGTTGCATAGCAGCAAAGTTGCTGCCTTATAGCACGAGAGTCCCAGGTTTGATCCTGACTATGGGTACTAACTGCACGTAGTTTATATGTTCTCCTTGTGACCATGTGGTATTTCTCCAGGTGCCTCCCATGTTCCAAAGACCTGCAGGTTTGTGGGTTAATTGGCTTCTGCAAATTGTCCCTAGTGTGTAGGATAGAATTAGTGTACGGGTGATCATTGGTTGGCGTGGACTCGGTGGGCCAAATACCTATTTCCATGCTGCATCTCTAAGCTAAACTAACAACACATTGCAAATACCAATAATTTTAACAGATCAGAAGAGGGAACTCGTTAAAATGGCATGAACACTGTTTCAATCACCGATGGCAACCACCCAGAAACAAAGTTCCCCAACACACGAGGATATAATCAGCACAATTAATGGCAGCACGGCAGTCTGTGCTGCTGCAATGCTCCAGGAATCTCTCAATCCTGTTTTGATTCAGTGCGTTCTCCCTGGACACAGTTCTTTCCACATCAGAAAGAAATGTAAGGTAGTTGGTTTCTCTAAATTACCCTTTAGTAGTAAGAATCAAATTAATTAAGGGGGAGTTGATAGGCAAACAAATAAGTTGCTGGATGTACAGTGACATGAGGGGAAAATGAAACTGATGGGATTGCTCTGCTGGGAGCTTATAAATATCTTAAGGGCCAAATGGCCACTTTCTATGCTATGGCATGGCATGCAAGATAGCAAGCACCATCTACAAATTGCCCAAATGCTAACAGGGCTTTCAAATACATATGCACATAAACATGTAGGCAACACTTTTGCGAATCAAAATCCAGCTTTAACAGCTAATATGTGACAAACCTGTGATGTTTTCCCAGAGATCTTTCCACCTTCCCAGATTCGACACTCCAAACATAGAGAGTTCCATCTGAAGACCCTGCAGCGATGAACCTTCCGTCTGGGCTGAAGAGAGAAGGTATTCACATATAATTTGAATTGGCTGTTGACTTTGGATTCCCTTGAATACATCTCAAGCAATATTACACAATGTGTGGAAACCACACGGGGTTGAATAAAAATTATTTGAGAGAAACTGACATTTATTTTCCTCTCTGTCAATGAAAACTTCAGGGGGGTTTACAAGGATAAGCACCTACAGCAGCGTAGTGATCATTACAACTATACCAATCCAAAGAAAACAAATCAATTCTTAAAAATGTAAATTCCGTTCAGAAAAGTTTAATTAAAAAATTAAAAAATGGTTTAAGCAAAAGTGACCAGAAAGCCATGCCAGAAAAACGAATTCACTGGTATCATTCAGGGAAGAAAATAGGGAATGTTTACTGAGTGCAGACAGCAACAACCTTGCTCACCCTTACAGGTATTGGGCATGGTTAGGCAAAACATGCCAATTATGCTTAGACACACGAGAGTTGTGAGACTGTGGAATTCTCTGCCTCAGAGGGCGGTGGAGGCTGGTTCTCTGGATACTTTCAAGAGAAAGCTAGATAGGGCTCTTAAAAATAGCAGAGTCAGGGGATATAGGGAGAAGGCAGGAACGGGGTACTGATTGTGGATGATCAGCCATGATCACATTGAACGGCAGTGCTGGCTCGAAAGGCCGAATGGCCTACTCCTATTGTCTATTGATTGAAGGAAAAAGAGGAAGTTTGGCTAATGAAAATCGGTTTGTACCTTAATTGGTACGTGACGATAAACTGACCTTGAAATCTTGACACCCTGAAATGACCAGTGCAACCAAATCTAGGATCCCAGTTCCATCCACAATACCACTAAGCTTTACCACCAGACACTAGTTTTGGTTGTAGGCACGAAATAAAGGATAAATACTGGTTTCTAAGCTAGGAGCAAAAGGTCATCTAAACTGAGGGCTGCCATTCTACGATATCCTTGGAAAAATAACACTAATACAACCGTGATAAGTAATTTTTTGTTTTGTGGAGGGAGTGTGTTGGGCAAGAAAAGATAGAAACGCTAGCAGTGGGAGCTTAATAGTACTTCTTGTCACGTGTACCCAGGCCCAATGAAATTATGCATACAGCTCAGTAAAAATCTTACTATACATAGGTATAATCATATGCAAGTACAAGAGTGTAAGATTAGATTAGACTGAGGCAGTACATGAGAAACGCCATGATTCCAGCACCCTTCATATTTAAACTCCCCGTTGGATTGCAACCTTGTCGTGGTCGACGAGCTTGTGTGCCTCAGTGACCCCTAGAGCTATGCCAGTGGGAGATTCGTCTCCTGTTAGGGTCTCACATGCTGGACAGGTCAAAGGGTAGAGGCAAGACGAAGAGCAATCCACTGGTCCTCCAGGTTGGAGGTTGAACACAGGGCTAACAACCCTGTCTCGTAAAACAAATATAAAACAGCAACTGAAGGAATCAACACTACTTGGAACTGACCTGGGGTAGTGTCCAGAAGCTAGCCCAGAACAGACAGGAGTGGAGGACCTTCGTTGCTGCCCTACATGCCAGGAGGCATAATAGGCAGTAAGTAAGTCATATTTAAAGTTGTTAAGAATGTTAGCCTTAACTTGACCACAAAGGCCAGTTGTCCTTTATGTCATCCAAAGTTTCATAGGCAGCTCATTGTGACACAACATTGAAGGCATGGCACTATCAAACATGTAGTGCTTTAGTCTCTACTGCCCAGATGAATGCCAGATAGTGATCAATTACCTGAACGTTATTCTTGTCCAGTCTGATCCACACTTGAATCCTTGTGAACTGTGCAGAAAAAAAAGTATATAGTCAGAAGCAATACAGGAACGATCCACATTAACTGTATGGGCAAGGAAAGAACCAAACAATCATCTGATTCAGACAGGGAGATACCAAGTGCACAAGAAAGGTGAGAGAAGACCAATTCTGGAATATAAACAGTTCAACAATACAGATTCCTAGATGGAAATACAGATGAAAACATGCAAGCAGCCTTACATTGTAATTTCAATTATAAGCAAGAGAACAGACAAGCAGTGTATCATAAATTTGGGAATGCATAGACATGGAGTTCCAGATATAAACAGGATGACAGATACCAATTGACATTTATAAAGAAGTGAAACCTTGGCTGACCCCACACAATTACCTGAAAGACTGTTTTGTCACATTTGTACGTAGATCAATGATCTTTAATACGTCATCTCTGGAGCAGGTAAGCAGTTCCGTGTGGTCTGGGCTGAGATCGAGTGCCGTGATACGACCCTGTAGCTCCAATTCTCGCACAATGCTTTCCGTCCTAAGGCAGAGTAGATGTATATTACTACCATGCATATAAAATAATCTCAGCACAGTGTATATCCAGAGAGATATCAAAAACTTAAGATGTCTCACAGATTATTTCATTCAGTAATGAAGCTTGCATTGTGTTCTCTATTGTGGAAATAAAAGGGCAGTAATCATAAAGACTCTTGAATTCACCCGTCTCAAATCCAGTACATCTCAGTTGCCTTTAAATATGTAAATCTCCATTAAGGTTTTGGAGAACGTATGCACTCACCAACACTAATTCCTGAGCAGTATGCTCTGTATATCTAATGTAGATATAACAATCCATGCCCTTCCTTGCTCTAAGCTCAAGCACGTAGCCCTGTTTTTATAGCTAGTGCTAAATTCAAATATTTTTCCGAGGATACACTCTTAATGGCCAGGAACAACATTTCCATTAGATTTTTCATATTCAAAATAAACACATTGGAAAAACAATGCAATTCTGGTCATAATCCTATCTAAACTATCTCACCTGATGTCCCAGAAGCGAATTTTCTTGTCAAAGTGCCCACTCATAACACACTGGTCAGTGCAAACAATATCATTGCAGCTGGAGCCAGCAAACACCGTTTTTATGCCTGGAAGAGAGGGTCACATTGAATAATTAAGTGGAAATCAGAATATTAAACTTCAAAGTCATTTTCACTATTTTTAAACTAGTTTGAGTTTACTTTCACAGACCCAAATCTACCACATCAAAGTGTCACACTCCAAGGTTATTGTTCCTTCTACAATACAAATTACATCCAGGCAGTTGCATAAGGAGCATCTTGGAGTCTATAAAGCACTATAAAGCATCTATAAAGCACCGTGCCCCAAGCATCACTAACATACCAATCATCTGCACATACTTTTGAACTGTACATCCAATCAAGGGTGGATCAAAACCCAGAGTGTCGTTTTTAAGTCCCTGCTGATTGCTTCACTGAAGAGTTATCTCCCTTAATTATTACACTGTACATTGCTCACCTGGCCCCTACCTGCTGCATGCAAACTGGGAATTATTGATGTGTAAGTTATTGCCTTGCTCAACAATTGGATGTAGTAGAGGAGAATAAAGAAAGAAGAAACCTTTATCCCCAATTGACTGTCTTTAGTCAATACTTAATTCCAAGTTATAACAAACAGCCTTGGCAAAAAGAAAATGGATAATGTCAAAAATCCAAATGGAAATTCCTGGTAATGCATGCAGGCTATAACGGTTAGGTTAATATTTTAATAAGCCTTCTGGACTTTGCTGAAGACTTTCCTCTTGACACATTTTTGCAGGTCACACTATTAATTTCATTTTATCCGCAGTTTTGAATTTGTCCCTCCTTCAGGGATAATATTCCACTAGCATTGATGACCACAACTAGCATTTCAATAGAGAGGGTTATTGAAGGCAGGATCAGAACATTGGCAAGCCCCAATTCACCTTGAACTGGAGATGCCAGCTAGGCAGTGTCATAAAATAGTTAACCATACCGCTGTAGGTCTAGTCACTCACAAGTAAGACGAGGTAATGGCATCCGATTACCTTTCCCCCCCAAAAAAACATAAACCATATATTCACCGGAACATCACACTGTTGCTAAATCTTATTTAAATGTCAAGTTATTTATTTAAATGAATTTAAATCTCAAGTAGCCAGGGTGATATTTGAATTAAAGCATAACAAAGTGTTGGAGGAACTCAGCAGGTCAGGTACCATCTGTGAAGAGAATGGACAGATGACATTTTGGGTCGGGACCCATCTTTAGACTCATCACTCCAGATTAATCCTGGCCTCTGGATTACCATTGCAGAAAAAAATACCATCCAATTAAATTGAGTGTCATGGTTGAGCTCGATCCAGTTTAGAGACGTTGACTGTTTTTTCTACTCTCTATCCCAGGTTTAGTTCCAATCGTTAAATATGGTTCATATATAAGGGGATATTACCCAAAGAGAAGCAAATACATGGAAACCACTGACAAAGAGTGATGGAAGCTGTGGCACTGACAACATACAAATGTCTAGATGAGTTCTTGAATTGCTTAGGCATAGATGGCTGCAGGCCACATGCTGGAGGATTAAAATTATGATAGATGGCAGACAAACTGGACTGTTTCCATACTGTGTGACTCCCTGACAAAATGATTGGGACTGAAATCTATGACACCTGGTTGTTTTCGTCCATCGCTTTAGTCATTCAGCTGTGGAACTTGCTTATTTTCAGTCAATTTTAAATCAGAGCAGTCCTTGGACTGCGACTGCTCTGGAATGGGAAGACCTGATGTTCCTTTTTCCTTAATATTGCCCTTACTTACAGATTTTACGGCTCAAATCCCAGAGTTTGAGAGTTCGATCGTGGCTGCCCGATACTATACGGGCATTGTCCAGAAGAAACTTTGCAGAAAGCACCTTCCCACTGTGTCCTGTTAATGTGTGCTGTCGTAGAATGAGAAGAAACAATGAATCACGTCAGATTTATATTTAATGTTTTGAATCGTATAATTCTACTCATACTTTTTAAAAAAGAAATGTAGATATCTTTGGTAAATACCATAATTTATGCAATGTAGATCAGTACAGCGCAGGAACCTTCCGCCCACCATATCTGTGCCGACTGTGATGCCAATCTAACAGACCTATTTGCCCACACATGGTCTGCATCCCTCTAATTCCCTGCATGTGTTTATCTGAATGCCTCTTAAATGTTGCAATTGCTTCTGGAGGGGGAAAGTGTTATACTAAGTCCATGCTACATGTAGAACATGACACATGCACATAAGAAAACTAACAGCAAGGCAACAGATATATGCCCGTTAGAGATCTTCGTACAAGGTTCTGATGTGAGGTCTCAGTTTATAGTTTGCAGTCAGGCAACAGAGGCAAATCCCATAACACCAAACACTCCTGACTAGCCTACTGTGTCAAATGCTGACTGTAGATATGCTCCAAATGTCTCAATGTGCTCTAAAGCAGCAGCATCAATTACTGTCAGGAACACCTGTATCCATACAGCAAGCCTCCAGCTGCATAGAAAATGCAGGGTTTCCTGGGAGTGAGGATGTGGGAATAATGCCCTGAGCAGTCAGACCTTTTACCTCTCATCACTGACCTCTACATGTTACTTCAGCATACCCATAAACATGTACACATCTTTGGACACAGCAAGTTTAAACGAATTGATCAGTTTTGGTGCACACTTTAGAAAGTCTGTCAAACCACTAAAGACGTACAGGGAACGTGTACAGTGGACAGGTTATGAACAAAAGATGAAAATTATAAATTTGTGATTATTTACTGGCAAAACTATCCATTCACTACTTGGCAATGCCCTATTCTTCAGAAGCCAGGCAGGATTATCCTTTGTACTTTACATTCAAATTCAATCTCATCATGTTCCATGTGCAGAGAGGGTGCACACTAAGTCACCTGTACAGGTTTAGACAGATATAGGCCTTCTAGGTCACAGCACACTGAGAGGGGTTTCAACAATTTCTACTTACCCGTAGTCGCGAATCATCCACCGTCCAAATTCTGCTAGCAAAGTCATTGGAGGCTGCAAGCAGATATGCTCCCTAAAACAAATATTTCTTTTGATTTAGTATTGTACAATTGAATTGAGCTGCTGAGCAGAAAAAAATGACTGCAATACAGCTGATCCAGACAGTCCAAGTTATAGAGGGATTGGATAAACAGAACTGTTTTCCCTGGTGCGAAGGAGACTGAGGGTTTACCTTCTAGAGGTTCATAAGATAATGGGCACATACAGGGTCGATGATCCCTGTCCTTTGCCCAAGATAGGAGAGTCAAAATAAAAGGACATAGGTTCAAGGTGAGAAGGGAAGATTTAAAGGGGGACTGAGAGGCAATTTATTCACACAAAGGGTGATGGGTATACGCCAGAGGAGTGGGAAAAGGCGGGCACAATTACAACATTTAAAAAACATTTGGATAGATGCAGAGGTAAAGATTAGCAGAAAATAGGCTAAACACATGCGATGGGATTAGGATAGGTATCATGATTGTCATGGACAAGCTGGGCACCAAGATCCGTTTCCCTGCTGTATAACTCCATGAATCTACTTCATTAGACCATTAGAACCAAGGTGAGTGTAAAGATGGTGCAAAATGTTCCCTGATTTACAGGCAAGGTTAATTCAAGCAGGACAGCACAACTGTTTTCAGAACTTAAGGGCAAAGTCTGTGGAGATTTCCAAATCAGTTACAACACACGTTACATGCAGAACAAAGCACACTTGACAATGACCTATATAAACTGCCCTCAATCACATCCTGGAGTTAGCTATACAAGGTCATCCTCCACACTGCTTCATTAAAAACACCCTTGTTCTTTGGGCTCTTCCACATTAAGTTAACTTTTTGTCAGGTGAAAGTTAACACAGATAATGGGCAATGACATGATTAGGCACTCTCATTATGCTGCCAATGTAAAATAGATCTAGACAGTTCCTTGAGACCTAAATTGAGGAACATGTACTCAGTTGTTGATTACAAGGTTGCTTAAATCCTTGGCAAATCCACTTCAGGGATTACAGGCAATGATGGTGGAGCATCTTTTATGGGGGGGAAGAAAAGCATCTCAGCTTTGGTAAACATCAAGTAAAGTCATAAAGCAGATGAACTCTCACTTACTGTGCTGTCAAATTCAAGACTGGTAATTCCAGCATTACTGCCAGTGAGAGAGCCCTTCAGTTCACATCTTCCTGCAGGGAACAAACAGCAGCATGTCAGTACCCAGCATCAGTATGCATGTCCTGTCGTGAAACCTTGTGTTTAGGCTGCCAGATTTCAGTGCTGGGAATATGGTAATTCAGCTCATCAACAGGCCCTCCCCTGGCCACATACAGTGTGGCTTTGATCGAGTTAGGTTCCCAGGTTGATGCCTCAAATAAACTAATTCTACTTCAACTGGACTCAAAGTCTTGGGTTTGACAGCCAGACATCAAACTGATGATTCAGCCTGAATCCATGACCAAGGGCAGCTTCAAGCAGAGGGACATCTCATTAATTTCATTGCCTCACAAATGAAGAATGAGCACAAGCAGTACAGCTGTGGGTGAAAGGCAAGAACTTAAGTGAGGATCAACACATTTTAAAAAAGGGAACGGAAGAACTTAGAAATAATATCATTTATCTCCACCAGCAAAAGGTCCCACAGCTTTTGTTCCAAAGCACTGTATTGATCTCCATAGCAATCTTCTAAATCACAGATATTGGCTTCCAGAAAGTGGATACATTTTTCATTAGGATCAAGAACAAAAAGTTCTAAACAAATTACTTCGTGGGTTCAAGTGTTTCACTACTGGGTAAGAAGCACAATTATAGATATAGCCATCAATGTTTCCAATTATTTAAATTTCACATGTACTTCACTCTTTAAATGGAGGTCTCAGCTTGAAAACTTACAGTCATGCACCAGAGGTAAATCCCCACAATACCCAAAGCTCCTGGGCTACCAGTTTTGTGTGATGCCCATTGTGAAGACACTCCAAATTCCTCTTTGAGAATGTCAACTAAATCAGTGGCACAGTTACTGTCAGGAAGTCTACTACCATCACAGCACACCTTGAGCAGGATGGGAAAGATAGGATCTCCTGGGAGCTAGCTGGCATGTGGGCATTTAATAAAGTGCTGTCGGACCTTTTACTTATCATCATTGACCTCATTAGATTATACATTTATGAAGATACACTTGCACATGAAAAAAAATGTCAGTAGTCTGCATCAAATACTGACTCATTGATAAACACACAAGATTCTGTTGGCCAGGCAGGAAGTACATAGCTCGCATTCAGAGTCAGGAAAGGATGTGTAAGTATTAGGCAGGAACTATTCAACTAGGTTTCTCGATCACTACACAGGGTGTTCATTTGAGAAACATGAATGAGGACAGCATCAAGACCAGATGGAATTGATCCTTCTTGCCCAGCAACCCAACCCAATGACAGGATAGTCAACTGGCTCACACACCAGACAATCAATTGCACTCAGTACATGGAAAAAGCTTGGTGGGAACCCTCCCCAAAAGGAGTCATCGCTTAGAGGGAAGGATCAGGAAAAAGCAGTTGGGTTCTCAAGGATTATATCGTTAAATGAGCAAAATAAATACACTAGAAGAACTCAATATCAATGAATAAGAAATACAGAGCACCTTAGAGCACCATAAAAACAGTGAAGTGGTCCTAGGAAACAGAATCAGGGTGTGCTCTATTATATTCACAATTAGATTGAACTGAATCAACCCTCCAAACGGCATACACTCCAAATCAAAGTTTTGTTTTCACTTACCCAAGGAGATCTCCCACATTTTAACTTTTCTGTCTGTCCCACCAGTCACCACCATTCGGGATCTTGGGCTAAATTGGACTGCATTCACCTCTCCATCATGAGCGTCCTGACAAATAAAATCCAGAGATAAGATCAGAAAAACATTGAATACTGATGATTAGTCTCATCAAATTACTTTCTAAAGGGGTTTAGGTACGAGAAGTGCTCCGCAGCCAAAAGTAAAATTACAATGTGAAAAGGAAGAAATAATCACAACTACTTGAGCAAGTTTCAGCAGCTCGAGGAGACAAGTTAAATGAACACCTACTTTGCACCAATACAGTACTGACCAAGCTGTAGGAGCCTAGCCAGACCAATCCAAAATTGTCTGCTCTTTCACATTCACTCCACATGGATCTGCCAACGTTGACACTTGACAATGCAGCAAATCCTAGTCAACAATTTTAGGGTGGCACATAAGCGCAGTGATAGAGTTGCTGCCTTACTGCGCCAGAGGCCCAGATTTGATCTTGACTACAGGCGCTGTCTTTACGGAGTTTGTATGTTCTCTCTGTGACCGCGTGGGTTTTCACGGATGCTCTGGTTTCCTCCCACATTCCAAAGACGTGCAGGTTTGTAGGTTAATTGGCTCCTGTAAATTGTCCCTAGTGTGTAGGATAGAGCAAGTGTAAGGTTGATTGTTGGTCGGCACAGACTCTGGCAGATGAAGGGCCTGTTTCCATATTGTATTTCTAAAACTAAAACCTAGTATTGTTCAATGCATCCTTGAGTTTTTCAAAGCTATATTTTCTATGGGCAACTTACAACTGGCAGTGAACATCACACAGACCTGTCAGGAGATCAT
This sequence comes from Malacoraja senta, assembly GCA_038087875.1. Taxonomy (NCBI): domain Eukaryota; kingdom Metazoa; phylum Chordata; class Chondrichthyes; order Rajiformes; family Rajidae; genus Malacoraja; species Malacoraja senta. Next base: position 34,140,885 of record CM075984.1, read on the forward strand.
AGGTGTCACGTCCTACTGATGTCATCTCAATGTGCTGCGATTGACGTTTCAGTGCAGCATTGTGAGAAAACTGCAATTATGAAGTTTCAATACAATGCTAATAGAAGCTGAAGAAACATGATATTGTCATGTGGTCAATGCCAGCAAGTTATTAGATGGTCTTCTACCTCAATTCTATATTGCTGCACAATCTACATATACCTCGATCCTTTAGCTTCCAGAAATCCACTGATCTCAATCTTGACTACACACAACTAAGCATGCACATCCTCCCGAGGTAGAGAATTCCAAAAGTACACGCCCATTCAAATAAATTGCAATTCAGTCCTGAAAGTATGACCTTGAGGCTGAAACAAGTATGGAAAATTACAACAGCACCAGTACCAGAATCTGAGAATCTTATCTTTCAATGAGAATCACCAATTCCCCAAAAGGCACATTCTCCTCAATCAATTCTGCATGTCTACTTTCTGCAATCAATGTTATATTCATCTGCCACCGTCCTTTTACATCCCTTCACGACCTATTTAATTCTCCTCCGACTTAGCTATTATTAGAAAGCTTGGTTAAATCCAAGACATCGATATAGATTACAAATAGCCGAGACCAAAGCTCTGATTCTTGTGGCATTATTCGAGTTTTATCCCATTTCTAAAATTACCCATTTATTTTTACACTTTATTTCCTGTTTGTTAAACTAACCTCAAAAGTAAGTCCCCATTTGATCTACTGACTGCATGTTAAATATATGTTGTGAAGAGTTCTTTTTACTGACTTGTCTCAATTATCCATCCACCAACACAAAGTTACTTTAGTCATTTTTCTCACTGTGTTTACAGGCTGTTGCTAGGCAGTAATTGACTGCTATGTTTCCTATATTTAAACAGTGACAATTGCTAATGAAGTACTTCATGATTGTAATCTGAAGAAGGGTTTCGGCCCGAAACGTTGCCTATTTCCTTCGCTCCATAGATGCTGCTGCACCCGCTGAGTTTCTCCAGCATTTTTGTGTACCTTCGATTTTCCAGCATCTGCAGTTCCTTCTTTAACATGATTGTAATCTGGTTTTGTCACTTTGTTTCAAAGAGTGAATTATGAAGGCAGATTTTATATTGATACATAGACAATAGGTGCAGGAGTAGGCCATTTGGCCGTTCGAGTCAGCACTACCATTCAATGTGATCATGGCTGATCATCCATAATCAGTACCCCGTTCCTGCCTTCTCCCCATACCCCTTGATTCCACTAGCCCTAAGAGCTCTATCTAACAATCTTTTATGCATCCAGTGAATCAGCCTCCACTGCCTTCTGAGGCAGAGAATTCCACAAATTCACAACTCTCTGTGAGAAAAAGTTTTTCCTCATCTCAGTTCTAAATGGCCTACCCATTATTTTTAAACTGTGGCTCCTGGTTCTGAACTCCCCCAACATCGGAAACATGTTTCCCACATCTAGCTTGTCCAATCCGATTAGGAAAAGGGGAGATGCAACGAGACCTGGGTGTCATGGTACACCAGTCATTGAAAGTAGGAATGCAGGTGCAGCAGGCAGTGAAGAAAGCAAATGGTATGTTAGCATTCATAGCAAAAGGGTTTGAGTATAAGAGCAGGGAGGTTCTACTGCAGTTGTACAGGGTCTTGGTGAGACCACACCTGGAGTATTACGTACAGTTTTGGTCTCCTAATCTGAGGAAAGACATTCTTGCCATAGAGGGAGTACAGAGAAGGTTCGCCAGACTGATTCCTGGGATGGCAGGACTTTCATATGAGGAAAGACTGGATAGACTCGGCTTGTACATGTTGGAATTCAGAAGACTGAGGGGGGATCTTATAGAAACTTACAAAATTCTTAAGGGGTTGGAGAGGCTAGATGCAGGAAGATTATTCCCGATGTTGGGGAAGTCCAGAACTAGGGGTCACAGTTTAAGGATAAGAGGGAAGACTTTTAGGACCGAGATGAGGAAATCATTTTTTACACGGAGAGTGGTGAATCTGTGGAATTCTCTGCCACAGAAGGTAGTTGAGGCCAGTTCATTGGCTATATTTAAGAGGGAGTTAGATGTGGCCCTTGTGGCTAAAGGGATCAGGGGGTATGGAGAGAAGGCAGGGATGGGATACCGAGTTGGATGATCAGCCATGATCATATCAAATGGCGGTGCAGGCTCGAAGGGCCGAATGGCCTACTCCTGCACCTATTTTCTATGTTTCTATGTTTCTAATCCCTTAATAAGTTTATATGTTTCTATAAGATCCCCTCTCATCCATCTAAATTCTATTGAATACAAGCACAGTCGCTCCATTCTTTCATCATATGACAGTCCCGCCGTCCTGGGAATTAACCTTGTGAACCTACGCTGCACTCACTCAATGGCAAGAATGTCCTTCCTCAAATTAGGAGACCAAAACTGCACACAATAGTCCAGGTGTAGTCTCACCAGGGCCAAGTACAACTTCAGAAGGACCTATTTGCTCCTATACCAATTCCTCTTGTTATGAAGGCCAACATGCCATTAGTCATCTTCACTGCCTGCTGTACCTGCAAGCTTACTTTCAGTGACTGATGTACAAAGACACCCAGGTCTCCTTGTACTTCCCCTTTTCCTAACCCGACAACATTCAGATAATAATCTGCCTTCCCGTTCTTGCCACCAAAGTGGATAACCTCACATTTATCCACATTATACTGCATCTGCCATGCATCTGCCCACTCACCCAACCTGTCCAAGTCACCCTGCATCCTCATAGCATCCTCTTCACAGTTCACACTGCCAGCTAGCTTTGTCATCAGTAAATTTGCTAATGTTACTTTTAATTCCTTCATCTAAATCATTAATGTATATTGTAAATAGCTGCGGTCCCAGCACCGAGCCTTGCGGCACCCCACTAGTCACTGCCTGCCATTCTGAAAGGGACCCGTTAATCCCTACTCTTTGTTTCCTGTCTGCCAACCAATTTTCTATCCATGTCAATACCCCAGCCCCAATACCATGTGCTCTAATTTTGCCCACTAATCTCCTGTGGGACCTTATCAAAGGCTTTCTTGAAGTCCAGGTACACTACATCCACTGGCTCTCCCTTGTCCATTTTACTTGTTACATCCTCAAAAAATTCCAGAAGATTTGTCAAGCATGATTCCCCCTTCGTAAATCCATGCTGACTTGGACCGATCCTGTTACTGCTATCCAAATTACATCTTTGATAATCGACTCCAGCATCCTTACTGCTATTACATCTTTGATAATCGACTCCAGCATCTTCCCCACCACTGATGTCAGGTTTACTTTTCAATAACTCCCTGCTTTCTCTCTCCCTCCTTTCTTGAAAAGTGGGATAACATTAGCTACCCTCCAATCCACAGGAACTGATCCAGAATCTATTGAACATCGAAAAATGACCACCAATGCGTCCACAATTTCTAGAGCCCCACCTTGAGTACCCTGAGATGCCGACCATCAAGCCCTGGGGATTTATCAGCCTTCAGTCCCAACAGGCTACCCAACACCATTTCCTGACTAATATGAATTTCCTTCAGTTCCTCCATCACCCTAGGTCCTCTGTTCCCTAGCACATCTGGGAGATTGTTTTATGTCTTAGTGAAGACAAAACCAAAGTACCTGTTAAACTCGTATGCCATTTCCTTGTTCCCCATAATAAATTCATCTGTTTCGATCTTCAAGGGACCCACATGTGTCTTAACTATTTTTTTCCTCTTCACATATCTAAAGAAGCTTTTACTATCCTCCTTTATATTCATGGTTAGCTTACCTTCGTACTTCATTTCTCCCCGTATTGCCTTCTGTTGACCTTTAAAAGTTTCCCAATCCTCAAGGCTTCCTGCTCATCTTTGCTGTTATACGTCTTTTCTTTTCTTTTTATACTGTCCTTGACTTCCCTTGTCAGACACGGTCTCTTACTCCCCTTAGAATCTTTGTTCCTCTTTGGAATGAAATTATCTTGCATCTTCTGGATTATTCCCAGAAATACCTGCCATTGCTGTTCCACTGTCATCCCTGCTAGGGTCCCTTTCCAGTCAACTTTGGCCAGCTCCTCCCTCATGCCTCCATAGTCCCCTTTGTTCAACTGCAATATTGACACTTCTGATTTTACCTTCTCCTTCTCAAATTGCAGATTAAAACTTATCATATTATGGTCACTACCTCCTAATGGTTCCTTTACTTTGAGTTCCCTTTATGAAATCCGGTTCTTTACACAACACTAAATCCAGAATTGCCTTCTCCCTGGTAGGCTCCAGTACAAGCTGCTCTAAGAATCCATCTCGGAGGCACTCTCTTGGGGTCCAGTACAAACTCCCTTTCTTGGGGTCCAGTACTGTTTGGGGGCCTGTAGACAACCATTAGGGTCTTTTTACCCTTAGAATTTCTCAGCTCTACCCATACCGACTCTACATCTTCTGATTCTTTGTCACCCCTCGCTAGGGACTGAATTTCATTCCTTACCAACAGAGCCACCCCATCCCCTCTGCCCACCTGTCTGTCTTTTCTATACGACGTACACCTCTGAATATTCAGTTCCCAGTCCTGATCCTCTTGTAGCCATGTCTCTGTAATTCCCACAACATCATACTTACCAATTTCTAACTGAGCCTCAAGCTCATCCACTTTATTTCTTAAAATTCACCCATTCATCTATAACACTTTTAATTGTGTATTCACCTCCCCTCCCACACCGGTTCATATTTCACCTTAATTTACTATCTTATCCCTTCTTGAACTTAACGTCCCATTAATTTGGGTGTCTTTCATAACTTTTCCTGTACTCTCTTCCCCTTTAACTTCATCTTTATACTCCCAATTTGTCAACCCTCCCCCCACTATTTAGTTTAAACCCACCCATGTAGCACTAGCAAACCTGCCTGCCAGAATGTTGGTCCCCCTCTAGTTAAGGTGAAACCTGTCCCTTTTTTACAGGTCACCCCTACCCCAGAAGAGATCCCAGTGGTCTATAAATCTAAATCCCTGCTCCCTGCACCAGCCCCTCAGCCACATATTCAGATCCCCCATCTCCCTGTTCCTGTCCTCACCAGCACGAGGTACTGGAAGCAATCCAGAGATAAGCACCCTAGAAGTCCTGCTTTCAGCCTTCTTCCCAACTCTCTAAACTCACGTTGCAGAACCTCCTTCCTCTTCTTCCCGATGTAGTCTGTGCCCACATGCACAACAACTTCCGACTACTCTCCTTCCCTCTCGAGGATGTTCTGAAGTCGGTCCGAGACATCTTGAACCCTGGCACCAGGGAGGCAACAGACCATCCTCGAGTCTCGCCTGCCGCCACAGAATCTCCTGTCCGCACCTCGGACAATGGAGTCACCCACCACTATGGCTCTGCCCGACGTCGGTCTCGCAGGCAGAATCTCACCGAAAGGTACTTCTGAAGTACCTCTGGTAACACCAAAACAGACACCGACCGGGTTATAGCCACATATCCACTCAACATTACAGAGAGGTCTCAGACTTGCACTAGCCCGTCATGATAAAAACATCATTTTATCTTTCTAGGTTAATTGTTCTATCAGACATCTACCAAAGATATGTCCCAAATCTTGCTCTCAAATAGTGGTGTTCATTACTGTTACAAACTCCTTTTTACCATCATAGCTAATCTATAGCAGGATGGGAAATGCAGGGGTTTCTGGAAATCAAGATGTGGGGATGGTCCTTGTGCTACCAGACCACTCATCATTGACCTCAATGACCAATTTCATTTTTGGGAATTGCAATCAAAATGCAATGAACACATGTAAACATTAGTGCTTGTCTGCAAATGCAAGACAGCTTCCAAAGCTTTCAGTTACAGAAATGGCAATTTTGAATTAAATGGTTAGGAATGCGACACAGTGCACGTTGAATCCGGGAAATCAGCAGATTGTCCCATACAGTGTGATTGATATATAGAAAGAACTCCTGGATAGGGAAACAAAATAATTTAGAATCTGGCTAATGAAGTGAATTATCGGGATAATCTGGCCAAATGGACATTCTCAACTGCATCTCGACTGAATGCATTGAGTCACAATTAACAGGTAAATCAGAAATCAAATCAACGTGTTTGTCCGTTAAACACATTGACAAAGTAATTGTGACATGTGAGAAAAATAATTTGGGCGAGCGGGAAATAAGCGGAACGGGACTGATGGCATTGTGATGCTGAGAATCAGCATGGAGCAAATGAGCTGAATTAGGATAATGTGATTTGTAATATAATGTATTTAGATGTCATTATTAGTTATTATTAGCAACTCAAAAGTCTGATTTCCCTTGGATAAAAATGAAAACACTTTCTCCAATCCTTAAAATAAATAATTAATATGCAAAACTAAGTACATTTTGCAATCTACCCTGCATTATCAATTAATCAATTTGATTCAGGAATGGCTTAAAATGAAGCAATTTTCTTTTTTGGAGCTGCACCGAAAATACTGTTTCCTTAAATCATGCTCACATTACTTCTCTACTGATCATGAATTTCACCTTTGATTTCTAACTTGTGCATTTGTTCCATGTACAAGAAATCATTAAATTATTAATCATTTGAGGGTTGCTATGTAATATTAGATATTTGAATCAGTCAGGTGTACTCCAATGGTTTTAATTTTCCTATACATTCCTCTAACAAATAAATTCACAGCCAGCCTGAATTAAGGTCAAGGAGGTTATTTCTGACAATTCTGCACCATCATCATTAAATGAATACTCAGCCCACATTTTGTTGCTTTCAATCAGGACTCAAAATGGCACTGAAAAACTAGCTCCCTTTTGGTCACATAGAATTTACAACACAGAAATAGGTTTATTGGTCAAAATGATTAAAGCAGTATTTATGCTCCATGTGAGGTTTCTCTCATTACAACACATTTCATTTGTATAATACAGTAAACTCTCGCAACAATGTACCCCTATATAGTGGATTTTGGTTATAGTGGACCGAGATGCCACGTGGTGTGCTTCCAGTTGCAGGAGCAGAAAGAACAAGCAGCATGAAGGTGGCGTGAGTACCAGACCTGTTCTCAGAGCACTGCATCTGGGGCCATGGGCTCTGTGTCTCCCCAGCCTGTGAATTCGCACTTGTTATAACCCCCCCCCCCCCCACAACACCGAGTTACTTCCCACCCGGCTTCGGGTTAAACTTTACCTCCCGCTCTCGACTATAGTGGACAATCGGTAAAAACGGACACCATCCTGCTCCCCGTGGTTCGTTATTGCAAGGGTCCTATTGCATTACTTGACCCTTCATGTATTTCTAACCTTTCCTTTGTTTGCATACTCACAAACACGTGGAGTGGTGTGGTAGGTAATTGCATCTGATTACAAGGTCCACTACAGACATCGTGGGCATCAATCACAGTCCCATGTAACGTGGGTGATCGTTTTCTAATGGCAGCAAACACAGAACATTTCATTTACTCAACACCTTCAGAAACGGCATGATAAAAAAAAAAAATCAGGTGCAAACACACAGTACAAAGTGTGTATTTGAACAGATTCTCTGGCATGAAAACACAAAGGAACTCATTTTGTTATCAACATAGAAATGTTATGGTCAAATGAAGTACTGAGTTATAAATGCCCGTTGGAGAGATGCATTCTACATTGACTGGAAGACCCAATTGCAATGCCAGTCTCTTCCAAGTTAGTCAATAATACCAAGGAGATTAACTGGTCTCAGTTGTTGTTGGGGTGGGGGTAAACCAGATTCCATTCCTGCTTACTATAAGAAGGTTTGCCGAAGTTGCACCTTAGGAGGTGACCGTATAGCCTCAGTCTTGTAGCAGAGTGGGCCCTTCGGCCCACCACATCCATGCCCATCTTTTTGTCCATCTGTACTTGTCTCATTTGCCTGCATCTTTCTATGCCTTACCTATTTAAGTATCTGTCTAAATGTCTCAAACAGTGATTGTATCGTATTCGACCATCACCTCTTATAGTTGTGTTCCAGACATCAACAACTCTGTGTAAACACTTTCCCATCAGATCCAATTTAATAATCCTTTCCCACACCTTAGACTTTTGGCTACTTGTTTTAGGTAACCCTATCAAGGGAATTTGTTTTGTCTGTCTACCTTATACATGCTTTTCATAATCTTATATCTATCAAGGCACTCTTCAATCTCCAAAGCTCTAAGGAAAACAAGTTTGACTTGTCCAATCTCTCCCCATAATTAAAGAATCTCAATTCATACAACATTCCAGTGAATCTCCCCTGCACTCCCATCAACCAAACCATTCCTACAATGTGGCAACCAGAATAGCACACAAGGCTCCTGAAACAGTCTAACCACATCAGTCTGAAGGGTCTCAACCCGAAACGTCACCCATTCTTTCTCTCCAGAGATGCTGCCTGTCCCGCTGAGTTACTCCAGCATTTTGTGTCTATCTATAATTTAAAACAGCATCTGCAGTTCCTTTCTACACTAACCAGTGTTTTGTTAAGTTGCATCATATGGTCCCAACTCTTATATTATATGCCCCGACCTATGAAGACAAGTACGCCTTATGCCTTCCGATGGCGCCGAGGTAGAGATGGTTTAAAACTTCCAATTCCGAGGAGTAAATATAACCAACAACTTCTCCTGGACCACCACTATTGAAGCAATGACCAAGAAAGCACACCAACACCTCTACTTCCTTTGAAGGCTTAGGTAGTTTGTCATGTCCCCAACAATGCTCAACAACATCTGGATGCGCCGTAGAAAGCATTTTATCGGGATGCATCACAGCTTGGTTTGGGAATAGCTCCCGTAAGAAATTGCAGCGAATTGTGGACACAGCCCAGATCATCACATGAACCAAACTCCCTTCCATTGACTCCATTTATCCCTCACACTGCCCCTGCAATCAAGTATGGGTCGCACCCTAGCCACTCCCTCTTCTCCCCATCCCCATCGGACACAAGGTATAGAAGTGTGAAAACACACACCTCCGGATTCTGGGACAGTGACAGGACAGTGTAGCTTTTTTTCCTGGAGCACAGGACACGGAGAGGTGCCATTATAAAGATATACAAAATCATGAGAGGCATAGATAATGTGAATAGTCAGAGCTTTTTTCCCCAGAATAAAAGGAGTCTAAAACTGGAAGGTTCAGATTTACAGAGTAAGGAAAGATTTAAAGGGTACCCGGGGCGACTTTCTCATGTAGAGGTAGGCGGGTATGCAGAAAAAAATCCTAGATTAAGATTTTTAGACATGTACATGGATGGGAAACGTTTAAAGGAATATGTGCCAAATTCAGACAAATGGGATTAACTCAGTAATCAACTGTCGCCCAAAGGGCCAGTTTCTGTGCTGTACAACTCTGTCCAAGTTTAAAAGCTCACTGTGAAGCACAAGATCCTTCCCTTATCATAACAGAGTTTTTGCGATGTGCATTGCGAATTGTCAGAAAGAAAAGGCACAAAAAGGTTTTCGACTGAAGAGAAAAATTATTGGGATACAAACGACTGATCTGGGATAAGTTGGCAAGTGCTCACATGGAGTATGGCCCAACATATTTTTACAGGATTGAACGTTAACTTAAAAAATTATGAAGGCATTTGGTCAAACTTCCCAACACTGTGCACTGGCAATAAAATGCCTTCCACTGGTATATTCACAAACTCTCTTCAAAACCCCTTTATAAATTGTGTAGTGTATTCAATGAACAAGCATCTTAAACTTGAGTTAATTTCTGTAGATGGGGAATAGAGGCAACACAACCCCAAATAAAATGTTAACCAATTAATATCATAAATGGTAGGGAGAGGTTCTTTGTTAGATATAGAACAGGATGATCAGAGATGTATAATCATTAACGAGAAACAGAGCTAAGTTATATATGATTGAGCAAATATCAAGGTAAATCAGATCTAAAATACACTAATCATTAAAATAGAAACGGGAAATAAGTTCTTAACGTACCCAAAGATATTACCAATAGAGTCCAAGAGTCCAGATGCCTGTGAAGTCCTTCTGTACAAAGCAGAACAGAAATTGATTGTGGATGATCAGCCATGATCACAATGAATGGCGGTGCAGGCTTGAAGGGCCAAATGGCCTCCTCCTATTTTCTATGTTTCTATGAAATAATGTTTGCTGATGCTGGTTTAGAAAAAAAGTCAAAGTGCTGGAGTAACTCAGCAGGTCAGGCAGCATCTCTGAAGAACATGGACATGTGAAGTTTTATGTCAGGACCCTTCTTCACCTAAAGTGCACTCACCTTTATGTTTGTAATTCGAGATCACAAAATTGTAATTATGTCATTTGTAATTTGTAATCACAAAATTGTCCAATAGTCCCTACCATACAAAGACGGAAAAATGGTCTCTCAACTCTAACAATGAAACTTTCAAAGAAAATATAAGAAACTTGATCGTATTCATTAAGATTATAAAGGAATTAACAGAACTGAGCTAAATTATTCTTGGTGATAATTCCCAAGAAAAACAAAAGAAAAGGGTGTCAGGTCAGGAGGGGCTTTTGCTGTCAAAGGGGAATTAATGGGGATGACAAAGGGGGAATCTTTTTATTAGGGTCAATTAGACACGTTTGCAGGAAGAGACTGAGGAATAAAAGGGGATGATGAGCAGGCATGACTAGCCCACAAAATAGCTGCAAGAACAATAGTTAAGAATGGTCATAATGTTAGATTAATATCAAGCATTTAATTTTGGATTTCACTAAAAGGTAACATTAAGCAAGTTCACTGAACACTTGTTCCATTGAATCACTACAAACAGCCAGTAGCATTGCAGGTTTTGATCGACTGTATAAAAACCCCAACACAAAACAATGGGGAAGTATTGCAGGTCACAATCACTGGCAGAAGAAAGGTGTATGCTCTCACATTATGCAAGCACAAGATGCACTTCATGCCTCCCTGTAATTCTCAGCTATCAGGCACTCACCTGGGAGTCCTGTGCGTAGCTCGCACCGCTGATGTTTCTTCTGCGGTGTCAGGCCCTTCTTCACCAAGCACCTCTATATCATCCTCACTGCCAATCAGAGCAGGAAAAAAAGCAAACATAAGTCTTCTACTCCATTTGTGTGGGTTACCAGCATAGACCATTGTGATGGAACTGTAACACGAACGTCATACCTGCTCAGAATTACTACATATAATCAACTATTTCAAAGGAGACTC
>CM075984.1:34152218-34239958 GCA_038087875.1 Malacoraja senta
TTACTTTGAGTTCCCTTTATGAAATCCGGTTCTTTACACAACACTAAATCCAGAATTGCCTTCTCCCTGGTAGGCTCCAGTACAAGCTGCTCTAAGAATCCATCTCGGAGGCACTCTCTTGGGGTCCAGTACAAACTCCCTTTCTTGGGGTCCAGTACTGTTTGGGGGCCTGTAGACAACCATTAGGGTCTTTTTACCCTTAGAATTTCTCAGCTCTACCCATACCGACTCTACATCTTCTGATTCTTTGTCACCCCTCGCTAGGGACTGAATTTCATTCCTTACCAACAGAGCCACCCCATCCCCTCTGCCCACCTGTCTGTCTTTTCTATACGACGTACACCTCTGAATATTCAGTTCCCAGTCCTGATCCTCTTGTAGCCATGTCTCTGTAATTCCCACAACATCATACTTACCAATTTCTAACTGAGCCTCAAGCTCATCCACTTTATTTCTTAAAATTCACCCATTCATCTATAACACTTTTAATTGTGTATTCACCTCCCCTCCCACACCGGTTCATATTTCACCTTAATTTACTATCTTATCCCTTCTTGAACTTAACGTCCCATTAATTTGGGTGTCTTTCATAACTTTTCCTGTACTCTCTTCCCCTTTAACTTCATCTTTATACTCCCAATTTGTCAACCCTCCCCCCACTATTTAGTTTAAACCCACCCATGTAGCACTAGCAAACCTGCCTGCCAGAATGTTGGTCCCCCTCTAGTTAAGGTGAAACCTGTCCCTTTTTTACAGGTCACCCCTACCCCAGAAGAGATCCCAGTGGTCTATAAATCTAAATCCCTGCTCCCTGCACCAGCCCCTCAGCCACATATTCAGATCCCCCATCTCCCTGTTCCTGTCCTCACCAGCACGAGGTACTGGAAGCAATCCAGAGATAAGCACCCTAGAAGTCCTGCTTTCAGCCTTCTTCCCAACTCTCTAAACTCACGTTGCAGAACCTCCTTCCTCTTCTTCCCGATGTAGTCTGTGCCCACATGCACAACAACTTCCGACTACTCTCCTTCCCTCTCGAGGATGTTCTGAAGTCGGTCCGAGACATCTTGAACCCTGGCACCAGGGAGGCAACAGACCATCCTCGAGTCTCGCCTGCCGCCACAGAATCTCCTGTCCGCACCTCGGACAATGGAGTCACCCACCACTATGGCTCTGCCCGACGTCGGTCTCGCAGGCAGAATCTCACCGAAAGGTACTTCTGAAGTACCTCTGGTAACACCAAAACAGACACCGACCGGGTTATAGCCACATATCCACTCAACATTACAGAGAGGTCTCAGACTTGCACTAGCCCGTCATGATAAAAACATCATTTTATCTTTCTAGGTTAATTGTTCTATCAGACATCTACCAAAGATATGTCCCAAATCTTGCTCTCAAATAGTGGTGTTCATTACTGTTACAAACTCCTTTTTACCATCATAGCTAATCTATAGCAGGATGGGAAATGCAGGGGTTTCTGGAAATCAAGATGTGGGGATGGTCCTTGTGCTACCAGACCACTCATCATTGACCTCAATGACCAATTTCATTTTTGGGAATTGCAATCAAAATGCAATGAACACATGTAAACATTAGTGCTTGTCTGCAAATGCAAGACAGCTTCCAAAGCTTTCAGTTACAGAAATGGCAATTTTGAATTAAATGGTTAGGAATGCGACACAGTGCACGTTGAATCCGGGAAATCAGCAGATTGTCCCATACAGTGTGATTGATATATAGAAAGAACTCCTGGATAGGGAAACAAAATAATTTAGAATCTGGCTAATGAAGTGAATTATCGGGATAATCTGGCCAAATGGACATTCTCAACTGCATCTCGACTGAATGCATTGAGTCACAATTAACAGGTAAATCAGAAATCAAATCAACGTGTTTGTCCGTTAAACACATTGACAAAGTAATTGTGACATGTGAGAAAAATAATTTGGGCGAGCGGGAAATAAGCGGAACGGGACTGATGGCATTGTGATGCTGAGAATCAGCATGGAGCAAATGAGCTGAATTAGGATAATGTGATTTGTAATATAATGTATTTAGATGTCATTATTAGTTATTATTAGCAACTCAAAAGTCTGATTTCCCTTGGATAAAAATGAAAACACTTTCTCCAATCCTTAAAATAAATAATTAATATGCAAAACTAAGTACATTTTGCAATCTACCCTGCATTATCAATTAATCAATTTGATTCAGGAATGGCTTAAAATGAAGCAATTTTCTTTTTTGGAGCTGCACCGAAAATACTGTTTCCTTAAATCATGCTCACATTACTTCTCTACTGATCATGAATTTCACCTTTGATTTCTAACTTGTGCATTTGTTCCATGTACAAGAAATCATTAAATTATTAATCATTTGAGGGTTGCTATGTAATATTAGATATTTGAATCAGTCAGGTGTACTCCAATGGTTTTAATTTTCCTATACATTCCTCTAACAAATAAATTCACAGCCAGCCTGAATTAAGGTCAAGGAGGTTATTTCTGACAATTCTGCACCATCATCATTAAATGAATACTCAGCCCACATTTTGTTGCTTTCAATCAGGACTCAAAATGGCACTGAAAAACTAGCTCCCTTTTGGTCACATAGAATTTACAACACAGAAATAGGTTTATTGGTCAAAATGATTAAAGCAGTATTTATGCTCCATGTGAGGTTTCTCTCATTACAACACATTTCATTTGTATAATACAGTAAACTCTCGCAACAATGTACCCCTATATAGTGGATTTTGGTTATAGTGGACCGAGATGCCACGTGGTGTGCTTCCAGTTGCAGGAGCAGAAAGAACAAGCAGCATGAAGGTGGCGTGAGTACCAGACCTGTTCTCAGAGCACTGCATCTGGGGCCATGGGCTCTGTGTCTCCCCAGCCTGTGAATTCGCACTTGTTATAACCCCCCCCCCCCCCACAACACCGAGTTACTTCCCACCCGGCTTCGGGTTAAACTTTACCTCCCGCTCTCGACTATAGTGGACAATCGGTAAAAACGGACACCATCCTGCTCCCCGTGGTTCGTTATTGCAAGGGTCCTATTGCATTACTTGACCCTTCATGTATTTCTAACCTTTCCTTTGTTTGCATACTCACAAACACGTGGAGTGGTGTGGTAGGTAATTGCATCTGATTACAAGGTCCACTACAGACATCGTGGGCATCAATCACAGTCCCATGTAACGTGGGTGATCGTTTTCTAATGGCAGCAAACACAGAACATTTCATTTACTCAACACCTTCAGAAACGGCATGATAAAAAAAAAAAATCAGGTGCAAACACACAGTACAAAGTGTGTATTTGAACAGATTCTCTGGCATGAAAACACAAAGGAACTCATTTTGTTATCAACATAGAAATGTTATGGTCAAATGAAGTACTGAGTTATAAATGCCCGTTGGAGAGATGCATTCTACATTGACTGGAAGACCCAATTGCAATGCCAGTCTCTTCCAAGTTAGTCAATAATACCAAGGAGATTAACTGGTCTCAGTTGTTGTTGGGGTGGGGGTAAACCAGATTCCATTCCTGCTTACTATAAGAAGGTTTGCCGAAGTTGCACCTTAGGAGGTGACCGTATAGCCTCAGTCTTGTAGCAGAGTGGGCCCTTCGGCCCACCACATCCATGCCCATCTTTTTGTCCATCTGTACTTGTCTCATTTGCCTGCATCTTTCTATGCCTTACCTATTTAAGTATCTGTCTAAATGTCTCAAACAGTGATTGTATCGTATTCGACCATCACCTCTTATAGTTGTGTTCCAGACATCAACAACTCTGTGTAAACACTTTCCCATCAGATCCAATTTAATAATCCTTTCCCACACCTTAGACTTTTGGCTACTTGTTTTAGGTAACCCTATCAAGGGAATTTGTTTTGTCTGTCTACCTTATACATGCTTTTCATAATCTTATATCTATCAAGGCACTCTTCAATCTCCAAAGCTCTAAGGAAAACAAGTTTGACTTGTCCAATCTCTCCCCATAATTAAAGAATCTCAATTCATACAACATTCCAGTGAATCTCCCCTGCACTCCCATCAACCAAACCATTCCTACAATGTGGCAACCAGAATAGCACACAAGGCTCCTGAAACAGTCTAACCACATCAGTCTGAAGGGTCTCAACCCGAAACGTCACCCATTCTTTCTCTCCAGAGATGCTGCCTGTCCCGCTGAGTTACTCCAGCATTTTGTGTCTATCTATAATTTAAAACAGCATCTGCAGTTCCTTTCTACACTAACCAGTGTTTTGTTAAGTTGCATCATATGGTCCCAACTCTTATATTATATGCCCCGACCTATGAAGACAAGTACGCCTTATGCCTTCCGATGGCGCCGAGGTAGAGATGGTTTAAAACTTCCAATTCCGAGGAGTAAATATAACCAACAACTTCTCCTGGACCACCACTATTGAAGCAATGACCAAGAAAGCACACCAACACCTCTACTTCCTTTGAAGGCTTAGGTAGTTTGTCATGTCCCCAACAATGCTCAACAACATCTGGATGCGCCGTAGAAAGCATTTTATCGGGATGCATCACAGCTTGGTTTGGGAATAGCTCCCGTAAGAAATTGCAGCGAATTGTGGACACAGCCCAGATCATCACATGAACCAAACTCCCTTCCATTGACTCCATTTATCCCTCACACTGCCCCTGCAATCAAGTATGGGTCGCACCCTAGCCACTCCCTCTTCTCCCCATCCCCATCGGACACAAGGTATAGAAGTGTGAAAACACACACCTCCGGATTCTGGGACAGTGACAGGACAGTGTAGCTTTTTTTCCTGGAGCACAGGACACGGAGAGGTGCCATTATAAAGATATACAAAATCATGAGAGGCATAGATAATGTGAATAGTCAGAGCTTTTTTCCCCAGAATAAAAGGAGTCTAAAACTGGAAGGTTCAGATTTACAGAGTAAGGAAAGATTTAAAGGGTACCCGGGGCGACTTTCTCATGTAGAGGTAGGCGGGTATGCAGAAAAAAATCCTAGATTAAGATTTTTAGACATGTACATGGATGGGAAACGTTTAAAGGAATATGTGCCAAATTCAGACAAATGGGATTAACTCAGTAATCAACTGTCGCCCAAAGGGCCAGTTTCTGTGCTGTACAACTCTGTCCAAGTTTAAAAGCTCACTGTGAAGCACAAGATCCTTCCCTTATCATAACAGAGTTTTTGCGATGTGCATTGCGAATTGTCAGAAAGAAAAGGCACAAAAAGGTTTTCGACTGAAGAGAAAAATTATTGGGATACAAACGACTGATCTGGGATAAGTTGGCAAGTGCTCACATGGAGTATGGCCCAACATATTTTTACAGGATTGAACGTTAACTTAAAAAATTATGAAGGCATTTGGTCAAACTTCCCAACACTGTGCACTGGCAATAAAATGCCTTCCACTGGTATATTCACAAACTCTCTTCAAAACCCCTTTATAAATTGTGTAGTGTATTCAATGAACAAGCATCTTAAACTTGAGTTAATTTCTGTAGATGGGGAATAGAGGCAACACAACCCCAAATAAAATGTTAACCAATTAATATCATAAATGGTAGGGAGAGGTTCTTTGTTAGATATAGAACAGGATGATCAGAGATGTATAATCATTAACGAGAAACAGAGCTAAGTTATATATGATTGAGCAAATATCAAGGTAAATCAGATCTAAAATACACTAATCATTAAAATAGAAACGGGAAATAAGTTCTTAACGTACCCAAAGATATTACCAATAGAGTCCAAGAGTCCAGATGCCTGTGAAGTCCTTCTGTACAAAGCAGAACAGAAATTGATTGTGGATGATCAGCCATGATCACAATGAATGGCGGTGCAGGCTTGAAGGGCCAAATGGCCTCCTCCTATTTTCTATGTTTCTATGAAATAATGTTTGCTGATGCTGGTTTAGAAAAAAAGTCAAAGTGCTGGAGTAACTCAGCAGGTCAGGCAGCATCTCTGAAGAACATGGACATGTGAAGTTTTATGTCAGGACCCTTCTTCACCTAAAGTGCACTCACCTTTATGTTTGTAATTCGAGATCACAAAATTGTAATTATGTCATTTGTAATTTGTAATCACAAAATTGTCCAATAGTCCCTACCATACAAAGACGGAAAAATGGTCTCTCAACTCTAACAATGAAACTTTCAAAGAAAATATAAGAAACTTGATCGTATTCATTAAGATTATAAAGGAATTAACAGAACTGAGCTAAATTATTCTTGGTGATAATTCCCAAGAAAAACAAAAGAAAAGGGTGTCAGGTCAGGAGGGGCTTTTGCTGTCAAAGGGGAATTAATGGGGATGACAAAGGGGGAATCTTTTTATTAGGGTCAATTAGACACGTTTGCAGGAAGAGACTGAGGAATAAAAGGGGATGATGAGCAGGCATGACTAGCCCACAAAATAGCTGCAAGAACAATAGTTAAGAATGGTCATAATGTTAGATTAATATCAAGCATTTAATTTTGGATTTCACTAAAAGGTAACATTAAGCAAGTTCACTGAACACTTGTTCCATTGAATCACTACAAACAGCCAGTAGCATTGCAGGTTTTGATCGACTGTATAAAAACCCCAACACAAAACAATGGGGAAGTATTGCAGGTCACAATCACTGGCAGAAGAAAGGTGTATGCTCTCACATTATGCAAGCACAAGATGCACTTCATGCCTCCCTGTAATTCTCAGCTATCAGGCACTCACCTGGGAGTCCTGTGCGTAGCTCGCACCGCTGATGTTTCTTCTGCGGTGTCAGGCCCTTCTTCACCAAGCACCTCTATATCATCCTCACTGCCAATCAGAGCAGGAAAAAAAGCAAACATAAGTCTTCTACTCCATTTGTGTGGGTTACCAGCATAGACCATTGTGATGGAACTGTAACACGAACGTCATACCTGCTCAGAATTACTACATATAATCAACTATTTCAAAGGAGACTCTCAACATGGGTTTGAAGGCTTTGCACCATGAACCATTTTTTCATTTTATTCTTCAAGACAGAGATTGTTATTTGCACGCACAATGTGAAGATGCCTCAGCTACAACTGGAAGTAATATCAATTTTTCTACAAGCATTATTGTTCTCATTTGTTAAGTAGTTTTGAAAAAAAAAGATAACTCCAGACAGCAAACAGAATCTCTTAAGTAATTTGTCTCAAAGTTTCACTAACATTGAGAGACTGAGGTTACAACAGAAAACCACTGGCAAAAGCTGCAAGTGAGATGGCAAATTCCACTCACGCACTACAGGGATTACTGCAACAAAAGTAACTCATGGCAACATGTGTGACTCACGGATCAATATTCAACAGTTCTTTGGCAGCCTCAGCCAGATCCTTTTTGAGCTTTGCATGGCGTCTCCTGAGGAAGAAAAAAGGTGCAGGAAAAATGAATACCTAACAAAAGTTATCTGAGACAAACGAGCAATGGGCAACTTCATGACAGAAGTCAGATCCAAACAGAATACTTGGTAAATAAGCCAAATGTCCATCAGTGTGGTATGTGTAACATTTAGCTCAGACTGAAGCGTTTAAACTCAATGTTTTCATCGCCGAATACGAGCTGGCTCCTCACACACACATTCATGTTTGACAATATATGCCACCACTTTACTTGGCCAGCAATCCTGCTCCTGTTATGCTCCCGTGCTAACTGGTAACCTTTGTGTTACAGTTCCATGCTGCAACACCTGACCCTGTTCACTGAGGGATTTAGAATTGATTACTCATTTATTTGGGGTCACATATGGAACAAACGTTTTGCACCATGAACCATTCTTTTAATTTATTCTCCAAGACAAAAAGATTGATATTTGCACACTTTGCAACAGGGACACTCCATAATTAAAGTAGCTCAAGTATTGCCTTCTGGAGCCAATTAATGAAACTGTTAGAGAATTTTCCGCGTCGAACAACTAGAATATAGCAGAGCGGTTGCTTGCACCAACCAACATGTAACCAGTTCAAACCATTATAGTGCCCTGCACAGAGCAACTTCAAGTGTATTGCTCCACTGCAAAATCTCCTCAAAGTAAGCTTACCTTGAAGAAGTTCTCCTCTCTCTCCAGAGGAAGTTCTGCAAGATCCTCTCTCACTGCACCCCCTCTATGATTCATGCTGCTCCAGCTCTGCACTTTTTGTCGCTTCATCTCTGGACCTTTGTCCAACGACCTGCCTATCAAAATTCCCCTCACCTGCATGCAACTATCATTTGCCAGGCTGCTGCTCTCTTCCAGCTTTCTTCTCCGCCCACCACCATCTGTCCGAAGAAGGGTCCCGACACAAAATGTCACCTATCCATGTCCTTCAGAGATGCTCCCTGACCCGTTGAGTAACTCCAGCACTGACTCTTTTTTAGTAAACCAGCATCAGTTTCTCTCAAGTGATCACCTGTTTGGAGTGTGGAGCCCTGAGGCAAGTGCATGTGGAGTTCAACACAAAGGCAGTTCTCATCATCGATGGAAATCTGGCAAGTTTCTCTTCTGCAATGCAAACTGGCCCTTCAGAATTGATTGTTTCATTATATTAATTAAAAATTTTGATTATGTAGTCTTTTCCACCTACTGCAATTTTTAGTCGTAATGCAGACTACAAAAATAATATTGCAGCGCCATTGCAATTCCTTGGCATCCCTACCAATTCCGATACATAGAAATAAAATACAACATCCAAAACCTACCAAAACCCACCGGTTCACACGGGATTTATAGGGAGAATGTCCAAAAAGTTGGTGTTGGAAGATTCACTGACAAATACCTGACTGTCCAAAAAAAGCTGGTTAGGTATCTGCCATTTATATGCTCAACATTCAAACAACATATGCCAAACATAAACCAGTGCTAGGAAAGGCTGCAGTCTGTTTCTTATCAGTGGGGCTAATACTATCTATTTATTATGTATATTATAAATACTACTATATATTTCAAACTTTTGACATCAGATTAGCAAATATACACTAGATATGCATTCCAGTAGACAAACTTGTTCAATCATGAAAAAATGTTGAGTGGTTTTAGTATCAACAGGATAGTGGTAATTCCAATGTTGAGTGGTTTGTGGGCTGCACTAGGTAGCGAGCCCAATTAGTGACTGGAAAAGAAATGAAAGTTTTAAAAAGAAAAGGCTTTACTTATGAATGAGAGGAATCAACTAACTTGATCTAGTTTACTTTACGTCATCCCTAGTTGATTTTTAAAATTTTAAATTAACATTCATGAAAGTATAGACTGTCAGTACACAAGGATGAGCAACAAACCCAGCCTTGTCTGCACCACTGCCTTAGTTCTATCAGGAGGATGACTATATAAAGGAGCTGTGACAATAGTCTAAATTGTACCATGTATCCTTCTCGTTTTCTGCATTTAGTCGATTAGCTTCCAGTGCTTTCTCAGCCATCCAGCGTGTGATTAGCTCCCGGTTTTCATCGGATGTTTTCCGTAGCTTCTCTTCAAGGGCTGTGAAGGTAATCTGGAGAGCATCATATTCATCCTTCAGTGTCTGATTGGCTTGCTCCAGCTCCTGGAGCTTGCTTCGCAGCTCTTGACACTCATTACTCAGTTGCTGTATCTGTTTCTCATAGTCAGCCATCCTTCAATAAAAACAAAGAGGCTGAGAATTACAATTTCCATAAAGACAGCACAACCGTGTTTAAAAGAGAAATTAGGCAGAGAAGCAAGATTACAATTGTATTCCATTTTTACAATGTCAGCACAGTCACCACTCATTAGCGTATCGTTTCAAAGGCTGCATCTTATTCCCCTCTGATAAAGGAGATATGGGGAGTTGGTCAGTCTCACGTCTGCCTGGTCTTTTACGTCTCCTCAAAGATATCACTGGACAGTTAGTGCCGACAATTTTAACATCTTGGCTCACAAACCAAGAGTCGCTGCAATCATTTTACTTCTATCCGAACTGATCTCAGCCATGATCTCAAGTGCAAAGTGAATGACGTCCTCACATCCAGGGGTTATAGCATTCCTCCTCTTAATCACTACTTATTTAGGCTTGGATGTCTTGCTTCTGATGCTTAAATGAAGTGCCAGCACCTACAATCCATACAAAAAGCGAAAGCTTCAAATTTGATAAAGGTTGGGAAGTGACTCTCAATCATTATTAGGTGTCACTTACTTTGCTTCATTGGCATGGATCTCTTTGTCCTTTTGTTGTAGTTGGATGTTAAGTTCAATGACATTCTGGGCAAGCTAAAAGAGGAGCAAAAAACAGTCACAAAACCTTTGGCATGGCGAGATTACAATGAAAGCATCAACCCACTGCCAACTCCCCCTCCAAATGGGCAACAGTGGCACAGCTGATAGAACTGCGGCCTCACAGCACCAGAGACTGGGTTCAATCCGGACCACGGGTGCTGACTGAGTGGAGCTTGCAGTTTCTCTCTGTGACCATGTGGGTTTTCTCAGGTGCTCCGATTTCCTCCCACATCCCAAAGACATGCAACTTTGTAGGTTAATTGGACCTAGAGTGTAGGGAGTGGATTAGAAAGTGGGATAATATAGAACTATTGTGAATGGATGATCAATGGTCTGGACATGGACTCGGTGGACCGATGGGCAAGTTTCCACGCTATATCTCTACACTAGGCATGACTTGTAACATAGGGCCTTAAAAGTATTCACAAAAATCTTTATGGGGCTCTAATTCAAATTATTTCCCACGTTGAATCAATCTGTCCAATCACTTCCAACAGTAAGTATTTAAGGAAACTCTCCATTCTTAGATGAGGCTCTTTCAAAAACACTGTTAATGCAAGCATATATTGAGGTTTTCTTCCAATGTAAATGAAATGAGTGGTACAATGAAGTTTGCAAATCCAGGAAGGTCTGAGGTTCCTCCTTGGGAACTTCAATTATAACAAGGTGATTTTTTTCCCCCCCATAAAGGTCAACCCCCTTACAACAAGAAAAAAACGATGACCATCATTGTCTCTCTCACTGAAATCCCGTCACAATAATGGAAATGACTCCAGTGACTCAGCAAAGGCAGGCTGTTACAGTCACCTGCACTTCCCACTGGTCAACCAGCTGTGCTAGTCACAAAATAATCAATTTTCAGTTTCAAACCTATTTGCCTCTTGAGAATCAGATACTTTCTCCAACCCTTTTCAAAACATTAAAAACTGCAGATCAAAATGAATTTAGTGGTGGGAACTGTTTACACAGCTATTGCTGGAAGCCAGCAGCAGGATGAGAGGAGAGTCAAGTGGGTTCCAGGCAGGGTCAAACAGCAAAATGACCACAGCAAACAAACAACCGTTATAATGGAGGAACAAGAGACTGCAAATGCAGGAAACTTGAGCAAAAATCAATTTGCTGGAGGATAGCAGCAGCCCAGGCAGCATCTGTGGCTGGGGATGGACAGACTAGGTTTCAGGTTATCTAAAGAAGGTCCTGTACATTTACCAGATGCTGCCTGGCCTGCTGAGCTCCGCCAGCACTTTGTTGTTCTTTGCTCTAGTGACCATTATAGGTATGCAAGGTAATCCACCACAGGACTTAATAATAGAAGCAAGCAGAGCAATCCAGCAAGGTGGGGCAGCTGGGTAGCTTTCTGTTCCACACACACACTTACCTCACCACGCTTCTTGTGGAGCTCCGTGAGCTCTTCCTGGTGACGGATCCGCATCTGGGAAACTTCATGCGTCGTCTCATCCCGTACCCCATCCGATAATGGACTGAATCACCAGGAAAAGTAGCAGGAAACATTAAAAACAAATCATTTTTTGGACAAAAAGGATTGACGCACAATTCCAGCCATGCAAATGCTTCTCCCCTCCGATTCAATGTCCAGATTTTGTGTTTGACCGGAGGTTTTGTGACTGCTGCTTTCCACCTCTTGTGAACTACGTCACCCCATTTGACGACAAGGGAGCCAATAAGATCTTTCAACACAATTATCTCTTTCTTGGTGCAGGGGGGGGGGGGGGTAAAGAAGGGGTGGAATGACTTCTGCAGAACATTATAACCCAATCTGATTCTCCCTCACCTCACATCCATTGACAGGCAACTGATATCCAATGACACTGAGGATCAATAAACTTGTCCAATATACCACCTTATACCCTAGCATCTCAGGCGCATGGTGATATAGAGTAGAACCTCCCACCAGTCAAACCAACTCACCCCAGGCCACATATCCAACCCAGCGGTCTCCCCTTTTGAGACTCGGCTGCTCCATGCATCTGTCAGGCCAACAGGGAGGCAGCACAGTTTCAAATTTCCCACAAATGATCAACATCATTATTAAATTTCTCAATGTCTTCCTAAAACTCCATCAAAGGGGTCCTAGCGCAAGTGCGTTCATCCTCAAACAAGAATCCAAATTTAAGGGGTACAGTTAAACATTATTTCGACGGAAGCAGTAGTGGAGATCATCACGCTTAGAATCTGAAAGGGCAATACATTGACAGAATTCAGGGACAAACAAATGACAATAACTATGGAGACAGCTAATACTGGATCCTTGAGCAAAAAATAAGCAGCTGGAAGAACTCGGAAGGCAGGATGCATTTGTGAAGGGAAGTGGACAGCAGATGTTTTGGGTCAGGACCCTTCTTTAAGACCCAAGGGTGGCATGGTGGCTCAGCTGTAGAGTTGCTGCCTTACAGCACCAGAGACCAGTGTTCATAGAAACATAGAAAATAGGTGCAAGAGTAGGCCATTCGGCCCTTCAAACCAACACCGCCATATGATCATCCAAAATCAGTACACTGTTCCTGCCTTCTCCCCATATCCCTTCATTCCCTTAGCCCCAAGAGCTAAATCTAACTCTCTCTTGAAAACATCCAGTGAATTGGCCTCCACTGCCTTCTGTGACAGAGAATTCCACTGATTCACAACTCTCTGGGTGAAAAAGAATTTCCTCATCTCAGTCCTAAATGGCCTACCCCTTATTCTTAAACTGTGACCACTGGCTCTGGACTTTTGCAACGACATGGCAACCCCACTACCACTGCACTACGAGTTCAAAAGTATCGATTTTCTCCATGCCGACCAATTTTTACTCGCAGAAAAATTTTCAGCTTGTTGAAAAATTTTCCACGACCAAACTGAGGCCGCGCGAGTAGTAACCACTGTGTGGGAACTCCTCTCGACCATGAAGGAGACTTGCCAGTGACCACCTACGACCACTTGTCGACCATGCTGCGAGCTTGTGGCGAGCGCAGACTCTCCTAAACTCGCAAATAAGGTCGCCATAATGGGATAGGCCCTTGGATGCCAAGGTTGTGGAGAGGGTAATATGTCAGGTCCGAGTTACCTGAAGAGACTAGAAAGGTTGGCTTAATTTTCCTTCCGAGAACTGAACTCTTAGAAGAGTTTGAACGGCATTCAGAATGAGGGGTTCTTTATAGTGTAAGTAAAAAAATAAAACATCCCAAAATCTGTGACCAGAGGACAGGGTGAGATGAGGCGAGATATATATTTTGTTCTGTTTTTCTTGCCAGAGGAGGTATCATCTGAGAAAATAACTTGAACGATGGGAGCAAATTCAAAACTCATTTTCAACAAGGCATTATATATAATACATTTGAATAAACCAGCCACCCATCTATGGTTAAAACTAGACCGAATGAAAACACGCTCACGCTACCTACCTAATGTCGGATCTGTTGTGAAGCTCATACTTCTCACCCTGAAACCTCCCGGCGAGGACAGTTTGTAGGTCGGATTTCTCCAGAAGCTTATTGTCTGCAGAGAGAAGGTTCAATGTTAAATGATGTTCGTTCGCCCGCTCCCTCCCTCCGCGCCGTTGGACTGACCCCGGTAAAGTCACCGCGACCAGGCCCAGCCTGGGCGGGGCAGTTTCGTGCCGCAGACCCAAGGCCCAGCCCGCCTATCGAGCCGGGCCCATCGCACTCACACGCCTGGACCAGGTCCTCGAAGGCCTGGCGTTGCAGCCGGTCGCGGAGCCGCAGCTGCTCGCTGATGTGCCTCCGCCAGCGCGCTGTCGCCGCCGCCATCTTGGCTCGGGGTCCTCCGCCGCGTCCGGCGCACTGTCGCACCCACCAGGCTGTCCCGCAGCCGCCGGAAACAAAGATGCTAGGCCGGAAAACCAGTTGCATAGAGTCGTAAATTCATGTGAAAGGAGCAGAATTAGCACATTCGGCCCATCAAGTCTACTCCGCCGTTCAATCATGCCTGATCAATGGGGACCCACGTGGGGGAACGGGAGAAGGGGGACAAAAAGGGGAGCCGGCTTGCTGTCAACGCCTAGGTGGTTGCTATTTGTATACATTGTGTATACAAGCAAAGAATCTCACTGTGCTTAGTCACATGTGACAATAAAGTATTCCTATTCCTATTTATCTTTCGCTCTCAACCTCAATCTTCTGCCTTATCCCCATAACCCTTGACACCCGTACTAATCAAGAATCTATCAAGATGAGGCACAGGTTCACTTGCACCTCCTCCAACCTCATCTGCTGTACCAGGTCCGGACTGCTATATATCGGCATGACCAAGCGCAGGCTCGGCGATCGTTTTGCTGAACACCTCTGCTCAGTCTGCGTACAATACCTTCACAATCTCCAAGTTGCTAAACATTTTAACTCTCCCTCCCATTCCCACACTCACATTTCTGTCCTGGGCCTCTTCCACTATCAGAGTGAGGCCCAAAGCAAATTGGGGGAACAGCACATCATATTTTGCTTACAACCCAGCAGCATGAATATTGATTTATCTAACTTCAAGTAACTCGCTTTTCCTCTCTCAATCCATCCCCCATCCTAGTTCTCCGACCAGTCTGACCTGATTATATTTACAGTGTTTGTCTCATTGTCAACTTCCCCTAGCTAACAATGAACTATTTTACATTTCCCTTGTTCTTTGTTTTTCACACCTTACCCTTCCATATCTCTTGTTTTCCTCTCCCCTGACTCTCAGTCTGAAGAAGGGTCTCGACCTGAAAAGTCACCCATCCCTTCTATCCAGAGATGCTGCCTGTCCCGCCGTTACTCAAGCATTTTGTGTCTATCTTCGGTTAAACCAGCATCTGCAGTTCCTTCCTATACATAATATTTAACATATTCCCTATTCTCAAGACTATTCACTTTTCCAGCCCCTGTACACATAACCCTCACATTCCATTTATTGTAAATTTGTGTATAAATATTTCCTGATTCAAGAGATCAATCTCGTAACATTACCCAATGTTATTGGCTTCTGTTCAGTTTCTGTCCTTGGCATGACACTGGCATCAGCTCATCATCTTGTGTTCCATACATCGGATTATATTTATACTTAGCACTAATCCTGTTCCTGATCAGACATTCATCCAGCTTTTCAAAATCTGATTCAGCAAACCGTTTATTGCTCTTTCAGACCGTTATATATCACAAACCTCATGATTCTGAAAGGAACAAGATATTCCTTTGCAGAGCATGGTGTCTGCTAATTTTACACACTTGTCTTTCAATTCTGTGCTCTTGGTCCCAGTCTTAAATACTCTGCATGCATTTCAAGATCCACCCGGCAGGGCGGGGAGCCGCCGAGAACGATGGGAGACCCGGTGGTGGGGTGGGAGGGGCGGACTGCTGCTACTTGCGTTGAACTTTTGTAACTTCGTCGGCGCCAAATGTGGTGACACCTGTGCACTGCCTAGGTGAGGTCCACTACATGATTTTTCCAGGTTGCATGCAAAACAAAATATTTCACTGTACCTAGGTACATGTAACAATAAAGTATCATAGAATCATTGAATTGAATCATTCGTAGATTTAACTCAAATGTACTATAACAGGTCAGATTATTTTGCCTTCAGCAGGACGTATGCTCCAAACAAGACTCCTTTACCCCCAACTTCATCCCATTGGAATAATGTCTCATCATTTCTCCTTTCCTATTAATATGGCATCCTCTTAGACACACCGTATGCTTGCCACTTCAACTTGTGGTAGTAATTACTGCTTATGATTTGATCTCTGGTGAAAGAAATTTAGACTCAATTGTTATTAATTAGTGGAGACACAAGAGTGTGCAGATGCTGATATCTGGAGCAAAAGAACAAACTGCTGGTGGAATGCCACAGTTCAGGCAGTATCTGTGGAGGCTAAGGAAAGGATGATGTTTAGGATCAAGACTCTGCATCAGCACCCAAGCGTTCTGCAAGTCCCACTCTCTTGACTGTTTCCACTGTTCAACCCTTCAACCATTTTCTTATTAAGACAATACCACAGCCATGGGTCCTTCCTCAGTACTTGCCTTTGCTGCCATCTTGCCCACATGGACTCCAACTCTATTTACGTGCTCTGTTCGGTCTCAGCCAGGATCTCGGGTACATACACTCAATTCACCACTTCTCCCAACGTCTTTCCCTCCATGTCCTACACTCTACCATCTCTGCCATGCATCAGTACCTCCTATGTCTTTCTCTCTTCTCCCACAGCTTCGGGCCACACTTTTCCAAATGTGCCACTGACTGCAATTCTTCTTCGTCCTCCACTGGATCCACTCTCTCAATCAACAGTTCTTCGTGTGCCAGTTGCAGGATCTTAACTCAAAATGTTGACTCTCCTACAACCATCAAGTTCTTGAAGGGTCCTGCACAATACAAATACTGTCTTGGCAAGGGAACAGTACTGACCACTTCTTGCACTACCATGGGTGTGTTTTCTAATTGTATGTTTTGCACTGGAGTCTTAGAGTCATGCAACAAGGAAACAGGCCCTTTGGCTCAACTTTCCCATGCTGACCAAGATACCCCATCTGCACTAGTCCCACTGGCCCACGTTTGGCCCATCGCCCGCTAAACCTTTCCTATTCGTCTACCGGTTCAAATGTCTTTGAACTGTTATTACAATACCTGCCTCAACTACCTCTTCAGGCAGCTCATTCCATATTCCCACCTCGTTCTGCGTGGAAAAACCTGCTTCTAAGGTTCCTGCTAAACTTTTCCCCCTCACCTTAACCCTTTGACCACTGGTTCATTTCCTATTCTGGGTGAAAGACTCTGTTCATTCACCCTCTCCCCCTCATGATCTTATATACCTCTAATAGATCACCCCTCATCATCCTGTGCTCCAAGGAATAATGTCATGGCTTGCCCAACCTCTTCCTATACCTCAGGCCCTAAAATCCTGGCAACATCCTCATAAATCTGTGTGCTCTTTCCAGCTTAATAGCGGTGCAGTGGCAGAGTTGCTGCATTACAGTGCCAGAGATATGAGTTTGATCCTGACTAGTGGTGTTCTACAGGGATCTGTGCTAGGACCTCTGTAGTTTGTGATATATGTAAGTGACAAGGATTTAAATGTAGATGCATCGGTTCGTAAGTTTGCACCAAAGATGATACCAAAACTGGTGGAGTTGCAGACAGTGAGGAAGGCTGTCAAAGCAGTGGGATATAGATCAGTTACAGATATGGGCAGAGAAATAGCAGATGGAGTTTAATCCGAACAAGTGTGAAGAGTTGCACTTTGGGAGGTCAAATGTAAGGGAAAATTATACAGTTTACGGCAAGACCCTTAACAGCATTGATGTACAGAGGAATCTTGGGGTCCAAGTCCATAGCTCTCTGAAAGTGGTAGCACAAGTAGAGTGGTAAAGAAGGTGTTGCTTGCTTTCATCGGCTGAGGCATTGAGTGTGATTCAGGAAGTCATGCTGCAGCTTTATAAAATTTGGTTAGGCCTAATTTGGAGTATTGTATGTAGTTCTGGTCACCGTGTTACAGAAAGGATGTGGAGGCTTTGAAAAGAATGCATGAGAGTTTTATCGGAATAGAGTAGAGATGATTAGAGGCTATTAGCTCTAGGGAGAGGTTGGACAAACTTGGATTGTTTTCCCTAGAGTGTTGGAGATTGATGAGAGATCTGATAGAAATATATAAAATTATGAGGCATAGAGTAGACAGTCAGAACTTTTGTCCTCGGGTGGAAATGTCAAAGGCTAGAGGTCATTGCTTTAAGATCAGAGGGGGGAATTTAAAGGATATGTGCAGGACAAAATGTTTACACAGAGAATGATGGGTGCCTGGAACATGCTGCCAGGATGGAAGCAGTTATGACAGTGGCATTTAGGAGGCTTTTAGATAGGCACATAGATATGCAGTTAATGGAGGGACATTGATCACATGTAGCAGAGAAGATTAACTTGACATCTTGTTCGGCATAGATATTGTGAGCTAAAGGGCCTACACCTATGCAGTACTGTTCTATGTTCAGTTGTGGAGAAGTTGTTGGAAACTACAGGAGCCAAAAAAAGCTTTCACTTTGAAAATCATGGGCTGATCAAGGAGAGCTAGCAAATATTCTGAACAAATCATATTGCACTTGACTGAATTATTTGAGATACCAAATACGTTTGATTGAGATACTGCAGCAGACAGTTGTGCAGTTTTATAGATTTGAACAATTCATCAAGGTGTTAGACAGGAAGCATGTGAAAAAAGAGGAAGATTACAAATTTAAGGAAGACAATGGTGGCAATGGTGACAATGATTCCGTGATAGGAAGCAGGTAGTGGTGGCCAAGTATTTTTCAGGGAGTGTTTTGTGTACCACAAGGGTTAGGTTTGGTTTCATTATTCTTCAGTTTTGTATTAGCTCCAAACTTTGTAATGGTGCCACCAGATCCTGTAGAATCATAAAGTTTACAAACAAAACAGAACTTGGCAGCATGGTAATGCTGAAGTTGCAGGCTTCAGGATGACAGTGGAGTGGACAGAAATGTGGCAGATGGATTTGAATGTGAAAGTGTGAAGTGATGGACATTGTGAGGACCACAATGTCCATGCACTTAAGACATGCAAAAAGCTCAAATTTAGCAGAACAGAAAGACCTCGGTGTTAACTTCCACAAACAAAAGGTACAGGACATGTTTATAAGATGTTAAGCAAAGTAACAGTTTGGTTAATTGCATTTCTAAAGGAGGAACTGAATATAAAAGTGTTCCTGTTAGGGCTCAGCTGGATGACTGCAATATTTGGGAGCAAATATCTTGAAAACTGCAAAGCTCTTAGAAAGGCTGGATGACTAGTTTACCAGAGAAGTAGGGTTGCCAACTTTCTCACTCCCAAATAAGGGACAAAACGTCAAAAGAAGGGGCAAATTCCCCACGGCAATTCGTTGACCGACTCGGCCATGCTGGGAAATGATGAGTTGGTCCGGGTGCTGGACTGCACACAAAGCCCAGCCGGCGGGCCAGCTGAGGAGTTTTGGCGATGTCCCGCGCAAAGTCCGACACCCCATCCAACTTATGAACCGATGATCGGCCGTGAGAAGGAGAGGTGTTGGTGTCGGCGGTAAGCGAAGGTTGGACAGCTGGCTGGGCTGCCAACCGACGAGGCCACGGGCGAGGAGCTGCTGCTGCTGCACTCCATGGGCTGCATTATGTCAGGACGGGTGAGGCGGGGCCGGACGCGGTGCTCCAACCCGACAGTCCCCTCGACCCGAGTAGCAGCAGTCAAATACGGGACAAGGGCGGTCCCTTTTGGGACAAACCAATTTAGCTCAATATACGGGATGTCCCGACTAATACGGGACAGTTGGCAACCCTACAGAGAAGAGAAGCTAGGTATGAGGAAAGGATTCTAACGTTTAGCTCCATTTCTCTTGGAAAACCTTTGAGAGATGGTCTAATAGATGTCGATAAAATAATGAGAGGTATTGACTGAGTGTACATAGTAAAAAAAACATTCCTTCTGGCTAACTAGTTGTAAAATTAAAATTGTAAAAAATCAAGCTGAGAAATAAAGTGAAGCTTTCAGATCAGAGATCTCTACCTGAAAAGAAAATAGGATCTACTCTGAAAAAGTGGATAGGTTCTTGACAACAATAAATGTTCAGGGTTCCTGACAAAAACTCACACATGTGGGACCAAGCATGACTATTCTTTGAAAGAGCTAGCACAGGATAATGGGCCAACCAAGCTTTCCCTGAGCCACAATTTTTAATGTTTCTGTGAAACAAATCTTTTATACAATTTCACTTCATATTAAACAGCTATTTGCTTGCAGGTGTTCAAGTGGTTCTGTTTGAATTGTAATTCTTACTTTCTCAAGTCTTTAACCGTTCTTATATAGAGGTAATAAATGTGTGGTGCGTTCCTAGCTTCAGAGATCCTAATTTTCGCTGTGATCCAGACAACACCAAACATCTCGACGTACCATGGTGCAATATTTTCTCACACCAGGTGAGAGCGTACCCTGCATTTCTTTGGTGTAATACTGTCACTGTTTCCACTGTGGCCTTATCCTGTAGTTATATTGTGATTTTTTTGTTGTCATACAATCTGAGAGTTAACACACACAGAAGTATTCAAAATTTAGTTGACCTGCTTGACTTTGCATCTTTAGTCAGGATCTCCAGGTCTTTTTGCTGTAATTGGCTTCTGAGTTCATTCATACTCTGTGTTAGCTCAACAAAAGAAACAGGACAAAAATGCAATGATATGATTCAAAAGCTTCTATCAGTTGCAAATGTTAAACTACTGAAATAAATCTGACCACCCCTGCTTAATCTTTTTATCGATGTAACAACACCCAAACAAATGAAAACCACAAAGATCAAAACTGCAGGTTTCCACACTAATTGTCATGTCTAGTTAGATGATCAAGTCCTTGAGCTAAAAGGAACAGACTGTTTGGAGCTAATACAAAACAGCAGCACAGGAACATGCAGGCATATATTTAACATAATTCCAGATGATGGCACTCTGTCCATTGAAGATCATCCTGGCCCATTATCTGGGGTGTTCTTCATTTAGTTTGAACTGCAGTTGAAACTCTCCCTATCCACTGCAACAGGGTTAACTGGGAGTAATAGCCAGTTTTATTGCTTTGTTATCTGGAGAATGAATTAAAGAGAGGAAGTTAGTGATGAACCACTCTCCTGTTTTGAAGTTCTGGGAGAGGAAGATTAAAAGGAGAATGGTCCATAGTCATATTTTTTAAACAAAGTGATTGAGAGAGAGAGGAGGACATCTACAATTAGACTAGAATTTAGAGATACAGCATGGAAACAGGCCACCTAGTCCGCGCCGACCAGCAATCACCCCGTACACTATAGCACTATCCTACACACTCGGGACAATTTACAATTTTTACTGAAGCCAATTAACCTATAAACCTGTATGTCTTTGGAATGTGGGAGGAACCGGAGCACCTGGAGAAAACCCATGCGGTGACAGGGAGAATGCGCACACTCCATACAGAGAGCACCCGTAGTCAGGATCGAGCCTAGGTCTTTGGCACTGTACCAACTGGTAGCAATTCTACCACTACACCACTGTGCCACCATGTGGAGCCAAGCTTCAGTTGAAATTTTTCCACTAAATATCACTGGAAAGGCATCCATGAATAGGATTGGGTTCATTACTGCTATATATATAAAGAGAAAGAGGAGCTAATATCTGCGATTTCCCTGGACCACCCCTCTGTTCACATTATCGTTGAAGTACAGCAGCCTAATAATTCACCTTGGTCTCTGTTCCACCAATGCTTTCAGTCTGTCTTTCAGAAGGTTAGAGTGCATATTCAAGGATATGTAAAGGTGTTTTAATCCAGCAAGTAGTTGTGCACTTACAATTGCAATTTACTACATGAAAGTTTTCAGGAGTTCTGCTGGATGCAAACTCAGCAGGTTCTGTCCTTGCACTGCAAAGTTTTACCAGTGAGGAAGGCTGCCTCGACTGGAGCATGTTATTCTGGATCACATGAGCCAACTAGATGAAATTTCAGACAAAATGGAAATGCTTGATACAAGAGTACTTTATTTCATCTCATCCATTGGTGCTGTCAGTGTACATTTAATACCATATCGACAGGCCAGCACTGAACCATCACAAAAAATGTCAAAATGTTGAAAAACATTATGGTATTGAAAAGAGGAGAGTATTGAAAGTCATCCATGAGGCTTATATTGGCTGCTGTTGGCAAATCCCCTGAAACATGAGACCACACAGGAACCAATACATCACAGACCGCTGACAGCCTCAGAGACTTACATGGAAAATGAAAGATGCAGCAGAAGTAAAACTGTTTCTTTCCATATTCAGCTGTTAATGCCACATCGGCAACAGAAGCTGGCGACACTCAGGAGTGTGAAGCCTCTAGACATGGATTGGCAGAGAGAAGCGTGTGCTGGGACATGTGGGCATGTACTAGGTTTTGAGGGATAGGTTTGAGGGCATGGATAGGGCAATGTGAACAATGCCACTTGGGGAGATAAGCCCCCAGCTCACCCTCCCACCCCGCCCCCCAAGCACTAATATGACAGATAGTGGAGTCGGGATATGGGGGAGAAGGCTGGAACGGGGTACTGATTGGGGATGATCAGCCATGATCACATTGAATGACGGTGCTGGCTCGAAGGGCCGAATAGCCTACTCCTGCACCTAGTGTCTATTGTCTATTGACAGAATGGACAGGAGGCTCAACATTTCTCATATGGTGTTTCACGCTTGGCATCTCCCTTGCTGACCTCCAGACCTGAGGGGAGGAACTTCCAGGGTGATTTGTAAACCAGTCACAAAATCTGTAGGTGCACGAGTATCATTATATGATCTTTCCCTTTGGCACATAAATCTAACTGCTCCCCCACCCCCCGCCTTTCCTTCCTTCTCCCCTCACATTAATTTTTGTGCTGGGGTCATCTTTCTATGCCTCAGTTGAAAGGGCTGTGGCGCCGCGGGTAGTGTTCTTATCTCTGAGGTTCAAGCCCCCTTGCGGTGCACTTGAGCAGTAGGGCAGATGGAGTCCTGAACTATCAGCCGCGGCCAACAAGATGTTAAACCAAAGTTCTGCGTGTCCATCCTGATGATGAAAAGTCTCCTAATAATATTTTGAAGAGAAGAGGTCTTATTTATATTATTCGATCTTATATTTATTCCACATGCGACACCCGAGATAGATAATTGCTGTTCCTGAGAATCTGTGATACACAGTTTGTGTGCCACATTTCCATCATTATAATAGCGACTGCATTTCTTGATGTTCCTAAATTGTAAAAGGAGTCTTAGTGAAACGACATCTTTCTTCTACTCTTAATGCATTCCAAACTGGCAGACTATTCAGCTGTCACAATGCACATTAATAGTGTTGTTGCGTGGCTGAGTTGAAAGGCGTGATTATCAGTGGTAACATGTTGCTCTCATGATCTTCTGGTTGGCTGTTCAGCAAACCAGGCTCAGTGAGGAAGTTGCAATACACTTAGTTTGGATCTAATTGAAATGCTTGACATATCCCATGACTGAATTCCTGTTGCCCACAAAAAAAAGGCATGTTAAAGGTGGGAGTGATGAGTGATCAGCTGTCTTAAACTTTAATCGGGTGCTTGGGCTTCCTCACTCCAGGTTCTTGGCATCAGCACTGAATTCAGTCACACATATCTCAGGTATTCAGCTTGCTGTGAGAAGTCTTCTCACCAAAGAACCAGAGCTTACATCTTTCAATGGAGTAAATGCAAACAGGAAAATTAAAACGCTTCACTTTTCTGAAAAGTCCCGACAAGGATCACGCCGAATCTTGATCACTGCAAAAGAGAGCAAGAAAAAGCGAGGGAGTTGAGATCAGGTTTTCAATTCAATTCAATATTGATCTTTAGCTTCAAAGACCTTTCATTAGAACTGAAAAGAAAGAAAACTTGTTCCACTCATTCCCAGTTCTATCATGAGAGCCTTCAGCTTGAAAAGCTAAACGTTTCTCATTCCACAGATACTATTTGACCTGCTGAGGCTTTCTGCGTTTTCTGACTTTATTTAGGAAATCCAGCAACTGCAGTTTTTTGATTCAACATTTAATTTTGCTGTTTATATCACAGTTTGTCTTCTTCTATCTCACAATAGTTCTCTCAACTCTAGCTCCCTCAAAATATCTACTACCATATAGAGGCCACAGACAAACTGGAAGGACAGCACTTCATATTCCAATTGGTAGCCTACAACCTAATGACGTGAACATTGAATTCACAACTTCAAGTAATATCCCTCTATGCCCCCCCCCCCTCAACCTTCACCACTATAGCTAGGGGTGTTGCTGAATCAGTTCAGAAGATCTGTTGGGTGTTCGGCACCCTTTGCAAGCTTGGTGGAGGAAGGGGTGTATTTCCGGTGGGGTTAGGAATTGCGAGAAGAGCAGAACTGGATAAATACCTTCCTTAAGGAAAAACTACCTTAATCAGCCTGAGCTCATCTTTAGGTCATGTAAAAGTGAATCTCATACATGAGCTGTGCAGAGAAAGAGTCTTTCATAGTGTAAGCAAAGGTATGTTCTCTTGCGATACAGAAAGAGGGCTTATGGTCGGTCTATCGAACTAAACTGGCTCACAGAGCAATCCCATCAGTCCCATTCCCCCATCCTTTCCCTGTTGTCTTTCACAGGCTCATTAACTCACACCCACCATCAACCCTCCAATTCACCTGCCACCTGCAACACTGGGAGCACTTTACATAGTAACTTAACATACCAGTAAGTCTTTGAAATGTGGGTGAAAATGTCAACATTCAGGGAAACCCACACAGTCACAGGAAGAACCTGCAAACTCCATACAGATAGCTCCCCAGGTCAGTGTTGAACTTGGATTCCTGGAGCTGTGAGGCAGCAGAACTAACTGCTGTGCCAAGGTACCATTTATGACTGAAAGTAATGGACATGGCATCAACTGGTCATTGTTGAATACCATTGCATATGTCCTGCATTCTCCACCCTTCAATATATCAGATGCATGGAGAATTTAGAGCATAAATCCCTTATTTTCTTGCAACTCACAAGAGGTTCCTGATTTTCAGTTACATTTGATTTTTCATCAGAAGTGAGTTGTGCATTGCACAAAAACGTGGTGGCAGAACTTGATGAGGTTTCTAGGCCAGGGTTTCCATGAACCAACCCACATCCCAAACTGTAGGCATGTTGACGAGTGGAGTTGAGGCCAGTGCTGTTAATAACTTTATTATAGGCTTGCATCAGGACATCCCAATAGAAACTTGGCATAGAAAGAGCAGGGATCTTGCACAGAATTTCCAGCAATGAAATCAACCATTCAGCTCAACTAGTCAATGCTAGTTCAGTGCTTCACCTACCCTACTCCCCATTTATGCTAGTTCTCAGGTAAAATAAAATATTCTTTTGAATACCACATGAGAGCCATGACTGAGTCATGAGTCAATGTTTTACATTTATGGCAGCCCTATCGTACTCACCGACACGCTTGTCTGTTGTTCTACACCCTGGTTGCTACGTTGTTTGGTTTGAGTTGTGATCTCCGTGCTTTCCCTGTAGTCTTTCAGAGCATGCTGTTGCTCCAGCACCTTTGTGCTCTTGGCTGGCCGTGGGGGCTTGCTGTGTAAGGGTGACCGGGCACTAGGCAGGCAGGCACCTGACCTGGAAGGGTCAACCGTGATTGCTGCTGGTTTGATGTGTGGCTTCTCCTGGGCTGAGCTCTTCATCGAGTCAGTGTAGGATCGATTGCGGTTTGCCGGTGCTTGGGGAAGTACATGCCAGCTCGACTTTGGCACTGATTGCGGCACTTTACTGGTGGGGGACTGGAATGAAGTGGAGACCTTCTCCACAGTCACTGAGGTCTCTTTCCTCAAGCCCCAGTGAGACCCTTGTTCTTTCTTCAAACCAGTGCCCAGCCTCGGTTCAAATGTTTCATACAAGGGATTATTGATCATCTCCATTGATCTCTGTTCACTTGGTGGGATCTCTAGCCTCTTTTGGCTTATTGGTGAAGTTTTGTTCCGGGAATTTTCAGGAATGTTGCTGCTTGGTCAAGAAATAAAGAAGAGGACATTACAACATGGATCAAAGATAACATTAGTACATATAGGCTGCTACCGGTGTTTGGCGTGTACAGTGCAATGCAGTACCTATTTAATACAATAAGAACAAATGTAGTGCAGCACAATGATCAGAGTTGAAATGCAATATGCAATAAAATGCAGCACAGTCTGCAAAGATATATACACACAGGTAAATGGTTCAGTGTACACAGGTACATATGGCATATGTATAAATTGTAGTTTTGTGTACACAATAACACCTGTACAAGGCAAGATATACACAGGTATGGAATAATATACACAACTATGTAGTACAGTTTGTACAGACATTACACAAACACATGATATGCCATGCTCAGGTATATAGTTCTGTACACTGAGGGACATTCTACTTTTAGAATTCCCTTCTAAATAACGTAAGCTCTGCGTTTGGATCCTGTGGTTGAAAAGGCCAGCTCTCCAGCTTATCTGAGGCACACTTTGTGTCTGCATCTTGGCACCTCCACCCTTTAGACACATGGCTTCCTGACTAACCCTGAAACAAAAGCATCATTTCCTACCAGCTCTCTTCCCCTCCAAATTCTGTAATTTCCCTGTGTAATTCTGTGCCCACATTACACAGGGAAATCCACCACTGCCTTCCAACGCCAGCCACAGGTAACACATCACCTTTAACCCAGGAAAACATTCAAATGTGTTATGAGAAGTGTAAAACAGACAACAAAGTGACATTCTCAGGGTTTAGAGCACTCCTGGGGATTATGGCAGTTCAGCTACTTGTTGAGAATGTTTTATAGAAACGTTAGTGTTCTTTCTGTAACTGCCTTTATTTCTCCTTCTGGTCAGCTCATCACCAGGATGGGAACCTCAAGGCCATGAATCAGGGGAACACGGAAGCCCTGCTGATGTCAAACTACTGATTGGAGTTTATGCTCATTCACTTCTTCGAAATTATGCCAGGTGACATGCCATATGCTACCGTGCCAACAGGTGGCAACCTTTGCCAGCGCATGCTTCAATCGGTTGGATTGAGTAGTTGTGACTGGCTCCATTGGAGCTGTCAGCTTTCAGTCACTGCCAGGTAACTACATCCTGGGCTTATCAAGATTCAACATAAACCCTGGATGTGGGCCGATCTCTCACACCACTGTCACTGATCTCCAAGTGGAGTCAAGAGTGAGCCCCGAATGCACTGGCGTGGGTTGCCCACATTACACAGGGAAATCCACCACTGCCTTCCAACGCCAGCCACAGGTAATAGTCTCAGACACACTTCCCAGTCTGAAAGAAAACTTACTATTTGTATTGTACATTTTAATTAATCGTAACATTTTAAAATCCCCCTGAATATTAAAGGAATTTAAGCATTGCTAAAAATCTCCTGGATTTGTAGGACGTTGAGCGTCAACCACAGCTCT
This sequence comes from Malacoraja senta, assembly GCA_038087875.1. NCBI lineage: Eukaryota > Metazoa > Chordata > Chondrichthyes > Rajiformes > Rajidae > Malacoraja > Malacoraja senta. The sequence continues at coordinate 34,179,385 of CM075984.1, forward strand.
ACCTCCTGGTATTCTGTGTGTGGGGACTCAGCAATCTACTGTTGAATGCCTTTCTCTGATTTCCGGGTATTAATAGTCAGTTCACTCCACCCTCCACACCTGGCCAGACAAGAGCAAATGGGTGGGAGGCATAACTAACAAATTGAGGAGGATGAGTGAATGGAGCTTTAATGTACTGGGCTACAGGAAGAGCTATGAATGGATTAAAAGGAAAGTTGTTAATGGACTATAGGAAAGATTTATAATGGATAATTGGGAGAGTTATTTATCCACTATTCAATACATGGAGAGTCATTGGCAGACTACAGAGAGAGCTATTGATAGACTATATTAATGGTTATCAATCAACTAAAGGTTTGATTATTAACAAATTACATGGAGTTATTAATGGACCTTGGGGAGGATTGATGCACAGTTGGAACAACTATTAAGGAAATGCCAGCATGTACTCCTCTGTAGGTAATTAGTGGACTATATAGAGTTATTAATGAGATACAGATGCCACCGTTCTATAGAAATGATGCCATTAAGCTGAAAAGAGTTCAGAGAAGATTTATGAGGATGTTTCCAGGACTCGAGACCTTGGTGCTTTCGGGAGAGGTTGGGCAGGCTCGGACCTTATTCCTTGGAGCACAGGACACAGGGGTGATTTTATAGAGGTGTATAAAATCATGATGGTAATATAGTGTGAGTGCACAGAGTCTGTCTAGAGTAGGGGAATCATGAATTAGAGAGCATGGGATTAAAGATTTAGGAGAGAGAAAATATTTAATAGGAATCTAAGGGGCAATTTTTTCACACAGGGTTAGTAGGCATATGGACCGAGCTGGTAGAGGAAGTAGTGGAAGCAGGAACAATACCAACATTTAATAGACATTTGGTCTGAATGATGATATGAAAGGTTTAGAGGAATATGGGCCAAATGTGAGAAAATGGGACTATTTTAGATGGACTATCTTGGCCGGCATGGACAAGGTGGAATGAAGGTCCTGTTTCCATGCTGACTCGAATAGCCTACATAAACATGTATTAACCAACTTCATAAAGTTTTATTAATGTATTGGAAGGATAAATATTAATATGCATATGGAGAATTATTGATGGGTTCCAGCGAGAGTTAGTAACACTACAGTAGGAGCTATTAATCAACTATATGGAAGATTATTTGTAAATTAATTGAATAGCTATTGGGAGGGTTATTCATGGACTACAGAGAGAACTATCAAATGAATCACAGGAATAGTTATGAAGGGAATACATGGTGAGTTATGAATGGACAGTGGAGAGGGACTAGTTTACTGTAGGGAAAGTCATTCATGGATTAATTGGAGAGTATTTAATATTATCATAGAGCTATACAGCAAGGAAATGGACTCTTCAGCCCACTTTGACTATGCCTACCAATTTGGTATTCTGGACCATATGCCTGTATTTGGCCCAATTCACTCTAAACCCTTGCTATCAATACTGTATATCTGTCGGGATGTCTTTTGACTTCAATAGATTGTGATAAGATTTACTAATAGATTAGAGAGCTTAATGGATTGCATGGAGAGTTATTAACCAATAATGGAAACGTTCATAAGAAACTATGAAGGGATATTAATGAGTTACACAATGACATTAATGGAATACATAAAAGGTTGTCGTCAGGCTACATAGGGAGAGCCACAAATAGGCCACACGTGTTGGGGGGTGGGCGGGGTGAATGGACTGTAGACTGTTATTTATGGACTTCTTGGGTTTTGGTCGACCGCAAGGAAAGTTATCAAAATATCTCATGAAGGGCTATTAATAGATTGGAGGATTTTTTTTCTAAAAGCTTCCTTCAGTCCATTAATAACTCATCAAGTTCATTTATAATATGCTGTGGCCTGTTGGTAATTCACATGGTGGGTTGTTCAAGCTGCAGAAATTATTATTATAGGCAACTGGCAGAACTGGAAATAGATTTCATGGGGAGTAATTAATGGGCTAAAGATTGAGCTAACAATCAACTATATGAGGGTTATTGATGGTGGTGCAGGTGTAGGGTCGATGCCTTACAGCGCCAGACACCCAGGTTCGATCCTGACTACGGGTACTGTCTGTACAGAGTTTGTACATTCTCCCCGTGACCGCATGGGTTTTCACCGGGTTCTCCAGTTCCTCCCACACTTCAAAGACGTACAGGTTTGTAGGTTAATTTGGCTTCTGTAAATTGTAAATTGTCCCTTGTGTGTAGAATAGTGTTAGTGTATGGGGATCGCTGGTAGGCACGGACTCAGTGGGCCGAAGGGCTTGTTTCCGTGTTTTTCTCTGAACTAAACTACTAATCAGTTACATGGACTATTAGAGGACTGTAGGGACCTGTTAAGGTGAGTTAATGTGAGCTAATGGAGCAAGGAGATGGATATACATGGACACATGAAGAGTTATTAATGGAGTGTAGGAAAAGTTATTAACAAACTACATTAGGATTATATTATTCAACCACATTAATTATCTACATGAGAGAGATATAAATGGATGACAGTTAGGTATTAGTGGAATACCAGAATAGGTATTACTGTCTACATGGAGATTTATTAGTAAACTACAGGCTACAGGGGGAATTAATGGACCCTGGAGAATTATTCATGGATTTATGGGACTTTATAAATGGATCATAGGAAGGCTGATCATTAATTATTAAAGGATAACCTGTTGAATTATTACTGGACTATAGAAAGTGTTATTAATGGATGATAGGGGCAGTTTATAATTGTATATATAGAAAGTTACTAATTGACTAAAAAAAGGTTATTAATGGGATGAGGTTATTAATAAGCTAGATTATGGGTTATTAATGAAAGAAATGGATAAGGAGAATTATTAATGATCAAGAGAGGGATTTTGTAAACAGATTATATTTTGGATTATTAAGGCATTGCAGCATTCAATTGATTCCAGGCAGAATTATAAATGATATTAATAACTGGCTAAGCAGAATGTTATGAATGTGCTTTATTAAGAATTATTATAGTCTGCAGAGTGAGCTATTAATTGACCATAGAGTAATTAATGGGCTACTAGAGGAATTATTAAATTGTGATTGGCTACTGGGGTAGTTATTAATGACTAACAGGGAGAATTATTAATTGAGTACTTGGATAGTTATTTTTATGCTACAGTGGGATTTACTAATGAAAGACCTGCAGAGTAAATGGAATACAGGTAGGGAATTAATGGACCCATATAGTGATTTAATATTCACCAATACGTAAGACTATTAATATGTCAACAGACTACATGGAAAGCTATTAACAAGCTACAGGAAAGGGTTATTAATGGATACATATAAATTCATTGATGGGTTGCAGGTAGTTATTAACAGGTCACATTAGGAATTATTAATGCTTTTTAAGGACCATTTAGCTTGGTCCACTGAGGCCTACTGGATCTCCTGGTTTCGAACCATTTAAACTCCCCTTCCCATTCCCATACTGACCTTTCCATCCTGGCCTCCTCTATTGCCAGAGTCAGGCCACACACACAAATTGAAGGAACAGCACCTCATATTCCGCTTGGGTAATTTACAACCCCCAACGATATCAACATTGAATTCTCAAATTTTAGGTAACCTCTAACAAAGGTCTAACCTCTAACCCCTCCTTCTCCCTCCCCATTTCTACCCCCCATCCCGCCCATCCCCTCCCCTGTGCCCCCTCTGTACTTGCACCTAATTCTCTTCCCTTTCCCCCCCACCCCCAGTTTTGCTTCTGGAGTTATGCTTCTGGCAGGGTCACCCATGGTGGGCAGGTCGAGGTGGAAGGTGACTGTCAAAGCACCACAACAGCTCAGAAGGCTGCAACAGGGAGAGACTCCCAATCATCGTGGAGTCCAATGCTGTTGATCCCAGGTCTATTTCTGTCTGTTCATCAGTCTCCCCACTTTTAAAGGTGTCACGTACAGGTGTCCACTTGGAGGGACATGACTAAGGAATACAAGGGAAATTGTTAATGGACTAATGAGGGAATTACATTTCACCATATGGAGAATTTTTATGGATCATAGTTAGATTCAAGATTCAAGAGAGTTTATTGTCATGTGTCCCTGATAGGACAATGAAATGCTTGCTTTGCTTCAGCACAACAGAACATAGTTGGCATGACTACAGAACAGAGCAGTGTGTCCATATACCATTATATAAATATATACACACATGAATAAATAAACTGACAAAGTGCAAATAAACAGATAATGGACTATTAATGTTCAGAGTTTTGTCCGAGCCGAGTTTAATAGCCTGATGGCCGTGGGGAAGTAGCTATTCCTGAACCTGGTCGTTGCAGTCTTCAGGCTCCTGTGCCTTCTACCTGAAGGTAGCAGGGAGATGAGTGTGTGGCCAGGATGGTGTGGGTCCTTGATGATACTGCCAGCCTTTTTGAGGCAGCGACTGCGATAGATAGATTAAGTTTAGTAATAGAGTTTTCGATGCACCATGTGTAGTAATTAATAAATCAAAAGGATAGTTATTGGTGGACTACAGCAAGAGTTAGTAATGGTCTATAGAGAGAATATTTGATGAACTAAAATTATGAATGGACAATGACGATAGTTATTAATGTTCTAGAGAGAGTTATTAATGGACTATAGGAAAGGATAAAAGGTGGGCAAAAGGGGGAGTTTTTGATGAACTAATTATAGTGCTACTAATATATGTTGTTGATGGATTTGGAGAGCTATTAGTGAACCACATGGAGAATAATTGAAGAACAATGGGAATAGTTATTAATATGATTATTGAGTTAGTGAATTATTAATAAATGAATTATTAATAGACTATCAGCTGAGTTATTGAGGGGTTATAGGGAGTGTTATTAACAGATCCCCTCCTCACTGTGAGGGCAGCACAGTGGCCCAGCGTTAGAGTTGCTGCCTTACAGCGCCAGACATTGGGTTCGATCGGACCATGGGTCTTGTCTGTACAGAGTCTGCACGTTCTCTCTATGACCACATGGGTTTCTCCACGCATGCCAAGGACGTGCAGGTTAATTGGCTTCTGTAAATTGTCCCCAGTGTGTAGGCTAGAACTAGTTTACGGGTGATCGTTGGTCAGTGCAGACTCAGTGAACTGATGAGCATGTTTCCACGACGTATCTCTAAACTAAACTCCTCAGTTCATTCACCCCTTCCCACCAAAACCACCCTTTTCTGCAACCACCGTAGATGTAACAACTGCCCCTACACCTACAACTCCTCTCATTGCTTCTAGGTAATCCAGCTGCCCTTCCAGGCGATACAGAGGTTTCTTCTCCCCCTTCCCCCCTTCTGTCCTGGTCCCGGTGCTCACCCATTCTCTCACTATCCTAGCTCCCCTCTTCACTAAAACCAGAGCTATTGATGGACACAAGAGCTATCGGCAAGAATTCAGAAGGTGGTGAATCTGTGGAATTCATTGCCACAGCAGGCTGTGGAGGCCAAGTCAATGGATATGTTTAAGGCAGAGAGAGAGATTCTTGATTAGTACTGGTGTCAGGCGTTATGGGGACAAGGCAGGCGAATGGGGTTAGGTGGGAAAGATGGATCAGCCATGAATGGCCAAATTCTGCTCCTATCACTTATGAACTTTATGGAGTAAAGGGGGATGGATTGACGAATGGTGTGTGATTAATGGACTACAGATAGGGTAGTAATTGACTACAGGGGGAAAACATTGAATTAATCGGAGAATATTCATGGTCGGCACGGTGGCGCAGCGGTAGAGTTGCTGTCTTATAGCGAATGCAGCACCGGACATCGGGGTCCAATCCCGACTACAGGTGCTGATGTACGGAGTTGTTCGTTCTCCCCATGACCTGCGTGGGTTTTCTCGAGATCTTTGGTTTCTTCCACTCTCCAAAGACATACAGGTATGTAGGTTAATTGGCTTGGTAAATGTAAAAATTGTTCCGAGTGTGTGTAAGATAGTGTTAATATGCGGGGATCGCTGGTCGGCGCAGACCCGGTGGGCTGAAGGGCCTGTTTCCGCGCTGTATCTCTAAACTAAACTAAAAACTAAACTAATGGGAAATCAGTTGACAAACTATAATGTGATGCATTATTAAATATATTAACGCACTAGAAATACAATTAAAGGGCTACACCTAATTATTGCCAGATACAGTGAACTTTATAATGACTACATGGAGCGATGTTAATGTATAATATGGAGAATTATTAATGGTTTAATGGAGAACTTTTAACGGGCTTCAAGGATAGCTATGATTGTAACAGTAAGTGTTAGTAATGGACTACATTTTGGTTATTAATATATTATACAGGGAGTTATTAGTGGGATTTGGGGGAGGGGTTTTAATGGACCAGGGTAGTTTTAATATGCTCCATATTGTCATTATTCATTGCCTAAACAGAGTGATGTTAATGGAAAACTTGGAAATTTATCAATAGGTAATAGGAAGAATTATTAATATGGGTAATGGGATTATTTCAATGCACTACAGGCAGTAATGTTTTATCAAAGAGTAATTATCAATGGGTATGCATGAATCGTTTCATTTTGTTGCAAAAAAAAGATAAAAAAACAGAAAGTTTATATTAATGGAATACAGAAATAACTGTTAATAAGCTACTGGGAGAATTATTGATGTACTAATTGGTTTTGTTAAAGGATTTTTGGGAAGATTACTAATTGGCACTGGAGGATTGTTAATAGACGGTTTGGTGGGTCATTAGTGGATATATAGGTAGGGTTATTTGTGCTGATATCTTGAACATACATTTATTGAGCCCTTGGTCAGTCTTTGTCCATCAGGCAGCATTACTACATATCAATATGCTCCTTGTCTCTGGGACCTATTGTGTGCAAAATGACTGTTGCAATGCATTATTGATTTTGTTCTGTTGCTGGTAATTGGTGGTAAATATCTTAGAAAGCGATGGAAGACTCTAAATGTCTGTATGGTCTTTCTTTTGTAGATCCAGATCCTGTTGTTTTGAGCAGAAACTCTGAACATGAATAATCATTCATTTTACCTATTGATAAATTGCCCAGCCTGTAGAAGGGTCTCAACCCAAAATGCCACCCATTCCTTCTCTCCAGATATGCTGCCTATCCTGCTGAGTTACTCCAGCATTTTGTGTCTAACTTTGAACATTTTACAGGTTTCTCTGTCAGCCGTGTAAATTCAAACTCTCTGCTGTGAAATCATTGTCCTGGCTCCAGCACACTTGTGGGTACCTCAGCCATGCTTCACATCACTCAGAACTGGGAATACATGGTACGAGGAGATCCAAGAGCAGATCAAAAGATTGAGTCATGAGGCTTGAGGTTATGTTGTCCTTTTCGTTTGCTATATACCAAATGGTTGAACCATTTCACTATGTTTAAGACAGGTTTTTTGTTGTTTGGGCTTTGAGGAGGAGAACCCTGGTACATTCCTCATTTGCTTTTCAAGTATGCACTTCAGGTAGACCAAACCATGAATCCCACCATTAAGAGGAAAAGAAGTAGGACCAGGAGTGAACCTTTTACATCTTTTCTGCCATTTAATGAGATTATAATTAATCTTATACCTGTACATTATACTGCAGTCTTCTCATAAATCTTGATTTCTTGGTAAAAATCCACCGTTGGGTTGTAAGCTACCCAAGCGGAATATGAGCTGCTGTTCCTCCAGTTTGCATGTGGCCTTATCCTGCCATGGCAGAGGTCCAGGACAGAAAGGTCAATATGGGAATGGAAAGTGGTGTTAAAATGGTTAGCAGCCAGGAGATGCAGTAGACCTTTGTGGACCAAGTGCAAGTGTTCGGTGAAATGGTCGCCGAGTTTACGCTTGGTCTCTCTGATGTAGAAGGGGCCACATTGGGATCACTAGATGCAGATGGTGAGGTTGAACTTCTGTCTCAACTAGAATGACAGCTGGGTTTCTGGATGGAGGTGAGGGAAGAGGTACAGATACAGGTATTACATCTCCTGCGCTTGAAGGGGAAGGTACCTGAGGAGGGGAGGGTTTGGGTGGGAATGGATGAATGAACCAAGGAGTTGCAGACGGAGTGGTCTCTGCAGAAGGTGAAAGGGGTGGGGATAGGAAGATATGACTTGGTGGTGGGGTTGGAGGTGGCTGAAATGTTTCAGAATGATTTGCTGGGTGTGGAGGCTCGTGAGGTGAAAGGTGAGAACCAGGGGGAACCTATTTTTCTTCTGTTTGCGGGGAAGGGAGCTAGAGCAGTACTACAGATCATAACCCCCTCTCTACAATCAGTCTGACGAATGGTCCCGACCAAAAATGTTCTCAAGATATGCTGCCTGACCTGCTGAGTTATTCCAGCACTTTGTTCTGATATACTAAATTACTTTTGGATATAACTAAATTACTCTCGAATTTGTGTCTCATTTCAGTTTTTCTTTCCTAGTGACTCCTTTTCATCAAAAATATTAACACCTGATATAAAATGGCCTGTTTCAAGTTTGATTTCTTGACATATCAAGAAGACCATCTTAATTTTTCCATACATAACTACAAAGCTCTCCTGCTCTGCATACATTTACACAATTGCTGCTCTATACAACAATCATGAATTTGTTCTTTTTGTCCTTGAACAATGCTTTGATGGAATCCTCCCTTTTCCTGTTCCTCCCCTTCATTATGTTTGAAAATCATAAATACATGAATATTGTACAGCTACAATTGTGGTCACTTTAAAAAAATGAAATTAAATCCTTGAAGTATTGAGATATTGATCCTGCAAAATTTGCATTGATTTTATGTTATTTGAAACATAAATAATTCCATATTCCCATACTTTATGAACATTAAAATTTGCCTTCTTATCTCAAATTGAGTAGTTTTGCTGAATTAAAAATTGCAGGTATATTGAAAAAATTAATAATTTCCTGTAATTTAGCAAGTGTCAAGTTTTACATTTCTCCTTCAATACACTTCTGGGTACCAGATTTACCCTCAAACTAACCTGTTTTATTTTCTCTACCGTCTTAAGTAGTCAGTTGTTCTGGGACACAGACATAAAGTAAACGGAATGTTTCCAGCTATCCTACCACTTTGCATGGCCTCTCCTGATACCGACTGTTGTCATCACTGCTTGCAGTTCCATTTGAGCAGGTCTCAGGTTGCTCCCCTCTCATTCTATATCACACCTCTGGGATTGCCATCATACTCAAGGCTGGCCTGATCCCAACTCTAGTCCTTTCTGCCTGATAGAGATCTTCCTGTTCACTGCTCCAGCCTTTCCTTATGCTTGCGGTTTCTTGGTGTGATTGAACCCCTCTACGCACTGCAAGTGCCTCTATTTGCCTCTGACTGCACCACTGTGTGCCTGATGTGGTTGTGTGGGCACGGAACACATTGAACATGAAAATGAAAGTTGCAAACCACACACCATATTGGTGTTACATTGACAGTGACGCAGAGTGAAACATCATTTAAGCGTAGCATGTATAAACTTAACATACAATAATAAAGAGTCTGAGACACAAGTGTATTGTAGAAGTACAGCACATAATATTACAGTACAGGGGAATGAGAAGACTGAAACAAATATGTACAAACAGGAATGAAGGGTCTGAGATCCAAATATAACACACACACATAACAGACATATTATATAAAAATTAAAAGCGAAAAACTGCACATGCTGGAAATATGAATCCAAAATGCTGGGAACACATAGCAGGGCCGATGGAGATAGAAATTTAGATAACTTTTTGGGTCAATAACCATCATTGAAACTGATGAAAGCCCATAAATCCAAGAGGTTAACTCTGTTCCTCTCTTCACAGATGCTGTCTGACCTGCTAAGCATTTTCAACATTTTTTCTTCTTACAATACATATACATTGAATTGCATAGATTCCTCAGATCAAGTAGTATGACCTAGCTGCTTCATGCAGGTGGTTATGTTTCACAGGAGTCTCTGCTCACTCTACATAAGCAGCACCTTTTGTTTCTCCTGCCTGAGATTAACCAATTCTTATGAAATGCCACGTTGTTATTTTCCTCAACAACTTGCAGTAATAAGTTCCATATAATCAGGGTGAAGGGGATTCTCCCAAATTACCTAATGCTATAAATGTTCACTGCCCAATATTCATAGCCCTTGTTTTTGTCTCCTCGAGTGGATGCATTTTCTCCACTGAAAGTACTGATAATGTGGTCACATTGAAAAAAAGGCTCCAAGACATTGATACAGTATGCAAGCAATGCACATACAAAATAAATATTAAAAGCAATTATATGTGAGGCGTAGAGATGTCACATACAAATTGAAGCCAAAACAAAACGTACAATGATAAATACTGCAGATGATATGAAACTAATTAATATAAATACACCAGTAAATACAATAACATCTGAGACAATCAATAGGGTTGAAATGTGGGTCTGCATTGGGTCTGAGATACAAATAAACAGGGAGATATGACCCAAGAGGGATAGTGCTCTTTTGAGCCTATATAATAAATACATTTATATAAATAAAAACAGAACATCATAAATTATATTTTCATATAAAACAAACAAAATGGAATAAATGTTCAAAGGACAGAAATAAATAAGTTTTTGGTCAGTTGCACTAAATGCTGCTTATATTCTCTCCCACTAGCCAATGAGTCTGATGGAAACAGATGTTTGAGAAGCAACTACAACTAGTGGCTGATACTCTTGCACAAGTCGCACAACTGCCCATAGTTGAATTTCATCCTCAAAATGAAGGGTTCAGAACAGAGATACAATGGATGCAAGATATATCCATCTCCAATGAAGGATCTGTTTCATGAGAGAAAGCAGACCCGGGAAAATTGGAATCATAACTAAACAAGCACATTTTTCATTAAACAATGATGGGTGTGAGACAGAGATGCTCCAGCTGCAGTCTGGGTGAATTCCCATGAGAGGGGAGGGTGAGCAAAGTAGAGGTACAGCTCCCTGAGTAACTTGAAAGGACTTGTGCAGCTGTGGGAAGAGGGCAAGGTTGTGCAAAGTCTTGGATTAATCTTGCATGCAGCTGGCATAGACTCAATGGACTGAATATCCTCCTTCTGTGCGATTGGTATTTTGTGATTTTGAGATAAATCTTATCTACCCCTCTGCTTCTTATCACAATTCTCAATTAATCTGGAAACCATATTTGCCCCACATCCATAGTGCAACAGAAGATTAAGTGGTTGATTAAAAATTGATCGTACTTCCACGCTGTCAAATAAATTAAAGGCAAAACTTTGTCCACTATTATAATATTGCCAGAAAGTGGATTTATGCTGCATAACCAGAACATTTCCAAAAAATTGACTAATATGCCTTTGCACATTATGGGTCTATAATGAAGGCAAGTCTGAGATTGTGAGTTGATTTTGGTTGACACCAACTAGTACCAGCTCTTTTTCTTTGGTACGTTGGCATGAAAATGGGACAGAGTGTGCAATGATTGTTGACAGGAGATTGGAGTGTTGATAGGCTGCACTGTACTGTTCCATGCCTTCATACCTGGCTATAGCTGAGCTAACCTAGCTCAGAGTATGGTTTTAATTAGACCCTAAACAAGTGTTGGGCCTTTCATCGTTTGAATTTGATCCTAATCCAGGGTTCAAAAGCGAAAGGCTGATGTCAGCTAATGCCTTTGCTCCGTGTGGCTTCTCAGTTATAGTACCTTGAGGGCTTGCCATCATCCTTGGAACTGATCTCTGGAAGGTTTGGCAATGGGACTCGGACTCGGGCCTTAGCTGCTGCCTCTTCTGCCACCAGATTGGAGGAGGTTTTTGCGGCTAACCTGGTGCAAAGATGAAAGAACATGTTATTTCACGGAAAGGGATCAACCCAGGTTCACACTAATTTGAAATCAATTGAATCCATTGTTTGTGTTGAAAACCCCTTAATCAGAATTTTTAGGACATCTTAGACCTGCGTGACCTGGGAGTAGGGGTAGCTATTCAAAATGTCTTCAGCAATTTCATTTGCAGATGGATACCATGCAGATATTCCCTTCATTCCCTGCATATCCAGTGCCAAACCAAAAGCCTCTTATGTGCCACTATCATATCTGCACCCACAACCACCTTTGACAGCACGCTTTAGCCACTCTCTGTGTAGAAAACCTGCCCCCTTTAAACTTTGCCCCTCTCACCTTAAAGGGCCTGTCCCATTGCGAAGACCTAATTGACGAGTTAGAAGAGTTTGCCCTCGACTCATACTCGCAGCATGGTCGACACGAGGTCCTAGGAGGTCTTTGTAACTCTCCTTCATGCTCGAGAGTAGTCCCCGTGTACTCGAGGCCTCAGTTAGGTCGCAGCGTGTTTTTTTTAGCATGCTGAAAAATGCCCGCGAGTAAAAAAAGGTCGCCATGGAAAAAATCGATATTTTTTTTACTCGTAGGTTTAGTCGAAGTAGGTCGTAGTAGGTCGGCATGTTATTCGTAGGTAATCAAAGGCAATCAAAGGTAATCAAGGGTAGTCGAAGGCAGTCTTCAACATAGTCAAAGGAGATCGAAGGAGCTCAAAGGAGGTTGTATTCACTCTCCACTATTCGGTGTCCAATTTTCCCAAAGCTAGTCGGAGCTAGCCTTCAACATAGTCGAAGGAGGCCGAAGGAGATCGAAGGAGGTCATCTACATAGTCGAAGGAGGTCTTCAACATATTCGTAGGAGGTTCTCTACATAGTCATGGAAGGTCGAAGGAGGTATTCTACTTTGGCGATACAGCACGACCACGACACTTTTTCATACTCTCCTAAACTCTTCTACACTCGCAAATTAGGTCCCCGCAGTGGGACAGGCCCTTAAAGCTATGCCCTTTAGTCTTTGAAAGGTCTTCCCTGGGAGAAAGGTTCTGCCTGTCTACCCCAGCAATACCACTTATATTGTATATATTTCTATCAGGTCACCTATCAGGTATCTTCTATCAGGTATTTCTATCTCCCCCTCCCCGCCCAACCAACCTGTAATGCTCCAAAGAAAATAATCCAAGATTGTCCAACCTTTTCCTGTAGATAATATACTCTAATCCAGTTAGCATTATCCCTATATCTACAACTTTAAAAACATCTCTGCTCATTATCACATTACACATCTACTTGCTTAGAGGAAAAATAATGCTGTTTCCTAAACAGCTGTTTTGTATATTTTTCAGAAATCCTAAGTGTTTTAGGAAATCCTAGGAAACTTATGATAATGCAGTTCTCCATTTTCTGTCCTATAACTTATAGGCATTTACTGTAAATCTATCTGCAGCGTAGTCTTTAAACCGTGGATCAATGGTAGCAGAAAATGTGGTCACTGTTACAGAAAGCAATTAAGGACAATGCTACAATTGGAAAACCAACTAAATAAAGGGTTAATACAATTAAATGGACACCTTTTATTGAGAGAGAAACAATGGAATGAAAGGTTAGACTTATGGGAGGTAAAGAGATTCCACAAACCCTGTAGTGAGATAGTGTGAGTGTGAATGAGATTGAGAGTGAGTGCGTGAGAGCATGAGAGCGAGTGAGAGTGAGAGTGAGAGAGAGAGAGAGAGAGTGAGTTTTAGTGTGAGAGAGCGAGAGTAAGAGTAGGAGTGAGAGCGAGGGCATGAGAGCGTGGAAGCATGAGAGCGCGAGTGAGTGAGAAAGAGCAAGAGAGAGAGAAAGAGCGAAGGAGCAAGAGAGCGAGAGAGAGCGAGTGAAAGAGCGAACGAGTGAGAGAAAACGCGAGAGAGAGAGAGAGAGAAAGAGCGAGATTGAGAGAAAGAGCGAGAGAGAGTGAAAGAGCGAAGGGGCGAGAGAAAGAGTGAGAGCATGAGTGAGAGCATAAGTGAGAGAGAGTGAGAGAGTGATTTAGGGAACAAACTGAGTAGGAAGGAACTGCAGATAGTGATTTATCTCGAAGATGGACACAAAATGCTGGAGTAACTCAGCGAGTCAGTCTGAAATAGGGTTCCGACCCAAAATATCACTCACTCCCTTTCTCCAGAGATACGGCCTGACCCGTTAAGTTACTCCAGCACTTTGTGTTTATCTTTTTGTCTTTGATGACTAACCTTCGATCCAATTTGTGATTCCAGCTACCAAGACAGATGTGTACAGCAATTCATTCTTCCCCCGCACAATTAAAGCATGGAATAATCTTCACCCTACCATAGTTACCCAACCAGATGCAACTAAATTTAAGGTAGCTCTTTCTTCCCAAAAACCTTTCTGGCTTAAGTCCTCCCTCCACCACCTCCAGTTTAAATTCCATTTGGAATATTTTGGAGGACCAAGAACCAAGAACCTTGACGAATTACTGTTTTCCTTTCTGCCATCTTGTGGAAACATTACACAGAGGTGTGATCAAAGTTGTAAAGACAGCAATAGCATATTTCTCATATATATTATCCCTTCAAGTTAGATTTTGTCATTTTCATGAACAACGGCCTGCTTCTTTTATCATCTTTACTTTTTTGCATATCTTTCAATCATTGTTCTTTATCTCTCTACATCATGGTCTTTATCTCTCATTTCCCTTATCCCTAACCAGTCTGAAGAAGGGTCTCGACCTGAAACGTCACCCATTCCTTCTCTCCAGAGATGCTGCCTGTCCCGCGGAGTTAATCCAGCTTTTTGTGTCTATCTTAGATTTTGTCATTATTGAGACACCGTGAGTGTTGAAAGAAGCAAGTGCTTGTTGTGGGCAGAACAGTTCTCACCCATAAACTGAAAGTGTTCTTCATGGTTTTGTGTCAAAGGAAACCTACAAACCTCACCAACAGGCCAACTGCAGCAAAAAGATTTAACAAAATCTGAAGTATTAACACTGATTTGCAAACAAGAATGGGCTGACTTTAAGGAATTCAAATAAATTAATCAGTGGGCCCCCTCCATACCGACCACTTTGAAACACATTGTCCTGATCAAAGTGAGGAAAGGTCAGTATAACAGTGTAACAACGCCTTTCTCTGTTTACGAATATGCAGTAAAATAATCATCGTGATGAAGACACTATCTCATCACTATTTTGGCTCTACCATCTTGTCCATCTAAAAAGGGAAGATTGTTAAAACTGCTGATGTAGGCAGTGGCCTCATCTGTTGTAATTCACAGAGGCTGTTTGTCCATTACATTTCACCCAATGGAATATTGTGAGTGCCGTTGACACAATAAAGACCTTAAGGTCAGGAACAAATTCCAGACACGCACCTATTACCAAGCCTCAATGCCAATGGCACATCAAAATTACCTCAATTGCTATCCCACATCTAATAGTACCCAACCTTGAGGCCAAATTTACTTTAATCATAATTTTAGCCGAAACCTAACACTACCAAACTGAACCTGAATCCCAGCCCCAAATCTACTTCAACATGAAGAGAGGCACAAAAAGCTGGAGTAAATCAGCGGGTCAGGCAGCATCTCTGGAGAAAAGAAGTGATGTTTCGGGTCGAGACCCTTCTTCTGACCCTACTTCGGCATGTCCTGACTCAAAACCCCAAATCCGTCATTGCTCAATACTTAAGCTTACATCCATCCTAACCCCAACTCAAATTCAAATAAAATTTAATCTTCCATTAACTATATCGATCTTACCATCCCGAACGGTCCCCGGTTTTTTGAGGTTCCAAATTAGTATTTGTTTTGCTTTGTTTTATTGAAATCATCTCATCTTTTTCCAACTGTATAAAATCTGCAATTAAGAAGCAAATTAAATTAAAGACCAGAAAGAAATATAAAAATAAGGTTAATGTTAAACCTATTAGAGAAAGTCATGCATAATTAAGATGATATTCTAAATGTAACTTCATTCACAAAACTCCACCTGCGGAACAAGCTGATGATTTGGCATGTAAAGACATTGCCTGCACAGTACTGGGTCACAGGACCAGATTCAGTGTGTGGCCTTAGATGGGTAGCAGAGGATCAGTGGAGAGGTAATGCAGACTGTGCAGTGCTCTGAAATTAGAGCTATTCCTTCTTTGGTTCATTCGCCAGTAATCCTTGCTGCACAATGAAAAGAGATTGGGGCTTCCTAATTAGCCATGCCTTGACAAACTCTGAGCACCTACTCCTTAATCATACATGACTCTAATGAGTACTCTTGTAACCTTGTTATGCCAAAAGCGTGGCGACTCTTTGTGTATTTTATGTATTATATACAGAAAGATAGAATTTCACTGCATCTAGGTACACGTGACAATGAAGTATCAGGTGCAGCAGGCAGTGAAGAAAGCAAATGGTATGTTAGCATTCATAGCAAAAGGATTTAAGTATAAGAGCAGGGAGGTTCTACTGCAGTTGTACAGGGTCTTGGTGAGACCACACCTGGAGTATTACGTACAGTTTTGGTCTCCTAATCTGAGGAAAGACATTCTTGCCATAGAGGGAGTACAGAGAAGGTTCACCAGACTGATTCCTGGGATGGCAGGACTTTCATATGAAGAAAGACTGGATAGACTCGGCTTGTACACGCTAGAATTTAGAAGATTGAGTGGGGATCTTATAGAATCTTACAAAATTCTTGAGGGGTTGGACAGGCTAGATGCAGGAAGATTATTCCCGATGTTGGGGAAGTCCAGATCTAGGGGTCACAGTTTAAGGATAAGAGGGAAGTCTTTTAGGACCGAGATGAGAAAATCATTTTTTACACAGAGAGTGGTGAATCTGTGGAATTCTCTGCCACAGAAGGTAGTTGAGACCAGTTCATTGGCTATATTTAAGAGGGAGTTAGATGTGGCCCTTGTGTCTAAAGGGATCAGGGGGTATGGAGAGAAGGCAGGGATGGGATACTGAGTTGGATGATCAGCCATGATCATATCAAATGGCGGTGCAGGCTTGAAAGGCCGAATGGCCTACTCCTGCACCTATTTTCTATGTTTCTATCATTGAATCATTGAAATAATTCACAAAGGGAAGCAGCTGAAAATTACCGTAAGTCCGCTCTCGCTGTTTCCCCTCTGAAATGGTCAGTTTGTACGAGCCGCTGAACTTGCCCGTCTCCTCCCCCCGGTGCTCCAGGGGGATGTTGAACGTGATCTCATTGGAGCCGGCTTGCAGAGCAATGCAGCCCTCACCTGGGCAGCAAAACACAAGGCAAAGTCTCAGCGTTATGCACCGTGTTGGGAGTAATGAGAATCACTTTGGATCTCCAGAGAAAAAGCAGGGCAACAAACTCTTTAGTTCTCTTTCTCCAAGAACAGGAAAATCTGCACAAACCATATTAATACATGTTATTCCTATTTACAATCATCAAAAAGGAGGCCACTCAGCCCATCCTTCTAATGCTGGCTCTTTCAATTCATCTCACTTCCTTGCTCTCCTCATTTGCTTGTCATACTTTTGCTATTTAAGTATTTACCCAATTCCTCTTTACAAGTTTTTCTTCCATCTCCTTGCTCCACCTTTCAATCAATGTTGTTGTGTGAAATAATAGTTCCTTCTCTTTTAAAGCAAACTGATTTCACACTCACCCACCTCTGAGCAGCTGGTACAGGGCTCAGCACCTGCTTGTCCTTCCCCACACACACACTTTGGCCACTGTTCCAAATTTCTCATCCATATCCCACATCCTGAACAAATTACCCGCTGGTTAACTGTGGCAGGACCATCACCCCAACATAGCAACTCAGTTATGCATTTACCCTTTTACTGCAGAACACAATTGCAGGCAACAACACCTAAGGCAAGTCATTATCTTGTGGAGGGGACAATAATCCTCATAAATGATCTCTCCCAATAACACAGTTGGACGATGATTGTGAAAGTATAAAAGATGGCTGCACATCCATGCCGAACCCTCCTTCTAATACCCCATTTCCAGACCTCACAACTGTCTTTTGATTTATAAGTGGCAACAGTGAAAGAAGCAGCCTCTTATCCTTTCCCCCCTTCTAGCTCCAGAACAGAACTCTTGTGTGTTCTCCTTTCAGATGACTGGAGCTGCAAGTGGATAGATGACAGTAGAAGGGTAAGAGTGTAGGCACACACACAAATTTTGCCACCCCCCACCACCATCTCATCACCAGAGGTGCTAATTCTACATCTACTGTTCGCTGAGCTCCAGTGTGGCAGCGGAGCCTCACTGACTGACACCACTGTCTGCCAACTCTGCCTACTTCTGGTGGGCATTAGCTCTGTATGCACTGGCTATCTCAACAACAGAACCACCAACATGACTTGCACCCAAATGTGCCTCAGTGGACAAACAACACCTGTAGCTCCCAAAAGCAGCTGCATTTTTAGTTCTTGGTTTGAATCACATGGGAGAAAGCTTCTGTCAGCACCGAAGATGCAAAAGGATGTGTGGCCACATTGTAATAAATCCCCGGCAGGCAGGGCCGGCCTTAATCCGATTGGACCAACTGCTCCCAATTGGGCCCCGCGCCAGAGTAATCTACTCTCGGCTCAGGTAGATCTACCCCGGGTGGAGGGGTGAGGGAGGGGTGGAGAGAGAGAGAGTAGAGGGGCGAGGGGGAAGAAAGGGGTTGAAGGGGAGGGTGTGTGAGGGGAATGGAGAAGGGGGAGGTGGGTCCATCCCTCAAGGTTCCGGGCAGCGCTCCCGCCCCTCCAGTCGCCGTGCTTCACACACACAGCCCCGGCTCCCCCCCTCTCTCTCCCCAGTAAGACGTGGTAAACAATACAGGGAGGCCGGGCCGGGGGTTGGAGCAACGTTTACAACCTCGGCCTCAGCTTACACCTGTCCGCCCGGACCCCGGCATCCGCTCCTGCCGCCGGACCTCTCCCTCCCTTCTCTCCTTCCCTTCCCTCCCTTCCCTTCTTCCCTCCCTCCCTTCTCTCCTTCCCTCTCTCCTTCTCTCTCTCTTTTCTCTTCTCTCCTTCCCTCCCTCCCTTCTTTCTCTCCTTCCCTCCCTCCCTTCTTACTCTACTTCCCTCACTCCCTTCTCTCATTCCTCCTTTCTCTCCCTCCCTCGCTTCTCTCCTTCCCTCCCACTCCCACACACACACACACACATAACACACAGACAACTAACACACACATCACACACAGACAACTAACACACACACATCACACACAGACAACTAACACACACACATACAACTAAGTTAGGATGGGGTAGAAGCTCAAAGGGTAGGACGGGGCTGAAGCCCAAAATTTAATGCCTGGACTGTTTTTCGCCAATAGTTATTGGTTTTCCAAGACCTAGTTAATTATATATTTTTTTCATTTCACAGTCACTAAAACAAGTGGTATTGTAACTATGTACTTTTCGGAGGTGATCTACACATTTTGTTTGTCTACTTGCAGGCTTACAGGTATGCAATTTTATATTAAAATGTAGCTTAGATCTGTTTGATCCATTAACTCGCAGGCACTTTTTGATGACTTTCCATTCTGCCATAGAGATATAAAGTCTATAATATACTTTATTTGTATTTCTATGATTCTACAGACCTTGGCTGGGAACCTGGGGCTCACCAAAATTGTTCCCAATTGGGCCTTGCACCTCCTAAGGCCGGCCCTGCCGGCAGGTACTGACTGCAGCATCTCCAGTCCATGGTTCCACCGACACACATTGCCCCACACCATTAGAAATATGCTCTTTGTCTTCTTTATCCTCTCCCACCCTTACTGCAATTTAAAACCATCTTGTTTTCTCTCTTACCCAATTCTAAAGAGAGGTAATTGACCTGAAATATTAACTCTGTTTCGCTTTCCACAGATGCTTCCTGACCTGCTCTGTGTTTATATTTTAAATCAAGAAATAGAGGGATGGGTCTCAACAGGGCCACATCGTCTCCCATCATCGGTTTTCCCACACTCCTTGCTGCACCACTCCGCACAGAGACAGTGAGGTCTCCACCTGGTATCCCAGGGGTAAGAATAGCTGTAAGGACTGTCGCTGCACATTGGGTCTGTCCACATACACTTTGTGCTTACCGTATGATTCATAGCTATCGGTAGACTTGACACAGATGAGGATGTGTTGGTCCAATAAATACTCTGGGTCAGAGATAATGGGTATTAACTGTAGGGAGGTGGGAAAGAGACAGTATAAATTGCAGGCAATAAACAACCAGATCCAAGAGACATGGAACAATTAATATTTCATATGTTGATCTGTTTCATTTATATCTTTTATCCCCCACTTTCAAAGGCATTGACTCCTGCTGGGGAACGGCTTCTGGGCATTCAGGTTGCCCTGAACCATCTATCAGCTGTCGAGCCACAGCTGTTAGTCCAGTTGTAGCATTGGTGCTGCCATTCTGCCTTACACTATCCATTAAACAATGCCAGGCCTCCAGCTCGGATTCTTGTAGAATACAGTCTGGAGAAGGGTCTCGATCCGAAATGTCACCCATTCCTTCTCTTGAGTCTGAAGAAAGGGTCTTGACCCGAAACGTCGCCCATTCCAGAGATGCTGCCTGTCCCGCTGAGTTAAACCAGCATTTAACCTTCACACAGAGGTAATACTTGCCCAGGATGTTCAGGGAGAAATTCTCCGACCTGAAGGTCAGTTTGCTCATTCTGTGAGACATTTAAGCTTCAGAAAGGGTACTCGCACCAAAATCTGCTGCAGCCACAACTTCAACCTCCTTGATGTACGCGATCTCCCAGTTTCTAAACATTTTAACTCCCCTTCCCATCCCCATACTGACCTTTCTGTCCTGGGCTTCCTCCACTGTCAGAGTGAGGCCACATACAAATTGGAGGAACAGCACCTCATATTTTGCTTGGACATCTTACAACCCAGTTGTATGACCTTTGATTTCTCAAATTTCAAGTAATGCCTGCATTCCCTCTTCACCCCCCCCCCCTCCCCTCCACTGCCCTAGTTGTTCTACTAGATACACTGTACGCATCAAGTATCCCTTTGTGATCACCTCTTCCCCGGCTAACAATGTGCCAGTATGTTCCTTGGTCTTCTGTTGCCAGCCCTGCCTGCCTTTTCATACCTCCAATTCCCTCCGCTCTACTTTCAGTCTGAAGAAGGGTCTCGACACAGAACATCACCCATCCTTTTTCTCCAGAGATGCTGCCTGTACTGCTGAGTTACTCCAGCTCTTTATGTCTAACTTCAACCTTACTGCAAGGTGAAGACCATGCTTACAGGCCCCCATGCTGTTTTGTTATTTGCTGGCTTCAAGATCAGATGTAACCAGCAATTAGTCCTATCATTCTATCCATGTCTGTGTCTCAATCGGTTACTGGAGGATAGGACAGTTGATTTTTAAATATCTGATTTCTTAGAAAGATGAAATGCCAAACTCATCTATTGATAACAATAATTAGAAGCTCAGCTAGTTCTGGTTACCTCAGGGGGGGTACTCCATATGACAGCAAGGTTCTCATCTCTCGACTCCTGGTTCTCACCTTCGGCACTCTTTACAGGATCTAGAAGAAGCACAAAGCTAGTTTAGGTTCTCTCCTGATGCAGAATTAAATCTACGGAAGTAGCCAAGGTAGACTAAAAAGCTGGAGAAACTCAGCGGGTGAGGCAGCATCTATGGAGTGAAGGAATAGGCGAAGTTTCGGGTCGGGACCCTTCTTCAGACCTATGTCTCGGGAGTGGGGGCGCGGGAAAAAGAAAGGAAGAGGCGGAGACAGTAGGCTGTGGGAGTTCTGGGAAGGGGAGGGGAAGGAGGGAGAAAACAAGGGTTAACTGAAATTGGAGGTCAATGTTCATACCGCTAGGGCATAAACTACCCAAGCGAAACATAGAAGGCAATCATCTGCCATCCATTGATAACATTGGCAATGGTTCTGTTACTGGTCTTACTACGACATGGAAAGGCCATTCAACCCATCAGGACTCTGCTAGATGCCAGTAGAGCAATCCCACCAATAATATTTTTCTTCTCCACAGACCTGCAACATATTCTCCCACATTTACAGTATCCATCAACTCCCCTTCTTTTTCCATTTACCTACATATAGGCTCATTTATAGCAGCCAATTAATCTACTTGCTCTTGTTTGGGTGTGGGAGAAGCACATGGTCTTGGAGAACCATATAACCATATAAAAGGCGGACACTTCACATTGACAGTGCCGAAGATCAGGATCGAACCTGGATTGTGTTAACTGGGAGACAACAGAGCTAGCTGCTGTGTCATCATTCCCTGGAGGGATCTCTGGCAAGAAGACAATGGATGATGGTGGTGGGGGGAGGACATTTCACAGGCACATTTGAAATTTCAATAAAGAAGAAAATTGAATGAAACTATTTAAATCGCTTTTGGAAAGAAATAGTTGTTTAAATTGAACCATTTCTGCGAGGCCCTGGCAGCAATGTACAGTGCAAATGGAAAACAGACCAGCCCTACACACAGACCTAAATAAAGATCTCTATCTGCTGTGTGGGTTGGGTTTGAATTTTTGGGGGGGGGGGGGGGTCATTGAGTGGCGGCATTGAAAGTTAGACTCAAGGATGGTCTGGGGTCTGGGTTTTCGTCATGTGATCTGCTGAGAGGGAACACTGATTAAGTAAGGCCTCCCTGCTGTGCATCCAAAATTAAGCAGGTCTCCTTTAACCTGCACCTACACAAACCTCGGCTTGCTTTGGCACGAGTGGCCTTTGGTCTTCATGGGCAGTGAATGCTCAAATAGTGGGCACGTGATGTCAATGCATGTCTGATGGCATTGGTTCATTTGGGTGTCAGGGGTTATGGGGGGGAAGGCAGGAGAATGGGGTTGAAAGGGAAAGATAGATCAGCCATGATTGAATAGACTTGATGGGCCGAATGGTCTAATTCTGTTCCTAGAACTTATGATGTCACTGCAACATTCGGCTCAGAACAAGTTTCCCAAATTGCCTGACCTAAAAACAATGGAGCAGTTTATGTTAAATAACAGGATTTCAGAATGAACTGCTTTGCTTAATGCATGGACATGCTACACTGTGCAAATTATTTCTGCTTCAATTGCAATTTGTGAAATAATTTCACGTTATAAATAAGTAAATGTATAAAACTGCATACAGATCTAGATACACAGCAATAGACAGATGAACACACAGCATCCACTTTCACACTGGGTGAGAGCCTCTTCTATGAGCATTCTTACTATCTAAGCAGCTGGAGTGGAATTCAATGAAGAACTTTGTCTTGGATTTAGTTTTCAATGTGGCTTCACACTTGAGGAAATTGATTGTGCCTGGAGAGTCAGCATTGTTGGGGTCTGAGGAGTAAAGTTGACAAGTTAGTGAGCTATTAATCATCAACATCAATCATTACGTTAGTGACTGTGCATACCCCCTTTTCATTCTCATTACTCTGGGATTGTAGTTTTCCTTCATAGATTCACAGAGGCAAAGCAATGATGGAAGCCATTTATAGGCACAAAATGCTGGTGTAACTTAGTGGGTCAGGCAGCATCCCTGGAAAAAAGGAATAGGTCATGTTTTGGGTAGGAACCCTTCTTCAGACTGAAAAAGTCTGAAGAAGGGTTCTGATCCGAAACTCCACCCATTCCTTTTCTCTGGAGATGTTGCCTGACCCGTTGAGTTATTCCAGCATGTTGTGTCTATCTTCAGTAGAAACCAGCACCAGCAGTTCTATTTTATCTCTCCCCCTTAACTCTCCCAACCAGCCCATCCTCTGCCGTATAAACACACCCTGTCCTGGACCATCTATCTCCTCATGACTGATTCTTGATATAGAAGTGTAGTCTGTCTTCCTGTACTTCATCCATTAGCTACTTTTCATGTGAAAGTTTAGGATTACAAAATGTGTTCTACCACCTCAGAGAACACCATCGTACAAGCGG
This sequence comes from Malacoraja senta, assembly GCA_038087875.1. Classification (NCBI taxonomy): domain Eukaryota; kingdom Metazoa; phylum Chordata; class Chondrichthyes; order Rajiformes; family Rajidae; genus Malacoraja; species Malacoraja senta. The sequence continues at coordinate 34,203,030 of CM075984.1, forward strand.
TAGTTTAAATGAAGACACTCAGTACTCTGCTCCCATTGTCTTCTCACCATTAGCAGGGGAGCAGGGATGCTAGACCTTTTGAGGCTCAATCTGAACCAATAAACTAAACTAAGGACATGGATCAGCAGATGCTTAGGGATGTAGCTTAATTTTTAGGTTTCTTTACAAAGGAGATTTAAGCCTGGTTTGTCTGGACTTTTCCTGTTACTCTGCAGAGCTGCTCTCCTTTGCAAATCGCCCCAAATCCCACCTGTAGCCTTTGCTGTTGAATTTCTTCACCCGCATGTAAGTCGGGGAGTGGGCAAGACTGGGTTCCAGCTGCAATGTGGCTCAGGCCACAGGGGATTCTGCTGGTTTATGAATAACGTAACAAGGAGCATAAAGAAAGCAAGGTTAAGCCATTCTCTAGTCTGCTCTATCACTCAACAAAATCACATGGGAATAGGTCAGATGTGATGGTGTGATGTTCTACCAGACCAACATTCCCATATACCTTGATTCCTTTAAGTACAGATATCTATCAATCTTTACTGAACGATCTCAACCCAAAACGTCACCCATCCATTCCCTCTACTGATGTTGCCTGATCCACTGAGTTACTCCAGCACTTTGTGCTTTGCTCAAGATTCTAGCATCTGCAGTTTGTTGTGCCCCCAATCTTTCAATCTTTATTTAGAATACAGTCTATATCTGATCCTCCACAATCCTTTCGGACTGAGAATTAAAAAAAAAATTGTCACCCTCCAAAAGAATTTTTCCTCAGCTCAGCGAGCTGGCTAACCCGTTATTGTATTCCGAGTGTCTGAATTCTGTTGAGCTTTGGTGCTGGCCTGAAAGTACATGTGAGTTAGCACAACAACTACTAACCGGTTTTAGAAACAAAACTGTGTCGACACGCCCACCTCAAAGGTTGCAAACACTGGTGAATGATCGCTGGTGACAATATCCGTGGTGCAGCCTGCAGTGGAAAAAACAACAGTTAGACAACAAATCTTTATCACAGTAAAACCCCTGTCTCACGGTGCGAGCTGACCCACGAGGTACCCCGAGCTTAAAACAAATTTTACTCGTGGTAATCACGTACGATTAACGTAGCGGGAACGTCGGAACTCGTGGACGCAACTTAGCGACTCTTGGCGCTAACGGCAGGTACCCGTGACACTTGTTAACTCTTGGAAAAATTCAAACATGTTTAAACTTTTCCACGAGTAAAATGTACTCTTGAGGTTAAAATTTGAAACATTTTAAACGTAAGAACGTAGTGGCCCGTGCGTTTACGTTAGTGACTCGTGAGTCTACCGTGGGAACTCTTTAACTCAGCGGGCAGGCAGCCTCTCTGGAGATAAGGAATGGGTGATGGGATGACATTTCCAAATTGGGGGTGGAGGAGAGAGGGTGGAGAGTGGAGGGAGAGGAGGGGGAGACAGATGGGGGTGTCTTCATTCACTGGCGGCGGGTGCCTGTCACTGAAAAAGGCAGGTGAGATTTAACATCCACCTTGTGTGTGTGTGTCTCTCTCCCTCCCTCTCACACAGGCTGAGAGACTCTGCCTCTGTGAGTGTACGTCTCTTTCTCCACATCCCACACACAGTAAGACCGAGGTAAGTCCATCTGTGTAAGTCCATCTGTGTCTCCCACATACACAGTAAACTCTGCTTTGTGTGTGTATATGCACGTCTCCCCCCATTTCTCTTTCTCCCCCCCCCACCTCTCTCTTTCTCCCCCCCTCCCTCTCTTTCTCCCCCCACACACAATAAGACCGATGTATTCTGCTTAGTCTCTCTTCCCTCCCACACACACAGATAGACGGAGGTCCTGTGCGCTCTTTCTCTCTCCCCCACAGTCACGCCGAAGTATACCACACTGCCTCTGTGCCTCTCTCTCTCTCTCTCTCTCTCTCTCTCTCTCCACATACAGTCAGAGGTCCACACTGTCTCTGTCTCTCCCCCTACACACACACACAGACTGAGGTACACACTGCCCGTTGTGTGTGTCTGCCTCTGTCTCTCTCTCCCACACACACAATTTACTCCACGCTGCCTGTGTGTGTGTCTCACTCTCTCACTGTCCCACCCCCCACACAGTCAGTCAGAGGAACTCCACACTGTGTGTGTGTGTGTGTGTGTGTGTGTGTGTGTGTGTGTGTGTGTGTGTGCCTCTGTCTCTCCCTATCACAGTCAGAGTGAGGTACTCCCCCCCCGCAGTCTCTCCGCGGGCTCCCCCCGGGCAGGGCGCATCCGCCCCAGGCAGTCAGACACGACTCCAGTGGCGGGCTCCATGCACAGCTCCTGCCGGCCGGCTGGGAGCGGCGACGGAGGACAGGGGGAAGTTGGCCACCAGCGGGGCAGTCTCGGCTCTCCATGCAGTCCGAGTCTCGCTGGATCCTCGTAATCCTCTGCCTAATGGGTGAGTTTAACCTGACCCCCCCCCCCCCAACCTCAACTCACGCCTGGGCACCAAAGCAGCTCAGGAGGCGAACCCTGAGCTCCGTCTCCCAACAATCTGATGTGCGCATCCGTGCACATTCAAAGATTTAATCTCCAGTCTCCCCGCAGTGTGTAGACCTGGCAGTAAATTCAATTAAAATATAGCAAACCTCTGCCTGATGGTCTTCTAACTACGTGATGTGTGTTTCAAACAAATCATCAGTATAACTGCTCTGGCACTGGACGGTGCGCATTTTCCCTTTGTAGGTCACATCAATAGATGCAGCCTTCAAAGCCGCAGGATGGAGATGTTGCTTATTAAAACAGACCTTCATTGAAGGTTGGCTCAAGAGTAACTCGGGAAAGGAACTTGTTAACTCGGGAGACGAACTTGGAACATCGCAGAAATGACAGTTAACGGCAAACTTGAGTCATACCCGTGGGAACTCGGTTAAACTCTTGATCATACACTTGGAATCTTGTGCACAACCACGAGTCTCGCTCGGGGTACCTCGTGGGTCAACTCGCACCGTGAGACAGGGCTTTAACAGCACTTTGCGTGCGTTGAAATAACAGTAGGAGTAGACTGAATGGGCCAAATGGCCTAATTCAATTCCTATAACTTATGAGACCCGAGACCCTCAGAATTATTTTGTGAAATGCTGTGGAAAATGTCACTGCAATTGAAAATAGATTTAATCTCAAGTACAGTAAAATTTCATCCATATACCCAGTGCCTTGCAGAAAAATTGACCCCTGATTTTCTGGCAAGATTTTCAAGAACTCCATCAATTATGTTCATTAAAAATTTAATTCAGGCAAATGCACTCAAAAATCCAGTTTCTTCTGGTAGGGACCGTTTAGTTCATGTGTCCACAATGACTTGTTATAGAGTTTGCTTCTTGTTTTTCCAGCCACCTTTTGTAGGATTAATGTAGAATGTCATACAATATGTGCACAAAAGACACTGGATAATATTGGTCATGCCCAAACAATATCTCACTTGGAAGCCGCACCATCTAATTTTGAGATGGATGGGTTTTCAATGGGAAATGGTTGCTAGCACATGAAAACATGAATAAAGCAGCTTTCCTATGTGATTTGCATGTAGAAAATGGATGCTAGCAGGTCCAATTTCTCAGCTAAGACTTGGGCAGGATTTAGGATCATTTCAAATTCCACATTGTGAGTAAATGGTCTTATAAATGTATAACTATCTTTTGTTTATAGAAACATCCAGGGTTCGAGAGATACATGGACTACTGCTATCTCTGTGCATCTGTAAAATGCGATATTATGAATAATCTGGGTTTGTGTGTCGACATTTGTGCGTTTGAGTGCAGGTCCTTTCACACTGGGGCCTAGACAGCATGGTTGCCTTAATACCAGATTTTCTTGTTTACTATGTATCCAATGTTCTGCCACATGAATTATGGGACCTTTTAAGGAGCCGTGTTAAATGCAAGCAGTTTCAGGTCAAACAGAAACAAAACGTCCTTACCGTATGACTGACACATTACATGAACATTGGGGTAACTCTTCCACAGCACACGATCACACCAGGATGGCAGGTTGTACTTTAGCTGAGGACAGAGAAATTGTTACCAATTGCCAGGACCCATCCTTGCCAACATGCGCCCCACATTCAACTCTCACTAACCCAATTTACAGGTGATTTTCTCCCACGACCACAATTTGTTAGATGTATCTAAACTCCTCCAACAGCAGCTAATCTCAAGACCTTGGGCAGTGAAAAAAAGTGCAAAATTGCTCTTGTTTTATACACAGATATCCAACACTGGATACATGTTTATGAGGAACAGTGAGGAAGTGACTGTGGAGTATTCCTAGCCAACACCAGGAGACTATGAGACAGGAAGACAAAAGAAAGAATATACTAAGTAATGGCTGATCTATAAGTAAGTAAACAAATATTTTATAGTTAACTAGACCAAGTGGGACCCGTTGGGTCCCGTCCCTCGGGGTGACGTCACTCGCAGCGCGTGGAAGGGCTCCGAGCGAGCCCAGCCAGCCGAAGAGCCCAGCCAGCCAGCCAGCGAGTCTTTTGAATAACCGGGGGGGGGGGGGAGGGGGTGACATCACTCGCAGCGCGTCGAAGAAGGCCGCATGGAGCAGACCCATTGTGACGTCATCAGCGAAAGACAGTGATTTTTGAATTCAATGTTTTTTCAGATTTTTGAACATTTTCCGAAATAACTTGAGAAATAAAGCCTGAAATTTTCAGATAAGACGATTTTGGACTCCACGGCAAAAATCTACCGGAATATGTAAAAAAAAATTACCGTTACCGCGTTGTTTGTTCGTGGAGATGTGATTACACACAAACAAATAAATACACATCCAAGATCAGAGTTTTATAAGTATAGAGATATAGGGAGTCCCAATTGGCATGTTACTGCCCAAGATGAATCATATCAACTGAAAGAATGGAAACATTTAAACTTCAAGCAACATGCTTCACTTATTCCATATAAATAGTGGGGATGCATGTTTGGAAAATACATGTGACAAAGCTAATTTAGGATAATGAACCAGGAAGATGTGTGAGCAAAGGAGTTGCTGCATGGATAGGATGGAGGGAGCTGGCCTCTTCATATAACCCTTGTTATCCGGGCCCCTTGGTTTGTTCAGTAGGACAGGTTTCTAATCAGTGAGCCACAATCCTACTGAATGATGAAATGGGGTTTGAGGGATTGAAATCCTTAGATATGACAGATTAGATTGAAATTGTTAGATATGACAGATTAGACAATAAAATGTTCCTACTTAATATTGAATGGTGTAGAAAGAACTTTATTCTGTGGCTAATCCATGGAATCATTGACTAGGCACTGTAAAGGGAGTTCAATTCTGCTTTCATTCATCTAATACTTCAGCTTGGAGTTTGACGGCACACTGTACAATGAGCGAACTGCATTTCTCCACCAGGTTTTGCCGAAAGAGTGCGAAGAAAGCTTTATTCTGTGAGCAGTCCATGCTCAGCCTGTCCTGAGAAAGTACAATGGGACAATGGAGAAGAAGCCTCACCCTACATCAAACTTTTGCTTTAGCTATCCTGAAATGGAGAGAGCTTCATTGCCATGTTCTAGCAGGCTCAAAATCAGTGTGGAAAATGCAAGTAGTAGAAAGAGCAACGTTTCTGATACTCACTCCTGTGGTCTTCTGTTTGGTGTAGGTGTACGTGTCCCTCTTGTCACGTTCATACCGATAGGTTGGAGGAAAAGTAATCTCTTCTTCTTCTGCAACATGAAAAACACTATCTTAATTTTGTAATGAGAGCACATACTGTGCTGGAATGTAATTATTCCTATAACGAATCAACTGGAGCAAGTTCCATAATTCAAACAAAGAATGTTTCCGGATATAGTTTAGTTTGGATGGAAACAGGCCCTTCGGCCCATCGTGTCCGCGCCGGCCCGAGATGACCCGTACACTAGTTCCATCCTACACACCAGGGACACATTTTAGAAGCCAATTGACCTACAAACCTGTATGTCTTTGGAATGTGGGAGGAAACTGGAGCACCCAGAGAAAACCCACACAGTCACAGGGAGAACATACATACTCTGTACAGACAGCACCTGTAGTCAGGATCGAACCGGGGTCTCTGGTGCTGTAAGGCAGCAACTCTACCATCGCGCCACTGTCATATCTGCCTGAAAGTGCTGTCCATAATGTTTATTTCCCTTCTGTATCCTACCCCTTCACATTTCTGTTGTTTGAGCATTTATTATTTTTAATGTTGAAAAGCATTATGGATTCTGTTTTGACTATTACTTCCAGCTCTGCATTTAACCCCAATAAGCCATTACATTAAAATTTGCCTGAATGCTCCTTGTTCTCTTATGCTCTCTTTGACACACCTTCCCTGATCCTGAATATCTCTTCCTTCCCCCCTGCTTCCCACCCCTCGTCCCTGGCAACACGTTCTTACGGAACTGGAGGAAAACCTTCTTGTCATTCTTCTCGATCGTCAGTTGGTCCTTGGCCAACAGTTCCTGGTACTGCTGCTGCTTGATCTTCTCTACAATATTCTCAGCTTCCTGCAAAATAGAGACTTGGCATCAAAATGGCACCCTACACCAAAAGGCCCCAGTCTTCAAATAGTTTTATCACCTGGAATTATAACAATTACATGTGTCACTCTAATGAGATTTGTTGAAATCCCATAAATAGTGCATCTTCAGTTGTGAAGTTGCCAAAACACTGCTGTCTGCTTCCCCTGAGTAATATAGTACTGTGGATAGACACAAAATGCTGGAGTAACTCAGCGGGACAGGCAGCATCTCTGGAGAGAAGGAATGGGTGATGTTTCGGGTCGAGACCCTTCTTCAGACTGAGGGCCAAGAGAGAGGGAAACTAGAGATATGGAAGGGTAAGTTGTGAAAACGACAGTTCAAAGCAGGCGATCATAAGATCATGTGATAGCAGACAGGCCATTCGGCCCATCATGTCTACTCCGCCATTCAATCATGGCTGATCTATCTCTCCCTCCTAAACCCATTCTCCTGCCTTCTCCCCATAACCTCTGACGATGATCAAGGAAATGCAGAGTGGTTCGTTGTTAGCTGAAGGGAAGGTGACAACGAGGCATCCAATCAGTAAAATTAATCAGGAGAGAGAAACTAGTTGGAGAACTGGGGTGGGGGAGGGATGGAGAGAAGGAAAGCAAGGGTTACTTGAGTTAGTGTCAGTACAATGTTCCTTATCATCTATTGCAAGTTTTTGCAGCTGCCAGTATTCAGCCCACCGGTGTGATTGCTGCTGGTGTAAGGGACCATATGCAGTACAAACGCCATTCTTCTAGGTATAGGAGAGAGTTGTTACTGTCAGTGATTGGGTTGGGATAGATTGTAGGAGAATGTGGGAGGTGAGGGTGGCCTGAAAGGCTGGTGATGAACACCCACATGTTCATTGTGCAGGGAAGCCACTGTGACCCTCCAAACTATAGCTTGGACTAGTTGGCATGAGGTTACCAGGGAGATTGCAGCAAAGCCAGAAGTGCAGTCATTTTACTTCGGAGTCACGTGAGTGACTACGTGAAGAAGACCCCGTCCAGCCGCACACGCGTCATATCGATCAGACACATAGCTTTCATGACCGTGTGTGGAGGAGCAGGAGCTCCTCCAAGCGGTGAGTAAAGCAAAAAGTCGGAAGGTAAGTGGTTTCACTTTCACTTCCAAGAGCGCTTTTCTTCTCGTCAGACTTGTTGGTGGAGCTCCACGCAAGTTTATTATGGAGAAAGGGCGTAGGGGAAGGAAAGGAGGCCAGGGACACACCGCAGGTAAAACCCAAGATCCTAAGGGTAGCGGGCATCAGTTAGAGGAGTCAGTGGCAGCAAAGCCATTAACTCCCGTTGCGGTCGAGAGTGCCGTTAAACCGCCAGCGGCGGGGCGCAAGGCAGGACAAAAGTCGGCCCGACTTGTAGACTCGGATGAGTCAGACCCGGAGGTATACCCTCCTCAGGCAGAAAACATAATGGCTGCAAGGGTCGCAAGTTTAGAACTCCTGATGGGGAAAATGATTTATAAAGAACCCCCACAGGAGGATTTAAGTCCGTGTTGGCCAATGGAGGATATAGCACAGGGGGTGCCTTGGATGGGACAGGCACAAGGGTGGCCTACAGGAGAGCCATCAGGAATGCCTGTGCAGAAACATTACAGTGGTTGGCCTACAGGAGAGCCAGTGCCTGAGATGCCAGCAAAAAGGCAATATATGTGTTGGCCTACTGGAGAGCCAGTACTAGAAATGCCTGAACAAAGGCAGTACAAACGTGGAATGACAAATGTGCCAGCACCGACAATGTCAAGAGAAAAAATAATGAAGCGTTGGCCTAGAATTGAGCCAGCGCCAGCAGCACCTGAAACAGGGCTGCCTATCCGTAGGCCTACAAGAGAGCCCCCGCAGGGGGAATCTGGCAGAGACTTACCTGAAACAGGGGAGCCAGAAATTACCCAACATGAAGATGAAAATCCAGATTCAGATGATGATTTATATGAGGACCAGAGCCCATTATCAGAGCTCAAAGTTCCAGGGCTGGCACAAAAGTTTGCTGTTCCCAGAGTAACAGGGGAACCTTTGAGAGAGGAAATAGCTATGACTATAAATTATCTGCTCTCCAATCAGCTCCAGGAATTAACTATGGATGAGACTATTAAAAAGTATGAGACCCTGGAAAATTGTGAATTGCTAGCAGTTCCAGCGGTGGATAACTTGATATGAGGTTATTTGAGCATTGGTTTACGCTCACAAGAATTGAAATTACAACGAGTGCTGAAATTGCTGGGTTCAAGCATTACGGCGTTTGCCAGGGGATTGGATGAAGATTTTATATCGGATTCACAACAAGATGCCTTAGCACTCATGTGTAGTGCACACTTTGAAATAAATTGTATTCGTAAAAATGCAATAAGACCAAATATTCATCCTAAGTATGCCGGGCTCTGCAAACCATCCAATATACAAATGCCTAATCTGCTTTTTGAAGAAAATCTAGCAAAGAAGCTAAAGGACTTAAATGAAGAGTCAATGACCATGAGTGGTATGATGATGAGACCACCGATGCTGAGCAGAGCGGTGCGAAGGCAGTATCCCTACAGACGGAATGCTGGTGCTGGAGAAGGAACAAGCCGATCATTCTCGTATACACGTTGGCGTGCTGCACCGGGGATACGTGGAGGTTACAATGTGCCTACTAGAAGGGGACAACAATTGCCAGTGGCAAACCCCGAGGTAGGGGGGCCTGGTCTGGTAAGAAACACAACAAATGTTTCACACTCACAAATAGGGGGAAGGTTACGATTCTTCCTAAAAGAATGGCAATTAATAACAAATGATCTGTTTATTCTGTGTAGCATTGTAGGATTCAAAATTGAGTTCTATCCACATTTGGATCCTCCTATTCAGCATAATTCAAAATGGTCACAGATTTTCTCAAAGGAAGAGAATAAGTTGATCAAGGAGAATTGAAAATTTTATGCGAAAAAAGGGGTATTAGAAAAGTCAGTAGAACAACACCATCAGTTTGTGTCAAATATTTTTCCTAGGACAAAAAAGGATGGTGGATGTAGAATCATTTTGGATCTGACAAGTCTTAAAGGCCTGTCTCACGAGTCTGCGGTCATTGGCGGCAAAACAGGAAGAATCTACCGCTCCTGGGCCACCATAGACCGCGCACTCGGTCAAACGCACAATTCCGGGGCCGTGCGGCGTTATTCCCAACACCGCACGGTGCTAAAATAAAACCAACACTGTTCAAAAATATGTTCCTACCGCACAGCCGCCGCCAGTGAGGCACAAGTGCAGCACGGCCGCCACCACAGCCGCCGCCAGTGTGGCACGAGCGCCGTGCGTCGAACTTGCACCGCCACAGCCTCCGCCAGTGAGGCACGTGTGCGGCACGGCCGCCGCCACAGCGCCGCGATCAGCACGGCCGCCGCCACAGCCCCGCAGATCCGAAATGACATCATCGCAGTCGGCCCGCCCTTTTTTTTTAACTTACTGCAAGCTCGTGGGACCAGCCGTACTTAAATCACTCGGCCCCCACGCAGCACCCGTGCGGTGCTCCCGTGGCATAGGCTCGGCGCTCTCGCCGTTGCTGTGCGGTCCCCTCTACAGGCGAAGCCGCGCTTCACCGCCGATGACCGCAACACCGTGAGACAGAGCCTTTAACCTTTATGTACAATATAAACATTTCAAAATGGAAACATTTACTAATGTCATTCAGCTGGTCACAAGGAATTGCTACATGGCAAGCATAGATCTGCAAGATGCATATTATTCTGTGGCAATGCATGGTAATGATAAAAAATATTTGAAATTTAGATGGATGAGTCAGTTATGGCAATTTAAAGCATTGCTCAATGGTCTGACTTCAGCACCAAGATTATTCACTAAATTGCTCAAACCAATTTTAGCTCTGCTAAGAGCTGAGGGCCATGTATTAATGGCTTATTTAGATGATATTCTGATTGTGGGGGACACTTTGGCTACTGCAAAATTGTCAGTATCTAGAGTCAAGTACATTTTTGAAAAAATGGGTTTCATTATTCACCTACAAAAATCAAAATTGTTACCAATCAAGAAGATTGATTAACTGGGGTTCATAATTAACTCTGAACACATGGTAATCACCTTGCCAAAAGAAAAAAGGCTGCAGTTAATTGAAGGTTGCACTAAACTCATAAACGAGGATAAGCCTTCAATTAGACAAGTGGCAAGCTTGCTGGGCAAATTAATTGCTGGGTTTCCAGCTGTAAGGTTTGGACCATTGCATTATCAATGTTTACAGAGGGCTCAGGAACAAGCATTAAAAATGGGGCATTTTGACAGGTCCATGCAATTGACAATTGGATCCATTACAGAAATAGATTGGTGGATTAACAATGTCTCTAATGCTTCCAGAAAAGATCTGGCAGAAACACCTTCCGTCATTCTACAGACTGATGTAAGTGCTCTTGGATGGGGCGCAACTAACATGATTTCCAGCTGTGGAGGTAGGTGGAATGTGGATGAAGTACCTTTGCTTGAAAATCAAGGGATAAATTACCTAGAGCTGTTAGGAGCATTTTATGGCCTTAAAGCTTATTGCACTTATATGGGAAATGTGCATGTTCAGGTACAGGTTGACAATACTACAGCTGTAGCATACATAAATCACATGGGTGGTATCAAATCAGAATCATGTGATAGATTGGCAAATGAAATTTGGACCTGGTCTATTGCCAGGAAAATCTGGCTGTCTGCAATATATTTACCAGGAAAATTTAACATAATTGCAGACAAAAGATCACGTAAATTTAATGATAATACAGAATGGATGTTACATCAGGAAATATTTAAGCAAATTGTAACACAATTTGGAATGCCAGAGATTGATTTGTTTGCATCAAGACTCAACCACCAAAAGTATGTGTCATGGGAACCTGATCCTGGTGCAGTAGCGGTGGATGCTTTCTCGCTACATTGGGGTGATATGTTTCTGTATGCATTTCCTCCATTTTGTTTAATCAATAGATGCATCCAGAAAATTAAACAGGACTCAGCCTCGGGGATTTTGGTGGTGCCAGATTGGCCTACACAGCTATGGTACCCACTGGTGTTAAACATAATCAAAGAACCCCTTATGGTTATTCCAAAGCAGGTGAAACTGCTTGTAAACCCTGTAACTAATGAACCACATCCTTTACATGATCATTTTGGTTTGTTGATTTGCAGATTCTGAAAAGGCCATATCTTGGAAGAGGATTATCAGACCGTACGGTGGATGTTATGACAGCAGCCTGGAGGAATAATACCCAGAAGCAGTACATTTCTTATATAAAGAAATGGGAGGTGTTTTGTTCAGGAAAGAATATTGCATATAACACAGCAGCAATTTCAGATGTATTAGAGTTTCTTTCAATTCTTTAATGCGAATTAAAATTAAGTTATAGTGCAATCAATACTGCACGAAGTGCACTCTCTGCATATTTAAGCAGTGAATCAGAACAAAATCCAATAGGATCACATTCTTTGGTGTCTGTAGGTTTATGAAGGGAATTTTCAACTCCAATCCTCCTAGACCTAGGTATACAGAAATCTGGAATGTAATAGGTGTACTGATGCTGCTGAGGGATTGGAATCCTATTGAAACTCTGTCATTAGCCAAAATGACCATGAAGTTGGTTATGCTGATGGCATTAGTTTCAGCTCAAAGAGTGCAAACATTACAGAAATTAAGAATTGACAGAATGAAAGTAGGGGCAGATGCCGTTAAATTCTATGTCTATGATTTACTGAAACAAAGTAGACCTGGGTTCACGGGATGTAAGTTGGAGTTTTCAGCATATCCTACGGATCCACGGCTATGTGTAGTAACATATGTAAGATGTTACATGGAAACAACCAGAATCTTAAGAGGCACAGAATTAGCATTTTTTATTAGTCATAAAAGTCCTCATAAGAAAGTGTCAACACAGTCAATTTCAAGATGGTTGAAACGGGTGTTGATTTATTCAGGTATTGATACTGATAAATTTAAATCTCATTCCACCAGGGCGGCATCAACATCGGCGGCCAGGGATTCAGAAGTTCCAATAGACCTTATCCTCGCGGCCGCAGGATGGGCAAGTGAACAGATGTTTCACAAGTATTACCATAAGGAGATTAAAGATCCCGGGGTGTTTGGTGATGCCGTGCTGGATTCAGTATTAAATCCCCCATCATGATAAATGGGTTACTTTTGTTATTTTTGTTAAAATAAATATAACAATTAACTGATTACATTTAATGTTGTGGTTATGCATTGTTGATTGTGCTTACTCAATAGAGTCAATCAGTGCAGTGAGCACCTGGATTTAATCCACGGTGTGAAATCACAGAGCTTTGAAATCTTCACGTAGTCACTCACGTGACTCCGAAGTAAAATAGTAAGATTAAACGAGAACTTACCAGTTTGAAGTTTGATCTTTATTTTATGAGGAGTTACGTTGAGGGATTACGTGCCCTCCGCTCCCACCCTCATAAAAGGATCGAGCTGGTAGTTCTAGTCTTTATGCATCTTATTATCATCAGTAATTGTCGTCTGTGATTTTCACTCCGCTGCTTTGAAGATTGACGCGTGTGCGGCTGGACGGGGTCTTCTTCACGTAATCCCTCAACGTAACTCCTCATAAAATAAAGATCAAACTTCAAACTGGTAAGTTCTCATTTAATCTTACTATTAAATGTCTGCAATTTAGGGAATACAGTATATTGTCAACACTGTCCTTTCACACGCCAGGATGGGTTAATACAGTGGGTCACACACTGTGATTTCACACTCTCGGACTGTGTGATACAGTGGATCGCTTACTGTAATGTCACACATCGGGACTGATAGAAGACAGAGGGTTGCGGTGCAAGAACATATTCAGGCTGGAGATCTGTGACCAGTGGAGTTCCACAGCGATCTGTGCTGGAGTGACTCAGCGGGACTTGACAATATATTACATACTAATTACTTGCTGAGACAACAATGTCCTGCCTTTAAGAGACTCCTACAAGGATACCATTATATAGGTTTCATCTGATTCGTGTGGTTGCATGAGCAGACCACCATCATGTTTGATAGACACAAAATGCCAGAGTAACTCAACGGGACAGGCAGCATCTCTGTGTAAGACATTTCACAGCAAAATTCAACCTTTGCATGAGCAAGTACGCACACACATATGCAGGGTATGATGGTGGCACAGTGGTCAAATTACTGAACCAGCAACCCAGTCCCCAGAACTATCAATGTTGAGATCCAAATTAAGTTCCCACCATGACAGCTGTGGAATATAAATTCAAATAATAATTTGAAACCTTAATAACACTAAACAACAGCAACAGTTAATAACACTAAACAACAGCAACTAAGGATGGACGATAAATACTGTTTCGTTTTAGTTTAGATATACAGTGCGGAAACAGGCCCTCCAGCCCAATGAAACCGTACCGACCAGCGATCCCTGCACACTAACGCTATCACACAAACTAGGGACAATTTACAATTTTACCAAGCCAATTAACCTACAAACCCTTACGTCTTTGGAGTATGGAAGGAAACTGGAGCTCGCAGAGAAAACCCGCGTGGTCACGGGGAGAACATACAAACTCCGTACAGATAGGACTTGTAGTCAGTATGGAACCCGAGTCTTTGGGGCGGTAAGGCAACAACTCTACCGCTACGTCACTGTGTTGCTCCTGCTTTTGACAGTGCTGAACAGTTTCAAGATTTCAAGATCAGTTTATTGTCACATGTACCAATTAAGGTACAGTGAAATTTGAGTTACTTCAACTCAAATTTCAACAAGGGGCTCTCGACGAAGGAGCTCATTGAGGGAGAGGTAGATTCTGAAGCTGCCTGTGAAGATGGCTGCAATCATCTTACTTTTCCTCATTGGAGAACATATTATTTATCATCCCCAAGGGCAGGTAGCTACTCCAAGGTCCACACCCAGTGTTTCTCTGTCACTGGAACACACTCTGCAGTCTTTGTCGTGTCGTTTCATTTAGACGATGAGCATCTGTGTGAGGGAAGTGGGATTCAAGGCCCAGAGTACCACTAAACTCAGAAGCTCATCACCCTGCCTCACTCTGCCTTTCTTAGAGGCTCCACACTATAGGCGACCCAATTAAAATGCCTGTTCCTTCCTATATCATCATATAATTTCCTGGCTTCACTTTAGGTCATCACACAACAGTTCACATTGCAGCATCAGAGGGATTTATTGGCAGAGAGGTCTTACTAAACTGTTTGTCGACCAGACACATTTTGTCTCAGTATTCTCCTCTCCATTCACTTGCATGACTGAAGCAAGAGAGGATTTCAACGAGTGAACAAGTGTTACTACCCACTGATGCAAACCTACCATTCCACACCAGAGGTCATTGCATTTGACAGGGTACATTAAAACAATGCTCAGCCACCAGTTATGGGGACAAATCATTCAGGCTATCCAAGGCTAATTTGCTGGCACTTGGCATTTAGGCAACTGTGGGAGCCCAGCATTGGGTACCACAAAGAGCCTCATAAACCTCCAAATAAAGGGATTGGACAAGACAAGAAAGATTGATCCATTTGACAATTGCTGTGAAATTACAAGCAATGAGACATAAGGCAGTCTGGGCCATCAATGATCTGGGGACTCACCTAGACAGTGGTCTCCACTAATCTGGGGACTCCCCCAGCCTGTGGTCCTCACTAATCTGGAACCTCATCAACCCTGTGGTTGTCATGGATCTGGAACTTCACCCAGCCTGTGGTCCTTACGGATCAAGGACCTCACTCCTCTTGTACTGTTCTCGGACTTAGAAACATAGAAACATAGGTGCAGGAGTAGGCCATTCGGCCCTTCGAGCCAGCACTGCCATTCAATATGATCATGGCTGATCATCTAAAATCAGTACCTCGTTCCTAATTTTTCCCCATATCCCTTGATTCCTTTAGCGCTAAGAGCCAAATCTAACTCTCTCTTGAAAACATGCAGTGACTTGGCCTCCAAAGCCTTCTGTGGCAGAGAATTCCACAGATTCACAACTCTCTGGGTGAAGAATTTTTTCCTCATCTCAGTCCAAAATGGCCTTATTCTTAAACTGTGACTCCTCCAACATTGGGAACATTTTTCCTGCATCTAGCCTGTCCAATCCTTTAAGAATTTTATATGTTTCTATAAGATCCCCTCATCCTTCTAAATTCCAGTGAATACAAGCCCAGTCGACCCATTATTTCATCATACGTCAGTCCTGCCATTCCGGGAATTAACCTGGTGAACTTACGCTGCACTCCCTCAATAGCAATAATGTCCTTCCTCAAATTTGGAGACCAAAATTGCACACAATACTCCAGGTGAGGTCTCACCAGTGCCATGTACAATTGCAGTAGGACCTCCTTGCTCCTAAACTCAAAATCCTCTCGCAATGAAGGCCAACATGCCATTAATTGTCTTCACTTCCAGCTGTACCTGCATGCTTACTTTCAATGACTGATGTACAATCACACCCCGGTCTCGTTGCACCTCCCCTTCTTCTAATCTGACCATTCAGATAATAATCTGCCTTCTTGTTCTTGCCATCAAAGTGGTTAACCTCACATTTATCCACTTTATACTGCATCTGCCATGCACCTGCCCACTCACCCAACCTATCCAAGTCACCCTGCAGCCTCATAGCTTCCTATGACTTCACCCAGCCTTCACCCAGCCTATAGACTTCGCCCAGCATGTGGCCCTCACTCCAGCGCTGGCCCTCACCTGTGTTGGGAGTTCCACTCTGTAGTTCAAGTCTCCGAGCCAGAAGAGATGTTTGAACCTATTAGTGATATCAAATGGACTCAAGTTTTTGTCTCCAAGGTTAACGAAACGCAGGATATTGATGTAGTTTTGGTTTCGTCTGTCAAAGGAGAAAAAACACAATTTATTAAAAAACAGACTTTTCACTTCCATGTTAGGGTTTGTAAAATGTAGCAACATGTCCCGTCATATCAAACACAACTCTTTGAACAAGCTTCCATTCACTCCAATCCCCTTGGTGTTTTTCACGACAGCCCCACAAACATTTCCACTTCAAGTAGGTTAATTGGCTTCTGTCAATTGTCCCTAGCATGTAGGATGAAAAACGGGGATAATATGGAACTAGTGTTGGGTAGATAGTTGGTCGGCGTGGACTCAGTTGGTCGTAGGGCTTGTTTCCACACTGCATCTCTAAACTAAACTAAACCAAACTAAATCACCTTTCCTTACAGTGTATTTTCTCACAAAAGCAGCAGAGGGCAGCTTAAAATGCAAAATGGGCAAATTTCACGAATGAATCCGACATTCAGCAGGACAGACTGGCCTTAGTCACATGTTTTGAGAAACCTTGGACAGGCACCATTGCTGGTCATGGCCATTTAGAAGAGAAAAGCCTCCATTATATTCGGACTTACACAAATACAGGGCAACCCCAAGTGAACAACAGCCAAAGAGGTGTCTTTGAAGTGTAGTCAGTCTTATAGTACAAGAAACACAACAGGTGTTTTTCAGCATGACCTGGTCCCACCAATAGCTATGAATGATTTTGGCAAAATCAAAAGCTTGCTGTATGGAATGATATTCCATAATCATGAGGCAGCTTCCCACAGTACTCTCAAAGCAACACTTCCATATAATCTCCAAGAGAAACTCCGCTAGACCTTTCTCCATCAAAATCAATGTCTACTTTACCATCTCATTAATTGACAGGTAACCAAAGAGCATATGCACAACAATTGACCAGTTCATAAAGACCTACATAAGATAGTGCTTCACTATGCCATGTTCACTTCCATCCCAATACATTTTAAAGAGATAGAAAATGCCAGCAGTGCCAAAGATGTTTCAGCAATCCAGCTGTTATCAAGCAACTGAACCATCCTACCATGAGCAGTCCTGAGCTACTATCTACCTCATTGGAGACCCTTGGACTATCTTTGATTGGACTTTATGGCGTGATCTTGCACTAAACGTTATTCACATTATTCCCTTCATCATGCATCTGTACACTGTGGATGGCTCGATTGTGATCATGTATTGTCTTTCCGCTGACTGGTTAGCATGCAACAAAAGCTTTTTCACTGTACCTCAGTGCACTTGACAATAAACTGAATTAAAGCTAAATTCCCCACACCTGTTGCCTCCCTCCTACCTTAGCTTCTTCCCACCTCCGGAGGTTAGGTGACTGTTGATAAATCCAATGGGTGTGCCATTAAACACGAAGGACACGCCCACGGCTCCTTTATTACCTGAAAGAAATACAATCAGTAAACCTACAGTTAACTCAACCAATCAAACGAGTAACAATCTACTTAAAGTTACCAGCAGTTGGACACCACACATTGAATTACCAACTATTCTTATACACCAAAGCTTCCTACATTTTGACCAAACAACGGAGTAACCTAGACCCAATTATCAGTCTGAATATGGAGGCACCACAGCCAACTGCAGTACTCAGTGGTTGTTCAAAATGTGAACAGGGGAAACTGCAAACATGGTACCCACAGAATTGGCAGAGGCAAGTCATCCTTGTCCCCAAGGGTCTGCCTCAGAGAAGGGAGAACCTTAAACAAACAGTGCATTGAGTCAAGTGGAAAGCTCACCATGGGATTCTCATTGACCAAGGGAGCTGGCAATAACAAGTGGTGGCCACATTTAGTGCCACATACTAGTCATCTAAATGCCCTACTTCCCAAAAGTTCACAACTTCCCAAAGTTTGACGCAATGAATGATAAATTAGGTATAACATTGCGTCTGGCAGCATCTTTAGAGAGCATGGATAGGTAATTAGTTTAGTTTAGAGATACACCGAGTCCGCACAAACCAGCGATTCCCGCACATTAACACTATCCTACACATACTAGGGACAATTTTACATTTATACCAAGCCAATTAACCTACAAACCTGTACATCTTTGGAGTGTGGGAGGAAACCGAAGATCTCGAAGAAAACCCACGCAGGTCATGGGGAGAACGTACAAACTCCGTACAGACAAGCACCCGTAGTCAGGATCGAACCTGGGTCTCTGGCGCGGTAAGGCAGCAACTCTACCCCCTACGCCACCGTGCCACCCACGTGAAAAAAAAACTTGAAAATAAAATTAAAATGTTTTGATTGAGACTCTTCTTCAGACTGATTGTGATGGGGGGAGGAGGGGGAAGAGAAAGCTGGAAGAAGAGGGACTGGAAAAAGCCTGGTGTGTGATAGGTATATTCTGTCTATACCAAGACAACACAAAACCTAGTGAAGATTCATTATGTTTTAAAACAATACATCGAGTGTCTTCCCCAACATATTTCCCCAAATGTTCACAATTGTTGTACCAAGAGCATTGGCTATTCCAGTTTTGACGCTACTAGTAGAAATGTGACTGATCCGGTTTTCATGTTCTGGTTTTGCCAATATAACTATCCGGATATTCCATAAGGTTTGTGTTGATATCTGTGGAGAAAAAGGCTACTATTAGTAAGATAGTAATGAAAACTTAAGTTAATTTCTTGTGATATATCTTATTTGTTGTGCATGGGGTGTTGGGGGAGGGGCTGTTAATGGCAAGAATCCTGATAGTAAAGATGTTGATACAGGTGCTATAGATAGATATTGTGGTTGAATGGATACATACCATTTGTGGCCATTATTACTTTTGTTTAACTTACTTAGCACTTTGCACCCTTTGTGATATATTGGATGTGTAAATGGATAACTAATTACAACGTGATCCACAACAATACCGCGTAAAATTTCCCTCTGGAGAAAAGTGAACAGCGAGGAATTTAAAGTCTTAGCAAAAAAACTGGGAAAAGATTTCTTCAACCTGCAACCAGATAAAAGATCCGTAAATGACAACTGGGTGTGGCTGAGAAACTCTTTAAATAATATTATTACAAATCATGTTCCTCAAAAACTCATTAAGGGCCGTATGCGTCCTCCTTGGTTTTCGGCAAAACTGAAACGTCTCTGCAGTAAGAAAGAGAAGTCTTATATCCGTACCAAAAAAAGGGGTACAAAACTGGACTGGGACAATTTTACTAGAATGCAAAAGCAAATCGATCGTGCTATTAGGAGTGCTCATAGACAACATGTTTCTTCTATTCTTGGGGGAGAGCAACCCAAGGCTTTTTGGAGATATGTGAAATCCAGACGGACAGACAACACAGGTGACCAGATGCTTAAAGTGAACAACTGTCTGATCACTGATGACCAGGCGAAAGCAGAAGCTCTTGCAAACCAATTCCAACATGTTTTCACCCGGGAAGATATGGAGCCTTCATCATTTCCAGTTCTACCGCCCAGCCCGTATGCTGATATGCCTGCTATTAAAATTGAGGTTGAAGGTGTCAAGAAGTTATTGCTCAACATCAATACCACAAAAGCAATTGGACCAGATCAGATACAGAATCAAGCCCTCAAGATCGCAGCTGAAGAACTGGCTCCAGTTTTGCAGTTCATTTTCCAACAATCGCTTGACTCAGGTGAAGTTCCGCTGGATTGGAGGAAGGCTAACATCACTCCTCTCTTTAAGAAGGGTTCAACCACCAACCCAGCGAATTATCGTCCTGTTTCATTAACAAGTACTTGCTGCAAATTACTGGAGCATGTAATTGATAGTAATCTGATGCGACACGTGAGCAAACATAATATTCTTGCTGACAACCAACATGCATTTAGGAGGCATAGATCATGTGAGTCTCAGCTTATCCTGACGACAAATGACCTGGCCAAACATCTTGATGGTAATGTCATCACGGATTTAGTAGTGCTGGACTTTTCTAAAGCATTTGATGTCATCCCACACCAGAGACTGCTTCGGAAGCTTGACTTCTATGGTATTCGTTCCAACACGAAACGATGGATTTCCAGTTTCCTGACAAAACGTCTTCAGCGTGTGTGTGTGAACGGAAAGAGCTCCAATTGGCATCCAGTGTTGAGTGGTACACCTCAGGGCACAGTACTTGGCCCACATCTGTTTTTGCTTTACATAAACAACATCCATGAAAAAGTCGCAAGCACGACCAGACTATTCGCTGATGATTGTTTGCTGTACCGTCCAATTAAGTCAGCTGATGATGAAGATGCTCTCCAAAAGGACCTCGATACATGGGTTGAGTGGTCACACCAATGGGGCATGCAGTTCAACCCTTCCAAATGTGAAACCATGCGTGTCACCAGAAAGAGGAATCCAGGCAAAACATCGTACAATATACTTGGTACTACCCTTGAAGAATCCAAACAAACCAAGTATCTTGGCATCAAATTGCAGAATGATCTGCGTTGGAATGGTCAGACTCATCATGCAACGGTGAAAGCAACAGGTGTCCTAAATTTTCTGAGGCGCAACTTTCATCATTGTTCAACTTCTGTCAAGGGGAAGCTATACTTCACCCTCGTTAGACCTCATTTGGACTACGCAGTTGCAGCATGGGACCCATACACAAATAAAAACATTTCTTCCATCGAACGTGTCCAAAGACAGGCAGCTCGATTTGTTACTAACACCTATGAGAGAGAAGCGAGTGTTACCAAACTTCTGAATTCTCTGGGGTGGAACCCTCTCCAAGACAGACGTGAAGCTCACCGTTTGACCTGTTTTTACAAAATGTTAAATGGTCAGCTCAACATAGATTACAAGACCTACACCAAACCCAAACCAATTAGGAGCAGACGAGGACATTCGATCCAATTTGAGATTCCAGCTACCAAGACAGATGTGTACAGCAATTCATTCTTCCCCCGCACAATTAAAGCATGGAATAATCTTCACCCTACCATAGTTACCCAACCAGATGCAACTAAATTTAAGGTAGCTCTTTCTTCCCAAAAACCCTTTCTGGCTTAAGTCCTCCCTCCACCACCTCCAGTTTAAATTCCATTTGGAATATTTTGGAGGACCAAGAAACCAAGAACCAAGAACACTTTAAAGGGTGGTGTTGAACACATTTATTTCCAGTGGTGATGTAGTTGACCTTCCTTCATAATTTGTCCAGTTTTAAGGCCCGGAATGTTATGTCAAGTAATGAAGCAAGCCCATTATTATAATGTCGTCTATACATTGGTTTTCATGTGCACTATTTTGGCCAGTGTAGATTAGGTCCCAATAACCATATCCTTGCACTCCAGCAATGAATAATAGTAGAATTGGTCAAGTGTCGGATCTATTCTTGCAACAGGCACATCCATTAGATTTATCAAATCATAAGTTTTGTTCAAACTGCTAAGGGTGGTTATATGAAATTTTCATTTCCAGCTTGTATCGGAACCACCCAATCCTGATTAAAGATCAGTAACTTGCATGTAGATTCTTTCTCTATCTATAAATATAAACTGATTGTTGAGTGTTTCAAGCATAATCTTTTTCTTTTTTATATTAGGGTACTCAAGGATTGTGTTGGCTCCAAAATTGCATCAGCACATTTTAACCTGTTCACTGGCAAGTTTTTCCCCCACTATTGGCCATGATGCGAGTATACTCGGTGGGGGTAGCACTGAACAGGTTAAAGCTTGGAGCAACAATGACTGAACTAGCCACTCTGCAACCCTGTTTCCATTCCCAATGGAAGAAAGGACTTAAATACATTTCATTGTACTCACATGCTTAAACTTTATATAGGTGATGTCCTTCAGAGTGGATTTGAGCAGCTCCACCCACTCCTTCTCTCCCTGGGTATCTTCCTGAGTGCCAATGATGTAAATGTCATGGGGAATGTCGGCCGCTGTGTCATCCTGAGTTTTTCCCTGGCCTCGGCATTGGAACCATGATCGAATGTCCGTAGGAGGGGATGCATTACCTGAGCAACAGGTTGAATTTATATAATTGTCATTATCAGGAAAAATTTGCCACCAACCCATATCCAGTTGTGATAAAAGTGACTAAAGGCTTGTTTAAAGAGGTCAGTTTTAAGATAATTATTTGACACTCTTAAGAAGGATATAATTGCACTGAAGTGGGTAGCAAGTTTAGCAAGATTTAGCAAGTTGTTGCCTGGGATGGAGCATTTAAGTTACAAAAAGGGACTAGATTTGACTAGAATGGTTTGTTTTAGAGCAAAGGAAACTCAAGGGAGACCTAATAGAAGAGCACAATATTTTAATAGTGTGGTCAATAGGAAACTTTTACCCATGGCAGAGATGCCTCAATTTGATGGCATAGATTTAAACTAAGGGATAGGAGATTTAGAGGGGATCTGAAGAAGGTTTTTATTTCCCTAGAAGGTGATTAGAATCTGGAACACACTGCCTGAGTGGGTGTTAAAAGCAGATATTCCTACAATATTTAAGAATTATCTTGACCAGCACTTGTTCATGGAAAGCTATGGGCCTGATGCTGGCAATGGTATGAATGGGTGGTCAATGATCATGGTGTGCTGATGGGCCTATTTCCATGCTGTATGACCTGATGATATAGAAAGGTGGAGAGGTGTTGAGAAGCCTAAACCTCCAGGCCCTGTCAGTTTGAAGGCCACCAAAAGAAATTGAGGATGAGGAAGAAACAGAGTGCTAAGTGGATTGTAGAACTGGATGAGGCTGGAATGATAGATAAGAAAGAGAGGCACACATGAGACTGCAGATGCCTGAATCCTGAGTTCTTAAAAAAAGCGCAAGAACAACTCAGTGGGGCAAACAGCACCTGTGGAGGAAAATGGAAAGGTGATGTTTCGGGTTAGAATCTTCTTTCAGACTGACGTTTTTGATGTCTTTGTTTTTACTGATCGATGAGAAAAATATGAAGCCAATAAAGGGATCTAAGCACAATGATGTGAATCTTAAAATCAAGGTGTTGGTGAACTGGGATCTAAATATGTTCAGTGAGCACAAGGGCAAAAGGAGAGTGCACAATTTTAAATAATTTGGTATTGCTGGGCATTGCAGTCAGAAAACTCTCAGTCATCTGGCCCCAGTATTTTTCCTTGCCTGGACTCCTGTCATTCAAGTGGTCAAACATTTAAACCCATAAAGCTGCCTGCCCTGTTGTGGTTTGGGCATTGGGAACGTGCTGGAATTCCTGGAGAATTGTGGTGAGCTCCCTCAAATGACTGTAGCCCTCATAGCACTCTCTGCTGTAGGAATTTGAAGCAGAGAGGTGAATCAACCATGTTCAGTCTGATTAGAGTCACTTAGATGGTGCAAAAATGGCAGGCACTAGTAAATTAAAAAAAAAAATCCTAATAGCATCCTTTTCATTGTGGATTTTTAAGTTTTCTGGCATCTGGATTCCAAAATCAGTAACTTTACCACTGCATTACCGTACCTGTAACTTAGCACCAGTTCCATGATGATAGCTTAGCATCATCACTGTGGCTCAGTTCCACTATTACCCCCATAGCTTAGTGCCATTACCATACCTAGAGCGAAAGTTGCTACATATCCCTCCCCATGTGAATTTTTTTTACTATAAAAAGTAAAAAACATCCAAAAATTGTCCATGCTGGAAAGAGCGGAGCAGTTCAGGCATATTTATTAAATATGGATTGATAGGTAAAAGGTACTAATGATGATCAGTTGAATAACAGTGTTGGGAGTGTGTTACACAGGTTAATAGTGAGCAGACAGCATGTTACACTGGAAAACAATGAGGTGGGAGTGTGTAATGCAGAATAATAGTGAAGTTTCACACTGGATAACAGAGAACTGTGGGTGTGTAACACAGAATAATCATGAGCAGACTCTGTTACACTGGATAACTGAGCTGTAAGTGTGTTATGCAGAATAATAGTGAGCAGACATTGTGATGCACTGGATAAGAGTAAACTGAGAGTCTGTTACTCAGGATGGACGATAACCAAGAACACTGATGGAATGAAGTCTGAGATTGTTACCAAAGGAAAAATGTTCTGTTTGCAATTTTGCTGAACACCCAGAGAATGTACTGCTGTAAGAAACATTTTCTCTCCAGTGGCCCTTACCCATGTTCCAGGTTCCAATGAAGATGTTGATCATGTCTGGTTCTGGAAAATCCGAATGTTTATTCTTCATCAGTTGTAGAAGCTGGCAGAACCCTTCCCGCTTCTGGTAAAAGAGAGGTGATGGACAAAATGAATCAAAGTAGCACAAACAGCTCCACTAGGCTCTTCAGAATCCCCAATAGCCCAACTAACAGCCTTGAAAGGGCCAATGAAGGTCGCCAAAGTAAGATAACGTTTCCTTATCCGTAGTTGCAGAGCAATAGCGGGGTCAGGTGCCAGGTTGCACAAACTTCCCTGCCCACATTGACATCCACCCCCCACTCCAGTTCCCAACACCCACTCCTCTTCCATTCAACTCCCAGTCCAGTTTATCTCTCACACAGTGGTCAGCATCCTTCGACTCATCAGTCTGAAGATGTTGGATTCACAAGATTCTTCAGAGAAACAGGTGCAGCTGGCCTCACTGATATTATTTAGAGGACTCTGGCTCAAACTCTTGCATCATATCAATTTCTTGATCATTAACAGCTCCATGCAGACATAGGAGAAGAGGCAGTAAACTGTAATGGATGGAGCTTTTGTCTACACATAACCAACTAAAGTAGTACCTGATCTTGCTTAAGATTCAGCTTTCACCTGGAACAATAGTAAGCCCTTTAACAAAGGAGTACAAAAGAGTACACACGTTTACGAGACAGAAATGGGTGTTACGCTAACAAAGGGTAACCTAAAGCATTGCCAACGAATTGTGCTGTAAGGGAGGATGGAGAGGAGGGGAAACAGAGTATTTAAGAAAACAATTCTGGAGGAATTGATCTGGATGATTAAAAGCATGACACAGTGTAATAATTTCTGAGATATGGGGTGAAGAGATGAGTGAACCTCATGTTACCTGCAGGATGAGCACCTTCGCACTGTTATAGTGAGTCACAGAGCTCGGACTGTTATAAAGGAAGACATCGAGCTGGGAATGTGTTACACAGGGTAACAAAGCTGGAAATGTATAATACAGTACAATGAGCTGGGAGTGTATTGCACAGTGTAAGAGAACTGTGAATTTCTTACTTGGGATAACAGAGTTAGAGCCATTGATGGACCAGGAACTACAAGTCATGAAACCCGAGGTAAAGGATGACAAAGTTGGATGTAATCAGCCCAGACCTCACTTAGGGGTGAAAAATGCATGGACAATGGTGGGGTGCTCAGAACAAACCTTAGAGTCTGTGAAGACGTACTCCTTCCGCTGTGTCTTCTTTATCTCCGAATCAATGACGATCACCAACTTGTTGTGGAACTTCTGCGATTTGATTAACTGCAAAACTGAAACAAGTATTTCCCATAAAAGGCCAGGTGTTCAACCACTTCACGGCACTTCTTTTGAGAGTCACAGTGAGTGTTTGTCCTTCTGATGTTACCAAATGAAGACAGGACCCAGACTGCCTCAGACCCACTCTATTTGGTATATCTTGCAGAATCTAGTGTCATGAAATACATCCAATGTTCCTGCCTTCAGATTGTTGTTAAAACAAGGGTGGCATTAGTAATATAATGACCAAGTGTCCTCAAGCAGTCAGTGGTCAAGATATATCAGGAACAATACCAATAGTCCAGATACTAAAACATGTTACTAACCACATAGCCAGAGAACATCAGTAACTCTACAGATGTTCTAGGGTAGCTATTTGTGTGAGTGAACATGTAGATATGTTGAGACAATGAAAACTGTAATACATGCACTTAAGTGGTCTGTTGTGTTAATTACTGCACAGTGTTATCACTCTGCCTCTGATAGAGAAAGTTGTGGCTTAAAGTTGAAATGGGAGCCCGAGCATTGCTTTGTTCACAATGACAGGCCAACAAATATTTGCTTATTGCAAGGACATTGTGCACCAACCTTAAGGTTCTTTAGATTGTGTCATGAATGTAAGGGCAGAACCTGCGATGATAAGCAGGCAAGGCAAAAATGTGGGTGCAGGTAACTGGACTTGGCCTAGTTATTTGGGAATGGAGCACTGTAAAGTCAATGAGGGATATGGAGAGGTCAATCCATTGTCTGGGTGTGGTGGGAAGGGGGTTGTTGCAGACAACAGTGGTTTGGAGAGGGAGACCATAATCACAGCAAGTCTCCTTTGCACTTTATTTTGGATTAAGATTGCTTTCATAATACACACATGCATATTTAATTGCATTGTAAGATTTCCAGGTCTGTGTGCACGACATGAGCAGATGATTTGGACAGTTCCGTGATGAGGAAGGGTTGCACTGTTAGACGTGCTGTCATTTGGAAGTAAAAGCAAGGTCTGCTTGACATTTAACTTTGGCATAATTCGTCAGAGATGGGGACTATTTGCAAGTGTCAACAGTTGTCCATCACCCAAGATCTACAAACAGATCCCATCTGTGGATCTCGGTCATGCAACAACTGACTGCCATGGTGCTTCATTGGTGTTTCTGATTGTCACAGTGGTATCTGAAGCACTATATAAACCATTCTTTCCTTTCACAGAAACCAAGAGCCATCAACACCTCGAGGTATCTGACATTGCCAAAAAGGTCAAAATGTCATGCAGAGAAATAAGATAACATTTGACAGCAATTTCTACATGTGTACCATGGTAAACAGGTCATGGTAATAAAGCTAAAGGTATCCTGGGCAATCTGAGGTATATCATTGAATGGAGACTGAGGGAGGACTGTTGCATCTGACTATGCTGGCTTGATTTGTGACGGTCTTTGTAGAATAATAATGGGCGCAAAACTGCTCTAAGAAGTCTGAATCCAGTGGAGGGCAGGAGTGTTTTATGGGTGCTGGAAAAACATCTTGAGAAGAGATAGAAATATGTAACGCTGCAGGCCACATTAGATAATAAAGTAAGGTGGGGGTGAGCGTCCTTACTTTTGTTGTGACTGTAAAACTTATCCTCTGGGCCATCCCTTGATTTCTTGACGATTAGTTTCCCATGCTCTACATCCACTTTCAAATGGAGTTTCAAGAATATTCCAAAACTTTCCAATTTCACCTGAAAAACAAAATGTAGTCATCCTTAATAGTAAATTCAAAATATCTGGCTGCTCACTCTTTTTCTCCTCACTTGAGCTCTCACCAATCCAGGTTACTGGAACGGAAAAGGTACTTGAAGATGCAGTGTGTAGATTGTAAGAGCAGAGGATTGAGGACGGTTTAGATGGTGAGGGTGCCTGAGAAGATCTCTGGACATGAACGCACATTCTACATAAGCTCACTGTGCCACTGACTTTGTGAATGGTACTGAAAAATTAAATTACTTACATCAAAGGTCACTGGTGATATTTGTGTCTGCTGGTCTTCAACATCCGTGTCTGAAACTTCGTGCTCATAATCCTTCACCTGTACAAAGGGAATTGGCAAAAGAATGAGGCTGAAATGAATCAATCGGTATGCTCCCACTCATTTCTCCTCCTGCCCATTCCCTCGGCTCCCTAAATTGCTGAATTTTGTTGGATACATAGGCTGCGCCACCTCTGATAACCTGGGTATATTAGGGAGTGATTATTTCATTGCTTGAGTAACTCAGCTTGGAATTAATAATCTACAGGCCAAATGAATAGGCTGTGAAGCAAAAAACCACAGATGCTGGAAATAAAAATAGAAAATAGAGAACAACATGGAGGCACAGCGGTAGAGTTGCTGCATAACAGCACCAGAGACCCGGGTTTGATCCTGACCACGGGTGCTGTCTGTACAGAGTTGGTATGTTTTCCCTGTGACCGCATGGTTTTTTTCCGGGTGCTCCGGTTTCCTCCCACAATTCAAGGACGTACAGGTTTGTAGGTTAATTGATCTTGGTAATGGTTGTAAATTATCCCTAGCGTGTGGGATAGTGTTAGTGTACGGGGATCGCTGGTCGACGCGGACTCAGTGGGCCGAAGGGCCTGTTTGCGTATTGTATCTCTAAACTAAATAAACTAAAATGGTGGAAACACTCAGCTGGTCAGGTCATTGATGTGGAGAGAGAAAAACAGAGATATGCAGCAGGTCAATGATCTTTCCTCAGAACATATGGTATTCTGGTGCTTGTTGTTCTGATAAAGAGTCATCAACCTGACACATTAAGTCAATTTCTTTCTCCAAGAACGCTTCCTGACCTTTTGAGTATATTTAGAAGTGCCTGTTTTTATTTTCATAGTTTGTGCGTTTGATATCTTTTATAAAGAAAATCTGATAATAAAATTCTGTTAACAGTGGAAGTGATATGGATGTTGAATGAACCCAAATGATTCACTCATGCACTTTGGAGGAGGTAATCAATATTACTGTCTGAACTAAATATGGCTTCAGTCTTTGAATTATCCACTCAATTCACTGTAACATTTGTTTTGGAATGTAATGAAGGAAACCCATGTCTCCTTGACCTTCCAGGCCTATTTTGCAGCTTTTGAAATAATTAATGACATTTCTCCTCCAAAACCTTTCTACTGTTGTATCAACTCATGATGCCTCCCTTGTATTGATTTATTCAAATTCACCTCGTCAATATATAGTGAGCTGCAATAGCTCCGTGTCCTGCTCCTGTATGTAATTTCTCATGAGGTTTCATAACCTTGGCCACTCTGTTTCTTATCAATGTGCAGAATTTACAAAGCATCCAAAAGCACAAAGTGAGGTTCTTTGCCTTCAGAGGGCGGTGGAGGCCAGTTCTCTGGATACTTTCAAGAGAGAGCTAGATAGGGGTCTGAAAGATAGCGGAGTCAGGGGATATGGGGAGAAGGCAGGAACAGGGTACTGATTGGGGATGATCAGTCATGATCACATTGAATGGCAGTGCTGGCTCGAAGGGCCGAATGGCCTATTCCTGCACCTATTGTCTATTGTTCCCTTGCCCCCGAGTCTATCACCTGGCCTGGGAATTGCCTGAAACTATACAAGACTGTTGGCAACCTTGGAGTCATAGTCAACTCCATCACCGAGTCCACCCATTTTCACCTTTGTCGTACAGTTTAAAAGACTAGATGCTGGTAAACAGAAAATGGTGGAAATACTCGAGCAGTTAAGCACCACCTGAGCAACACAGAAACGTTTCATGTTGACTTCCAAAAGATCATTGATGTGAAATGTCAGATCCTTTTCATTCTCCATAAATGTCGTGACCTATTGAGTATCTCCAGCATTTCCTGTTCCCAGGTTTAACCTGTTTTTAAACCCTTGTCCGTGCCTTTGGTATTCCTAGACTTGACTATTTCAATGTGCTTCTCATCAGCCTCTCCTTCCCACCGGAGTTTTGAGGCCATCAAAGATTCTTGTATCTTAACCCATATCGTCATTTTTGCCCTTCATTCCTGTTCTCACTAACCTATATTGACACCCAAAGCCCATCCATATATCGGTCTTTCTCCCTATCCAGCCTTAACAAGACACAAAGTGCTGGAGTAGGCTGCAAATGTTGGCAACTTCTTCATTCTGAAGAAGGTTTCCGACCGGAACCATCACCTATCCATGTTCTCTCGAGAAGCTGCCTGACTCGCTGAGTTTTTCAGTGCTTTATATCTTTCTTTGCAAATCAGCATCTGCAGTTCCTGGTGCAAATTTAGCCTGTTGGCCACCCTTGAACTTAATCGCTCCATCACTACTAGCAATGCACTTAACCATCAAGGCCTTAAGCTCAGAAAACCTCTCCCCAATACATCTTTGTAACATCAACATGATGCCTTATCTAATAACTGAGCAGGAAGCATTTTCATGAGAAGTCACGATCCAAACTCGGGACAGGCAAGGCTGATGGTACAGTTCCACTTTGTGCCTCTGGTAAAATAACAGACCCAGAATTGACAGGGATTACCCCTGGTGTGAGGTTTGGTGTTGTACTGGCTGACATATTTCCGATATGCATAGTAAGTGATCAAATGAAACCAGTACAGTACATTCATCACCACTCAAGGAATGGAGCATTGGATCATTACTTAATGAGCACTTTGCATGTTCCATGGAAAGGCAATGAGTAATTTCACCGCTGAGTAACTTGGTAGCAGATGCAGTGACACCAACCCTAAAACTGTTGCTCACTCACCATCAGTCTGTAATATGAGCCAAAGCATGGTGGAGGGATGGAATACGAGGACTTTATTATTCAGCAAACAAGGTTGGAAAAGATGACAATAATAAACTAAAGGAAATGGTTTGTGAAGAGGAACCCTGAGTACCCCAGTGCGCTGTACCCCAGTGTGCGAGTCACTATTCCATAATAAACCCGATCTTATTCAATGTTAGATTACCTGGTTCTCCATGGATAAGAGCATTGTGTTCAGTTCTGTAGCTGTTGAAATCAGTTTTTTGATATTGGCTTCAGAGGTGATCTACAAGCAACCATATTGATATTTAATGATTAATATTTGTTTCACAGCACTTAATGATGGCATTACATTTGTTTATTGGAACTTCATATTTGATTTTTCAACCAATTTGCTTGACGAGCCAAACATGATATTCGCCGAGTGAAAGTGTCCAACAGGTGAGCTGTTCACTTTAATTCTCTCTAACTCTCTCTCTCCACACTCCATTTCCCCATCAGAGCAGAGATAAATTTGAGCAATTATGGAGAAAAGGTGAGCAAATTCACAAAGACCATGGAAATGCATTAACTGATTTCTAATCTGCAAAGCTAATTAAAGTGTGAAGTCAAGTAATCGCCAGAGATGTGGAAGATCACCTGATTGTCTTGGTTGACAAGATAACGCCACGGAATAGCAATATTTTATATGAAACACCTCGTAAAATAATTAAATCGTCCGTTTATGATCATTTCCCCTTATAATAATAATAATAATGGATTTTATTTACGGGCGCCTTATACCGAGGTCTCAAGGACACCATACAGAGATTTATAGAAAACATATAATCAGAATTTAAAAAAAAATAGGTTATAAAGACCAATACATAAATCAGGGACAGAATTCCTTCCAAAAACACCAAAAAAAAGAAAATCAGAAGCACAACTTGAGGAGAGAGCAGCGGCAATTTAACGCCAGCGTCCACTCCCCCCTCCGACCGCCATCTTGAACACAGACTAACAAATACAATTACAAACAATTACATACAAAAATCATCCCCCCACAGTGATTTCCATTGTGGGGGAAGGCACAATGACCTATTTTGACCTATAATGTTCCAGCACTAAAAATGACATGACTTCCAGCACACTGGGACAGGAACAATTAAATTCTTACTTGCTGCAGTTTTACAGACACATTAAAAGCAACAATGCAATGGGTAAATATACAATAAATTATAAGATATTCCATGTAAAACAAAGCACGGAGGTCTTGCTGCAGCTGTACACAGTATTAGTGAGACCACATTTGGAATACTGTGTACAGTTCTGGGGTCCATACTTAAGAAAGGATGTACTGGCCCTGGAGGCAGTGCAGCGAAGGTTTACAAGATTAATTCCTGCAATGAGGGGATTGACATATGAGGAAAGGTTAAGTAGGCTGGAACTCTACTCTTTGGAGTTTAGAAGAATGAGAGGCGATCTCATTGAAACATATAAGATCGTGAGGGGCCTTGATCGGGTGGATGCACCAAGGATGTTCCCAATGATCGGGGAAACTAGAACTAGGGGACATAGTTGCAGAATAAGGGGGGGCTCTTTTAAAACTGAGATGAGGAAGAACTTCTTCACCCAGAGGGTGGTTAATTTATGGAATTCACTGCCCCAGGGAGCAGTGGAAGCAGAAACATTAAATATATTTAAGTCTAAAATAGATGGTTTTTTAGCTGCCAAGGGGATAAGGGGCTACGGGGAGAGGGCAGGGATATGGACCTAGGTAGGGTTAGTATAGTAAGACCTGAGTGATCTCCTGGACAAGTGTCGATCGCCTGGATTGGGGTCGGAGAGGAATTTCCCGGATTTTTTTCCCGAATTGGACCTGGGTTTTTATCCGGTTTTTTGCCTCCCCCAGGAGATCACGCGGTTCTTGGGGTGGAGAGGGGTGATAGCGGTATAAAGGGGAGGGTAGTGTCTTGTGTTCTGTGTCTTGTGTCTACTGTTTGTGGGTAGGGGTGTTTGGTGTTCAGCCATGAGCGAATGGCGGTGCGGGCTCGATGGACCTGGTGGTCTGCTCTCGCACCTACTTTCTATGATTCTATGATTCTATAATAGTGGCATAACAGGATCTGAAACAACGCCTCTTCCTTTTCTCCAGAGATGCTGCCTGACCCCGCTGAGTTACTCCAGCATTTTGTGTCTATCTTCAGTATAAACCAGCAGCTGCAGTTCCTTCCAACCCATAATAGTAGCAGTTTGGTGCTGAAGTAGGATTATGGTGAGGGTTGTGCAGGGGTGGCTCAACCTTTTTCAAGAACAAGCTTGAAGACTTTAGTGTAAGGTTGCCTTTTCAAAGGGAGATCAGGGATTGCTGTGTTAAAGAAGGAACTGCAGATGCTGGAAAATCGAAATGCTGGAGAAACTCAGCGGGTGCAGCAGCATCTATGGAGCGAAGGAAATAGGTAACGTTTCGGGCCGAAACCCTTCTTCAGACTGTGTTCTTTGTTCACTGAAATGTGACTCACCTGACACTGCTATACAACCTGAGGGTTTCTCCATTTATTGCATGTACTGTTCCGAATCCTCAGCATCTGCATTTTGGTCAATGCTTTATGGTGCACTGATCTGACAGTCTCGGCACAATTCTACTCTCCTGACCCGGAATACCTGTCTATAAACTGCGAGAATTCACCTCGGAAGTCTACATTTTACCCCAAGCCAACACCAAGGTGGCACTGGGCAAATTATACTTGGTTAACAACTCACTTCAACAGCAAACCCTGCTGCCCTGCTCATCATTGCCAGTGACTCCAATCAAGCTATCAAAATTATGAAGGGCTAAAATAGGAGAGTCCGTCTTTCCCCCCCCCCCCCCCCCCCCCCCTCCCAAGGCAGGGAAGCTAGAACTAGAGGGCACGCACATAAGGTGAGAAGGAAAAGATTTAAAGGAGATTCGAGAGGCAGGCTTTTCACACAGAAGGTGGTGAATATTTCGAAAGAGAACATAGTGGAAGCAGATAGAATTTCAAGGTTTAAAAGACATTTGGACGTACTTAATAGGAAAGGCATAGAGACATTCGGACCTAATGCAGGCAAATGGGATAAGCATAGATAGGCATCAAGGTCGGCATGGAAGAGGTAGTAGGACTGTTTCTGTGATTCCTTGATTCCTTGATTCAATGATTCTCTGAATTACAAATGTAAATGGGGAGTCATTTGTGACCAAGTATAAAAGGTCAAAGTGTCACTGGTCTTTAGAGGTGGGGAGAAAAAATATGACATCAATAGTATCCATTATCTTAGCACTGTTAATGTAGCAACGTTATTGTATGATGCTTCCTGAATGAATGAATGAATGAATGGATGAATGAATAAGTTTATTCCTGGTTGAATTCGTAACAAAAGACAATGGTGACAGGCCATTTGGGAAATAAAAAACAACTGGCCAAAATTATTGTGTTCTTTAACAAGGAAAAAGGGATAGAGATCCAGGGAACATCGAGGGAATTTTGGTGCTTAGGATCTTGGCAGTTGAAAGTGAGGTCATAATTGTGCAGTTATTAAGATGGGGTATGTTGAAGAGTAAAACATAAAAATGTTAAAAGTAAACCTTTACAGTGCTGATGGAGCATGTAAATGTTCATAATTCATAAGTGATAGCAGAAACTAGGCCATTCGACCCATCAAGTATACTCCGCCATTCAATCAAGGCTGATGAATCTCTTCCTCCTAACCCCATTCTCCTGCCTTCTCCCCATAACCCCCGACACCCTATTTCTCTCTGCCTTAAAAATATCCATTGATGTCCTCCACAGTTTTCTATAGCAGAAGACGTTGCGTGAGACCAATGGAACCCTGTACTATTGTTACTGACATCTACATCTGCCATGATCATATTGAATGGTGGTGCAGGCTCGAAGGGCCAAATGGCCTACTCCTGCACCTATTTTCTATGTATCTATGTATCTATGTACATCACTGGTTGCAGTGCATCAAAGGGGAACAATGTGCAACCTCTTATCAAATGTGCTGCAGCAAGATTAAAAATGAGATTAGTGTTCCTCTCGAAGGGAGGTCGATTTGAAGTTAGCCGCAGCAGGAAATGCTGTTTACTGCTGTAGATCACATCAGTCATCCTTGCCTTACAACATTGGCTGAAGTGAAGCCGCGGTAAACCTGATAGGAACAGGAATTCGTTCTGAGGGGAACTCAAAGGATTTCTTATGAAAGGTCATTGAGCTGAAATGTTAATTCTGTTCCCCTCTATGCAGGTGCTGCTTGATCTGCCGAACATTTGAAGCATTTTCTGTAGTTATTTGAGGAAGTTTCACTTATTCCCTTTAGTTTACTTTAGTTTAGTTTAGAGATACAGCGCAGAAACAGGCCCTTTGGCCCACTGGGTCTGGGCTGACCAACGACCCCCTACACCAGCACTATCCTACACACTAGGGACAATTTACAATTATACCAAGCCAATTAACCTGCATGTCCTTGGAGACGTGGGAGGAAACTGGATCACCGTAGAAAACCCACGCAGATCACGGGGAAAACGTGCAAACTCTGTACAGACAGCATCCTCAATCAGGAGCAACTCTCCCGCTGCGCCACCATGCCGCCCCTTTCTTTTGGTAAAGAGATTTTGAATTGATATAACTAAATGATTCTGAAGGAAACCAATAAAACTGACCTTGCCAAACTTTTCATTGGGTGAAAGTTAACATTTGCAAGTTTAATTCAGGAAATGTTCAAAGGTCCTTTAATGATGATAGAGGGAAGTTAATAAATTAAGAGAAGTGAGCAACATGGGGGTGGGGAGGAGGGTGGTGGTTTGGAGAGGTATCTACATGCTTGATCATAGCAATAGGTGTTTGTGTGGTTTCTAAAGGCAGAGAGATGACAGAGTTGCAGGCTAATCAATTCATGCTGTTATCAGTGAGGAGAAGGCTGGAGTCAGAAGATTTTCGGATGCAGGATCTTACAGAGTGTAAACGGGCATCTGTTAGGAAATTAAATATTGCTAATGTTCAAGATGTTGAGTGACAAGGAGTTTATGAATATCAGTTTGGACAGGAGAACCACACAAAATGCAACACAAGATCATCAATGAATGATTCTGCACAAGTTAAAATTAAACAAGTGAGGATGTAGATAAAAGTCAAACAAATCAAAGAGATTTTTTGTGCATACAAAGGAGGGACATTGAAGTCAGCAATGCAGATGGGGGGTCATCAGATTCATTAGTATGTCTTGGTGTAAGAAGGCATAGAATGGTATGGAGAGCGGGTGGATAGAGGGGAGTGGTAGCGGGTTGAGTAGAGGGCAATGGTGGAAATGGTGTTAGGTTGTGGGGAGTAGTGGGAGAATGGGTACAGAGGGCTGGTGAGAGGTTGGGTAGAGGGGGGGTGGGAGGTTGGGTACAGGGGAGAGGTGGGAGGTGTGGTGGATGTTGGGTGCAGGGTAGGTACAGGGGGTGGGCATGCTTAGTGGGCTAGGAGACATTTTTGAGGGACATGGCTTGAAGGTGCATACACTGAATTGATGAATATGAGTCATACAGACATTGAACACACAAATAGGCCTTCAACCAACCATGTCCATGCTGGCTATCAAGTAATCATCTACTGTATACTAGTTCCATCCACCAGCATTTGGTTGGTGGCCTTCCATGCTTGCTGATCCAGATAGTTTTCAACTGCTGCGAGAATACCTATATTCAACACTTTCTTTTACTGCATTTCAGATTGTATGAACTGCATGAAAAAACAAAATCCTCAGATTCCACTAAATTTGTTACTGCTCGCCTTAAACGTATCACCTCTCATCTTACGTTTCCATTCTGGGGAAATGTTTCTCATTATCAATGGCACTCATTACATTGTACACCTCGACAACTTCCCCGTCAGCCTCTCCCATACCAAGGAAAACAACCCCAACCTACTGAGTCTCTCCTCTTAACTGAAACATTCCATCCCAAACAACAGTCTCGTGAATCTGCTTTGCACTCTCTCCACTGAATTCATGTCCTTCCTATGGTGAGGTGACCTAAATTGCACAATACTCCATCTGAGATCTAAAGTTGTGCCATGACCTCCATGTTTCAATATTCTATCCCCTGGCTATTAAAGGGACTGGCATTCTGCATGCCTTCAACACATTGTCTATCTGTACTATCACCTCAAGGGATCCATGGACATACACAAAGGACCACTTCCTCAATACTCCCTGGGCCCCAACCATTCCTGGCATGCATGCGAGTCTCATGAGATTCCTAAAGTGCATCTTTTCATACTTATTGGGATTAAATCCCCTCTGCCATTGCTCTGTTCATTTTATCAACAGATTGATATTGTTCTGTAACCTAAGAACATTCTCCTCACTATCAACACCACCCAGCAACTTTCACGTCATCGCAAACCCACTGATCATACTCCTACATTCTAATGCATATTATTAATGTTATGAAAAACTACATAGTTATTTAATCCCTGGACTGAAACCTGTGATACATCAGTAGTCACAGGTTAAACTTGACAGAAGCAAC